>CM052540.1:95162713-95437549 GCA_028533065.1 Trachops cirrhosus
CAGGCAAGAAGGGGCTGGAAGGGAGTATTCCAAGTCATGAAAGACAAGGACCTACATCCCAGATTGCTCTATCCCGCAAAGCTTTCATTTAGAATGGAAAGGCAGATCAAATGCTTCTCAGATAAGGTCAAGTTAAAGGAGTTCATCATCACCAAGCCCTTATTATATGAAATGTTAAAGGGACTTATCTAAGAAAAAGAAGATAAAAAACATGTATAGTAAAATGACAGCAAACTCACAATTATTAATAACCACACCTAAAATAAAAACAAAAACAAACTAAGCAAACAACTAGAACAGGAACAGAACCACAGAAATGGAGATCACATGGAGGGTTATCAACAGGGGAGTGGGAGGAGGAGAGAGGAGGGAAAAGGTACAGAGAATAAGTAGCATAGATGGTAGGTAGAGTATAGACGGGGAGGGCAAGAATAGTAGGGGGAATGTAGAAGCTAAAGAACTTATGACACATGGACATGAACTAAAGCAGGGGAATGAGGGTGGGAGAGGGTGTGCAGGATGGAGGGGAATGAAGGGGGGGGAAATGGGACAACTGTAATAGCATAATCAATAAAATATATTTTTAAAAAAGTTTAAAACTATGAACAACAAAATGGCAAAAAATACAGATCTATCAACAATCGAATCTAAAAATCAAACTAAGCAAACAAGAAGAACAGAGACAGAATCATGGATACGGAGAGTGTTTTGATGGTTGCCAGATGAGATGGGTGTATGGGGGAATGGGTGAAAAGGTGAGGGGGTTAAGAAGTAAAAATAGGTAGTTACAGAATAGCCATGGGGATGTAAGTACAGTAGGAAGTGGAGTAGCCAAAGAACTTATACACATGACCGATGGACATGAACAATGGTGGGGGAATTGCCTGAAAAAGTTGGGGGGTGCTGGCTGGAGGACAGGCAAAGGGGGAAAAAGAGGACAACTGTATAGCATAGTCAGTAAAATGTAATTTTTTAAAAAAGGAAAAAGCAATCTTAATATATTCTTATGCAGCTTTCCAAGAAAAAAATGTGTTTATACAAACATCAGGTGGAGCCTTTGAAAAGCTTTACCTGAAAGGGACTCTATTTGTTCC
Organism: Trachops cirrhosus; assembly: GCA_028533065.1. Classification (NCBI taxonomy): domain Eukaryota; kingdom Metazoa; phylum Chordata; class Mammalia; order Chiroptera; family Phyllostomidae; genus Trachops; species Trachops cirrhosus. The sequence goes on from CM052540.1 coordinate 95,163,808, forward strand.
CTGTTCTTTGTTTTTTCATCCCGATGCTGTTTCATATCAGTCTATCACTGTACGGAGAGACCATAATTACCTAACCACTCCTCTGTTGATGGACATTTAGGTTATTTCCAGCTGTTTACTGGGTAGGTTGCATTTTAAAGGTTTGAAATTTCCCCAGCAAGCATGCCTTCCCTTCTTCCAGTCCTCAACACCTGATCACCGAGAAAAGCAGATCCCTTTGGAAAGTTTTAAAATTCATTTTCATAATTGACTTTTTTTTTAAAATGTAGGCAGGGAAAGGAAAGTAACTGTCATTTATATATTGGATGCTTACTGTATTGCCAGGCTCTGAAGGAACTTTGTACCCATGATTTTATTTAGTTTAAAGTCAGAATTACTTTCCCCATGTTTTAGACCAGGAACCTGAAGCTCAGAGAGGCCCCACAGCTAAGGTGAAGTTCAGCTACAATTCATACAGCTCTGACCAGCCCTGGACTTCGTGCATGTTTTACTTCCCTTATTTTTATCAGTTGGTCCATACATCTTTGTCCACACAGCTCAGGAAGAGGTTTCTACATCCATCCTGTGAATTTCTGCTCAGAACTTCTAACTGGGTGGTTTCTTGCTCCTTGTCTGGTCTTGGTTTTCTGTTTCTGAAAGCTCTGATTGTGTACAGTATGATCTGACATTCACTGGGAGTGAGTGGTGATCAGAGGAAGCTGGCACTTCATCTTGGGGCCCTAACCAATTAGGTTCAGGTTCTTCACGAGAGGATGGGGGGCCCCTGGCGCTGCGTTCAATCACATAGCATCCTGAGTGGGCTCTGATGGATGCTGTCTGTCAAGTAGTGCACGCTTGGAATGCTCTGGGCTCTCAGTGGTTGGCTTCTGTAATGTGCTATCTGGGTTTCCTGGACACTAGAATCTTGACTCAATTCATCTGTCATTTTTGTTGATGAATAATCCTAAGTGGGTAAATAAAAATTAATGTTTGTATTTGTATGCTAATTTAGCTTTCAATTACGTTTTGTTTGAGTGTTATTGAAATTAATTTGTGTTCCTTGAGCACATTCTACTTATTGGCAAGGTACTGCGGCCCCTTAGAATATAGTTCGTGGTTGTTTGGGGTAAATTCAGAAGATGGATAAACCATATCAAGATAATGGAAAAGTTTACTTGAAAACTTTTCCCTTTTTAAAGAACAAAATGATGTCTGAACATCATCCAGATCCTGGAAAGAGAAAAGTTTCCTGCCCCAAACAAATCAGAGTTTTCTTTTGTCTTTGCTTCTTTCTAGTCCTGGTCTATTTACATGTAAATACTTTTTAGAGAGTACTGAATATGGAACTGAGTTTGAGCTCCTGGTAAAGCACTGTTATTTTAGGAAGAGCTTGGGCTTGGGGATTGGGCAAGCTTCTATGAAAATTCTGATTCTGCTGCTCAGTACCTGTGTGACATTGGTCAAGTTACTTAACACTTCTGAGCTTCTATTTTCTCATCTATAAAGTGGGACTGATGATCCCTCTATCTCCTGCTTGTTATAAGGACAGAGATACAGCCATGTTTTCCAGAATATGGGACATAAACCACTGGTGACACCAGAGGCCTTCTTCATTTTTGTTAGAAACCATCCTACTTTTTAAGGAAAAGCTTCTTCCTTTGGGGCAAGTGTCCTTTGGGTATGAACTTACCCAATGAGAAGGACTCATCGCTGATACTCGCTGCCCTTCTAAAGAAAGCCGGCATTTGGCTACATTCAGTCACCTTGCTTTTGTTTTCTGTTATTTATTTTTATATTGACAAGGTACACTGGTGGTTCATTTCCTTTAGTGATACACAGTTTCTTTTAAAATAAATTTATTTAAATAAGTTAATGATAATATCACTGTGCTGTAGTTAAAACATAAATTGTGCAGATGGCATGTCAGTTTTAATCCCAGCTTTGCCACCTCCTGGCTGTGTGACCTTGGGTGGGTCATTTAACGTCTCTGGTCCTCAGTTTCTTCATGTGTAAAATGAGGATAATAATAGTACTATCTCATGGAGTTGTAAAATTTAAGTGAGATAATATAGTCAGAGTCCTTAAAATACACTGGCACATACAAAATTCCATAAAGTATTAACAGAAGTTTTTTATGCAAATGATGACCTTCAGGAATGAATACTGGAGGGAGCTGGTGTTGGTGAAGTGCAGTTTCCGACTTGAGATGGTGGGCAGTAAATGGTAGCTGGTGCTATTGTTTTGATTATTTGATAATGATGATGTTAATAATAGTCATAACAACAAACGAGGAGGTAGCATTTGTTGTTTTGGAAATGAATTTCTTGAAGCAGAAACTCTCAGACAGCTTGATAGGATCCAGTGAGATACAAAGGCTCAAATCTTTGACAAAGGTTTGTTGTGTCCGTTCTACTTTCCTAGGCCAAGCCCAGCATTCGGTGCTTTATTAAACCCACCGAGACACTTGAGCGGTCCCTTGAGATGAATAAGCACAAGGGCAAGCGGCGGGTGCAAAAGAGACCCAACTACAAAAACGTTGGGGAAGAAGAAGATGAGGAGAAAGGGCCCACTGAAGATGCCCAAGAAGATGCTGAGAAGTCTAAAGGTACAGAGGGTGGTTCAAAAGTCATCAAGACGAGTGGGGAGAGTGAAGGTGAGTGCGCCCGTGAACCCTGCCCTGCTGCCCGCGCTGCCAGCCAGGCTGTCATTTGTGTCTGGTCCCCCTTGTGTGTCAGCAGGTGCTTCTCTTCATTCCTGACACCGGTGTGCCTCACTCTAAACCAGCAATGTTCAACCTTTTACATTTCATGGCACACATAAAGAAACTGCTAAAATTCTGTGGCACACCAAAAAATATAGTTTTGCCAATCTGACAATAAAAAATAGGTACAATTTTGATTCATTCACACTAGATGGCTATTGTGTTGGCCATTGTCATTTCTTTTACTTGACAATCTAAGGGAAAAGAGGTCAGTGCCCCTGACTAAATAGTCGGGTATTGCATGTTTTAATAATTTTTGCAGCACAAAAGTTGAAAATTGCTGCTGTAAACAACCCAGACATTTGAAGGCAGATCCTGTACAAGGCCCGCCCTTACTGGATGGCTGACCTGCAGCAGGGTTCTGTACTCTCACCCTGTGCTTCACTTTCCCCACTTGTAAAATGGAGGTAACAAATAGTATTTACTTTGTTCCTATAAGAATTAAATGAGTTAACATATGCAGCGTGCTCAGAACAGTGCTTAGCCCATATCCTAAACATTTGCTGCAACTACTACTGTTACTACTACTATGATTATCATCATTATTGCCATTCTTCTTATTCCTGTTTACTGGAGTATGATTTTTGACTGAAGTCACTGTTTGCAGTGCACTGCAGGGAGAAAAGGGGACAATGTTTAATGAACTTACTGCTTTTAATAAGATTGGTTTTTTGGAGTCGAATAATGCAATATAATCCCTTGGGTTCCTACATTAAGATTTTTTAAAGTCCTGTGTGTTTACAGTGAGGTATACTTGTGTTTGCAGCCTATATGCTAAATGAGCAGAATAGTTCAGTCCTCTTTTTTGACTTTGTTGAGAATGATTCTGTTTTATTTTTCACCTCCCTCTTATTTAGATGCTAAGACCTTCTCAATCTGGAGACAATGGTCTACTCTAGGATTAAGCAAGCTTAAACTGTCCAGGTCCTTGTGTCATGAGCCAGGCACTGAGCCCCACAGGTGGGGTTCCTGGCCAGAGCCCCAGGTACTCAGGATGAAAGAGGTGATAAGGTGGAAGCGGGCTGGGGGCTCTGGTCACTGCAGGTCAGCTCCCACCACATTCCCAGCACAGGCACAGGCTGTCTTCGGCCCCCAGCTGTGGTGTGCTGGCCATGTGGGGAGTACTTCCTGCAAGCAGTCCTCCTGGGTCCTGGGCTAGCAGTGGCTGCTCTGAAGCCAGCTCTCTTTGGCCCGTCAGCCTGGGCTATGTGAGTCCCTAGTCCTAGGCATCTGAAGCTGGGAAATGGAGTGGCTCAGTAAATCAGTGACTGGGAAATCATTTGTTTGGGGGAGTTTGCTGCCAAGACCCATCCCCACCCCACCCCAATGGCCCCTTCTGATTTTCTTGGCAGTTGTCAGTGAACGCCATGATCGCATTTCAGTAAGTATCACCAAAGCACCTCTCTGGTGCCACCTGGTCCTCTTTTGAAGGCTTAGATCTCCAGTATGCTTTCATTTCTGTTCAAAGCCTGCAGTAAGCATTTTGGTTCAGAAAACTTTTACTAACAAATATCACTTTGATGAGGAGGGGGATGGAGGGGAGAGGGGCAAACACAAGGGAAACCATACTTGTCTGCTTATTTAGATCATTTAGATATTTGTTTTAAACTCGGGAAATTGTCTGATTAAACCCTAGATTTAGCTGTCCTTTGGCAACATCAGGGGGCAAAAGGGTGACTTTATCTCATTTTATACTTCGTGTTTTCATCGATTTTGTTTTGGAAAGATGCTACCCTCTTTCATTCCAGACCTTTTAAGGGCTGCTTCCCAACCAGGCCTGGGCTGTGACTAACTGGTGTGGACAGAGCAGTCTTGGCCTCTAGCGCACAGCCACATGAGTCAGCCTGGGGGCCCAGTCCTCGCACACAGGGGCTTCAGGGGCTGCGGAAGGCTGCCATTCCAGCTTACCGTTGGGACCAAGATAAGGACTCTTGCACTCTGGGCCCATTTGCCCTGTGCAGCGGTCAAGGAGAGAACGTCCACCAGTTTCCAAAAACCTATGTTCCAGGCAGTCACTCAGCCAGCTTGTACCACACAGGATCCAGGAATTTCCCCAGAGGTTGATTCACTTGGTGCTGACTTCAGAGTTCAGTTGAGCATGGCTTTCCACAAGCCTCTCGGCTTTTTGGTGCTTTATATTTTCAAATGCGCACTAGTCTTCCCAACCAGTTCATCAACAATAAATATAACTTTCACATGCCTATCTGGCAAACAGACAGCTAACTGGGCAGCAGGAGTTGTATTCTGGGGCTTTTTGAACTGTGTATTTGATCACTTAGTCTCAGATTTGAAGGTGTGGCTGGTGGGTGTTCTCTCCCTAGACTATATCAGTGTTTCAGTAAAACTGCACAGCTGTTAATTACTGTGACTTGGAAGGGTGTCAGGCACATTTCCTAATTCAGTTTCAAGCCAGAGGACAGTGTAGATGGGGGAGGTGCCTGGGAGATGTGAAACCTGACTTGCAGACTTGTAGTCCTGTCTTGACATCTAGATTTACAGTGGTCCTTGGATGGTCTTCTCAAACTTGGGGCCTTTCCTTCTGGAAATTATGAATATAGAAAATATAGTTCATGTAACTACTTTTTTAAAAGTATATTTTATTGATTATGTTATTACAGTTGCCCCAATTTTTCCTCCTTTGGAGCCTTCTACCCAGTATCCTCCTTCCCTCTGGCATCCCCTGCCTTAGTTCATGTCCATGGGTCGTACATATAGTTCTTTGGCTTCTCCATTTCCTTTACTATTCTTAACATCACTCTGTCTATTTTGTACCTACCATTTATGCTTCTTATTCCCTGTACCTTTTCCCCCATTCTCCCTCTTTCCTCCCCAGTGATAACCCTCCATGTGATCTTTATTTCTGTGATTCTGTTCCAGGTCTAGTTGTTTGCTTAGTTTGTTTTTGTTTTCATCTTTTAGATTCAGTTGTTGATAGTTGAGTTTGTTGTCATTTTAATGTTAATAGTTATGATCTTCTTTTTCTTAGATAAGTCCCTTTAACATTTCATATAATAAGGGCTTGGTGATGATGAACTCCTTTAGCTTCACCTTGTCTGGGAAGCACTTTATCTGCCCTTCCATTCTAAATGATAGCTTTGTTGAGTAGAATAATTGTGTTGTAGGTCCTTGCTTTTCATCACTTTGAATACTTCTTGCCAGTCCCTTCTTGCCTGCAAAGTTACTTTTGAAAAATCAGCTGACAGTCTTATGGGAACTCCTTTGTAGATAACTCTTTCCTTTTCTCTTGCTGCTTTTAAGGTTCTCTCTTTATCTTTAACCTTTGGCATTTTAATTATGATGTGTCTTGGTGTGGGCCTCTTTGAGTCCAACTTGTTTGGAACTCTCTGTGCTTCCTGGACTTGCATGTCTCTTTTCTTCATCAAATTAGGTAGGGAAGTTTCTTTCATTATTTTTTCAATTAAGTTTTCAATTTCTTGCTCTTCCTCTTCTCCTTTTGGCACCCCTATTATTTGGATGTTGGAGAATATTTAAAGTTGTTGCCCTGGCTGGTGTAGCTTAGTGGACTGAGCACAGGCCTGCGAGCCAAAGCATCACGGGTTTGATTCCCAGTCAGGGCACATGCCTGGGTTGCAGGCCAGGTCCCCAATAGGGGGTGTGTGAGAGTCAACCACACATTGATGTTTCTCTCCCTCTCTTTCTCCCTTCCCCATCTCTCTAAAAATAAATAAATAAAATCTTTTTAAAAAATAAAAATAAATAAAATAAAATTGTCCCAGAGGTTCCTAAGCCTCTCCTCATTTTTTTGAATTCTTGTTTCTTTGTTGTGTTGTAGTTAAATGTTTATTTCTTCCTTTAGTTCCAATTATTGATTGAGTCCCAGTTTCCTTCCCCTCACTGTTGGTTCCCTGTGGACTTTCCTCCACTTCACTTAGTGTAGCCTTCATTTCTTCCCTTATGCTTCTGCCATACTCAGTGAGTTCTCTGAGCATCCTGATTACCATGTTTTGAACTCTGTATCTGATAGGTTGGTTATCTTCACTTCGTTTAGTTCTTTTTTTGAGATTTTGTTGTGTTCTTTTTTTTGAGCCATATTTCTCTGTCTCCTCAATTTGGCAGCCTCCGTGTGTTTGTTTCTGTGTATTAGGTAGAGCTGCCTTGACTCCCTGTCTCGGCGCACCTGCTATGCTGTATGGGGCCTTAGGTAACCGCCAGAGTGTGGCAGTGCCCTTCACTACTTTGCGGCTCTGTACATGGGGGAAGGTTCGGAGAGGGGACTATGCTGTGGCCTGACTGCTGGAAGCTTGCTTGGCATTCGCCCTGTTTCCAGTTACTTCACCCACTTCCCATTTGTGACTGGCACCCCTCTAGCTGTTGCCCTGGTGGTGGGTGTGCGTACACTCTAGGACCATGTGGACCCTTTAAATGGACTCTACTAAGAGACTAGCAATTTCTTCCCTGCCCCAAACCCCACTGGTTTTTACAGCCAGAAGTTATGAGGCTTTATTCCCAGTGCTGGAACCACAGGCTGTGCGGTCTGGCCTGGGGCTGGGATGGCTTCCTCCCCAGGTGTCCCTCCCAATTTTTATCCACCACACGTGAATGGGGAGCCACCCCTTCTACCAGCCACCGCCACCACTGCCTCATCACCACCATTTGCCATTGCTATACCACTGCGTCCTCTCTGCCCTGGCTCCCCATCTCCACCTCTCCTACCTGTTTAGATGAATATGGCTTCTTTAAATTGTTGGTTGTCGGACTTCCATACAGTTCCATATTTTCTGGCAGTTCTAGGTATTTTTTGTTTTGAGGTTAGTTGTGATCCTCCTTATGGTTGTGAGAAGAGGCAAAGTGTATCTACCTATGTCTCTGTCTTGACCAGAAGTACACAACTTTTTTTTAAGTGAAGAATACATTATTATTCTTGAATTTGCAAGATTTAGAAATTCAGCTCAGATTGGCTTAAGCAAAAGGGTGATCATTGTTTCTGTAACTGGGAGGCTAAGCAGGGCTGGACCCAGGTGCAGCAATGACCATTGGCAGTACCAGGCTCACATCCTGCCAACTTACCACCAAGTGCGAAGGATCTACTTCTTCCCATGGGCTGCAGCTGAAGTCTGGGGTGTGGTGGTTGTTAGGGATGGATCTGGCTTGCCCGCCCTGTGGAGAGGGATATTCTATGCTGACCAGCCAGGGCTGGGTCACATTTCGCCTACAGTGACTCCCTCAGTAAAAATTAGGTATGTTCATCAGAAGAAGGGGGCATAGATGCTAGGCCAGCACAAACAGTAGCTTCTCCCCTAGAAAACCACAGTATTTCAGTGTCCTCATCCCTTTAAGGCCGTCTTTTCCCTTCCTGTTTTAAGGTGGATATGTGGCTTTCTCCTTCAGATTATCTCTTCTCTAGCAAGCTTCTTGCATTGTCTCTGGATCTAGGGGCTTATTGACAGCCTAGCTGTAACAGACAGGCACAGGTGACTCCTCAGTGAAGAGATGCTAACACCAGTTCCCCGCTACCTACCCCGCCATCCCCGTGTTAGTGGTGAAATCTTTACTTTAAAAATAGGAGTAAAAAGACATATGGTCACAAGTCACAATTTTGCCATGACCTGATTTGAATGTGGCATTAACGTTTTTTTCTACAAATGCAGCACCAAAAATTCACACCTCCTCCACATTTAAGTCCAGACAAGGAAGTTGTGTGAAATGAATGTGCACCCCTGGACCCTTCACTCCCATCCCCTGTTTGCAAAGAAATTTGCTCCACCTCAATGTGATGGGCGACTCATTCTGAAACCAAGAAAATCACAGGGCCCCTAAGTTTTCAGAAACTGAACACTAAAAGGAAGACGGAGGGGTGCCCCAGTCCCTGCAGCCAAAGGAGTGTTCACTCAGTGTGTGTTTGTGTCTTAGCTTGCTCTGCAGTCTGAAAGGGCAGTCATCACTATTTGCATTCACTTAGAGCAGTAACTTAATAAACATGCTTGAGACAAGAGAAAGAATCATTTGAACTTCTTTGAAAAATAGGATTTGGCTTCTGATTTTTTTGCCTGTGGAAAGGTAGGCATCAATTTCATGGCCTGACCTTCAAAGCTTACTCTTGTCTTGGAATCTCAGCAAGGACATGGACTGCAGGTGACAGCACTGATTTTGAACCTTCCAGGTCAGCTAGGAGTTGAGGGGTGCCTGAGAGCTTGTGGCCCCAACTTTGCTGTGTGTGTGTGTGTGTGTGTTTGAAGTCTCTACTAACATGGAATGGAGGCTGGCCTCATTTCTGGCTCCTCTTGTAAAGTTAGAGTAAACCCCAGGCCCAGCAGAGTTTTTCAATTAGGGTGAGTCAGGGACTAGCTATCAGGAAGTTAGGGTCTGAATCCCAGACCTGCAGGTCTGCTCCTGAGCAGCTGAGTGGCCCTGGGCAAGTCATTGCCTTTTCTATGCTTCTCCACTGAGAGGAGGCTTCATAATGCCCAGCGCTTAGGGTGTTAGAAGTAAGAACATTAGTGCCTCAGCATTTAGCATGGGACACATGAGCACTGAATAGAAACTATGGTCAAGATGAAGAGTAGAGTGAGGAGCTTGGAAGCAGTACTTAAGCTTAGCTGGGGGGACTTCATGCTTGAGCACCCCAGCAAGTTCCTGGAGTGTCTGGAGGGTCTGTTTCTCTGTTAATTTCTGTAAGGAATAGTGAGGTGGCTCTGTGTGTGTGTGTGTGTGTGTGTGTGTGTAGGGAGGAGAAGGATTGGTAGGCTGGGCTACTATTGTAGAGAGCTATGGGAGTGCCCACTTTTCAAATGGGCTTAACTAGTATAAGAAGAAGGATTGGAGGTTAGTTTAGACAAACCCTCTGAAAAAAGCAACTTCCCAGAAAAATATTCTGAATTTGATCTTGTGCTATTCAGTAAAAGATAATAAAAAAAAAACAAAGAAAGGGACACCCTAAATACTCCTTATTTACACATACTGTTGTTGCTAGGTCCTATTTGCCTCTTGAAATTCTGCTCCAAAGCCAGCCAGCAGCATGCACTTCCCGTGTATCCTTGGTAACCAGCAAGGGCATCTTTCTCCTTCTTCCTTCCCTTAATCTTTTTTTTTTAAGCCTTCTTATTCTCCCCTTTTGCTCTTTTTATTGTCTGTGCTTGCTGTGATTGCTGGAATGTAGAACACTGAGGGCAACTGAGAAAATCCTGGAATTTGTGAAGTCAAAGACTATTGGGAGGTCATGCCTGCCATTTCCCTGAAAAGTACTTCATTTACCAAATATTAATCAGGTTAGAATGCTCATCATCCCAGGCAAGTTGATAAATTATTGCTGTTATTTTAAAAAATCAAAGTGCCAGAGTATTGGGGAAGCCCATGGCTTTGGCCAGAGTTGTCACACAGAGATTGACATCGTGCATATTCAGGCTGGTGTGCAACCATCACCATCATGCAGCCCCAGAAGTCTTTTCACCTCCCCAAAGTGGAACTCTGTCCTCGTTAAACGACTCCCCATTCTTCCTCCCCCCAGCCCCCGGCAACCACTATTTCACTTTTTGTCTATCTGAATCTGACAACTCTAGGTACCTCATAAATGGGATTATATACTATTTCTCCTTTCCTGACTGGTGTCTTTCACTCAGCATAATGTCCTTGGGGTTCATGCAGGTTATAGCAAATGGCAGAATTTCCTTCCTTTTTAAGGCTGAACAACATGATGTTTTTTGGACAGACTACATTTTGCTTATCCATTCATTTGTCAAGGGACCCTTCAGTTGCTTTCACCTTTTGGCTGTTGTGAATAATGTTGTTACAAATGTGAATGTGTAAATCCTCTTCTTCTCTGGAGGCTTTTTGTGGAAACGATATTGTGGAAATGATAGAGGCCAAAGAGGTCCTGGCAGAGCCTGCTGAAGCCAGAGGAGCTGGAGATTCGGGTTTCTTCTCCCAGCATCACAGTCTCCCCAGCAAGTTCCTTTACTCCCAAAGGCTCAGTGGGGTGTAATGGGGTCACTCACTGGAATGGGTTGCTGGAGCCTTCAAGATTATGAGCCATGGTGCCTGGCACAGAAACTAATACCAAACAAATGCTCATTTACACAACTCAGCCCATTGGGCAGTGCCAGAGGCAGAGCACACAGCAGCCGGGAGAGGGGCAGCAGAGGCCTGTCCCCTCAAAACAAAAATCCCTCCATGCCTCAGTTTCCCCTTCAGAGATTATGTTAGATCTGTATTGCCCCAGTTGTGGGGTATGGAAATTTTTTTAGGTGGGGCAGAGTGGACCTTAAAGACCATGGTGAGAGGATTCTAGTCAAGCGATGAGCTCCAGGGGAACCTCAAGTTCAGGGGTGCCGTGTCTTTCACTCCTCTCTCCCATTCCTAAATTTCCCTTTCTCGATGCACACAACTGTCCTGGGTACCCTTTTATTTATGCATCATGTATATTATTTTCAGTTGCTTTCTATTTATATTGATTTTATACTTACAGTACTATTTCAGATTAATACAAAATTTTAAAAAACAAAAATCATATAAAGAGCACCCATTTACCCTTCACCCAGTTTCACCTTATACCCCATTTAACTTATTATACTCCATTTGCTTTCTTATTTTCTCTGTCTCTGTCTCTCTACACACACGCATACAAACACACACATGTGCACCCTCACAAACATTTTTTTTCATCCTGCCTCTTCCCACCTAAATCTGTTGGTGTACATTTGCTAAGATTAGGGTATTCTCTTTCATGACCGTAGTACAGTTATGAGCTTCATAATAGTTTTGTGCTGCCCATGTTCCAGCCCATCCGTTGGCCCATTAATGTTCTTTATAGCGTATTTCCTCCCCCTAGTACAGAATTCAGTCTAGGGTCAGGTAGTGTCTTTAATCATCACATCCCTTTAAGCTTCCTCTCTCTACTCGGGAACATTGCCACAGCCTTTCTTTCTCTTTTACAACACTGACATTTTTTAAAGAATACAGAACCTCTCCCTCCTTTGTTTTCATCAAGTGTTCCTCATTCTGTCTTTGATGTTTCTTTGTGATTAGATTGAGGTTATACATTCTTGATTGGAATATGGCATGGGTGACATCATGTCTTTCTTGGGGTGTCACATCTGGATGTCTTTCTGTCCCTCATGGACAATGTTAATTTTGGTCACCTGGTTAAGGTATTGCCCAGTTTCTCCACCATATAGTTACTTTATTTCTTCTTTGCAACTAATCAGCAGTCCATGGGGACACACTCTGAATATGCAGATATCCTGCGCCTCATTAAAATTCCCCCTTAGACTTGGCATTCACTGATGCTTGTTGCCTGATGCAGCTTTTACCAGGATGGTGGCAGAATGTTGACTTTCCAACATCAGCACTCTCTCCATGTTTAAAAGTCAGCCTTCAGCATTCCATTGTAAACAAGATTCTTCTTTTCCCCACATTTATTTGTTTATCTGTCTATTTGTTCTTGGCATGGACTCATGGATTTCAGTTTTTTAGTGGTTTATATTTCATTACTCTATTTAATTAATTTGCTGCTCAAATTGTTCCAGATTTAGCCATTGGGAATCCTTTCAAGCTGGCAGCTTAGTCCTTGTGATAAACCCCCAGCATTTTTTCAAGCAGTGCTTACACTTTCTGGCATAACAAAATATTCCAGGCTCATCTTGTATCTGCTCTGCCCTTCCCTGAGATTAAGCATTTCTCTGAAAAGCTCTGGTTCCTCTCAATGGGCAATGGTATTAGAAGCCAAGATCTGGGCACTACATGTGCTCATTGCTACTGGGTTGTTTGGCTTTTTGGCCCTTTCAAGGGACAGAGCTAGGAAATATGTGCTTGTATACACACAAAATACACATTTATTCATGCACACATATATACATACATACAAATGTTCGTATACATACACATTTTAGGAATCATAAGTTTATACCAGTGCCTCCGGTTCTGATCAATTCCCAGAGGGCTGTTGCCTGCCTCTCTCCATTTCAGATGTGTATCCCTTCTTCCAAGTGAGAACTCTCGCTCCCAACAACATCAGCTGATCTACTTTTCTCAGTCCTATAAAAACATCTAAAAAGTTTCGGAATTATTTATTTTTTAATAAAAAGAGTTCGGAATTATTTGTAATTGCCACCCTATCCCCAGTCCTTCGCCTGTCCCCAGACTGAGGGTTTAGAGTTAAGTGTCGTGTTCCTAAACTACTTGGGTTAGTCTGTCCTTCCTTTTTTTCCCCCTTCTGTGTAGGTATGATATTCATTTGAAATAAATGTATGTTTTTAAAAACGTTTCCATTTTAGGCCTCTCCCTTTCTGTTCTTACTGATTCAGTTTATTTTTTAAAAATATATGGAATATTAACAAACTCAAAACTATGTCGAAAGGTATGTTTAGACATGTCCCTTACTCCCATATTCCTTTCATCCATTTCCCCCACCTGTTGTGTACAGGCAACTTGATTGTTTTCTGGAATATCCTTCCTGCATTTCTTTATGTAAAAAGAAGTATATGTATGTATGTTTTCTCATTTTCCCTTTTTTCTTACACACAGAACGACACACTATATATGGTCTTTGGCAGTGTGATCTCTTTACTGAGCAATAATTCCGGAACTCACTCCATATCAGTGCACGGAGTTCTTCCTCATTTCTTTCTACAGCTGCACTGTGTGTACCATAGTTTATTCAGCTAATCTTTCTGCTTGGGCATTTAGGTAGTTTCCAGTATTTTGCAATTACAGATAATACTTCAGTGAATACCCTCGTGCATGTGCATTTTATTGTTGCCGGAGGTGTATCTTCCAGATAAATTCCTGCAAGTGGGATTGTTGGGTTGTAGAGTATAGTAGTGATTTAGTTTCCTTTTTTAAAAACTTTTAAAAAAATTTTTTTATTTAGAAAGTTTTCTTTTAAAATGTATTTAAGTAAAAAAGTGAGTTCAAATAAAATTATTAAGTAAATAACAAATAGTACAGACAACACACAGACATGGCAGAATTGTAAAGGCAGGCATGTGACTGAAGTTTGACCAGAACTGGGCTAGGTTACTGTTGCAGTCCCTTCAGACTCCCAAATAGAAACCTGGTTTGGTCGGGGGCTCGTGATCTAATAACTGAAGTTCGGATGGAGCCCCCTGGGAATTTATCATCAGGAAATCTGAATCCACAGAAGCCCACTGATCTGCTTTCCCCAGTGGTGGAACATGGCATGTGCACCCTGGGAGAGAAGCAGGCATGATGTCAACGTGGCGGGGGTGGCAGGGGTTGCAGGGGTACAGAGGCCATGCAGAAACATGCTAGATGTTCTGTTGTGGCATAAAGGGGGGCTTACTTTGACCTTGGATCACCAGGATAAGTCAAATCCTCTTTTAAAGATGGCTATAGAATGTTTTTTAGAGCAATGAGAATATGGGGAGACCCTCTCCCCAAAAACTTATTAGCCGCCCCTCTCATGCCCTTGTAGCCTTTTGCATACAGGGAGTTGGCAGATCCTAGGTAAGAATCACTACTTTTAAGAGTCATTTGGATAAAATTGTTAACAAGAAGCTAGGAAGAAACTGTTTTGGCATGGGAAGCACTGTTCTATATTCATCTAGAAGAGTAATCTAAATGGAATAGCTCACTTCACAACTATGCTGGCTGGGTCAGGAGTATATGGGAGGGGTGGGGCTACAGCTGTGAGAACCAGGGTGACCCCGCCAAGGTTCAGACACCTCCTTCTGTATGAAGAGGCCCTTGTGGGCCTGGTCCTGCACTGGATGTGATGTGAGAGGTGGGGAGGGGGAGCAGTCCTGGCTTTTGTTGTTACTTTTCTAGTTGTATTAAGAGTCACTGCTCTTCTGGGTTTCCATTATCTCACATACAGTATCCAGGACCAAACCAGTGATTTTCAGGTAGTTTCGTGTGAAATTCCGGAGTTTCACAAAGGAGCTTTAGAAGCCTCTGTGGAGCGCATGAGGGAACCCATGGTTTGGAGAGTTTTGGGACCCACCCACTCTTTACCTAGAGCAGCTTTGCTCTCATCAGCTTACTGTGGTGGTGTGCCATGGGAAATTGTCATTAAAAATTAACATCTAACTGTTTAGCAAATTTTGATTGGGCACTGGACTGCACTATCTCTAACCTCTCCCTTCTGTGCTCCAGAATTTTGATAGTGTCCAGGGAGATTAAAAACTGAAAGGAGCCAACCAGATCACAGCATGCTTATTCTCCAGACTGAGGCTCTAGGGCTTGGCTCCATAACTTGGTGGGGAGGTGCTTGGAGCTGAGTTCCTGCCATGACAGCCAGGCCAGGAGGAAGGGGAGCTTGCAGTAGGACAGGAGGCAGGTCAAAGATCACAGGGCAGAAACCAGAGTGGGAGGCTGGTACTGTATGTAGTCTAGCTTGGTAGTCTTCAGATATTTGTTGGCACACCCTATCAGTAATCACAAACAAACAAATAAATATGTAATTTATGCATGCATCTCCCAAATATAAATACATTTATTATAAATTATACATTTGACATTACTGTGCTAATGTTACCCACATTATAAAAACCAACGAAGTAGCCCTGGCTGGTGTAGCTCAGTGGATTGAGTGGGGGCCTATGAACCAAAGGGTCACAGTTCAATCCCCAGTGAGGGCACATGCCTGGGTTGCAGGCCAAGTCCCCAGCAGGGGGCATGTGAGAGGCAACCACACATTGATGTTTATCTCCCTCTCTCTCCTTCCCTTCCCCTCTCTCTAAAAATAAATGAATAATTTCTTTTTAAAAACCCAACAAAATAGATTTTTTAAAAGATGAAAATAATTATAAGTACCATGTGTTAACTGATTACAGATGAAACTGGAGAGCATTATGCTAAGTGAAATAAGCCAGGCAGCAAAAGACAAATACCATATGATCTCACCTATAAGTGGGACCTAATCAGTAAAACAAACAAGCAAGCAAAATATAACCAGAGACATTAAAATTAAGAACAAACTGACAGTAACCAGAGGGGAGGGGATAACAGGGGGGAGGGGCAAAGGTTATCAAGGAACATGTATAAAGAAAGGACCCATGGAGAAAACAAAATGGGGTAGGATTGAGGGTGGGAAATGGGGGGCAGTGGGTCGGGGGATAGTGGTGGGGGAAAATGGAGACAACTATACTTGAATAACAATTAAAAAAGATGAGAATAAGTAAAAATAAAAGAGGTACTGCCTAGTGGATCATCTTTATCTGCACCTCAATGTGGAAAAGCCTGGGGTAGCTGGGGGCACCTTAAGGAGGTCAGTGGAGGTACAGATGCAGGGACAGGAAAGATTGATGGTTCCCAGACAGCAGTCTGCACCACCTCCTGTTCGTTGACAAATCCAGGTGCTTCTTGAACTATTGTTTACTCAGTGGCTCTCTGTGAATCTACTCACATTTTTCCCCTTAAATTTAGGCTTATCCTAAGCAGTAACATTCTCAGAACAGATTTTCTCTGTAGTTAGAATTTTCTTCTAATGCACATGAAAATAAATACAAAACTATGCAAAGAAAATGTGTGTTTGTCCACAAATCACTTAAAAATCATGTCAGCCCCCACCTGTGTAGTGGGGGACAGCCCTGTGAGAGACTTCAATCAATGGCATATGACTCTAGAACACAGTGCAGAGAGAGAAGGGGCTGGTGAGAGCAAGGCCCCCAGTTCCCTGCCAAGGTCAAGGTCCATGTGGACATGTGGGAGGTGCATTCCTTCACCCCACAGGATAGTTGCACGTGCAGTCATGCTTAGCAGCTTCCCAGTAGGGTGGTAGGGATGTGTGTGACGCCCCCCTGTGAGAACACTGTGCACAAATTAGACGCAGGCTGGGTGGGGTTGTGGAACACTCCAATATGTGTTGCTGCTGTCAGAACCCCCTGCATTGGGCTAGACCAATCATCTACTTGTCCATTACAGAGATATTTATTGAGCACTTGCTGTGTGCCAAGCCCTGGGCTAGACACTGGAGTTCTAGCAGCAAACAAGACAGCTAAGGCAACCACTCTTATGAAACCCACATTCTACTAGGGAAAGGCAAGCAGGCAACAAACAAACCAATATATAGAAAATATAAAATCCAGGTAGTTATAAATGCTATAAAGTGAACTCAAGGGGGGAGGGACAAATCTATTCAGAATAATTTCAAATAATTTATGTAGTTACTCCCCCATCAAGGAGATAGAACATAACTCCCCCTTCCTTAAGTGTGGGCTATGCTTAGTGACTTGCTTCCAAAGCGTATGAAATGAAAGGAGGAGAAAACTTCCTTTCCAGTGGAGAAACCTGAGCAATATAACACTTGGCCAAGTGGTACAGATTGACATCGGCAGTCATGAAGCACATTGATACCCTGTACCCTTGATATGATGTGATGAGAAGGGCACTTCCCTCTGTGGTCTTCCTCCCAGAAACCTATAACCCCAATCTAATTATCAGAAAAACATCAGACAAACCCAGATTGAGGGACATTCTACAGATTATCTGACCAGTTCTTCTCAAACTATAAGGTCATCAAAAGCAAGGAAAATCTGAGAAACTGTCACAGCCAAGGGGAACCTAAGGAAACATGATAATTAGATGTGATACAGTTTCCTAGATGGGATTCTAGAACAGAAAAGGGTATTAGGGGGAAACTAAGGAAATCTGAATGAAGTATGCAGTTTAATTAATAACTTGAAGAGGTAAAGGAAACACAGGCGGAGGTGATCTTCAAGATGTCTCTGAAGTGGTGACATCTGAGCCTTGAGTGATGGGATTGAGTCATGCCTGGGTAGGGAGGACCTGGGGTGAGGCATTCCAGGAAAAGAGGGCAGCTGTATAAAGATCCTGGGGCAGAAACAAGCCTGGGCTGGTCAAAGAAGAGTGAGAAAAGCTCAGCACAGCTGGAGTGGTCCTGGGTGGAGTGGGCCAGGGGTTGAGGTCAGAGGTGGACGGGAGCCAGGCCGTGCAGGGCCTTGACATCATGGAGGCATTTGGACTTCATCCTGAATGTGATGGGAAGGCAGTGGTGGAGTTTTGAAGAGAAGGGTGACATGAGCTAATTTCTGCTTAAAATCACTTGGGTCTGTGCAGAGATCAAACTAAGCAAGCAAGGAAGGAAGCAGTAGCCAAGTGGGGACCCCAGTGTGCATCCAGGGAAAGATGATGGCAGGGTCGTGTCAGAACCCAGGTATGCTCCCATCTTTCCAGAAACAGAAATGCAGGTTCACATTTTAATCATCTTGTTTTCCCCCCATATTTTCTCCCAAAGATGGAGGAAATGAACTGAACTCGGTGTTCCAAGAAATAAGTGTTTGGAGGTCTATATCCATGGGTGAAGGAACTCTGTAACAGGACACCTTGCAGTGTGACAGCAATCTGTCACTAAGTCAGGATGTTTTCTTTGATTGCCTCGTACCTTTTTATGAACAATAAAATGCACACCGTGCTGAAGTCAGTTGCTACAAGTTGCCTTTCTTTAATCAGGAAAAATAAAACATGATTCCTAACCTCTCTCTGCCATCCAGAAGTTGTAAATAGAAAAGAAAAATAAAAGGCTCTAGTCACATCAAAGCTTTTTCTAAAGTATAAACAGTTTCGGAATGTTTTCAGTGAATTTGGTTATGTTTTATCAACCACATATTTCTTCTGTGCTGTCTCAACTCCAGGAAGGAAGTGTGATATCAAAAAGTAAAATATATTTTTTTAAAAACCCTTGAAATAAAATAAATTTTGGCAATTTGTGCTTTGTTGTCATAATCAGCAGCTCGTTTCTTGAGGATGCCAAGATGAAAGGAAAGAGAGTTTCTAGCCTGTGTCTTATTTTCCCTCCAGTAGGTTGCTGGTGCTTCTGTCACCGCTGTTGAATATTTGCTTGATGTGTTAGAAGCAGTTTACTGGAGCTTGGTCTCGAACACAAGTCTGTCTATAAATCTAGATCTGGGAAGCTGTCTGGGCTCATTCCAGTGTCTGTATTTGTTTTCAGAGATAGAGATGGTGATCATGGAGCGCAGCAAGCTCCCAGAGTTGGCAGCCAGTGCCTCCGTGCAGGAGCAGAACACCACAGACGAGGAGAAGAGTGCTGCCACGGGCTTGGGGTGTGTGCAGTGGAGCAGGTAGGTGCTGCGCTTGTGCCGCTGCTGGTGCTGCAGTGGGGCTGCCCACAAGCCAGCCTGGCAGGGGAGGGGTGCTGCTCAGTCTCTGGGATGAGGAGGTGGGCTCAGCAGTGAGGATGGGTGTCTTGGCTGGGGTGCCCACTAAGGATAAACCAGGGCTTCTTTCCACCACCCAAATGGTCTCTTCTGCCTCTCAACCAAGCCATTCTGCCTCCTGCCTGTCTATCCTTTCACCCCTTGCAAAAAGAATGACTGAAACATGGCACCACCCCCCTCCCCCCGCAAGTACCGCAGTGCTTGTCCCTGTCCTAAAGGGTGTGGGCTGCCTTGTAGCCTTGTACTGCCCATTCCTGGAAGGCTGTGGTTCCCAGGAAGGATTCCCTTGGGAGCAGCATTTGGATCTCCCTGTCTCATTTGTTTTCTGCCACGCACATGGCCATCCACGAGGCCTGCCCTTCTGACTCAGCTGGCATGATTTAATGCTGTTCTACACCTTTGACTTTGTGCCTGGCTGTTCATTCAGTGAGGTCCTGCCAAAGCTACATCCTCTCAAACCTTTGAGATGCCACATTTCTTGGAACCTTGCTATAGCACCACCCCTTTGGGAGTGGACTTGGGTAGAACGCTGCTCCCAAAGTGTGCAGTCAACTGCTAGGAGCCTAAATATAGGCTCCTTATCTGGTGGCCCCACTGACCAGACCCCTATAACAACCTGCTCTCCTACTGCAGTGTTACTAAACACACAACAGCATGGATCCTCGGTCAGCCTCCAAGGAGTTCACTTCCTGAACCCTGAGGGTGAGATGGCTGACATTCACACATGCCCCCCATCCTGAAGTAAGGAGTTGAAGCACACTATTTTTTCCTTCCACATCTTATTTCTCTTTGATTGGCAGACGTTTCAGTTACCAAGCAGGATTAATTTTTCTGAGAAGCACAAGGGAGCCACTTTTAGTTTTGGTTAAGTAGAACACACTGGAGTACAGTGCGGGCTGTTGGTTACAGAGACTTTTTTGATTTTGCTTGTCAGCAAAAAATGTAATTCCTGAAGCTCCGAAAATTAAGGAAATCATTCTAAATACAGAAAGGGAGGGGGAAACAATCTTTAGGTGCTTGCCACAAGATTGATTAGAATATAAATAATTGGAAAAACCACAAATGACTAGAAACGGGGGATTCTCAAGCAAATGAAGGTACATCTACTTAATAGATTATTGGCTACTGCTTTTTGGTGAATATTGTTCTGATGTGTTCAGTTTCTTAGGATCTAATAAATGGAAACAGAGCACATATTTTACATAGTATGGCAAAACTATAGCTTTGCTAAACAAAGAAAACTACCCCTGTGTTGTCCAAAAAGAAAAACAAAAACCGTGAACAGGACAAAATGTTATGTTTGAATGTTTGGGTTCAGACTTCTTTTTTTCCCTCTGAGTTTCAGTGAAGAGAAAGGCTTTCTTAGAGTTGATTGAGATCGTTTATAATGGAAGTTGATCCTAGTAGCTTGAATTGGGCCATATGCAGGCTTGTGGCCCTGGAAATTTGGGGGGCCAGAGCCCTGGCTCTGTCCTGAGACTGAATGCCAAGGAGAGACCAGCCCAGGTGGGGAGTTGCCTTCTCCTTTGCAATGGTATTGAGTTGTAGGTTGTCAGAAATATCGCCAAGGACTTTTCTCCTCCCAGTTCCCGGCACTGAGGAGGGAGGAGGGTACTGGGGGGTGGAGTGGGAGACAATTTGTTCCTGACATGAATTGGATCTTGACATTGGTCCACTTGTCTAAAGAAATAGCACAGTACAAAGCGTAACTGTTCTTGCATATGGGTTATATCTGCATTTGGGGTTAAATATAGGCCAAGAAACTAAAAACCATTCAAAACATGCTTTCTTTTCTTTAAAAAAAAAAAAGCTTTAAAAATTATAGAACACACATTCAGAAAATGTGAAAAACCTTGAAAAGTATAAAGAAGGAAAAGGTTTCCATGATGCCGGCACTCAAAGGCAGCTGTACTGACATTTTGGTTATTTCCTGCCAGTTTTTTTTCAATGTCAATTTAGTGGGAGTTCTGCCCTTCTTTACCCCAATAATTTATACCATCCCATGTCTGTCATTTTTTCTTCTTTTTTCCTGTCTAATCAAACCCCAAATTCTCTTTCACTTTATTGTATTCTTAGTAAACAAAATGCTAATGGCCTCATAATACCTCATCTCATAACAGATGGTACATCCACCCAACCACCCCTTTGTTACTGGGTGTTTGGTTATTCATGTTATTCCCAAATAAAAATACAATCCAGACTCTAAGCAGCTGGTTTACAAGAAAACATGTTCTACTTTATCCCACTTTTAATTTGAAAGTGTTATCACTGTGGGCTTACAAAAACCCAAATGCATGCATTGCAAAACTATTCATGCATCTGAAGGGTGATGCTCAATCTGGGGCTCAGGGGAAACAGCACGAACGTAAACCTCCCTTTTAAGAGTCTTCCTGTAATTTTTGTGTGTCCTGTGTTTATTTGAAATGTATGACAAGTACATTTTTACTATTTCTTTTGCACTTTTCAATGTAATATTCTGAATCAGTGGTATTTTTATGGAGTTCAAAATTCAAAAAAGTATAACAGGTTATACTGTGCTCCTTCACCTCACTGTTTCACTCCCCATAGACAGCTGTTGCTGACAGTAACTGTGCGTCCTTCCAGGGGTCAAGTGTGACTTCACTTACAGAGGTGTTCTGCTCTCTCGGCTTCAGCCTAGTATCCAGAGGCAGCCACAGACAGTCACAGGATCAGACCCTCTGGCCTATGGGCCAGAACTGTGCATATTCTATTATCTTTGAAGAGACTTTCCAGCCCAGGCCCTTCACCTGAAAGGACAACATTTGGGGGGTGTGATTGGCGCTATCTGCAGCCACTCTATAAATCTCACCCACAGAGCATCAGAGGTGAGAGACCTCATAGATTCTCACCAGTCAGGGAAGGTCAGTCCAAGAAATTGTTGGGCCAGGACCTGCCGAAGTGAGATCATGCAGAAATGCCCTTGAAATATTCACAGTGGAAATCAAATAGCAGTTCCAGTATACTAGCACTTTCCACTGTGTACCTGGCCTTGTGTTAAGTGGTTTAACACACAGGGCAACTGAACTAATGCCTTTCAGTTGTCATTCACTTGAATCCTCTTAATAACCCTGTAAAGTTTTAATCCCCATCTTACAGATAAGGAAATGGAGAGGTTTTAGGTAACTTACCCAAGGGTTTATAGCTAAGAAAAGGCAGAATCAGAATTTGAGCCCAGGCAGTCTGGCTCCGTGGTCCACATTCTGAAATTGTTCCTAGTGGTACCTTGTCTGGTAGTATTAGCCTCTCACATTGCCCTGTTTTCTTCATTCTCTTGTCAGTCTTTGAAGTGACGATGTGATCTGTCTGTCTTAGTCTCTGCCCATTGGCATGGGAGTTCCACAAAGCAGGGACTTTGTATTCTTTATTCCTCCCCAGTGTCTGGGACAGCTGGTGAGCCATTGTGGGGTGATTAAGTGGTCTGTTCCTCAGTCACTTTCCCCTTGAGATATCAGCTTCCCATGGGCAGAACTTGTTTTTCATTTGTGTTGTGTCCTCAATGCCTGGTGCTGGACTAGGCACATGGTGGACTCCCTGCATGCTGGTGACAGAGCTGTAAGAGGCAAAGACTAGCACAGGTAGGGGAGAAGTGTCACCTGTGTGCACCACAAAGCTCACAAGTGTCCCTCCTCTTTTCCAGGCCTTTCCTGGACATGGTGTACCATGCCCTGGATAGCCCCGATGATGATTACCACGCGCTCTTCGTGCTCTGCCTCCTCTACGCCATGTCTCACAACAAAGGTAAGCCTGCTCACCTCCCTGCCTTTCTGGTGTCCTTGCCCTCTACAATCTGGAGGGAGGAAGAAAAGCAGCTTTTCTTGAATCAATTTCCTTTCTAGTTTTGGTGGGCTCCCTTAAAACTTCTCTTCAACCCTCCCTAGAATTTCTCAGGTGCTTTTCTATAAACTAAAGCCACAGGAATTGGTTATTTAGACAATGTGGGGGAAAAAAGATTCAAGTGTGACTGTTCAACCCAGACACTGTATTCACACTGTGGGTTTCCTTTGACCCCTTGCTTTACAGCTGCCTTAGTGTCCAACCTCTTTAGCTCTTGTCTAACATCAAGAACTAAAATCAGTCAAAGTGTAATCTTGGTTTTGCTATTTATAATAGTAGATGTTTTCATTCTGGGTTCTAAGCTAAAATAGACTCTGGGTAGATTGTGTGGAAGTGTAGGTTTCCTTTCTGAAGAAAGGTATGGTTCTCCAGCTTCCCCTGTTGAGACTGAGCAGTCAGGATTGGACTCCCTCAGAGCTGATGGATTTGATTAGGATTCATTCATTCATTTCCTCCCTGGGAACAGCCTGGTGGGTGCCCCACTGACTTGACAAAAACAAGTTCTGAAGCCTCTATATCAGAACCTCTTCCAAGAAAGAATCAAGAATATTCCTCTGGCCCCTGCCACTAAATGAGACTTTGCATCAAGGGATGTTTTAGTAGGTTTTTCATTAGCTTATTGGGAAATAAGTGGAGGTGGGTTTTACTAAGCTAGAGACATTTAAAAAGCATTCAACGTAATGCTTATCAGCACATCATTTCGCATCCCTATAGAATTGCCATTTTCTTTTTCATACATCTGTGTCATCATTTATTCTGCCATTCCCTAATTGAATGGCAGTGAAACTATATAGGCTTTATCCTTTTATGGACAGGACTGACCAATGATGCTGTTCTCCCTCCACTGTCTCATTCACTCCCATGGCTTCTGCGATCCCCTTCAGCTCCTGGCGGGGCGCCTTGCACACAGGAGCCCTCAATTACTGGGAGTAAACAGACCTCCAAGAGACTGGACTCCTGCTGGTTGCATGCCGGACACTCTACGTAGGTGTTTCAGCGATACCTTGAAACAGTCTGTCTATACTATGCTCATCCTCATAAATACACCTTGAGCTCATCATACTTACTGTCATTTCTGGTTCAGTTGAAATTACAAAAAAAGGTTGAAACTGCCATGACCTTTAGCTCCTTCCCCCCTTGGATTCCAGCATTAAGTCATCTAGTTTTGTCAGTGCTCTCTCTTCAATCTCTCTGATCAGCAGAATTTAACTCAGTGTGACTCAGTGCCTGGCTCTAAGCTAGGTAGGTGCTTGAGGGAAGAACCAAAGGCATAAGAGCAAGAAAGATCTGGGCACTTCATTTCAGTGACTGTTATTGTAGCTTCCCCAAGGAGTCAAATGTATTTTCTAATCTGTCCTCCATGGCACTGTGAGGTGATCCTGCATAAGACTGTGTTGACCATGTTCTTCACCTGTTCAGAAACCTTTAATGCCTTCTCTCTCTTAAACTTCACCCTCCTGTGCCTGTCGCTTACAGTACGCAGACTGCACCCAGCATTACAATTTGATCTGATTCCCCTGACTTCACTTCACAGACCCTTGGCTCTGGCCCAGGGATTAACATTTTTAAGTTGTGATAGAATTCTTTCATAGAGATAAACTTGCGGTCATGATGCTCACTGAACTCTTGAATTTTTTTTGGTAGCAGGCAACAGAATCCACTTCTCATTAACCAAACTAAAAGGGAAAGTCTATAGGAAGGCCCCAGGGACAGCTCATAGGGTCCAAAAAGTTGCTGAAAAGCTGAAGGAAGGGCAGGAAGTGACCAGCTCAGACAACTTCCCTCAAGGTAGATCCTGATTTGGCCACTACAAATTCCAGGCTGGGAGTTTGCCTCCATTCGGGTTTCAGATTCTTGGGCAAGGGTCTGATTGTTCCAGCTTGGTGGTATGTCTAACTCTGGGAATAGTCAGGTATGGCTAGGGGGTCAGGGTTACATAGCACAGACTTGGCCCCATGGGTTCAGCCCTGTGTCTGGACTGTTCCCAGAAAAAGGAGCTCTTTGAAAGCCTGGCAGGCACCCCAGCCAGTGCCAACATGCCTACCTGCTTCTGGTTAGTCAGCTACCTTCTTGTTTTTATTTGTGTTTTTTCCTACCATTTCCTCTATCCCATCACTGCCACCTAGTAAAATTTTGCTTGCCTATCAAGAGTCCTCTCAGAAGTCACCTTCTCCAAGTTTTCTCTGATCTTTTTAGGTAATAATCACTCTGGGTTAGTACCACCTAATGTGGCAGGCAGATTTTATACATTTTGATATCCTAAAATTTAGCTAAGAATTTTGAACCTGTGTTGATGAGTGATATTGGTCTGTGGTCTTCTTGTAACTCTCTTGTTTACTCTCAGGTACATACTCATTGTATGGAATGAATTGGGCAGTATTCCCCCCTCTTGAATTTTCTGCAGGAGTTTTTGTAGAATTGGTATTATTTCTTCCTTGCCTGTTTGGTAGAATTCACCAGTGAAGCCATCTGGGCCTGGAGTTTTCTTTGAGGGAAGGTATTTAAGTACTAAATTTATTTAGTAGGTATAGGGCTATTGAAGCCTGTCTGTTTCTTCTTGAGTAAACTTTCATAGCTTGTGTCTTTCAAGGAATTTTCATTTCATCTAAACTGTCAAGTTTATTGTCATAGACTTGTTCATTATGTTTCTTTATTATCCTTTTAATGTCTGTAAGACATGTAGTGATAGCCCCTTTCTAATACATGCTATTAATAATTTAGGTCTTTATTTCTTTTTCCGGATCAGTTTGGTGAGAGATTGATCAATTTTATATTAATGTCATTGATATTTTTAAAGAACTTTCTTTTGTTTTTATTGATTTTTCTGTATTGTTTTCTGTTTTATATTGCATTAAGTTCTGTTCTTACCTTTATTTCTTACTTTTAGTCATTTACTTCAGATTTAATTTATTCTTTTTTCTTGTTTTTTAAGATGGAAACTTTAATCATTGATTTTTTAGCTAATTTATTTTATTTTACTTTTAAAATTAACATAGAGCAAAATTAACTTTTTGTGGGTAGTGCTATGAATTTCAGTACATGGACGGATTTGTGTGAGTACCACCATAATTAGAATCCTTACAGTTTCATCATCAACCAGAAAATTCCCTCAAGCTGTTCCTTCTCAGTCAAACCCTCCCAATACCAATCATTGATTTTCAAACTTTTCTTCTATTATAAAATAAGAGTTTAATGCTCTAAATTTCTCTCCAAGCACTGCTTTAGCTGCATGTAATATATTTGATAAATGTGGCTTTACTTTTATTTGGTTTAAAATATTTTGTAATTTTCCTCTGTCCTATTATCTCTACAATTTCTAGCTATTTTTCTTTTTTTAATGTTTTTAAGTATATTTTATTGATTATGCTATTATAGTTGTCCCATTTTTTCACTCCCCTTTGTACCCCTTCACCCTGCACCCCTTTTCCCACCAGCATTCCCCCCTCTTAGTTCATGTCCATCATAACATGTAAGTTCTTTGGCTTCTTCATTTCCCATACTAATCTTAACCACCCCCTGTCTATTTTGTACCTACCAATTATGCTTCTTATTCCCTGTACCTTTTCCCCCATTCTCCTCCCTCTTCCTCCCCACTGATAACCCTTCATGTGATCTCCATTGCTGTGATTCTGTTCCTGTTCTAGTTGTTTGCTTTGTTTGTTTTTGTTGTAGGTTCAGTTGTTGATAGTTGTGAGTTTGTTGTCATTTTACTGTTCATAGTTTTGATCTTCTTTTTCTTAAATAAGTCCCTTTAACATTTCATATAAGGGCTTGGTGATGATGAACTCCTTTAACTTGACCTTATCTGGGAAGCACTTTATCTGCCCTTCCCTTCTAGATGATAGCTTTGCTGGATAGAGCAATCTGGGATGTAGGTCCTTGTCTTTCATGACTTGGAATACTTCTTTTCAGCCCCTTCTTGCCTGCAAGATCTCTTTTGAGAAATCAGCTGATAGTCTTATGGGAACTCCTTTGCAGGTAACTGTCTCCTTTTCTCTTGCCGATTTTAAGATTCTTTCCTTATCTTTAATCTTGGGCGACTTAATTATGATGTGTCTTGGTGTGTTCTTCCTTGGGTGCAACTTCTTTGGAACTCTTTGAGCTCCCTGTACTTTCATGTCTGTTTCCTTCACCAGACTGGGGAAGTTTTCCTTACTTTCTTGCTCTTCCTCTTTTCCTTCTGGCACCCCTATGACTCAGATGTTGGAACGTAAAGTTGTCCCAGAGGTTCCTAAGCCTCTCCTCATTTTTTTGAATTCGTGTTTCTTTATTTTGTTCCAGTTAAGTGTTTATTTCTTCTGTTCCAAATCATTGATTTGAGTCCCGGTTTCCTTCCCTTCACTGTTGGTTCCCTGTGTATTTTTCTTTATTTCACTTTGTATAACCTTCACTACTTTGTCTATTTTGTGTCCATAATCATTTTTGTGAGCATCCTCATTACCAGTGTTTTGAACTCTGCATATGATAGGTTGGCTACCTCCTCATTGCTTAACTCTTTTTCTAGAGTTTTGATCTGTTCTTTCATTTGGGCCATATTTCTTTGTCCGGGTGTACCTATTATGTTGTGAGGGGCAGAGCCTTAGGTATTCGCAAGGGTGGGGCAAACCGCTCAGTTGTGTTGTGATGCACTTTGCAGAGGAGGGGGTCCAGGGGGGAACAATGCCACTTGCTCAGCTCTAGGAGGCTTTCAGTCACTTCCTCTACTACCCACAAGCAAAGTGGGCCCTTCTGGTGCTGATTCCCAGGTGAGGGTTTGTGAACATTCTAGAACTTTGTGGGTCTTTCCAACAGACTCTCCTGTGAGGCTGGGAGCTGCTGCCACAACCCCCACAGGTTTCTACAGCTAGAGGCTTTGTGACTTTATTTGCCTACACTGGAACCCTGGGTTGCGCAGTCTACATCGCTTCCCAATTCTTTCTCCTGGCTTAAATGCACATGAATGTGGAACCCCCCCCCCACAGCCAGCCTCCACCTCACCCACCCCATCCTCCAGCCACCACCTTGCTGTGTGTCCTCTCTGCCCCGGCTGCCCGTCTCCAACCCTCCTACCAGTGTGGCAGAATGTTTCTTTAACTCCTTGGTTGTAAGACTTCCATGCAGTTTGATTTGCTGGCAGTTCTGAGTATTTTTTTGTTTTTAAATTGGTTTTTGTCCTTCTTTTTATTATGAAGAAGCAAAGCATATCTGCCTATGCCTCCATCTAGGCCAGAAGTCTAGCTCTTTGTCTACTATTGATTTTTCTCCTGATTTGGTTTTAGGATGGAGGTATATGAGGTCTGTCCAGAAGGTATCTAACCATGCATTATGAAAAATAGAGACATTTAGTGAAGAATATACAAGATAGAAGAAATATTGTACATAGGACAATGATGCCTTCAAAGCAGGCACCTTGGGACCTTACACAGTTCTCCCAACACCATAAGCTTCCATGACGTATTTTCCTGAATTTCAGTGACAGTCTGAAATCTCTTCCCTTTCAAAGGTGATTTTAGTTTTGGGAAAAGCCAGAAGTCGCAGGGTGCCAAGTCTGGGCTGTAGTGGAGTTGAGCTACCTGGGTGATTTGATGTTTCGCCAAAAAATTCTGCCCAAGGCGTGATGCATGAGCAGACCCATTGTTGTGATGAAGCTGCCAATCACCAGTTGCCCACAACTACAGCCTTCTGAATCAGCTGAAGAGTTTTCACAGAGGAATGTTCAAGCTTAACACAAAATTTGATGCAGTTTTGTTGCTCTACTTGCTTGGTCATTTTGAATGCAATGGCCACACAGTACACATGCTCACTCAACAGTGTCTACCACCCCCACTGACTAGTACAGTGAAGTCGTCATTGTTCACACATGCATTTCCAGTCCACTCTCCTTGGCTTCCAGGTTACATTAATGATGAGCACATGTTCTCATTGTATTAACAATGGCTGGACTTTTTCAGGGCAGGTGTTACATCATTGTCATCATCAAATATACATCTCATGCTTGGTCATTTTTTGGTTGACATGTGTGAATTTTACATTGATGCTGAAGTCTTTCTTCCTTTTGATCTATTTTGGCTTTTTCCATAATGTGGATAAGCTTCTTGGAATCAGTTTGCTTCTTTTCAAGGTTTGCTTTTAAGCTTTGTTGGTATGAGTCCAGAACAACCTTTAGTCTCAGCCTAACTTGGCCCCACCCCTGAGGCAGTCCCCTTCTAAGGACTCTACTTGCTGAGCCATGGTTAGATGGTTTTTCCATGCTGGCCAGTGGAAATGTGAGCTCTTTTCAATCATGGGTGAGCTCCAGGGACTGTTCCACCTGCTTCATTCCAGTAGGTCTTTCCCGTTCTTTACATGCATGCACAGAGTAGAACGTAGCTTAAGCCTCAAAAAGAACCCTTTGCAGACCTCCGCAGCTCTTTCTGTTTAGCTTCCTCCTCTCTAGTACTTTTTCCCATCTAGTCTAGCAACCTTGGCCTCCCTGAACTCCAAACTCTGCCTTCTCATCTCAGAAAGACCAAGGGCTTTGCTTGGGTTTTCTCTGTATGTGCTGAGACCTGAAAACTGTTCCAGACAGTTAGCTGAATCACTGGGTCCATTGCCCTTGTTTCCTCTCTCTGACGGTCACTCTCCTACGCGACCAGTGTTCCTGTCCCATGTCTCATTGTTTTATATGTGTTTGCCTAGCTTTTTAGTTGCTTGAATGAGGAGAATAAATCCAGTCCATCTTGGCTAGAAGCCATGGCATTTAAAAAAGTTTTATTGAGATATAGTTGATATACAATAAACTGCTCATAGTTAAAGTACGTAATTCGGTAAGTTTTGGCATATATGCACCCATGAAACCATCACCATAGTCAGGACAGTGTACACATACATCCTCCAGATGTTTACTCCTTCCCCTTGGTCACCCCTCCCTTCCTCTGCCCTCTCATCCTCTCCTCAAGCAACACTGAACTGCTCCCTATCACTGTAGATTAATTTGCATTTTCTGGAATTTCATAAAAGTAAAATCATGCATGCCCTGGCTGGCGTAGCTCAGTGGATTGAGCGCGGGCTGCGAACCAAAGCATCGTAGGTTCGATTCCCAGTCAGGGCACATGCCTGGGTTGCGGGCCAGGTCCCCAGTGGGGACCACGTGAGAGGCAACCACACATTAATGTTTCTCTCTCTCTCCTTCTCCCTCCCTTCCCCTCTCTAAAAATAAATAAATAAAATCTTTAAAAAAAAAAAGTAAAAGCATGCAATATGTACTCTTTTTGTACGGCTTCTCTCAGTCTACTTCATTATTTTGGGACTCAGCCATAATGTTGTGTGCATTGGTAGTCATTTCTTCTTGTTGTTGAATAGTATTCCACTGTGTGAATGTACCGCAGTTTGTTTACCCATTCATCTGTTAATGAGCATTTTGACCATTACAAATAAAACTGCTGTGAATATTTATGTACAAGTCTTCTATGGACATATATTTCCTCTCTCTTGGGTAAATATCAACAAATGGGATGGGTGAATCATATGGTAGGTATAAGTTTGTTTGTTCTTAAGAAATTGCCAAACCGCTTTTCAAAGTGGCTGTATAATTTACATCCTGTTTTTAATTTCCAGGAAGTTGCCATGGCACTTTTTATACCATTTTTCTTTTCACGTTTCCTGTCCTGGACTACCAGGTCTCTGAAGGTAGAAAGAGAGCATGTTTCTTCCAATGGCCCTTTGCAGCACCCAGCTTAGTGCTTGACACCAGTCAGCACTCTGCCAAGGTTAGCTGATAGAGTGTCTCTCAGCCATGCAGTCGCTCCCTTAGGCTGCCGTCTTCCTCACAGCTGGGGCTCAGGACCTCAGCCAGGAAGGTGCAGTCCGTCGAATGAAGGTGCCAGGCTCTGGAGGGCTAAGGGCACATGATGGATGAACTCATCCTGTGGGTGGCTGGCTTTCCCTATGGGCTTTCTTCCTGGAGCCCCACCCTCTGCTGGGGGGTGGAGAAGTTGTGGTTTGCACACACACACTGCAGTGCTGCTTGTGGCTACAATGCTGTGGCCCAGAAGCAAGGCTCCCAAGGTCCCACTTGGGGAGGCCTACCTTAATTTCTTGGAAATTAATGTTAAAAGTGTGGGAGTTTATATTTCAGGGCATCTAATTCCATCTTTCATTTTCTGCTAACATTATTCATTTATTTATTCACTCATCCTTCTAACAAATATTTTTGAAGCCCTTAGTAGATGCCAGGCACTGTGATTAGTGTTGAAAATACGGTGGTGACCCAAACAAATACTTTTATGGAGGTGAGCATTGCTGCTGTGGAGGGATCAAGGGGAGAGCGGTAGGAGGGGAGGCAGCGTGACAGAGGAGCGGAGACACGTCACGGCAGGTAAGGAGTTTAGACTGTATTCTGGTGCAGCAGAAAGCTCTGAAAGTTGTTCAAGGAAAGCGTTGTGTAATCCACATGGCTTACATGGATTTGCTTTGTTTTGAAAGTGACTATCTTTTTTGTTTAAAATCTACTTTGATTCTAAAAGTTCATATAATCAGGTAGATCACGATGAATTTATTCATGTAGTTATTCAACAAACCGATGTGGGGCCCAGCTGCCTGCCAGGCAGTGAGCTCACCATGGGGACTACAAACTCCAGGCCACCTGCGGCCCTTGCCTAAGAAAGTGTCAGTTTGATACAAAAGACTTACAAGGAGATGGTGGCACAGTGAAGGCTGATGTACCTGTAGTGGGCATGGGCCAGGCCCATGAGAGTCAGGGAAGACTTCCCAAGGATACCTGGGCCGAAGGTTCAGGAGGCTAGGGATAGAGTGGCCAGAAGGTTGAAAGGCTAACTGGAAGAGGGAAAGGCAAAAGGAGGCATAAGAGCCTGTGATGATGCATCATCAGAGAGGTGGTCAACAAGCCCATGGTTGGCAAGTGCTCTGAGCGATGGCAGGCTAGAGCCAGTGTACAGGGAGTGGGGTCCGGTGGGCAGCAACATGAACTGCATCTTAGTAGCTGGGTGGGGCTGCTGAAGGACGGTTCAGCCAGGAGCTGATCTGATCCTCTCTGCATCCCTCAGAATGGCTTCACAGTAGTTCAGCCAGAAGACAGGCAGGATGGAGATGTGGGCAGGTGTGGGCAGTGGTGAGGAGGTGAAACTGAAAGACTTTCTCATTGTTTGACAGATATCTGCTGAACACTTACTATGTGCTAGGCACTGCTGTGAGCACTGGAATAAGTTTGATGAGTCTTGTTCACATGAACAAGAAGATAAATTGTGATTGTGGGGTGGTAAAGAGTAAACAGGTAGTAGTGGTGCAGGGGTTACTAGCTAGGTTGACCAAGGAAAGCTGCTATGAGGAAGGAACATCCCATCTCGGGCATGAAGAGTAAAAAGTAGTCAGCTCTGCAAAGATCTGGGACAAGGGTGTTCTGGACAAATGGAACAGCCTGTACGAAGGCCCTGAGGT
This sequence comes from Trachops cirrhosus, assembly GCA_028533065.1. Taxonomy (NCBI): domain Eukaryota; kingdom Metazoa; phylum Chordata; class Mammalia; order Chiroptera; family Phyllostomidae; genus Trachops; species Trachops cirrhosus. The sequence continues at coordinate 95,195,929 of CM052540.1, forward strand.
GAGAAAGAACTTACAAGTTTGAGGAGCAGAAAGCAGGCCAAGGTGAGGCTGACCAGGGGGCCAGAACCAGATTGTGAATGGCCTTGTAGGCTATGAAAAGGAATTTCGATTTTTATTCTAAGCTCAGTGGGAATCCCCTAAAGGATTTTTTATTAGAAGAGTAGCGTGATGGAAATTTTTGAAAGAACCCTGGGGCTGCTGGATAGAAAGTTGATTAATTGGTATAGGGGAGTGAGTTACAAGAGAGAATGCTGGGAGGCTTGTTAGGAAGCTGTTGCAGTGGTCCAGACACTGGCTAATGTGGATCAAATTAGCACATTGGCTGTAGAGATGGGGAAAAGTGGAAGGTTTTATGATATATTTTGGAGCTGGAGCCAGACAAGCTGATGGATTAGATGTGGGGGCTTTGAAAGGGACACAAGCAACTATGTGGGGCCATTTACTGAGATGGAAAGACAAGGAGAGGAACAGGGCTGGGGGAGGGGGAGTTCTGCTTGAATTGGATGGGAAGGGGCACTGAGGAAGGAAGAAGTCTAGCTCATGCCCAGGTCCCTGACTGCTGCCAATGTGTGGCTGGTTGTGCCATTTCTAGAACCAGTGAGCATGGGCCATGGAGCAGTTTGGAGAGGAAGCTGGAGAGTTCAAGTTTGGTGCCCTGAGGCCTAGGTGCCTGGGGGCCCCCAGGGCAAATTGCCTAGTAGGGGAGCTACCACCTGGTTTGTGCTCTAGTCCTGGCCTGTGGGCACAGTGTACATTTGGTGGTGGTGGTGGGGTGGTTGGTGGTTAGCTATTTGGTTTTTTGGTTAGGCAGCAGGCAGTGCTCTTAACTTTCAGCCTCTCTTTTCCAGATCCATACCCTCGAAACAGGCCTCCTAATGAAATGGTCTCTTTCTGATAGATTTTTCATCATAAGACAATTTTAACATAAAAGCAACGTTAATAAAAACCAAATGTTAGCTCAGGCCTTCCAGTAAATCATAATAGATTAGATGCTGTACCGAAATGAATATCCCACAGTGGAAAGGGTTGACCGGTGGAGGAAGGCTCTCGTTGTGATTCAATTGGGCCACATAATGAATTCTGGTTCATATCTGTAAAAGAAAATACAGCCTTCTCTCTTTTGTCAGGTCTGCAGAGCCCTGGTCTAAGGAGGGGGTGGGTGAGATTTACAGCTTTTGTATTCTTAAAGGTTCCCCCACTCCACCCTTCACCCTTCTGCTCTTGCCCCTCCATTTATTATTGTTTACCCAGGAGGAATTGGGCTTGTTCTGCTTACTGAGAAGTTACTGGAACATAGATGAGAGGTATGGGAAAGGTTGATAGGTAATAGGATAAAGAAAGGCTTTCGCCATGCAGAGAGCTGGCAAAATAACATTTTGAATCTCAACTGACACATAATCAGAACTGGAAGTACATTGGAAATCAGCCCAACATCTGGTTAGCTTTCGAAATAGTTGGTCTGTAGTCTTCCAAAGCTGGCAATGCTTGTGTGACTATAGCCAGGGAGACCTTGTGTGGTCAAAGAAAAATTATTTTGACCATTATTTACCTAGCATTGTTGTGGTCTCTTTATCTAGGTGGATTGTCTCCTTATGTAACTTTGGTCTGGGTCTTCTTCACCCTTTCCTGGGGACTACTGCTGAGGAAGAATCCAGAAATCAGAGCTTATAAGGGGAAGCTTAGTGACTGGTTATTGATATCTTGGAACCACACCCTTCCCTTCTTTTTAGATCCTTTGAATTAGTTGAGAGTTCCACCCCCACCACACCCCCAACCCTGGGGTGGTTGGGTGGAAGCAATGAAAAGGAGAAACTTGTTCTGACTCCTCTGGCAAAGCAAGATCTGGCCCTGGCCAGAAGGGAGCGAGGAAGCTTGTGGTTTGCTGGAAGTCTGAAGTTGCTAGTGTGTCCTTCTGGGCCATGTAAAGTGCACCTGGGTTTCTTTGGAATTTGTCAGCCCTTAAGGGTAGAAGCAAGTAGGACAATATATCCTCCAGTGTTTATTTCAGTCAGACGGAAATGGTTAGCGAGGAAACTCAATCAAGTTTGCAACAAAACCTGCCTTTCGTGACTGAACACCGCGTGTATGCATGTGTGCATGCCTGCCCGTGCACATGTGTACCATTTTCCCTTTTATATGCATATCCTTGTCATATGTGACATTGACCTTGTTCATTCAACACTGTCAGCTGTCATTTTGTTTGGACCCAGAAGACTGTCTGGAGCTTTTGAATTGCCGCACAGGCCTTGAAAGCCAATTGCCAGGGTGGGATAATTCAAAGTAACACAAAGGGTTTTAGAGGCCATGGCGGAAAAAAAGAGAGACAGGGGGAGGAAATGAGGCACCTGGCCCAGAAGGAACTTTGGGGAAAGAATGAGGGTTGTCCAAGGGCTTTTTTAGATAAAATTTTGACATATGTTATATGGAATCGATCCTGCTCTCTCTTTCTCCGTGGCTGGTGATAAAATCCACCTCACATGGAATGTGTTAAAATGCCAAGGCTTTTTGGAGGAAAGTGTCGAAAGGGTGGAGAACCCTCTGGATGCTGATGAGAACCCTGGGGCAGAGTTACTATAATTATCCCATTGCACAGGTAAGGAGGCTGAAGTTTGAAGAGGTTAAGTATCAAAATTAAATTCCTTCAGCACTCTGAACTCAGCTCTCTCCACCTCCACCTGACCACAGTGTGGACAGTACCCTGGGGAAGACTAAGCCCAAGAACACCACAAGGCCTTGGAGGTGGGGGCTGTCGTTAGCATAGAGGGCAGGCCCCTTGCGCACTGCTTGCTGTGATTGGCTCTCCATGCAGGTGGCACTGCCCCCTCCCCATCTGGATCCTGTCCACCTTGGTAATCTCATCCTGGTTCTAACTGTGTCTCTAACTTGCTCTGTGACCTTGGTGATGTGATGTAACATATCTGGTCCTTAATTTCCTCACTAAAGGAATCTGGCCCTGTAAAATTCTGGAAGTTTTTCAGTCCCCCAGGGTTTTTTGTGCCTCTTAACAGAGGGTGGAGCTGCCAGTTGAGGAAGGCCAGGATAACCTTGGAGTGTTCCTCTTCCTAGTGAGAGAAGATTTTGCCACAGATTTTATCATTTTTAACAAGTTCTAAGATAATAAGGGCAACAACAGGAAAGAGACAAAATGGAGCTTTCCATAGAAATTCAATCCCTGCTCTAAGTCTGTCTCTCTCCCTGTTTTGTTTTGTTTTTTTAAGATTTTATTTATTTATTTTTGACAGAGGGGAAGGGAGGGAGAAAGGGAGAGAAACATTGATGTGTGGTTGCCTCTGGCATGCCCGTTATGGGGGACCTGGCCTGCAACCCAGGCATGTGCCCTGACTGGGAATTAGATTCCCAGTCAGGGTTCACAGGTCGGCACTCGATCCACGGAGCCACACCAGCCAGGGCTTTCCCTGGTTTTGCCAGCCTGCCACAATCCTGAGAAAGCCAGCAACTGGGCTTTTTTGGAGTGGGATGATAGATGGTCAGTTCATAAAGTTGGGTGATGCACTAGTCAGGCTGAAGAACCTTTTTTTTTTTTTCCCAGAACCACTGATTGACAGTTCCCAAAAGGGCCAGAAATGAAAAGAGAGAGATATTAAGATGGTGTTGACATCTCTGGGAAAAAACAAATGCCAAAAAGATTTAGTTGACGTTCTTGCCATTTAATAAACCAGAATGCTTCAGAGTTGAACATTTCACATCAAAATGGGATATAGAATCCACAAATTAAATTTTCATTGCAATCAGCTTTTTTGACGGAAGCCATAGTGGTGGGCGTGAGAGAGAGAACTACCCAACTCAAGCCCTTCAGCCGCCCCTCACCCATGTCATCTCCTTGGCATGACTTAGCCTCTGGTTCGGAGCTGGAAGGAATTCAATAAAACAAGATATATTGTTATGGTTTCTTACGTCAATGTGTGTCGGGGGTTGGGGGGGGGAGTTACTTAGAATCCAGACAATCAGCTCTTCAATGCTATCCTCCACTATTTTGTCAAGGTTCTAAATGAAGCGTCATCTAGGACTCAAGGGGCTGTATTTCAAGAGTTCCCAGAAGTGCCACCTTCCCCCCTTTTGTAGAATAACAGGAAAAGACGTGCTTTGAGCACAAACAATCTGTTCAGCTCTCCAAGCTTGGATCAGAAGAAATGTTTGTTTCTACAAGTGTATTTTTCCAAAGCTTTGTTAAATGAGAGGATAAGGATTTGGAACGCTCTTGTCCCACACCTGGCCTATTGAAGCAGCCCTCACAGATCCTTCTGTCACCCCAGCTTTCACAGTTAGATGTTGCATGCTCTCCCATCCCCCCGCCTCTCCCCCTCTTGTCTTTTGTTTTTTCTGTGCTGTTAGTATGCACTGAAGGAAACGTAATTCCTTTGATTTTTTTATTTTTAACAAATCCATTTTATTTATTTACTTGTCAATAAGTTTAAATCCTTGAGGGTGCAGCATTACATGGATTCCGTGTCCAGTGCCTTAGCAGGAGGGTTGCTCCGGAATTAGCACGAACCAGGCCAGGGTTTCCATGAGCATGCGTTACCCCTCCCCAGATGACTCTGGTTTTGTTCGGTTTGCCACGGGGAGTCATTGTGTTGTTCTTCTCTTTGTACATGTAAGCACATCTCTTACCAAGAGAGAATTCCATTTCATCTCGAGCACAAACACCTTCAGTTTTAAGAAGAGCTGTGTGCTCCCTCCAGTCCCGGAGACCCCACTTATAGTCGGCAAAAATGGCCTCGGACCACAGCCTTCCAGACGTGTTTGTCATTGTAGAAGTCCTGTTCCCGGCAGGCCCCCAGGCTCCAGGATGGCAGAGAAGGCAATTCCTTTGCCTCTGAGACATAGAGCTTCTCCATGGATTCTATGCTGTTTGTGCCTTTCTGTCACAAGATTTAGCCTAGTCTCTCTGTAATGCTACCCGCTGGCCCAGGGTAGCACCTGCTGCTGCCCGGTGGTGTGTTGAGTGGTGAACCCCACTCTTTGAGTTTGGTGTTCAGAGCTTGGGGTGTAATTGTTGGGTATGACTGTTGTTTCCTTTCTCTTTGGTCTCTGTTTCTCTGGGTCTCTGTCCCCCCTCATTGTGGCTTGTGTCACACACAGAGGTGGCCTAGGGCTACCCAGACCCAGCATAAAATGGCAGTGAAGCACACTGGGAAAGTGCACTTTCCATTCCATTTCTGCTCCCTATGGTTTTGCCCAGGACTGGGTCACATTTTGGGCTAGTGTGTCTTCATCACCTTTGAAACACCTGCCAAACTCCCTGCTCTACACGGACAAAATAGGCCTCGGGCCATGAGTAGCCGGTTAACAGTCCCTGGCTAAAATACAAAAATATTTTTTTAATTACGGTTACTGTCAATATTGCAGCAATGCTGATTTCCTATTTATACATAGTGATAGAAAATGTACATTTTAATATATTTACAGAAAACTCTAAGGTAAGTTGTACTATAAACAGCACCCAGTCATGGCCAAAGCCACAAAGATGTACCGTGGATGACTGAGGTTGGGGACCCTGCTCTAAGGGGCCTTTCAGGATGTGGAGGGCTCTCCATAATATAGCTCCACTTACGCACCACTTGCCCCTTTCTCTGTTCCAGGCATGGATCCTGAAAAACTAGAGCGAATCCAGCTCCCAGTGCCCAGTGTGGCTGAGAAGACCATTTACAACCACCTGCTGGCCGAAAGACTCATCAGGATCATGAACAACGCTGCCCAGCCAGGTACCTGGGGTGTGTTGACTGTTCACAGGGGCAGTGGAGTTAGAGGGGCCAGGCCCCCCACACCTGGCACCAGGAGCCCTGAGCTCTAGACCTGGCCATTCTGGTGGTCCAGGCGGATCTCAGCCACTCCCTCTGCCCCCCACACACATCCCCTGGGCCATCCACGCCCTCCTGTCATGCTGTGTCTTCATGTCTGGGTCTCCTCTTTTTCTTTTCCCACTGTGGTATTTGTGCCACAACCTGTCTTTTTTCTCCTTTCATACCCAACCCTTCTTTTGCCAGTTTTGCCAATGTCTGCAGCCCTCTTCTTGGTGTAGCCCAAGGTCACATTTGAGCTTGGACTGGGCTGAGAGTGTGAGTGAGGGGGAAGATTGGAAGGTTTGAGTCAGGTGCTTTTGATAATACAAGATGTGCCCAGTGTCTGGCCTTGTCAGCCTAGTTCTGAGGTTTTAGCCAATACCAACCTATTGCTACAGCAAGGACTAGAAATAGCAGGGAGGATGATCTAGCACAGTGATTCTCAGCTGGGGACAACTTTGCCTCCCCAGGACATTTGCAATGTCCAGAGACAATTTTGGTTGTCACAATTTGGGGAGGTGTTACAACTGGCATGTAGTGGGTAGAGGCCAGAGATTCTGCCAAACATCCCACAGTACACAGGACAGCACCACAACAAAGGATTATCTAACCCAAGATGTCAACATTGCCAAGGTTGGGAAACTCTGATTGCAAGGCACGTTCTCTGCAAAGTCAGGGAGAGAGGCCATCAGGTTGGAGTGAGTGCACAGGAAGGGACTCGACTCCGATGTGTCCCAGCTGAGGGAACCGCTAAGCTAAGCCATCAGGAGCAATCCAGGAATAGCCCGGGTCAGGCTCAGGATAAGGGCAGGGGCAGGGGTTGTGATGGCAGAGAGGGACTTTAGAAATAAAGGGGCATGGCTCCAAGATGTGACCAGAAGCACAGGGGATTGCCGGGGAGTAAGTGCAGGATTTTGGAGAGCCAAGTTTATAGCCTCAAGGGTGTCAGCAGGGGATCAGTAAATTCACCAAATGTTTATTATACTACCCCTGCATGTCAGCTACTGTGTGTGGATGATCGGGGTACTGAAATGCAGGACAGACATGGCTCCTGTCCTTCAGGAACCATAGCTGGGGGTCTGTGAAGTCCCGGTAGTCTGGGACTCCTTGTGGAGATGTAATCTGGAGCTCGGAGGGGCATCAGGGCCAGAACTAACACTCTGGGGCTCACAGACATGTGGATGGCTTTTAAAGCCACAGGAGAGAAGAGAGGTGTGTGTAACACTGAGCCCTGGGCCACTACAGATATCTGGAAGTGACCTAGAGGGGAAGCCAGCACAGGAGCCTGAGACAGGCCCCACGAGGGAAGAAGAAGAGCCAAGAGGGGGGTGTCTTGGGTGGCAAGAAAGATGTGTGTGGCTTAGGACCAAGGGTGCTCAGCAGGGTCAGTTTGTGCTGAGAAAGCCAGTCAGCAAGGCAGAGCCTATCCCTGAGGATGGTGGCCAAGGGGGCAGTTGGCAGGAGCTGTGTGAACAAATGTGGCTTTGTGGTGGAGGAAGGTGGACTTGTGTCCTAGATGTTAGGAGAGGAACCTCCAGGGTGGGGAGGGACAGCGAGTGGGCTCCTTGAGGGTTGGTGAATAGAACTGCCTGGATTTCTGAAGAGAAGATGTTGGGGCAGCTCATAGGGACAGTCTGGAAGCTGTGATGAGGACTAAGGAGCTTGCTGCTCCCTCTGTTTCCCTCATAAGACAAGCCCAGTTAGAGGCAGTCAGCTCCTTGGCAGGAGCTTACAAAGGGAAAAGGGTCTTGGTGGAAAATCACATTCCATTTCCCTGGAGGCAGCAGAAGGGGCGTTTCTGACTGGGCTGACAACGTGGCTCAGTGGAGGGGCAGGCAGGAGTGAGACTAGGCTCTGGAGAAACTGCTGAGCTCAGAGGAGGGCAGGACGTGGGTGCTGCTGGGGCAGGGCAGCAGCACAGCAGTGGGGTTAGTTCTGGGCCGCCAGGTGGGGCTGCGGCAAGGAGAAGGACTGAGCTGAGACTAAGGAGCCTTTTTTCACACGGCCCCTGGGCTTGTATCATGCTTAGGAAGGCCTGCTTCTGCTTGCATATAGCCTATTCATTTTTGAGTAAATGATTCCCTCTTCTCCTCTGTTTCCCACCCGACACGTGAGGCCTCAAAGGTCAGGCAGGGGGATATGCGGTGGTGCATCTGCCTTGAGTTTTTCCCAGTGGCCCATCTTGGTCCCTGCTGTTTCTGAGGCCTCAGGGATGTAGTCCTTCCTCCACATTGAGACATCTCCCCAGAAATGAGCTAAAAGCCCAGGGACGAGTTTGCCTTCCAGACAGTCACACACGCTTCTAAGAACAATGCCAGGTGTGGGTTTTGACATTCGGAGCACTTGGAGTTCACCACTGAGACTTTGGACATGTCACTTCACTCTTCTAAGTCTCAGTCCTTAGCACCCATTGCAGTTGATTTTTGTAGAGACCACTGAGGGAGCATCTGCAGAGTGTTCAGCTGGTGCCTGGCTCACAATAGGATAGGACACTGTTTCTACTCAGAATTTGGTTACAATTGAGAGAAACCCAACTCAGACTGGCTGAAGCAATTCAAACAGAAACAAACAAAACTGTTGGCTTGTGTAACTTTGTGTTGGGCACTGTCTTCAGGCACAGCTGGATCCAGGGGCTCAAACAGTGTTTTCAAGACTGTCTTTGGACCCTACAGCCAGCAGCTTCAACCATCCCTTTCTCTGTTGGGGCCTTAGACTTGCTCTAGGAGAGGCACTCTGGGTAATCTGGTGGGAAAGGAGGCGTGGGGCTCAATTTGCCAAACATTTTACAAAAGATTGAAAACACTGGTGAGAATGTGGATGTGGCCACTGTGGACTATTATGTTTGTGCCACTCAGGGTCCCCCCTCTGTTCCTGTCCTCTCTGCTGGAAACCCAGTGTTTCCAGCAAGTTGTGTGATTGAGCCTTTCTAGCTCAGAATGACTCCCTTACCCATCCCCTACCCAATCACTGTGACCAGCCTGGGTGATGTGCTCACCCCTAGGATCACGTGTTCAGTAGTGGAGCTGGTGGTTCTCCAATGGAAATTGGGGGTGCTGGTTCCCAAAGAAGAGGAAGGAATACTGGACAAGCAAAGCAACCACAGACGACCACTTTCTAGACCTTTAGTAATAATTAAGTGCCTTCTTTTTCCTGCATCCCCTCTCCCCATGAAAAGACTAAAGGATAATATAAGGTCTAGGCAGTTTTAATGGGAACATTTAATTATAATTTACGGGGAAAAGGGTTTCCGAGGGTTGTACCCACTGGATGTCAGGGACCTTGGGCAGTCAGCTCATCATCAGCTGACCTGTTAACCTCAAAGCCGGAAGGCAAGAAGCTGTGATTAAGGGCATGTAGCCCTGGATGTGTGAGGCTGACCCCAATGTGCTCTGCAGATGGGAAGATCCGGCTGGCGACACTGGAGCTGAGCTGCCTGCTCTTAAAGCAGCAAGTTGTGACTAGCATGGGCTGCATCATCAAGGACGTGCACCTGGCCTGTCTGGAGGTGAGGGCCCTCTCCACTCCCAGTGCCAGTGAGCCACTGCCACCTGGGAGAATGAGAGGGATCCCTGGTCTGTGGTGTCCACAGCACCAGCAAGAAGAAGCTGGGCCCAATAGCCCTGATGCCCACTACATCCTGCTTGTTCCCGCAGAACTTCTCTTGCACTGGAATTGGCTTGATGAGTCTGCTTAATTAGTGTATTTTAGTAGTTTCTCTTATGACTGTTTGGCTCCTATTTGTCTCCATGTTTCAAAAATTTTCCTTTTGTATTACAAAACTTGTATACATATTTATTTATAGTTTATTGTACTAATGTCTACATTTATTGTTTTAAATGGCTCATCTTGTTTTCCCCCTTATTTTCCATGTTTATTTGAGAAAGTTTAGAAAGTACAGTTGTCAAAAATAACAGCTGTAGCTGACACTTTGGTGTGTCTTTCCAGATACACACAGATATTCACTCACACTTTTTTTTAATAAGAAGTGTCACTGTGACCATGTTTTATAACCCACTGTCCCCCACTTAACTATAGTAACAGCTTTCCGTGTCACATTGAATCACTTATCCTCCAGTCATATTTTATTTTGAGCTCTCTCTCCTTCTTTTCTCCTTTCTCATTAAAAACTGCTTATAGATTAAGGATATTAGCCCAGCATCTGTCTTATATACATGCAGATTTTAGAATCAGTAATTTGCCCCATTCACTTGCCTCCAGGAGACCTGGCTCCCTCACATCTTCCCTCCCTTTTGACAGGGTGCGAGGGAAGAAAGCGTCCACCTCGTGCGGCACTTTTACAAGGTGAGGCGGGGCAGAGCGCGGGGGCCCGGCAGCGGGGCGTGCAGTGTGGGAGCAGGGCTGTGGAGTCTGGCCCCGCACACGCAGGCTGCGTGTCTGCCGTCGTCCCTCTCCCTGTGGTTCCAGAGGGAAAACGCTCAATTTCGTGGCCCCCAGAGCAGCGGTCTCAATTGTTCTGCCCATGCCCCCTTAGCAGTACGACTTTCGAAGACTCGCCCCTCGTATGAGCAATTTGTTTATCAATTTGATATGAATTTGTTTCTGGATGAATTCATATGTAAATTATGAGTTATACACATACATCACGTGTGAATAAATTTATATGCTCATGAATGATTGTGCTTATACATATAAAATTACTTTTGAATTACATATGAACTTATGAATTATATACACGTATATTATTATATTCATGTATGCTAAGAAAACCCATACAGGCTCCCAAACATTTGTCATTAAGTTTAGTGAGATTTTGTCAAGAACCACCATGACTTTTCCATATCTGAAAAATTGGTAGGTTTGTCTTTGGGTTCTAGATGATTAGTTTCGAAATATCTCAATTGTGACAGTTTTGTTTAGCTCTTATCTTAAAGCATAGTATATTCTTTGGCAAGGCTCGTCATTCATCAGCAGTAGTGGATTAATCTGTATGTCAAGCCTCCTAGGAGATTTCTGATTTTTTGACCTCTATATCACAGCTCTCCAGCTCCAGTTAGTGATGCTTTCTCCAAGTAATTTAACTGATGAAGAGATCCTTTTAGGAGGTGGTGTAGGCACTGCCATTTTCTTGTCACCTGTGCATCATTTGTGTATTCTCTCTCACCTGCTGTGAATTATATGCGTATATGCAAGGAGTCTTCTTCTTTGCAGGACACTCTTTAAGCTGGTGTCCATTGTTGTCAGTGTTCACTGATATTAAACCAGGTCATGTTACCTGGAAATCTACCTCGCCAGGGTCAGATGACCCCACGCAGCTGCAAGACAGTGGACATGCCCAGGCAAGGATAGCACCACTGTGGGCCCCTACGTACTGGGAGGAAATCCCAGTCTCCCCTTGGACTGTCCCAAACCACACGTGGCCTGTAAGTGAGGATGCATGTCCTCTAGCAAAGCTTGGAAGAAGGTAGATGCCTCACAACTGCATTAGTCATCTTTGAATCTCCAGTATAACTGTTTTCAGTGTATTTCCCCCCTAGAGACTTTTAGATCCCAAAAACAGAAAGACACAGTAGTAAGCATTTTCCCTAGTGGTTTTTCTTTATCATTAACAAAAGGAGAGCTATACAGCGGGTCCTCAAATAACATTCTGTTCAATGTCACTTCATTATAACGTTGGAGAAAAATTATCTATTCTTACCCTGGGGCCACTGTCTGTATGGGGTTTGCATAGATTTCCTCTGGGGACTCCAGTTTTCTCCCACATCCCAAAGATGTGCATGTAAGGTGAATTGGTGTGTCTGCACTGTTTCAGTCTGAGTGTGGGTATGTGTGAGTGGCCCTGCGATGGAAGGATGTCCTGTGCAGAGTGGGGTCCCGCTTTGTGCCCTGAGATGCCAGGACAGGCTCCAGCCACCTGCGACCCTGAGCTACAATAAGCGGGTTAGAAAAGAATGATCTGACTTACTGTGGTTAATGTTTTTTAGATGTTCAACGTTAGAAGGGTTTGAGGTTTTTATTTAGAAGTTTGGTAATGTTTTTATGACCAGAAATATGCTATTGGAACTTGACTCTTTTTTCTATCAGTCAGCCTGTAGTAAAATTGACTTCATTTTGTCATCTCACTGAGAGTCACAGTTTCCTAGAACCTATCAATGAAGTTAAGTGAGGACTTGGCTATATTTGAACTGTAGCTCCTTTCTCCCGACCCAGCTTTCTCTCTCTTTTAGCCTATAAGGTTTACACCTACGTATAATATCTCAGAAGCTTTCAGGTTTGCAGGGGTTCTTATTTCTCTGGTTATTGCCTTGTACTTACACCACTCAAGAATATTCAAATTTCTCTGTAGAGAAATGGCTCTGTAGATCTGATAACTGGAAAATATATAAAGGACCTATCACTGTTCCCAACCTCACTGTGTGTGTGTGTGTGTGTGTGTGTGTGTGTGTGTGTGTGTGAGAGAGAGAGAGAGAGAGAGAGAGAGAGAGTGAGATAGAGAGAGTGAGCGCATGGCAGAGAGAGAGATTCGGGAATTAGGAGAGAGACGGGACAGTTCTAACAGTCATGATGCATTTCCCTCCCCTCCCTAGCTGTGGTCCCGTCCAGCAGTGATTATAATGACCGTAAGCACTAACACTTACCAGCCCCAATTGGGTGGCAGGCTCTTTGTTCAGCATTTTATGTGCGTTACCTCATTTCATCTTCACAAAGACCCACACAGACATGGGCTGTCATCCCAGCCTTGCAGTAAAACAAAGAGAGGCTCCGAGAGGTGAAGCTGGGATTTGGCCCCTGGTTTATATGTCTCAGAGCCAAGTTCATACCCACCACCCTGTTCTGAGAGGGACCTCCTGGACCGTCCTCAGGGCTGCAGGAACTACGAAACCTCAAAAACGAATGGAACAAGCCTGTAATTTCAGTGTTAAGCACATTTAGTTACACTCTTCCTTGCAGAAGTGTGGAGCCTCATCGTTTTAACATGGCAGGTTAACCAGGGTTCCCCTTTCCTCCACCATTCTCAGCAAATAGAGGATGTTAAACACTTGAAATGTTAAGCATTTTAATATTTTAATTATGTATGATGTTATTTTTGGTTTCTGTTTTTTAACTAACCTCCTTGGCATAATAAATCTACATGATGCTTTAGAAAGGGGAATGTTGAGAGATGCAATCTGATATCTGGGCTTTCATTTGAGTGTGTGTGTTCGTGTTCACGTGTATATTTTGCTTCCTGGTGATTTACGAGAACTCGGTAATGAGAAACAGATGGACCCAGAAGCCGTGAACTAGAGTTTATAATACTTTGTTGTTTATGGAAAAAAATATGCATGATTTTCTCTTTCCTCCCTCCCTTTCCTTTTAGGGAGAAGAAATTTTTTTGGACATGTTTGAAGATGAGTACAGGAGCATGACAGTAAGTGAGGGGCTAGAAGTCACCTGTGCCTGCAAAGCTTGCCCTTTCGAACAGAGAGGGAGAGAGAGAGCTCTGACTTGGGGCTTTCTGCCCAAAATGGCAGAGGTTGGTGGGAAGGTAAATTGGAAATGGTGATCCCTGCCACTGTGGAAACTTCAGAAGACATTCACACCCCCTGAGTTGTGCTGTGTCATAAAATGGGTCAGAAAGATTCACTTTGTTATGAATAGTATTCGACTGAGGACTTATTCCACAGCAGATGTGGAAAGCCTGTTACACATGTTAAAGCTCTTAATCCCCATGTCAGCCCAGTGGGATACCTGCTACCATTAGCTCCTTTTACTGGTAAGGAAACAGGAGTCAGACTGAGTGAGGTGCCCACATGTGCCCAGCCCGTGAGAGACAGAGCAGCTTGCCTCCCAGTTCCCTTTTCTTCTCTGTATACTGTGCCATGCCACTAGAATGTTCTGGAATGTTGCAGCACCAGCCCAGAGCCTTCCCTTTGTCCATGCCGCAGGCAAAATTGTGGGACAAGATCAGTTCAGAAGATTGCAGCTTTCTCTGTGTTGTTCCTTTGTCTCTGCATCCCCAGCACCTGTCCCTTAGCTGACACTCAATAAATAAATGATAAATGATCCTTTTCATGGCCATTACTCACTGAAGAATAAAGTGATTTGGGAAGTTTACAATAAACCTGAGTGTTTAAAGTGTCCAAAAGAAAAAAGCAACAGCATGCACTAAGTGGCTCCTTGGCTTCTGGGCCCATTCACCTAGTTTCTGGACAGCTGGGCCCTCACTACAACCTTGCCCTGTTTAGTTAGCTTATGTTACAGGAGGGACAAAAATGGGATATGATTGAAGCTCACATTCTTTAAAAAAAGAACAAATAAGCTTGTGATGCTTTAAGGAGTAAAATGAATTCTATAGGAAATCTGCCTCTGTGAAATGTCGTTCCTTTATTATGCCAGGTGTAAATGAAGTATTATCGTCCAACATATATAAATTAAATGGTCAGTAATGCAGGAGATTTCTTGGAGGGGAGGGGTGACATTACAGGTGTCTTAGTAATCAGGGAAGGCCTCGCGGAGGTGCTGTGGAAGGAGTCAGCTCTGCCCTGTCTGGCCCAGTGGTATGGACATCTGCCTTTCCTCAGTATTCCCCTCTATAATAGGGGACAGCACCAGCATCTGCCATTTAGTAGAAGCTGAGCCCTGTGGTACCCGGCACTTAGTAGATGCTCAGTAAGTGGCTTTGTTATATTATTCTCCAGCAAGATGCTGATTGGACAAGGAAGGAAGGGGGGATGCTGGTCATGTGGTAGAAATAGGAGGTCTAGAGCCAAGTGAGCCTGGGTCTGTGTCTTGGTTCTGCCACCATCTAGCTGAGTGGGTCTGGATCCATTCCTTACCTTCTCCGAGTCTCATTTTCCTCATTAGCAGATTGGGAAGCATCCCCTCTGCCATTGTTGGGAGGATTAAACAGGATCATCCATGCAAAGCCTTCAGCTCACCACCTGCCCCATAGTCAGCTCTACTCAAATGGAAGCTGCCATCACTGACTGTTTCATCATAATTGGAAATACAGTAGAAAGAGAAGGAGGCGGGCAGCAGTCAGGCACACGCACACGGGGCAGAGCACCCTAAATGGACCACTGTAAGGGGATCAGCCTCCTTCCTGAGGGGTCCCTCTCCCTGCTGAGTGGAGGGGAGTGAGGATGAGAAAGCAAAGCTTTTCATAGCAAGAAGGCCACTTTTCAGATGGACGGAAATTTTGCACTTTAGAAAACAAAAAGGGCACATCTCCCGCATGTCTGGCTGCCTCAAGGCTTTACCTCAGTCTTAATCCAGGATTCATATGCTCATTTACCATGTGCAGATGAAGGTGAAAGGCCTGTGTCAGCAGCCTTGTCCCCTTCTTCCTTCAGTGAGGTCTCCTGTAATGTCTCTCTTCCAGATGAAGCCAATGAACGTGGAGTATCTCATGATGGATGCCTCCATCCTGCTGCCCCCCACGGGCACACCACTGACAGGCATTGACTTTGTGAAGCGGCTGCCTTGTGGTGACGTGGAAAAGACCCGGCGGGTGAGTGAGCCTTGGACCTGGCCTTCTGGGCAGCTGTCTGCCAGGACCAGGGAGGAAAGGGTCTCTGATCAGGTCAAGAGTCTGCCTTCCTACACGAGTTCAGATAGTAGGGAGACAGGCAACACCTCCAACACCTTGCCAAGAGGGGTAACTTCCCAAAGCATGCTGCCCTCTGCTGAAGCAAAGATTGAAATCCCATTGCATCTGGCACTGGATGTGGGTTACAGGCAGGCTGCCTTTGCTGGTGTAGGCCAGCCGTGAGCTTTGAGAGAGGAAGCCAGGGGGCTGGGCTTCTGTGAAGAACGTGGGTGTGTAAGCAGAGTCAACGCAGTGCAGGTGAGGCTGGTATGGAATCTTAGCCCAGATGGGCTCGGGACCCCCAGAGATGGTATGATGTTAAGGTATCTGAGAGATCTTGGGGTGAGGCACACGCAAACAAAATGGTGGCTCTTGCCGATCTGCAGGAGAGACCTGTGTGTGAAGGGCGGATTAGTTCTCAGAACCCAGCTGGAGTGTGTGCTTCCGTTATCAGCATTTTTTTCTAATGCAGTCTCACAGGGCTGTTCATGGTATTTTATCACCCTTGTAATATTATACTTTCTTTCTTAGAAAGCACCATAACCTTTTCCTAGAAAATCATTCCCTGGAGACATGAATGTTAGTGGATAAATTAGTGGAACTCGTTGCACTCAGCTCTCGTTATCAACCTGCATCTTCCTCTGATTTAATCTGAGTGTAACCAGAGCAGCTGAGGTGTTAACTTCTGGATTATCAGAAACAGGAGGGACCTGCTTGATTCGCCTCAGACCAGAGGCTTCTGTGGCCTTCCTCCACCCAGCTGGCTATTTTGCTGCAGAGGCCTGGTGGAGCAGAGGAAGTGGAGACCCGTGTGTCTTCAGTCAATCCACGTTCCTTGCTGTCTGACCAAACCCACAGGCCTCACCACAGGACACACCCTGGCCGAGCCAATGACGCCTTCCTTCCTTGTGCTCCCAGCCAGTGCTGCAGGCCCTGCAGTGGGCACACGATTGTGTCTGTGGGTGGCGGTGTTTGCACTGGGCATTCTTGGCACTGGCTTTTACAAGAGGACTGGTTCTGACGAGTGTGAGTCATATCAATGACTCCTTCATGATGCAGGAACACTCACCCTTAGCCTTGGGTTAGCCTAAGAGGTACTCCCCAGCAAGGTTGCAGTGGAGCTGCCCACCTGAATAGGATGCAGTGTCCCCAGGCCAGAGAGGACTCTGTCCCCAAGGCCCCCCTTGTCCCTTGAGCCAGAAGGTCCGAAAAGCTGGGAATGCTGAGAGCCGCTGCTCTGAGTTGTATCCTGCCTCCTCTCTATGTCATGGTCTATTAGGCTTGGTTAACACTTATATGAGCTCCCATTCTTTGCTATAAAGTAGATCATTCATAGCAGTTCTTTATATGAATTTCCTCACATAATTCTACAACTGTCCTAGGAAGTTGGCATCATTATTATCCCCATCTTACAGAGGAAGAAACTGAGGCATGAAAAGGTCAAATGATTTGCTCAAGGTCACCCAGCTAATAAGTAGCGGAGCCAAGATTCAGCTTGGTTGGGGTGGCCTCCACAGCCACTCTGACCCTCTGCTTCCCACTGCTACCTTCATTGTATGTATTAGCCCTACTTGGCACTGGACACTGGGGAGATAAAAAACACAACCCCTGACTTCAAGGAATCAGAGACTAGAGGGCAAGGTGGGAAGAGGAAGCGTAAATCCATGTGGCTGGGGCCATTAGGAAAGGAACATAGGGTCAGGTCCCTAATCCCACCTGGGCAGGGAGGTGGAGCAGGCACCAGAGGGATGTGGCACATTTCAACACCTCCAAGGAGGAGGCTGTGGCTGGAGCTAGAATTTGGGAGGCTATGTGGAAAGTGATGAGTCTGGAGGGACTAGAGGAATCAAATCTCGAGGGTCTTGGAGCCCAGCAAGGACCTTGGCATTGTAGGTAGATTCCTGATGTCATGCCCTGCTGCCTTACAGCAGACAGTCCTGGTGCACAGGAGAAAATGGGAGAAGTCCAAGGGTGAAGCATATGGCAGAGGAAGGGTTGCTTGGGCCTTGTGTTCCTGCTCCCTTCTAAGCTACCCTCTCTTCATCTAGAAAGCAACATGTGCCTGCCTTGCCAGAGTTATTGTGAGGACTCAGTAAAAGACAGAAATACTAAAGGCCAGTGGCAGTTCTTGACGTCAGGGGCTTGCTTCTTGCCCCTCATATCTCACTTAGTTGCAAGTTCCCAGGGCTATACTACCCATCTCCCTTGCCCCAGATGGGTTGCACAGTCCAAACTGCCAACTGAAGCACAAACACAGCCCCTGGGAACATCTGGGCTTCCCTGGCATCTCTTGGTCGCCCTTTGTCTGTCTGACAAGTTTATAAGAGCAACTCTCCTATCCCAGGGTCTGTGGGTTTTGAGCCAGGGAGAAGGTGGCAGAGTGATACTAAAATAGAGCTGGCTACCTCCAATCAAAGTCTAAATGAAGCTTCCCTT
The DNA here is from genome assembly GCA_028533065.1 of Trachops cirrhosus. Lineage (NCBI taxonomy): Eukaryota > Metazoa > Chordata > Mammalia > Chiroptera > Phyllostomidae > Trachops > Trachops cirrhosus. The sequence continues at coordinate 95,213,698 of CM052540.1, forward strand.
TATGACTTTAATAATCAGTTTCTTTCTTTTTTTAAATTTAAGTATAGTTGGAATACAATATTGTATTAGTTTCAGGTGTACAATACAGTGAAGAATCAGTTTTTGAAGGGGAATTTCTGCCCCTCACCTCAGACCAGTTCCTATTACAAGGTAGCTGTCTGGAATCCTCCAGAAGCTTAGCTCCTCAGCCCATTTTGGGCATCAGAACAGAGCAGTGTGCTGTGAATTTGAGCTTAAGGAAGTGTATGGTTTAGCAAGCAGTTGAGGGCTTCTGTGGTTTCAAGTTCTTTGCTTGTATCCAAAGAACATTCCATTTCATCCTTTTGGATTCAAAGGTTTTCTTTTTGTTTTTTCTATCAACTAGACTTTTCTAACTTTTAGGAGGCTGAGCCTTTCAGAAGTCCCACCTTTATTTTCCTTAAAAACTTTTCAGAGAAGTTCAAACAACCTGACTAGTAAATTATTGCTAACTTGTGAAATATTCCTTCATACATTCATCAAAGAACCACTGGCTTCCTGTGCCAAATGCTGTGCCTGGGGGTGCAGAATGAATAGGGAAAGTGTCCCTGCCTTCTGGATCTTGCATGAAGTCAAGAGAGGTAAAGTTTATTAACAAGTAAGTGAATGACAAGTTTGTTATCACACTGCAATACAGGCTCTGAAGGAAAGAGGGGCGGCGCTCCTATAAATGTAGGGCAATCAGGAAAGGCTGCTCTGCCAAGGTTGAGAACTGAGCTGAAACTGAAGAGTGAGAAAGAGCCAGCCATGCAAAGGCTTAAAGGAGGCACTTTCCAGACAGAGGGAACAGTGAGTGTAAATTTCCCAAGATGGGACCGAGTACAGCGTGTTCAAGGAGCAGGATAACGAGCAGAGTGAGTGAAGGGGCAAGGAGGAGGGCAGGGGGACAGGAGAGGAGGGTGGCAGGGTCTTGCAGGCCATGGCGAGGCATCTGACAATCAAGTCATGTTTTCCCTCTTGTATTTTGAAAATCATACTACATATTTATTCTTCCATTTGACATATTTGTTGAGGTTTTTCTAGGTGCCAGGCACTGTGCAAGATGTAAGAATAGACAAGGAACAAATAATATAAAAAAAAGACCAAAATAGCAAGACTGCCACTGAGTCATGGTGGCTGAGAAGGGAAATTCATGTTGAAATGAGGGTCACTGGCACTAGTGGGATCTGATGAGAGCATGCAAGCAGCATCTTGGACTTGGACTGGACTTCCCCGAAGTGTAGGGGCATTTGAGAGAAGCAGTTAAGATACAACACAGGCTCATTCGTGAGTCAGACCAACTGAGGTTCAATCCCAACTGTAGCTGTGTGACCTTGAGCAAGTTACTTAATCTTGCTGAACCTCAACTTCCTTGAGTGTCCTGCCTCTCAGCTCTTGCCCAAAGTAGATGAGAGAGTGACTCTGAGGTGACAAGCCCAGTGTCTAGTAGGAAGAAGTACTCAGGAAATGTTGGCTGAACAGTGGTGGAACATTCTAGCATCTTAGGTGGGAAGGAAATAGTCTCTAATGATGTAAATCTACTGAAGGTTAATACTAGGGAAAAAAATGCTAGGGAGAGGATTTTTCTGGTGAATATCAAAACTGAATGTAAGCCACTGGCCATCATTATGTAGTAATCTTGGAAACCGTTATGAAATAAATCGTTTGCCTAAAGTTTTACTTGCCCCTTCATTCTGCGTCCCTGCTCTTGTGTAAAAACCACAAACAATTTTTGTTTATCAATAATGACCTTGAGGAAATAGGATATTTGGCTTTACTCTTTGGATATGTATTCCACATTAAAGAAAATACAGTAGTATCTCATAAAGTTTCAAAAGAATAGGGAAAGAATTTCCCATAATTTCATCACCCTAAACAATCAACACTTAGGCATCTTTTGTGTCTCCACCCTATCTTTGCAAACACATCTTTCATGGTTTCAGGGAGAGTGTACCATGACCTTGCTTTGGTCCTCCATCCCTTTCCCTTTTCATTGTAGAACAAGAGATTTGTCATGTGGTAATACATTTTTAATAAGTCTATTGGTAATGAAAGTGTATCTGGTGACTTCTGCCATAATTTACTTAGGCATATTCCTACTGGAAGACATTTTAGTTGCTTGCAGTATTACATTATTTTCAACTAAACTGTAATGAGCAGCTTCACAGTGTTTTCTTTCTTTTGGTTTATTTCTTTAGGATAAGTTCCCAGAAGTGGAATTTCTGGTTCAAAGGGTATGAACATTTTTGTGTGTGTGACTCTCTACATATTGCCAGATTGCTTTCACAGTGGGCTGTGCCCACGTTAAACACTGCTTCAGCACTCTTTTAAGAATGGCTGACTTTCACAGCCATGTCCACGGTCTTGGTGGGCTGCTAACCTGACTGACTGTTGCCTAAACTCAGTGGCTTGCAGATGCAGCAAGGGAAGCAGGGGAGAGAGCTCAAACTGAGCATTTGATCCATGACCAGCCCCCAGGGCGCTGTGTGTCACCTGCACTATGTCACTGCATGTTCATAGTGGCCCCTTCATCTCGGGGGCGGGGCGGGGGGTGGACCCCTGTTTCCAAAGCTTGAGCCTGGGCTCAGGGAATTCGCGTGACTCACCTGACCCCAGGTTGAATCAGGGTTTGTCTGACTCTGAATCTGTCCTTCTGCCCCACTAACCAGACTCATCCCCCAGGACTTCCCTTGTCGGAGTTTGCTTCCATGAGAATTGGAGCAAACTGGAGAAGTGTCTTCTTTATATTTGAGCTTAGTCAGCTGTCACCCCTTTCCAATTTAATCTTTCTCCAGAGTTAGTCTTCCTGGCATTCTATGGAAGCATCTGAAAGAAAATAATTTCTTTTTAGTAATACTTTTTAACTTGCCTGTTTATTTAGTGAAGTAAAGAAAAGCACTCAGTAAAAGCCTGGGTCCTAAGCCTTAAATCTGTTGAAGGCAAAAGCATGTGGAAGAACATGGACTTTGGAGTCTGGTTATTGTTGGAGTCCCCTTGAGCAGGCTGCCTAACATACCTAGGCTTTAGTTTCCTGTCTGTAAAACGGGAACCAAGCAGGTCCTTAAAAGGCTAGAATGAGATGACACAGTATAGCCCCACCCATACCTGGCAGGCTGTGGGTAGCAAAGGCCATGGTTTTTGTTTTAGGGGGTGGTGAGATAAATTTGATGGCCCCTATCCTTGTTTCTTATTTCTTTTGTGGATTCTTGGGGTTGTGTCGCTGGTCAAAGTGCTTGTCAGAGCCTACAGACGCCCATGGGAGCCCAGCTTTCGCCCACATGGAGCATCTGGCCCTGTGAGAATCTGCCCTCCTCACAGTCATAGGCATGGGCTTCTCATATACTGTTCCTTCTCTTAGGGGTTGAGGCAGGGAACCAGAAAGAGTATTTTAGGGGGTTCTATTTTCTATTTTATATTCTTCTTTTTATTATTATTATTATTATTATTATTATTATTATTTTGTATCTCTGGAAATATCTGCAGTTTGTTGCTTCAAAAGCAAAAGCAGATGTTTTACCAAAAATTTCTGCAGTAAGAGTCAAATTTTGAACTCCTTCTATATTGGAAGGTTTCTGATTTTCAGAATGATAGACAGGCTGTAAGCTGTGCACATTTCTTTCCCTCATCCCTCATCTAGGGTCATGCTCGCTTTCTGCCTTTAGAACCCCGAGAGGAATGGGTTTTTGACAGTGAAATGAAACATCCACTCACCTTGGACCTGACTGTGATGGGCCTTTTTCCTTCCTTTTTTCCCTTATCTCCAGATCATGAGTCCCTATTTTCTCAAACTGACACATAGTTCAGTGCCCACCCACATCTTGGGCTTTCTGCACTTGGATCAGAGTGGGCACTTGAATTTCCTTGTGTGCTTGGTTAAGTGACACAAGTGTCAGACATTCCTGGGTTCCAGCTCCAGCCTAGCTGCTCAGCAGCTGCATGGCCTTAGATTTCTTTGTTCCTCAGCTCCATTTCTTCCTGCGTAAAATCTTTACATTGCAATAAAGTGCCCACATTGCCTGGCACAAGATAGGAACTTAATGAATAAAAGCTGTTTTAATTTTTTAAAAATGAAAGTATGCCTGTTCTTCTGACTGTTACAGGTGCCTTTATGAAGACTGTACTTTAAAAAACTAAGATCAGATCAGCCACCACCACTTCCACCATCATTATCATTATAATATAAAAGCTTATCTTTCTTAAGGACTTAGGGTTGATACAGGGGAATCATGACCTCAAAGTAGGTCCAGGAAGCAGGGTTGTTCTTCTAGTATTCTACATCAGATTAAGTAATTTGCCCAAGGTCTCCTGCTGGTTCTGGGCCAAGGAAGGACTAGGGTTAGGCCTGCTGACAGGCATCTCTGCTGCCTGGGTCACCAGGAGCCCTTGTTTCAGGAGGTACCTTGTCATATAAAGGGCAGCTCTTCTCTCCATAGGCCAGGCCTGTAGCCCTCAGAACAGGAAACAAGAAGACACAAAACTGGGCTGGAATTCATCTTTGTGTGGCTTGCTGGTGGCGACAGTGGTTTGTCCCCAAGCCCACCCCCATGCCCAGCTGGAATGACTGGAGTAAAGGATAGCTGCCCCTTTCCAGAACATGTGCTGGCTGCTCTCCCCTCCCCCCTTGGCTCTATCTCAGGACCTCCAAACAGCCTGGAGAGGTAGGGACTACCATCCCCATTTCACAGATGAGGACAGTGATGCTCTTAGAGGTCAGAAGCCTTACCTAGTGTGGTAGAGCTGGGAATCCAACACTGATCATTTATGTCTGACTCCAGAGCTATTTCCCTGTGGCCACCAGCGAAAGTCAGGGACAGTGGTCTGGAGGAGGCCTCTCCTGGGAGCTGCCCCTCTGCTTCCTGGCCTCTGCTTGGTGAGCAGGTCAGGCCCATCCTAGGACTCAAGGGGAGGATGCCACCAGGGTAAGCTGGCCCAGGGTGAAGGCTGCTTTCTGCATAAACTTCTTTGGCTTCCAGGGCCTGGAATTCTGCTGCTTTTCTGTTCTCTGGAAATGGCTACAATGGGCTCTGCCAGATACCTCTTCCATGGGCCAGGAATCCCAGTGCTCATGGAGCCACCTCTGCCCCCAGAGAGGTGGCTGGGGAGGCCTCACGGGCACTCAATGCACTGACACCCCAGACACCTGCCAGGTGCCAGGTCTGCTGCTCCATCAGTGACACACCCCTGGTGGAAGGCCAAGGGACTGAGACTTCGGGGTGAAGGGGCTTATCCAGGGAGGTGCAGGGCAGGGTTTTAATTGGGTCTGGCCGGCTCCAAGCCCCACAAGCATCCACCCTCTTCTGGCCCTATCCCACCCTTACGTTCATTAGGTGGGTCCTTGAATCACTTGCACTCATGATTTGGATTTCTAAATTCCATGCCGTTTTAGTGGAAAGAAGCCTGATTCCAGCCCTCCCTAGATGTGTACCTGGGCAGGTCATGTCACCTCCTTGGGTGTCAGTGCCTTGTCTGCCGAGTGGGGTGCCTGCTGAGCAGTGGTATCATCAACATTACATGACACTAGGGGAAATGTCCTGGCAAATGACAGGTGCTCAGTTGAGGTAAAGTGGTCCAAGCCTGAACCTGTGGGTAACTGAAAAGAGACTGTGCCCTTTATGGGGTTTTTTTTCCTGTCTTGCTCTGAAAGCACCAGAGCCATGATACTGAGAGAGGGGGAGAGGCGGGCTTTGTTTTGTTTATTTTTAATCAAATGTCATGGCGTGATTTCTCCATGTGGAACATCTCACCAAAACGACTGCAGTCTCACCCTTCTCTGCTCTCTGTGCTGTTCATTCAGGCCATCCGGGTGTTCTTCATGCTCCGTTCCCTGTCACTACAACTGCGAGGGGAGCCCGAGACCCAGTTGCCACTGACGAGGGAGGAAGACCTGATCAAGACCGATGATGTCCTAGATCTCAGTGAGTTGACTGACTGAGACATGGCAGGGGGACATTGTCTTGCTGACTCACATGTCACTGGGAGGGTCAGTGCATGATCTGCATTTTTGTACTAGGATTAATCCATGACCTTGAGCTAACAGAGTGTGCATGTTCCATAAAACTCCCAAATGAGCCCTGGCTGGTGTGGCTCAGTGGATTGAGCTCTGGTCTGCGCAACGAAAGGTCACCTGTTCAGTTCCCAGTCAGGGCACATGCCTGGGTTGTGGGCCAGGTCCCCTGTTGGGGGCATGCAAGAGATAACCAATTGATGTATCTCTTCCATAATGTTTCTCTACCTCTCTTTCTCTCTCCCTTCCCCTCTCTCTAAAAAACAAATAAATGAAATCTTTAAAAAAAAACTTCCAGTGAAAAGGGCCTAGATTCTGAGCCTGTGGGTTCTGTTCTCTGAAGACCAGGTGGAACTGTGCAGGTGGTTTGCTAAAAGCTCTGTGTAGTGCTTTGGGGATTCTCAAGCTCCAGGATCCCTGTCCTCCATACAATCATAGCAGCATCACTTTGATTGGTTTTGTCTATTAAGAGTTTTCTGTATGATTTCACCAATTCTTCTGCTTAAAAAAAAAAGAAAAGAAAGCTTACAAAAATATGTCACCAGCATTTAGGTAGAGATGAAAGCTTTGGAGGCCAGAGAACTATGTGCTCAGCCTAAATCCTTGGGCTCTTTATTTAATCATACAGTGCCTCAGCTCTGCCCTCCGCAACATGAGACTGATACTTAAAGGAGACAACAGGCGTAAAGCCTAGTCATTTTCCCACCAGGAAGCTACCACCCTCCATCTCAGCTCTGCTTTCCTCTCTTCTGGCTTCATCCTCGGGAGGGCTCTCATCAGGTAGTGACAGTCTCCATCAGCAGCTCCAACATCTGCTGAACTAGCTAAGCAGTCCTGACAGAAACAGAGCTTCTCTTCACCTGTTACGGAAGTCTAGGGCAGTGCTCTCATTGGCCTAACTTGGATCATATGACCATCCCTGAACCAGTCAGTGATCAGAGGAATGTGACTCACTAATTGGCTAAGCTGGGGTCCCATGCCCACAGCTGGAAGTGGGTCCTGTTCCTTTCGAGCCCCATCTCTTGAGAGTGAGGAAGAGGGAACCCTCAAGGGAACTCATAGAGAAGACATGGAAGCTGGGCAGGTGGGAGCAGCAAATGGCCACTCTTGGTTGTGTATGGCGAGGACCACACAACGAAGAAATTCTACTTCAGCTTTCTGAAGTATAACTTACATCCAATAAAATTCACCAAGTTTAGTATACAATTGAGTGAGTTTTGACAAAACAATTCAGTTATGTCCAGAGATTGTGATATAGAAAGAACACTGAGGGCTGGCTTTCAAGCCCTCCTCGGTATGCCCTTGAGCAAAGGACTGAAACTCTCAGTGTCTGTCTTCTCACCTAGAAAATGGGGATGACCTTCCTTATTATATTCAGGGTAGTTTTGACACTTGAGTGAAATATAATATGAAATGCAACTTGACCAAGCATAGTGCCTGGCATATAACTATTCTCAGGAAACTATAGTCAGTATTACCCACTACTTCAATGAGGTGATACATATAAAGAGTAGAACCCACTGCCTGACACACAGAAGGTACTCAGTAAATGGTTATTATGAGTCTGCTTAGTCATCTAGCTCCTTTTTCTGCCCTTTTCTTATTTATGTTCTTTTTTCCTTCTTTTTCTTGGAAGCATAAAGAAGCTATGTCCCCTCTGTTCTCTATGCCCATCTCCTTTGACCCTTTCACTTTTGAGAAATGGCCACAATGGGTTCTTTAAGGGTTTAAATTGATCAGTTTGCTAGAGAGAACTATAAACAAGTCTTTCTCTGATTTGATTCAAGGAAAGAGAAGGAAACAGCTTGCTTTAAAGAGGGCTAGTCTATTCTATTTGAAAATGGAATTAAATTTTATGCTGGGAACTCACATTTCCTCCTTTCCCCACCAAGAATGGCCTGCTGAAATAAAGGTTAAAAGTATTTCACTTATCAATTTTAATTTATTAGGTTGCTAGTTGAGATCACCTAACTGAGCTTTTTGTGGTAGTTGTCCATTAAGAAAGTAATGGCTGTCTGTCTTTACCCAGCCTGGTTGCAAATTATGTCTTTGCTAAAAGGATGCCATCCAGAAAATGCTGGGAATTACGGGTTTTACAAGTGCATGGGACTGGAATAAGATCTGCATGTGTCGTTGACCTTTTTTGTGTGTGATTTTTAAACATTTTTATCATTATTGTTTTCTTAATACCCAAGGATATGCTTTTTTTTAATTGATTTTAGAGAAAGAAGAAAGGGGGGATGCGGAGAGAGAGAGAGAGAGAAAGAGAGAGAAACAACCATATGAGAGAGAAATATCGGTCAGTTGCCTCCCATGTGCCCCCCAATCGGGGATCAAACCCACAAACTGGTTATGTGCCCAGGCTGAGGACCAAACCCACAACATTTTGGTGCACAAGATAACACTCCAAACAAATTGAACCACCTGTCCAGGGCATGGTGATTGGTTTTAAATGCTGGAGCTCCTTACCTTCCATTGGGGAAAAATTAGCATGCTTTGCATTTTACAAAAGGCCTCTTGTATATACAAAATGCAGGAAACATCATAGTGTCGGTGAAGGCATTTGTGTTTACTGAATGATTGGAAGCTGGGCACACTTCTTATGAGCTCAGTGTTTTGTCTCCCTAACAAAAGAAAAAAGGAAGCTGACTCAAGGAGAAATGTTTGGGGTTGGTCAACTTTTATCTGAGGTGATATGGTCTGACAGCCTTAAAGGAATCTAGCTCTGCACAGCAGGAAGAGGTGACGGGGTGTATTTACTAAACTTTGTCACACTCTGATAAGAAACCACAGCATAAGAGTACTCAGAAGCCATCTCACATGTCTGCTGACCACCAGCAGGCCTCTAGGCCAGGTATGGCAGGTGAGCTCTGGTGGGGTGGCTTCTGACAAGGAGCATTAAAGATGCCATCAGCTTGTTGAAACTGGAGAAGTTGGCATCCATGCTGTCTGTCACTACCAGAACCAATAAGTAGAGACAAGGATTGAATCTTCATGGGTGCTTTATTCAGATGCCAGCAACCTGAGAAGACAGTAGGTTAGGTACTCTCAAAAACTATCTTAACATCTCATTCTCAAGCCGACCTCTTTATAAGGAAAAAAAAGGGTAGGTAAGAGGTTTGGAAAAAAGGTCAATCCATTGAGTTGTAGTCCAGCAGCAATTTCCCTAGTGTTTATCTACTGATCAGCAATTCTTTATCTCAGATACCATCTCAGTGGATTGCTTGCAGACCTCCTAGAGCTCAGAGGTTGAATTGCTTGCTTGTTGATCTCCTGGAGCCAGGATTCCAGTTCTTGGAATAACAGCTTTCCACAGGCATCATCACTTAAGCCTATCAACTATAACTATAGCTAAAATCTTTAACTCTTGAGTTCCCCTATCACTGTTATCACACCTTCTGAAGGAAGCAAACTGTGCTTAAAGCCTTTTTTGTTTTCATTGGAGAGGAGAATGGCAGGGGCAGAGGTCACATACTGGCAGCTGTGAAGAAAGGAAGGGAGGGAGGGAGGAAAGAAACGGGGAAGGAAGGGAAGATAGACTAGACTAGGTAAAGGAGATTATATTTTTTACAGAGAACAACATGAATCTCCATATAACCAGTCTTCAGCTTTTGCTTCCATAGTTTTGCTAAGTTTCATTTTATTTGCCCCACCGTTTCTGTTTTTCAAATATGCCCACCCCACGCAGTGTATTAAAGCAAATGGAAGACATCATATTATTGCATCTATAAATACTTCAAACAGATAGGGACTTTCATTAATACATGTGATTGAGTTGGTTGCCACCATTGCAAATTGTGAGCTTTTCTAACCCCTCCGCTGCTCTGGGTAGAGCCAGAAGAAGAGGGATGGCAGCCCCCAGATATGGGGCCTGTGTTGTCCTATGTTCTGCCACCTGGCCCCACTGACATTTGATTTTGCAGTCTCTGGTATAGTTGGAAGTAATCAGCTTTGTGACCTTGCTCAGGTTCTTAATGCTTGTGAGGCCTAGTGGCCTTGCCATTAAAATGGTTCTCAAAGACTTTGCAAGGACTGTTGAAGATCAGATGAGAAAATGCACATGAAGTGCACAGCACTGTGCTTGGTACATAGTAGGTGTTCAGTGAACGAGAGCTGGCTGTCATCCTTGTTGTAGCTGCTGAATAATGACACATAACTTATACTGTGGGGTTCCAATGGGGTTGGCCTTTTCTGCTTTAACAATGTGTTAAGGATCATATTCTGAAATATTTAAACCTGCGCATCACTTGTAGCATGGCCCTGTTGTAGGGCAGGGGTGGTAAGAAAGTTCTGGCTACTTGGGCTGAGATGAAGGGAGCTGGACCCCCTGCCCAGGTAGGACACACCTGCACATTCACCAACTGGTCTACTGACCAACAGTCTCTGGTAGTGCTCTGAGGATAATAAGCAGGCTTCAAGGAGAAGCCAGGTTCCTGCCTGGATTGGCATTGGAGCCTTCTGAAAGGAGCCTTGCCTTTTTCCAAATAACATGGGCATTCATGGTTGGGGGAAATTCCCCAATTATGTAGACACCCTAAGGAGATACCCAGCAAGCAGGCGTCCTCAGGAGTCTTCTGGTTTCCTTCCCAGCCTTATCCACACAGGCACTTGACCTTTACATATTTATAGTCATACCATGTGCTGCACACACTGAATCCTGTATTCTGATTTTTTTAATTCATTTATGAAATCCATTCAGCAAAATCCATCCATTTTCACAACTACTTATTTGCACATACCTGCTGTATGCCAGGCACAGTGCTGGGAGCTGTGATGTGATAGTGAGCTAAAGCCAGACTTGGTCTCTGCCCGTCTGATGCTTCTAGTTTGGGGGTGGGAGAAGGTAAGGAGGTAGATACACAATCATTGAGATGGCTCTGTGGAGGTAATGAACAGGTCCTGTGCTAGAGAATAACTGGGAGAAAACACCTTGTAGGCTGATTAGGGAAGGCCTCTCTAGAGAGGTGCTGTGCAAGGAGGGACCCAAAGATTCTGAGAAAATGCAAAAATGAGGCCTGCCAGTTAGAGGGAATGGCAGAGGCGAGTCTGGAAGATGAGACAGAGCATGCTGTGGCTGTCAGGACCCAAAAGGAGGCTGGTGTGGCTGGCAGGTAAGGAGCAGTGGAGAGAGAGGCTGAGATGAAACCATCTTAATTCCAGTGCAGTGGGAAGCCATTAGAAGGTTCCTGCAGGGACATCTGTCCTGAAAGTGCACTTCTAGAATGAGAACTGCTAGATGAGATGGTCCTAGCAGGGACCTGTGAGCTATGACAAGGGGCTAGAGAAGCCATGAGCACAGCGGTTATGAGCCTGGCCTTGGGAGCCAGACTGTGGCCAGAGTGAAATCTCAGCTTTGCCCCTTGCTGCTTACCAGAGTATGATCTTCAACCAATAACTTAATCTCTTGGTGCTTCAGTTTCCTCATCTGTAAAATGGGAGTTGTTGGGAGGAGTAAATGAGTTAATTAATACATGTGAAGTGCCTAGAACAGTGCCTGGCACCATCGCAGGGAGGCCATTTAGGAGGTTGTGGCAGGTTCCCATGGGCTGATGACAATGGGAAAAGGGGAATGGGGACACAGTCTGGGGGCAGAGTTTTGTGACCGTCCCACCATGGGGATGCTGCGGATTTAGCCTGTGTGTTCTGAGCTTCAAAACAATCAGAGCAGCAGGGAGCAGGGAACGGTGATTCCGTAACCCAGGGCCCAGCCCTGAGGGAGCAGGTGGTTCCAAGCAGAAGATGACGAGGTTAGTTGGGTGGCCAGGTGAGAGGTGCTGGAAGGCAGCTTGGCCGAGAAGTCCAGGCAGTGGGTTGGAAACCATTTCTTCTTCACCTCAGAAGCTGTTTTCCACACTATCTCATTGGTTTCAGAATGACCGTGTTTAGTAGCTTGTGTAATATTCCACTCGTGTAACTGTGTTTAAAATGGTCTCATGTAGCCATTCCACAGTTGTTTGCACTGCCACTTCTGCTCTGTTAGAACCAAAATCGCTGGTCCTCAAAGGCTTTGCAGCAGCTTGTCAGAGTCCTAGGTCAAGCAGTCTGTGAGGAAGGCCCAACCCCACAGACAGGTGTCCACAGACAAGCAGGTCTCTGTGCTCTAGAGACCTGACTCCTCACCAGACTGGGCACATTTGTCAGGGGCTGACGACTTGAGAATGTCCATGTAGGATAGATCATTCATGGTTCCCAGACCTTAGGACTTCACAGCCCAGTGAAATGCCAAGCAAAAATAAAACCTCTGCAGATGGGATTGCCAACTTTTTATGTCACCAAGTAGCCATATTAAAAAAAAGCATTTATTAACCATCATTTCATAAAAGAATGCACACTGTTAACGTAGGAAGGACATCATTTCAGAACAAGGGACAGTCTTTCTAAGAAACAGCCGTGGTACTGTTGGCCCACATACTGTGCTTTACTGAGGTATCTTTACAAAACCTCAAGTGCAGACCAATGACAAGAGTGAGAGCCAGTGCCTATCTTTTCTTCTAGCTTGGTTTCTTGTGACAGAGGCGAGCACTGTTAACAGCATCACACAGACCAAAGTCAGGTGCCACTGTGCTAAGTTCTGTGGGAGCAGCTAACAGCAGGGGCTTGACCTGCCCAGAGGTTAGAGAGGCTTCTGAGGGAGACCCACCTGAAGGCTGCATGTGGATGTGGGTGACAGGAAGGGACTTTGCAGAAACGAAGGCCCTGGGGCCCATGGGGAGGTGAGGAAGGTGAGAAATAGCAGTGTGGCCAGAGGGCAGGGCAGGACAGAAGTACAGCAGTGGTGAGATAAGACTGAGGAGATTGCCCAGTGTGCAGGCCTTGTAGGTGTGTGAGAGATTTGGGGTTTATCTTAAAAATGGTGAGAAGAGTTTTTTACTGGATGATGTGACCAGACTTGTGCCTCAGAGTGCCCCCTCTGGCCTCTGTGAAGAGTAGATTTATGGAGGGGATAGTTACAGCAGGGAGCTTCTTTGGGAGGCCAGCATGCAAGACCTGTCCTGCACAAGTATCCCAAAAGTGGTCCCCACATGTTTCTCACACACCCTGGTTAGCCCCATTGAGTGCTCCTGAGTTCTCTTGTGTTCTGCTCTATGGTGGGTGCAGGGACTCCTTATTGCAAGGAGGCCCATCCTCTTTGATCCAGCTCAGGGATCCCCAACCCCAGGGCCAAGGATCGGTACTGGTCCGTGGCCTGTTAGGAACCAGGCCACACAGCAGGAGGTGAGTGTTGGGGAGCAAGCGAACTTCACTGGCATTACTACCTAAGCCCTGCCTCCAGTCTCCCCTCTCCCACCCTGCCACTGTCCATGGAAAAATTGTCTTCATGAAACTGGTCCCTGGTGCCAAAAAGGTTGCAGACCGCTGATCTAGCTTATTCCCTGGAACCCGAGTCATTGTGCCTTTGAGGCTAATTGTTAGCAACAATGCACTATTTTACTTGTGCTCTTCCCTTGACAAGACAGTCTGCTGTGGACCTTCCCTCTGCTCTACTTCTGGCCTGAGACCTGCCTCTTTAAGAAGGGGCTGAGAGTATGGTGGAACCCTGGGTCCCAGAAAAATACAGACAGGAGAGGACAGATCTGGCATCTGGATCCCAGCTCTGCTTCGTCACTGTGTTACCTTGGACAAGTTGATTTTCCTCAGTTTCTTCATTGATAAAATGAGAGCAGCAATGCCCACCTTTGTAGAATTATTGTAAGGCAGAACAATGAGGTGTGTATAGAGGTTGCAAACTACTAGCAGATAGACCCACAGATGTAGGCTGATAGAATGTTTATGATCAAAATTTATATTCATTGCTAACATATTAAAATCAGGATATTTTATTGTACAAACACAGGTACCTATCACTTTGAAAATGGGATGGTCTGTCCTCATGGAGCCTCCATTCCCACAAGCAGCAGCCAGCTGCCTCTCTTCCTGGGCATGCACCCTTTCTCACCAGCTCACTGTCTCCAGCCATGAGCCTCCACTTAAGCCCAGACCTGAGGACCCAGCTGCCCACGCAGCATCTACAGTTACCGTGAACACAGTAGAACTTGATCTTCCCCACAAAACTGTCTCCCACAGCCTTCTCATCTCCCAGTTGGTAGAGCTCTGTCCTGGTGGCACAACATTTGGGCTTATACTTGCCTCCCTTCTTTCTCTCAAACTGGAGTTCCAGTTGGTCAGATATCTATTCAGCTCTTCCCTCCACATATATCCAGGTTCTGACCATCTCTTCCAGCCTCACCTCTGAACACCTGGTTTGCGCTACCATCATCTTTTACCTGGGTTGTTAGAGTAGTCTCTTAGCCAGTCACTTGCTTCTGCCTTGTCCCCTATAATTAATTCTCAACACAGTGTCCAATGTTATCCTCTTACAATATGTCAGATCATGTCATTCCTGTACTCTAAAGTGGCCTCCGATCCACTCTGAGTAAAAGCAGAGACCTTTATGGTGACTTACGAGGCTGAGCATCATCTGCACCACCTGGCTTTCTCTGCTTCCTTGCTGTTCTTCAGCCACACCAGTTGTGTTCCCACCTCAGGGCCTTTGCTCTGCCTGAGCCCCCCACCCCACCCCACCCCACCACCTGCAAACTGCTCATTCTGCAGAGCAAGTGCAGCTGTGGACACTTCCTAGGCTCACACAAGCCCCCATGTGGCAACCATACTCCACATTCTCCATCCATGTGTGAATTCTGGACCAAGTCTGCACCAAGTCCCTTTTCTTAATTATTCTTTTGTTCATCGATGAATATGAATGTGAATGTCCTGAATGACCCTGCAGTACTTCCCTGTTACCCCAATTCCTATCACTCTTTGTGCTCTATCCCAATGCCCTTGCAGGCAAGAGCTTTTAGGCCAAATATAAGTCCCTGGCTGTATTCATCTGCCTGCCTAGAAATTCGTTTCCAGCAAGAGTGTTATGAAGCTCCCCAAGCAAGTTATGTGGTTTGATTGTAAGTCCCTGAAAATGTGAGCTCATTGATTTGCTTCTCTTGCAAGACCAATGATAGTTTTGTGGTCCTATCTGTCAATTCTGGAAAATCCTCTGTGTTACCTTATTTTGGCAATGTTCCAATCATTGTCTTGTGCCTCATCCAGGCGAAAAATGAGAAAATAGGATAGAAATAATGAAGACTGTGAAAGACAAATCCAGAATGTGGGTCATTCTAGAAAACAAGTGACTTGAACTTATTATAAATGTCAGTGTTATAGAAGACCAAAAATACAGGGTGCGGGGGTAGCTGGGGTACTGTTCCAGGTTATTGAAATGACAAGAGGCATGACGACTGTCACTTGGATAGGATCTTGGATTGAGGGGAAGTGGTTTTAAAGACATTTTTTTGTAAAATTGGAAAAATGTTGCATATGGTTGTAATGAGATAATAAAATTGAGGTCAGTATTAAATTTACTGAGTGTGACAATGATGCTGTAGTTCCATGGGAGATGTCATTATTATTAGGAAGTGCAGGCTGAAGTATTTAGGGGACAAGTGTCATGCTGCCTACAGCTGGGGATGATTCACAAAACAAAGATGTGTAAGTGTGTGACTACAGTGACAGAGGGAGAAAATGCAGCTAAATATTAACAATTGATGAATCTAGGGGAAGGGATGTGTTTATTGTATTATTCTTTCAACTTTTCTGGAAGTTTGAAAGTTTTCAAAATAAAAGCTAAAGGAAGTAGCAAAAGGGAAATCAACATGTGAAAATCAGCATTTTTGAAAATCCAACATTTAGTTAATGTTTAGAAACCAGGGTCCTGGAATCAGAAAATCCTGGGTCTGAATCCCAACTGTGTGACCTTGAACAAACTAGTTAACTTCTCTGGGCCTTTCTTTCTCACCTACAAAGTGGGGATGATTATTTCTGCTTCAGGACTATTCTGTAGATTAAAAAAAGAGAATCCATCAAAAATACTCAGCAGTGTCCTCCCGTGTGCAGAAGCTTTCCTAGTAAAAACAATCATCAGCATTCATCATCTGGACTACACATCGGGCTTTGAACTCTTTGCTCATTAGAAGGTTCTTGTAGGAGTTCTGACAAAGCCAAGCCTCCTGCCCTGTCCATGGGTTGCTTCAGAAGTGGAGGAGTTCACACAGGCTTGTTAATTAGATGGTAAGTTTCTTAGAAAGATGACTTTTTAGGAAAGTGGGCGCCAGCTGATTGGAGAAGAACTGAAACCTGCAGGGAAGGCTTGATTCAGACCCAGATGGCTCCTTGGGGGCAATTTAGTTCAAGTGTTCAGGCTTGGAGCCCCAGAGAAGTGGTTTGTGTAGTGCTGACGCTGAAGTGGACTAATGTTGTTAACGCGAAACCCCGAGAGGCAAGTATGGACATGGCATGTGAAATCTGCTCTCCAGGCGAGAGTGGTTTTGTGGTTCTTCAGCCTGCACTTTCCCACTGAGTTTTGTCTGTAAAAGGGGTGCAGTCCACACTGGGTCTCCTCACATGTAGACGTGCAGCAGAGCAACTCAGTGGGTGTCCCCACCTGCCTGTCACCTGACCTCCCAAGTTGGAACCACTCCTGACCCCACTTTACTCCATGGCCAGGAAGTCACCAGCCATCTGACCTCAGCAGCTCTGCCCCCTCCTCACTCCAGGCTCTCCGTGCCCTCTGTCTCCCATGGGATCCCAGCCCATGACCTTGCCCCACTGGTCCATCCACCCTGCTGCCCGTGTCTAAAAGACACAGCTAGCTCACCATCACTTCCCTGCTGTAAACTTTCAGAGCTGCTCAGCACAGCTGCCGGACCTGCCTTGTGCCTCTGCTCCTATCTTCCATCTTACTGTAGCTGAGCCCAGCTGGCTGTGGTGCTGCCTGCCGTCCTGGACACAACCTGCCTGCTGGTTCTCACCTGGGGCCCTTTGCCTAGGCTGTTCCTTTGCCTGGCTTGCCCTCCCAGACCTCACTCCCAACCTCCTTCCCCTTCACTGCAGAATTAGGTGCCCTCCTCTTCCTCTTCTCTCCCTAAGCACACCTCACACATGCACTGACCACTTTGTTTTCTATTCCTAGTGCCTGACACAGGGTCTAGCACATAAGAGACACTCTAAGAGGGCTTATTGAATTGAACTGATTAAAACTTTAGCAGTCACTTTATTCATAAACACTTAAGGCACTTTCATTAACACAGAAATGACAACTCTAAATGTTGTTGAGTAACTTGGGGCAGTCAGATTCGCATTAAAAGAATGGTATTTGTTCATCATTCCCATACATTTAAATACCAATGCAGACTTTCTCCCACCAATGAAATAATATCAATACTCTCAAACCCACCTTTGTGTTTTCTAAAAATATAGGTTGTCTCATTTCCACAGTTAAACTCTCACAAATCATTTTACCTAAGGGCTAAAATGCTGCTCCCGCTCCCCCCCCACCCCCGCCCGGACCCCCACTGGCCTCTCTTGGAAACTAAGACCCTGAACTAGACTAATCCGAAAAAATCATGTTTGAATTAAACCACCAATTCTCTAAGGGAATGGAAAACATGGAATTAACGTCTCACCCCTCTCTGTGATTAGGCTCCTTCTCTGTGTGCTTGATGAATAATGTTGCTGGCCCCTTTTCAGAAATGAAGTAGAAATATGGAGAAATGAAATTTGTATCTTATAAAGTGACTGGAAATGTGATTATAATACAGCTGTCAGTTTTGTTCAAGTGGAAAATTTTTAAGTAAATCCAATTGCAGCATTATTTGGTTCTTTTAAAGCAGGGTAATGTAGCTGTTTCCTGCGTATTGATTATTTGATTGGTACCTGTCTGTTGAACCTATTTTTTTCCTCAGTAGCGCTCATTGATGTGGTTTAATGTATATTCCTGTAATCTTTCCCTGTTTTATAAACTTACAATCATAATTGAGCTGCATTAGAGAGACATGTTCTGCTGAAATCACAAGGTCACCTAATGGCTATGCCCTCTGTTATCGGTTATATATTGAAGCAGTCCTAGGATGGTTCTTCTGAAAAAGACAGAAGTCATTATTTTTTTCCTCTAAAAGCAGAATTTCTAGATTCTATTCTATGCACCGGGGAAATGAGGCATTTAAGTAGTAGAGACTGGGTTTTGAGCTTTTTCCTTCTCAGCCTATTAAAGTGATAATTTCTGCTGAACTCTACAATTTAAGTAATTTTTTCCAAATCCCAGTCCTTCCCACACATGTGAAAATGGGACCACGGGTTTGATTTCTCCCATAGGAGGGGACCTGGTGGGAAGTGGTTGGATTCTGGATACAGCTTCACCTCAGGGTGCCCAGGAAAGCAGACAGGACTCCGGTTGATGGTATTCCCACCCCATCAGTCAGGCTTTGTAACCTTGGCCTGTCCCCCTAACCTCACATCTCTCTGTCTGTACCTCATGGGACTATTAGAAGAGAAAGATGTTGCCTGGTATACTGAGCACAGTGCCTGGATGACTTCAAAGGGCCCAGCCAGCAAGGGCCAACAGAGGAGCACCTCAAACTTGATAGTTCTTCCCCAGAACTAGAAAGAAGTTCCATCTTTCCAGTCACTCAAGCCAAAAAGCCTTGGAGTATACTATTTGGTCTTTATCTCATTGCTACAACAAAGCTGTATGAAAAAGCTGCCAGTTCTGGCGTTACATAGAGCTAGAATCTGCCCCTGCTCGCTGCCTTCAGTTTCTCCACCCTGGTGCTGACTCTGGAAACCTTCCTCTGACTGGGGTGCCAGCTTCCTCTACAACCCTTTCTTCACCAACAGCCTGTTGTAACCTTTTAAACTGGCCATCAGAGCCCTCCAGAGACCCTGGTTGCCCATCTCAGAGTTGGCTCCAAGTCTCCTGCCTGTGATCTGCAGGGCCTGCTTGATGAGTGTCCCCACTAGCCTCCCCCACGGCCGCCCCCCCTCCATACTACTCCAGCCATAAGGAGCATGGGAGATTCCCACCTGGATTCTAGCTTAGAGTGGCTCCCCAAACCCTGCTGTCTTGCTACTGAAGCCAGCCTCTTTAACCACATCTGGCTGGCAGGGGGAGGGGAGTGAGCTGCCACAGGAAACAGGAATTCATAGTGGGTAATGGGGTTGAGGATTAACGTTGAGTTTCAAGACATCCCTCACTCCAACCCACTCAATGAGGCTGTCTGGGGCTCTGCCTACACAGGGCTCCTCACCCCAAAGCCGCCAGTTTCCCACCCACCTCCACCACCTAGCCCAGTCACCAGAAACAACACAGAACTGCTCTGGCCTCAAAAGGGGGAGGATTGGCTTCAGATCCTGATATCTCATCAACCACAGAACACCCCAAACAAATCTCTGGGGAGACTGAAGCAGCAACAGACAGCATGACCTTTACCAAAGGTCCACGACAGGAATAGGATGTCTGACCTGTGCTGTCCTCTCCCCAGCCCAGGATACCAGTGTCACTTTCCCCAGTACCTGTCCTCCTAGCAAGCCCACTCTGCTTTCAGCCAATCCTTATCAGTAGCCCACCCCAGTCCCCACTAGGAAAAACAGGAATGGGGGTAAGGAACCAGCATCTTCCTCCCTCCCTCTCTTAGGAGGGAGGCATGTTTCATTCAGCTTAGTGTTGCCACCTGGAATCCTTAGTAAAGGTCAAAGTGGAGGTATAGCAGGCACCCGGAATACCATGGAATGACCATTGAATCTCTAGGTGAAAAGAATCTCCTGATTTAAGACTTTAGGACTCCTGTGCAAGGGTATCGCATTCCCAGTGCCAGCATGATGTGGGGTGTAGTAGGCAGTCTGGGCTGATTTTTCAAATGAATGTTAAATGTTGTTTGCTGTGCTGAGCTTTTAAGAAATGTACAGACTACTGATCTTGGGACATTTAAAAGCTGAAATTGTCATTTTACTTTGACCTGCCTGAAACTGGAAGTGAAAATTGGTTTGCCATGCTGCCCTTGGCTACCCATCAGAGGACCTCCTCTCAGGGCATCTAACTTGCCCCCAGTTCTGTAGAACAAGACAGGGCCCAGGCAATGGGTGGATGGTGGGAAGGCTGGCAATCCGACTCTTTCTGGCCTGGGTCTCTCTGTGTCAGAAGAGGGAGGCAACAGAGATCTTCAATCCGAGTTGTGCTTTAAAATCACTTGAGCATCACTTGAAAACTGTCCATGCCCAGGCCCCACTCCAGAAGATTCTGATTCACTTATTCCAGGGATGGGACCCTGGCATCTCTATTTTTAAACGTTCCCTAGGGGATTCCATTGTGCAACCAGTGTTGAGAATCACTGTGTTAGACAGAATGGGGAATGTTCTAGAATTGAACATTTAATCTCTGCTTTGCTGCTCTCCATGACTTCCAACTTTTTCTCAGAGGTCTCCTTGCCCATCTCATAGTCAACCAGATGTTTTCAGGCAAGCTGGCTTTGCTGGCATGATAGGATGGTCGTATCTCTCTCTAGGTGCTGTTGTCTGCTTCCAAGGTGGAAAACTTGTGCCATCCAAGTCACCCTTACAAATCCTTTGGAAAGGTGACATGTAGGAGAGTGACAACTCTCATGGCATCTGACACAGCTCATCTTCACTGCAGGGCTGAAATAGACCTGTCCTTGAGCACCAGCAGAGGGGAGGCCACATTGTACGAGAACAGGTATCTCTACCTGGGAGAAGGCCACTGGGCACTGGGAGGGGTGCTCAAGAGAGAGGCAGGAGGGGCCCACAGGAGGGCACAGAGTTCTACCTGCCCCTCAGTCTCACTTCTTTGGTGGGGTGGCAGCCAGAGCAGTTGATAGAATTTAAGCTGTTACCTTCCTCTCCCCTCTCCCTTCCTAAATATGCACAGATGAGTTTATGTAAGTTAATCATGCATGTGGCATGTCTCTGCATTAGTGAAGACAAATCACTTTACCTATCAAGCCTGGGGGCATCTTATTGGAGAGAAGGGCCTGGGTAAGGGACTGGGCCTCCTGAACCGACCTTATCAACCCATGTGCTCAGGCAGCCACTGTGCTTAGCCTTATTTAGAATTGAGATGGGCTGGGTATGAGGGATCCCTGCAGAGGTGGTGGTCTCTGCAGCACTGAAACCCCAGTCTGTGCCTGGCCTCTGTGGTTGTCCTCAACCAGCACTCGTCCTGAAAACAGTCTGCTCTGCTTCAGGCAGAGTTGTAAAAATGCCTCAGAGCAGACAGGCAGACCAGGAGCCTTAGAAGTCATTTGCCTATAATTAAGAACTGAAAGTTCTCATCCCATCTTCCCCTCTTTCCTCTCGTGATCTGGTGGGGTCACCTTTTTTATACCAGGTTCAACATGCAAGACACTTTTCATCTCCCTGCCAAATCCTTCTGCTAAAAAGTCCCATGCAACTTCCTGGTTTCCAACTTGGCACATCCAAATTATCTTTTGCATTCATTTGTTTTCATTACCCATACCCAGGCCTTTGAGTTGTATAATATGCTTTGCATTTTTCTAAATGCAATTGGGGTTTTCCAGCACTGTGCAAAGCCAGGAAATATGCATGTCATTTAAATGACTCCAGTTAACCTTTAGCCTTTAACTGGTTGCTCATAAAATTTGTCTCTCTCCCAGTGGTGGGTTGTATTCTCCGCAGCAGCAAAATTGATGAAGATCTACAGATGATGAAGATCTTTCATGCTGGGCCCCCTTTCCTCTGCTTCCTCCACCCCATAAGCTCCGGAACCAGATTCTAAAGGAACCTGGAGGTGGAAATATGAGTCGCAGGTAGTTCTAGGATAGACTTATGTAGCCTTGTTGCCACTCCCTTGGCCCTGGTTCAGCTGCTTCCCTTCTGGTTCAGGTATCCACTGCTGCATCACACAGTCTTGAGTGTAGTTACCATTTTTTGATCCATTTCCTCAGACCGGGCAGTTGTAAGCATTTTATTCAGGTTAACTCATTTAACCCTCACAACCTGGCCAAGTAGGTCCTGTTATTATCCCCACTTTACAGGTGAGGAAGCCAAAGCACAGAGGTAAAATAACCTGCCCAAGGTCATCCTGCCAGAAAGTGCAGAGCCAGGACACAAATGCAAGATTCAAACACAACTTGCACACTTGACTCCAGGCTAGGACACCTCTGTCCATTCAGTTACTCACTAACGTGTCCAACTGTCCATCTGTTATGTACTGAGTGGTATGCACTGTGCTAGGTGCCAGAAATATACAAAAGAATGAGACAGCCCTTCCCTTCAGGCAGCTACTGGCATCCTGACAGGAGTTATGTCAGCAGATGGATATATTGATGGAAACTGTAGGGTGCAGCTGGGAGAATAAAGAGTAGTTGGGCCTTTGCTTGTCATGGAGGGTAAACAGGGATAGGAATTGCTGCTGAGAGCCTCAGCTGTTGAGCTGAGTGTTGTTGTAAGTAGGTGTTCAGCAGTCAGACAAGCTGGGCAAGAATGTTCCAGGCAGGGCGACATTCTAGGTGAAGTCACAAAGTTGTGTGTGGTGACCCTGGTCAATACCCTGTGTCTAGAACATTGGGTGGTGTGTTCATTTCCTATTGCTGCTGTAACAGTTTGATAAACCTAATGACTTTAAAAACAACATCCTTATTATCTTTTTTTTTCTGGCTTAAGCCACAGAAATTTACTTTCTCACAGTTCTGTAGGCTAGAAGTCCAAGATTAAGATGCCATCAAGGTTGTTTTCTGATGAGGCCTCTCTTTCTGGCTTGTAGGTGGCCACCTTCTCACTGTCCTCATGGCCTTTCTTCTTTCATGACTTTGAATACTTCTTTCCAGCCCATTCTTGCCTGCAAGGTTTCTTTTGAGAAATCAGCTGATAGTCTTATGGGAACTCCTTTGTAGGCAACTGTCTCCTTTTTTCTTGCTATTTTTAAGATTCTCTCCTTATCTTTAATCTTGGGTGACTTAATTATGATGTGCCTTGGTGTGTCCCTCCATGGGTCCAACTTCTTTGGGACTCTCTGAGCTTCCTGGACTTCCTAGAAGTCTATTTCCTTTGCCAGATTAGGGAAATTCTTCATTATGTTTTTAAATAAGTTTTCCATTTCTTGCTCTTCCTCTTCTCCTTCTGGCATTTCTACGATTCAGATGTTGGAACATTTAAAGTTGTCCCAGAGGTTCCTAAGCCTCTCCTTATGTTTTTGAATTCTTGTTTCTTCATTCTGTTCTGGTTGAATGTTTTATTTCTTCCTTCTGCTCCAAATCACTGATTTGAGTTCCAGTTTCCTTCCCTTCACTGTTGGTTCCCTGTACATTTTCCTTTATTTCACTTTTCATAGCCTTCACTTCCTCTATTTTGTGACCATACTCAACCATTTCTATGAGCATCCTGATTACCAGTGTTTTGAACTCTACATCTGATAGGTTGGCTGTCTCTTCATCACTTAGTTGTATTTTTCCTGGAGTTTTGATCTGTTCTTTCATTTGGGCCATATTTTTTTTGTCTCATAGTAAGGGACAGAGCCTTAGGTATTTGCCAGGGCAGGGCCACCCATGTTGCTACATTATGGTGCTGTATGTGGGGGAGGGGTCCGAGAGGGAACAGTGCCACTTGCTAAGCTCTCAGTCAACTTTCAGTCACTTCCTTCACCATCCATAAGTATATTGGGCCCTTCTGATGCTGATTCCTGGGTGGGTGGGTTTGTGTATGTTCTAGGACCCTGTGGGTCTCTCCAGCGAGCTCTCCTATGAAGCTGGGAGTTTTTCCTGCCACCTCATCTCCCACAGGTTTTTTCAATCAGAAGTTTTGAGGCTTTATTTCTCCAGGCTGGATCCCTGGGTTTCGCAGTCTGTTTCGCTCCCCAGTTGTACCTCCAGTTTATCTGTCTCAAAACAAATTTGGGACCATCTGCTTCTCCAGTCACCACCTCGCCTGGTCCTCTAGCCACTGACTTGCCATAAGTCCTTGTTTTCCTGGCTGCTCATCTTTGCCCCTCCTACCAGTCTGGATGAAAGTTTCTTCTCTAACTCCTTGGTTGTCAGACTTCCATACAGTTCAATTTTCTGGTAGTTCTGGTTATTTTTTGTTTTTAAATTTGTTGTTGTCCTTCTTTTGGTTGTACGAGGAGGCAAAGGGTATCTACCTATGCCTCCATCTTGTCCAGAAGTCCCACACTTATTATCTTATAGTTCCATAGGTCAGAAGTCTGACATGGGTCACAGTTGGGCTAAAATCAAGATGTTGCAGGCCTGCTGTTCTTTCTGGCAGGTCTAAGGAAGAATCCATAGGCTAGATTTATGCAGGCTTTCCAGCTTCTGGAGGCTGCTGCATTATCTGGCTCATGCTCCCACTTCCATCTTGAAAACCAGCGATGGTCGATTGAACCATTCTCCTATCACATCACTCTGACCTCTTCCGCTTCCCTCTTCCACTTTCAAGGACCCCTTCCTGATTAGATTGAGCCTACCCAGGTAATTCAGGATTATCTCTCCATCTCAAGGTTTTTTAATTTAATCACACCTGTGAAATCCCTTTTGTAAAGTAACATCTTTACAGAGTCCTGGAAAGGAGCATATTTGAGGACCATTGTTTTACCTACCACAGGTGGAATGTGGAATCTGGCAAGAGGAGGGAATAGAGAGGTGAGCTGAAGCTGTGCATGACGTTCTGCAGTTAAGGGGTCCCCAAGAACCAATGGCAGATGAAGGTCTATGGAGAGTGACTCCCTCAGATGCTCTTGGGCTGTGTGACTGAGTCCCACCCCCAGCCATGTGCTTGGCAGATCCTTTTGACCTTCCAGCCCCATGCAAGGCTGAGGCCTGCCCAGCAGGGGTCAACTTTTGGTGGTATAATTTAAGACTCTTTTACTCCATGCCTCCCCTCTTCCTGCCACCGTCCCCTGGGTGTCTCTGGTGACTGCCCACTGACATTCCCAATTTGGCTCCCCAAGTTCCAGACACCCAGACACTTCCTGTCTTTTTTTGCTAGTCTTCTCCATCTTTCCAAGTTCCTGCTGTGGGCTTTTCCCTATGATTGATACTCTCCCCAAGTGAGCTGAGGCTCACTTCTCCCCCAAACTCCCATTTTTGACCTAAAAGGCTCAAATGTCACCCTTAATGGCCATCTGACCACCTCCCACACACCAAACACTCACGAGGCACCACTCCCTTGGGTCCTCAAACCACCAAGGCCCTTCTTGTTCCTTCTCATACATCAGTCTAGGACAGTGGTGCTGAGAATGGAGTTCTCTCCAGCCAGTTTTAGTCAGGAGGAATTTTAATGAAACACCCTCATTTGGTTTTGAGAGGAACCTTTCTCCAGAGAAGGATTAGAGAGTTCCAGTCATTAAATGCTCTTTTGCAGAATGTTAGTCCTTCACTGAAGTGGTTGGATTTGAAAATGAAATAAATGTTTTTGGTTCTTTGTTTTTTAATTATTTTTTTTAAGAAATGAAAACATTGTTGACCATGATGGCAAAACATTCTAATTCAGGCCTTAAGTATATGAATGAGAATTGAGGTTCTGCAAATGCCCTTCTGGATTTTGATGGCTCTTATTAAACCCCCAATAACCTTAGATATTGTGTGTACACACACATGTGTTTTTGTTTATGCACACATGCACATGTGGGTGCGTAACAGGAAGGCATAGTAACTTGGTTTTATGGAAATCCAAATTCACTCATTTACTGTTACCCCTTCAAGCCAGGAACCGTGGGCTCATGAATGATACCACTTCCCCATGTGGACCGCCCTTCCCCAAGACTCAAGTCCAGTCTTTCACTTCTCTTCCTGCTATGAAGAAAGTGTTTCTCTCGAAAACAAGTGACAGTCCCACCCCCACTCCCTAAATGGTTAAAGAGTGACACCAAAGACAGGAGCTCAAAGACAGGGTGAAAACTTGGGGCTTAGAAGTGAAAGTTGATAAAGCTTAGGCCCTAATGGGTTTACTGGTGAACTGGGATGAGTAGTGTGTCTAGGCAGTCGTAGGGGCTCTGCATTTGTTCAGCAGCCATTTACTGAGGCCCTACTCTGTGCTGGGATTGGATTGGGAATGGCACTGGGAATAAAGATAATGGGTCTCCCACCTCTTGTGTCTCTCCCTTCAACCTCCTCCTCCTGAGAAGAAAGAGACTCATTCACAGCTGTCTCCAGAGTAGCAGGTCCCTCCTGCCTTGGATATACATTTTTAAAACTTCCTTAATTGATGAATCTCTATCTTGGTTTTGTTGTTTGGTTGTGTGTGGCTGTGAGATTATATTTAACTCTAAAAATTGTGGGAAATGGAGAACCAGCTGCCTATCGACAGCTTCCCTGCCCAGTGAGGGAGACAGTGGGATTTCCCTGTCAGGCCCCAAGGTTGCAGCTTCTCCTTCAGCTGATCTTTGAGTTTACCCTTCTGGCTCCAACCTCTGCAGAGCAGTGACCCCTGGAGAGCCTAGTCAAAGACTCAGAAGTCCTGCATACCCAAAGCACTGAGCAGGTGGGAGTAGTAGGAATTGCCCCTCATTGATAGCTCATTGCCAGGTACTGTATGAGGATTTACATGTAGAAGTCCTCAACCTGGCACTTGACCCCAGGTCCATTCAGCTCCAGTACTCATGCTGTCTCCCACCAAGCCCCCCCGCCCCGTCCCATTCCATCCTAGCATGGCCCAGCTGTTTTTGACCCTGAGGCCTTATTCATCCTCAGCACGCGTAATAACATCTTCAGTTTACCAACACTTGTTTTGGTTGAAGGTGTTAAACATTGTTCTGAGCCCAGGCCCTCTCTCCTGAGCTGGGGAGCCCCTTCCTCCCAACCTCCTTTTGCCTATGGAGCTGCTCTGTCAGATGGGAGGCTGTCTAAGGGGAACCTATCATGGAGTTTATTGAACTGAGGGAGAAGGAGTGGCTCTGATCTGTTGTTTCATGGGTTTAGTCTACCAGGGATGGAAGCCAGGCATGGGCTTGTTCACCTGGTCAAGGAGGCAGGAGCATGTGTCACATCCAAATTCAGTTCTTCCTGGCTGGTTCCTCTGTTCACCAGCAAGTTCAAGGCCCAAGCCCTATAGGGCCACCAGAGCCCGTGCAGTCTGACCCCTCATCCCCCTCGCCAGTCACACTGCTCATTCTGGGAACCAGCCTCACCACCCCTTTTAGTTCTCTGACCTGCTTTGCATGCTCCACTCTGTTTCTGACCCTGGCATGGCCCAGTGCCTCTGCCTGGGACACTCTCTCCTGCCACCATGATCCCGTTTGCTTGGCTAACTCCCTGAGATCCTTCAGATCTCTCCAGGTGAGTCGCTTCCCAGCAAAACATTTTCTACCAGGTCTCTCTCTTTTCACAACATTGGCCACCATTTGTAATTTTCTATTTTTGTGCTGTTACTTGATTCATGTGGGCACCAAGCTGCTTAGAGGCAGAAACCCTGACTCTTTTTCTCACAGTTGAATCCTGGGGCCGACAGAGTAGTGGGTACTCAGTGAAGATTTGCCAGATATGAGTGAATGGAAATAAGAAAGTAGCTTAGGAACCAAGCCCATAAATGAAGACATCGGCCTTGTTTTAAAAAATCAGACCGTGATTCCAGAGCCCACGAGCATACTTGTAAACCTCGCTATTTTTTAAAAAATCTGACATTCGTACACACTCAGGGCAGCTCTCTCTTCTTGCTGGGAAGTTGGAACGAGACCAAGACTGGATCCAAGGGCCCAGTGTTAGTGTTGTAAAGTTGCCCGACTATGTGAGTCATCGCCATGGTGGAGAGAGGCAATCTGAAACTCGAAAGGTCAATCAATACGTCAAAATATGTAGTAAATCACACTGCCTCTTCGGGGTCTCCTTCCAGTTCCATGAAATGCCTGCCCTTGTGCAGCTGCCTAGCAAGATGCTACTTAGGAAGCAGCAGCCCAGGCACGGATGGTGATTACCTCGAGGAAAATTAATACCATGCCATCAATTTTGGAGGCAGAAAGGGCCCACAGCCAGATGGCTGTGCGTTGGCTGGAATAACTCACAGTCCTGGTCCTGTGTATAAATCAGCAGGTCTTCCATAGAGAGCCCGCAGGTGCCTTTGACATAGGTGGGGGAAGGGAGCCAACTCCAGAGCCCCTCTTTCCTAGGGTCTGTCTTAGTCTGAGGGGTTGAAAGGCACCAGTCCAACACCTCTTTTCAACCGGGGCCAAGCTTTGAACTGGGTTCATGGATGTGGCTGCTAAACCCACGTCCTTGTCCCCAGTAGCATCATGGGAAGGGGCTTTCAGTCTGGCTGTCAGACCAAAACATGACAGACCCATTTTCACACTGCAAGCCTTAATTGGATGGTCAGAGGGCACATCTGTGGCTTATAAAAAACAAATGGCCCAATGATTTTTGTGAAGGAGAAAGAAAACTCACCTCAGACTGAATCCCCAGGGGTGGAGATGCTGGAGGCAGCAGGCAGGTAATCACAGACGGACTTGGGTCCTGTCCCAGCTCTGTCACTCGCTGTGAGGCCTCGTTTGCTCTCTTCATCTTTACAAGTCTCTGTTTCTCCATCTGAAAAATGAGGATAATGAGGCACAACAATGTAATATAAGGCTGTAAAGAGGAGTTGGTGAAGAAACACATTTAAAATGATTTAACACGGTGCCTCTGTGCTATAAGCACTTGCAGTCATTATTGCACCACTGTAGTCTTGAATGGCCAGGCCAAGAACAGCCTTGTGCTTTCATCTTAAGTGCCTTCATCTCACTGTCTGTGGGAGCCTGGTTCAAAATGTCACATGCCATATTCTTCGGGTCAGGCCAGGCTGTCTGCAGGAACAGATTATCCTCCACAACTCAACACAGCAAAGGTTTATTTCTTGTTCACTCTATTCGTCCCACATGGGTCACTGGGGTGCCCTGCTCCCCATGTAACTCAGAGATGAGGCTGATGGAGGTGCCACTATCCTGTGGTTGTACTGCCTGGCACACAGCCACCTCTCAGCGTTAAGGGCAGGCAAGAGTATAACATCTGGAAGGCCATGCCCTGCTCTTAAATGCTTCTGCCCAGAAGGGACACGCTTTTTCTTCATTGTCCCCATGGCCTCACCAAACTTTTGGGTGGGAAAATGGGGGAGGGCATGGCTATTTGTCTTGACCATGCTGATAAATACACAGCCTCTGCCTATCCCCTGGGAATCTCTTATTTCAGTAGCTGGCACACAGCCCCTTCCCCCACTAAGCCAGGAAGAAATGTGAGGAACTAAGAGTGAGGCAGGAACAAAGACTAAAACTGAAAAGGAAAGGGAAGAACTCTATGAATTAAGACCTGGGCTGATTTCAAGATAGGTAGGCAAATTCTGGTATAGTTTGAGATGGGGCAGGCCCAATCTGGGGTGGGGGGTTACTTTGCAAAGGGCCATGTCCCTAAATCATCACTGTTGCTGACTGACAGGCACCAGAAGAAGCTCCAGAATTGCCCTTGAGTTACCCAAGTTCCCCAAACCACTGCCAGAAAAGAGGGAAACTGGGAGAGTCGAAATACAGCTTGGCTATCTTGGTTGGCTGCCCTTTAGGGTTTCAGAACTGGTTTGGACTGAGAGAGCGAGTACCATGGGTAGCAAGGTTCAAGCCTGCATGGCAGGGAAGGTTGGAGAGCACAGTGGGTATGAGCATGCACTTTGGGGGCTGACTGGCCTGGGTCCCAATCCCCACTCTGCCACTTGGTGGCCGTGTGCCATGAAAAGTGACCTTACTTCTCAAGTCCCATTGCCTTCTTGGTGAAGTAGAGAGAATAATAAATAATGGTTATTCACCGAGGTGTCATGAATATGAAATAAGATAATGTGTATAAAGCACAGAGCCACTATTGAAAGCGTACTGTTCCTATTATTGCCATCATTGTCATTGTGCTTGATGAAGATTTTTCTGTGCAGCTGTGGCTTCTTTGATTTCTGGGGTATGCACACAAGCACCAAAGCCAAGGATAAGGCTCAAGTGGGGGTCCCTGGACTCACACTCTGGCCTGATGGGGTGGAGGCAGAAGTGTAATGTTCAGTGTGGGCTGAGCCAGCTCCACCTGGGGTCAGGTCCCCATTGCTGTTGCTGTGCCCTGGGCAGGCTACTAAACCTCATCTGTAAAAGGGGGATTACAAGTGATTCCCCCTTCTTGGGCAGTTCTTTATGAGGATTCAGTGGGATATTCCATGTTGTTTTCATAGTGCTTTGCTATACTAAGTACCTGGGATAGTAACTCAGGGTAACTAATTTTTCTGTTAAAGATACAGCCGAGCCCTGGCTGGTGTGGCTCAGTGGATTGAGTGCCAGCCTGGGAACCAAAGGGTCGCTGGGTTGATTCCAAGTCAAAGGCACATGCCTGGGTTGCAGGCCAGGTCCCCAGTAGGGAACACGCGAGAGGCAACCCCACATTGATGTTTCTCTCCCTCTCTTTCTCCCTCCCTCCCCCTCTGTCTAAAAATAAATAAATAAAATCTTAAAAAAAAAAAAAAAGATATAGCCAAGATGTGTCATGTCAGATGATGGCAGGAGTTCAGATGGTGGCAGAAGCCGAGTCACTTTATACCATTGCCCAAAAGGGACAAGCAAGCCTGCCTGGGTGCCTGGATGCACAGCCCCAGTTCTTGCTGGAGTTCAGTGTCACTTTTAAAATCAATGCTACCCTAGCTCTTCCATTCGATTCATCTCACCTCCGCTCAGCAGGTAGTTCTGAGCCTGGGAATCAGTTCTTCCTACACAGGTGGCATTTAAGTCCACTTGGAGATGTTAGCCATGTCAGAGAACCAACTGTACTATTGTTTATTTAATATATTTTAAATCTATTCACAAGTTCTACTCCGAGCCAGGTGGGGTAGGGTAAGCTAACCCTAACCTCTGTCCATGAACCCTGGGATCCAAGAGCTAAGTATATATTTTTCTCACTACACATGAAGATAAATATAGAATGACTAAAATAAAGTAACCATTCACATGTCTGCCATCTAAAACCATCTCACGTCCCCTGTGGTCTGCACATAGTCACTGCTGAGCCCCTGCTCGCCCTCAGGGTCCCAGCTGTTCCCCAGGGCTTCCAGGAAGAAGCACCCCCCTCTCTGGGGTCTGGGCTATGATTTTCATCCTACAGTGGTGGGCCATGAGGCAGTTGGTAAAACCACATTTAATAGTTGGCATTATCATTTTTAACTTACAGAATTAACCTAAACTGCTTCTTGTTTTTTTATGGCCACCCGTTGATGTTAAATGTGGACAGATTTTGCCTGATTGAGCATTGGTTTAGGAGGATTTGAATAATAGTAGTAGGATTCAACCCCAGGTACTTTTGGTCCCAGGCAAGAAACTTCTATCTCATCAGCACTTCCTCCAGGAAGGCAGGGACCCCATACAAACCAATTATGTGTCATAATCAATAGGGGTAGGTATTTAAAATGCTGATTTCTTGCCCTACTGCTAGCTGGGGCAGGAAGAAGGAGAGTTGCCCAGGTAAGCATACCGCTCCCATGCATGGTATGTGGGATGGAAGGCCTAGCAAATTTGAGGTAGGAAAGGTCCAAGATGCTGGCCCAAGCTCCTGCATATGCACAGTTGCCTGGAAGCCTCTGTCACATCAGACACCTCATGCGCATGAGCCACTCGTACCTTCTGGGGCAAGTCCCAGGGCCTTTTGAGGCACTATAGTCCAGTGGCTTCAGGGTTCTTGTTGCCTTAGGGCCTATTAGATCTTTCTATCAGCTGGGTGCTCTCCATCCCCAAAGGGGCCCCTGCACTAAGACCCCCTTCCTCATCCCTCACTATCAGTAACATACACAGACCTTACTCTGCAACAGGCACAGTGGACTATTTTATGTATGAGGTGAAAGGCATATAGAGGAATCTTCCCGCACTTCTGAAACAGGTAACATCTTCAAGACTGAGGATTCCAGAGATCATGGGATCAGCTCAAAGGTACAAAGCTAGGACATGGCAGAAACAGCCTCAGAGCCCTAACTGCCTTCTCTCCATGGCCAGGCCTCTGCCTGCACCTCACCCAGGCAGAGTCAGGCTGCCCTTAACTAAAGAAGGTGACACGCTTCCTGTTCAGGTACTGTTGCGGATGCTCATCCATTGTTCTCCATGCACCACTCTCAGCTGGGAGTAGGTAGAGCTTTGATGAGGAGAAAGGTGGACCTCTGGGTGTTCTCTCACACCCAGAGAGAGCTGCTGGAGAAGTACCACAGTGACACCCGGCTGGGCAGGCTGAGAAAGCTTCGTGCTCTTGGCGTTTCTGCCCTCTCGTGCACAGCCTCAGGCTTGAGAGGGTGCCCCGACCCCAGCTGTGGGCCAAGACCTTCTCTAAAGTAGACTGCGCTCCACAAACCTGTTCTTTCCAAAGCTCCTAGAAATGATGCCAAGCCCAAACTCTGGCATTGGTTAGAAAATTGACCCCTACTTAATTCCATCTGTGCCCCTCAAACCCCACCCCTGTCCGAGGCCCAGTGAGGCTTGGGGTCCTGCCATAGAGTCAGTGATTTCATGGTTTCCTTTTTCTGTTTAAAGGTCACCAAATAACATAGAAACATATTCACATTGTAAAAGCTCAAACAATACAGTGTATAAAAAGTAAAAGTATACCCTTCAAGCCTGCCCTCCCAGCCATTCAGCCACCCCTCCCCACCCCACCAGCCTCTCCAGCAGGAATGCCCAGCTCAGTCTGGGTGTCTCTCCTTCCACACCCTGTTCTCTGCACCGGCACACATCTGAGTTTGTACTCCTAGACAAGGAATTTATCCCATTCACTGTGTCACCCAAGGCACGGGGCCTGGTGCTTAGTAGGTATGTGATAAATACTTATTGCCTGCCTGACTATTCCTGTTGTTTTTAGACAAATGGGACCATGCTCCTTTTGGCCCACAACTTAGATTTTGCAATTAAAAGTGGGGCTTTCCTGTGTCAAGACTCATGGGTGGAGCTTATCTGCACGTCATTGCATTAAATGGAAGTGCCCTGAGTGCTGTCCTCATGCAGCCACCCCCATGATGGGCACTGGACAGCTTCCAGTGAGTTATTCACTCTTCCAAAGAACCCAGGAGAGAACCCATGGGCCTCATGGGCAGCTCTGGTGGGAGGGAGGCCCAGCTGTGAAACCGCTGGGTTAGAGTTAGGTGTCCTGATATGTAGGACAGCAGTTCTCCAACTGCCCTTCACAGAAGCAGTTAGACCCCTTGTGCCTCCTGTTGACAGTGTCGGGAGTGCCCCTTTCCTCGCCCCCTCACCCACACTGACCACAGTCGGCCTTTGTAATGTGTGCCAGCATGATGGACACGCACACCCATCTACTCAGGGTCACCAACCTGGTTAAGTAGTCAAAGGGGGCCGCAGGAACTTGGCCTCCAGACCCCAGGTGGCCGGGGTGAGGGGCCCAGCTCAGGGAACAGTGTTGGGAGGAATGGCAGGGCAGTTTGCTAAGAAGCATCAGGCGTGGCTCGCACCTTGGGCTCAGCGCCCCATGGCACCATCCAAACCAGTGAACCCTGTGTCTCCGTCTGTTGTTCCCATCCTAGTCGTTGCTCATCAGGAAAGACTTCCCGCAAGTTGCAGTTCTGCCTCCATGTGTGTTTAGAGGACACGCAGTTGTGTTCTCTCAAACCTCTACCATCCTTCACGCTCAGGATAGCTGCTTAGACATTCCCAACCCTCTGCTTGGCAGTTGTTTATTTTAAAATAGTACCAGAAATATGCTTGCTTAGTTCTTTGGTTCTCTGCCAAATCTACATCATGTGATATAGCTTGGCTCCTGGGTGGTTCTACAGAAAAACCACAGGATGGGAACCTGCCTCATAAAACTAAAGCTTCAGCAGGTGATTCTTCGGTGCTAGTCAGAAAAGGGACCATGGGGGACCCAAACTGGAAATCCTACGTGACAAATGTCCTCCGGGAGCAGATTGGGATGTCAGTGGGCATCCGAAATACTGCTGTGGAGCCTCTGCATCTCCACAATGGACTACTCTATTACTACATCCTTCCAGTAACGCCCCCTCAGTCCCCGGCGTCCTGCCCCACCACCATGGAATCACAGTACTGTATCTTAGGAGGCACTCCTGGATTTTGCTTTTAAGCTCCCAACCCTCTTTCCCAGTAAAGGCCTGAGGTAAGCAGTTTTCCCTCCTGTGTTATATCCACCCCAACTCGTACCGTAGACTGCTTCTATTAAAAGAAACAGGAGATTGATCACCAGTGTAGAGAAAGATGTCACTTACTCCAAAGAGTGAAAGGGAAGTTGTGTGTGGCTTTCAGTAAAAGCGCACTGGCCTTTTCAGCGTCAGCCAATGAAGAAGGTCCACACTGTGAGGGTACTTTCTCCAGGATCTGAAAGAGCAGGGCCAAGAGATGAGAACACAGCTTTGGAGGCTGGGATTCTTGCCCAGCCACTTGCGGCCAGCAGGGCTGTGTGATGCAGGCAGCCCCTGTGCCCCCCGGGGCTCAGGGCCTCCCACCCACCTCTGTGTGCTCTCATGAGGCGCAGGCACAGCATAGGGCAAGGCTCCGGTGCAGTAGCAGGAGGGAGAGGACAGGATAAGCAGTGTACATGGGATCACCAGCCCTCCAGGCAGCTCTGCTGCTCAACAGCTCGTTGGCTTTGGCCTGAGGTTTTCTTCATCTGGAAAATGAGGAGCGTTATCCAGAAAGCCCTGAGCGCAGTGCCGGAACACAGCAGGCCTCTGAGGGGCGTGAGCCAGTTTTATGACAGGCTGCAACGTGACCTGCAGGGCTTCTCGCAACAGCCACAGTCCATCCAGGGCCGGACCTCTCCCTTCTAAAACTCCGCCTTACTTTCCAGGAAAGGTGTGCCCATGTACCCGGTCCTGCGCAGGGGTGCTCTAACACCCTGGGGACAGTTCTGAGCGTTATCATCCCAGCTGCCATGGGTTGCCTTGGTCAGAAGACTTCTCCTCCTGCCAGCCCAATCGCTGTAGGGTCTGCTTGGGCTCAGGGTGCAGGAGCCCCCCATACTCCACTGGAAATAAGCTCTTAAAACACACTTAACCCATCCCCCAGCTTGAAGGCATTTCCATCATTTCTTTGAAAGTTGATTTGAAATACAAATTTTAACATACTTGATTTCAGTTCTTACCCCCAAAACTTTGGATTTTGTTTCTTTGTTCTTTCTTTTGTTCTGGGTACAGCGGTAACAGAGGGGCTCTTGGAGTCAGAATCCATCAGGGTTTGAGCGCCACCAGGTCCGTTGTCTATTCACTGTGTAATCTTTAGGGCAAGTTCCTAAAACTCTTTGGGCCTCAGTTTCCTCATCTTTAAAATAGGGTTGTTGTGAGAATTAAATTACTTAATTACCAGAAAGTGCCTGGACCGTAATACAATGCTCAGGGCATGTCAGCTGTTATTACTGTCCTCACTGGCATGACCATCCCCAGCATGGTGGGAGACAGGCCAGGAGTGTTGGGGCCCCCACTGGGCAGGGAGAAGCCGTCTTCCCCTGGACTGTCCCTCAGGACCCATTTTTGGAACCTTCTTCTCCTGAACCCCCCAGCCCACCCCATGGGGCCCTCAGGGCATTGCATAGAGTGCACCTTCATCTCACGTGAGCTCAGCTAGACCTGCTCAGCACAGCAGAGAAAGAGAGATTGAGATCCAACTTAGAGTGACTAAATAGAGTGGGCCGTCCCTGCGGTCCCTCACAGAGAGCCTGGGCCCTGGGGCCAGAGCATCTGAAGAAGGAAGCCACTTTTCCTCAGCCAGTCTCCATTCTCATGGCCATACTTGCCCCAGCAAGTATGAGTCCAAGGCTCAAAAGTATATGTCTCGAGCACAGTATGGCCTCCTGAAGGCCAGCCAACACATCCTGTGGTTCTCAGCCAAAGAAACGGCAGGCCTCCAGTGCCGAGGGCTGTGGGTCATGCCCCAGTGGACATGCCAGCGGTTTTGCCAGGACTCAGTTGTCTTTTTTCCCTCTGTTCCCTTGATGGAAGGAGGGCACTGATGGGTCAGCTTTCTTTCTCTATCCATGCTGCCTGGCACTGAGTAGCCACTAAGTAAATATCTCCTGAAGCAGAAGGAACTTATATTTGAAGTTCTAGGTGTCCAGGGGTGAGCAGGAGCACTCCAGGCAGAGGGCACAGCACAGGGTGTGAATGCAGTGCAGGGTGGGAGAGCAGAGGGCATGGAGGACGTGGCAGTGTCAAGAGGGGACCCTCAGATGGAAGGAAATTCTGTGCCTTGAGCAGAGTTGTGATGTACTAGGATGTGCACTCCAGAAAGGTCATTTCCACAGTCAGTCCCAGTGATGGTGAGAGAGCAAGGCTGGAGGCGGTGACTGGTGAAAGGTACCTCTCATTAGACCTTGAGCAAGAGGATGGTGGTGTGAACCAAGGCAGGTTGCAGGGATGCGGCAGCGGGGCTCACAGGTAGACGTTGGGAGGAAGGGCCCACTGGCTTCATGGCCGGCTGGAGAGGGAGTAGGTGGGGTGAGTGCCTTTGGACAGCAGTTGGGCAGATCTCCTCAGTCTCTGCGGGCACCTTGACAGTTTAGTTCTATCTTTTATAACAGCAGCAATAAGGAGCAGGACTGACCCCATTCTTCTAAGCGATGCCCCTGTCTAAACCTTTTCTTCAGGGTACTTACTGACTCCTCAGGGCCCTTCCTAGCTTGTGTCCTAATAAACTACCTTGTAACAAGTCCTACCTTGTAACAAACTGACACAGCTGTGTCACCTTTGGGTGACAGAAGATACAGGCTTCGGGGGCTCAAAGGGAAACTGCAAGGAGATATGAGTCAGGGATTCCAGAGGCTTGACCCAGAAGCTCTGCACCAGTCCCTGTCAAACCTTGCTTGAGAAGTTTCCAGCCATTTGTGTGATTACAGTAAACAGCTTGGAGGGCCCCTACCCAATCCCCGAAGGCTAGGCTTCACCTACAGGTGCAAGGTTTGTGGGAGGAGGCAGCAGGCACTCTTGCGGCTTAACGGGCCCTCTAGGCACCAGCTGCTCAGACAAGGACAGCTGTGTCTCACAGGAGGCCTTGCCTTCTGAAGTTTGAGGCACTTGTATCACCGCAGCCCCCACCCACCCAATCCAAGTCTTGTTTGCCACAGTTGACCACGTATACCAGGCATTTCCCTTCTTGAGAACTGGCCTCATGCATCTCTTTTGCATCTGGGTTCTTTAGAAAGAATCCCTCTTTCTCCCTCTGGGGCCCTGCCTGCCTGCCTGCCTCGGCCCCCACTGCCCAAGTATGCCTTGTCTCATTTCTCTACTGTCTGGGCCATGTAGTTCATAATACAACTCAAATGTGAAAAATTAGTTTTGCATGGTCACCATGAATTTTGCATGAATCACATTTAAATCAATAAAGTCTGTAGAAGGAATCAGGTTGTGCTTATGAAGAAGTGGGGGCCAGTTTAAAGGGGCCTTGAGCCTTTAAACAGACCACCCCTTGTTAGAGATGGAAAAAGTTTGTCCACCCCTGGATCAACCAATGAAATAGAAAGTAACCTTTCACAGGTCTGGGCTCCCTCAGTCCCCGGATGCCTTTGAAGTCTGCTTTCTTCTTGGGAGGTGTGATCAAGCAGAACCAGAACAAAAGTCAGATTTTCCATGACTTGTTTCTTTGAACAGTTGCTAATCTTTTTTTTTTTTTAAGTTGGTAATCTTTTAAATGACATTCGGTTTCAAATGTGTGAGCTTGGGATCTTTGATGTAAATAGCAGGAAAAAGTGGGTGATAATGTTATAGAATGTGGAAAGCCAGTCTTTTCTGGGCCATACTTTAAGAGCAAAAACCAGAGAGAAGAAAGACAGGAAGGGCAACAAGCAGCAGAGAGTGGAAAATGAACAAGAAAATAGCCCCTGTGAGGAATCGAGGCCATACAGGCCCTAATCTCAGTCTGGCCACATCATGTTCTAACTCCAGGTCCTACCTGTCTTCACCTGATCTGACCTGCCATCCTCTCCTTGGCCAGCTCTGTGCTGGGAAAGGTGGGTGAGCTGCGTGCTGGGCAGGAGGAGCAGAGGCCTGGCAGTTGGCCATGTGACTAGATGATCGAGGGAGATGGGAGCCAGAAGTGTGGCAGCGACGTAAGATTGTCACCAAACAGGTCTTCGCTTTGGAATTTAACGTTTTTCATTAACTTCTAATTGTATAAATATTATACAAATACATTGTCCTTGTAAGATAACAAAACTAGGGAATCCCTGCCCTTCCCCCACCCCCTCCTGCCCACTTCCCTGAAGTATGTTCTTCCAGAACTGTCTCCCAAGAATGAGGACCCCTAGGAGAAATACAGGCCACAGAAATTTTTATAAATTTATTTTTTTGATTATTAGAGTGTTACCAGTTCACTGTAGAAAATTTAGAAAATAGAGCTAAGCATTTGAAAATTCCCAAAGATAACCACATGAGTTCGTTTTATGTAAAACAAGGTCATTCTGTGCATGCTGTTAGGTGGCCTTCCTTTTTCACACCAGGCCCTAGGGGCATGCCTTTCCGGGTCGCCAACCTTCTCAGCTGGACTTTTCAAGAGGAGGTACCTGAGACAGTGTTCGGTGGTACTCCTGTGAATATTTTGCCCACATAAATGGGCATGTCCTCTATTGACAGATGGTGCCAATTATGTACTTACGTAAATGACACAAAGTTTCCTTTTAAAATAAATTTAAAAGGGAGAGACATAATTTAAGGAAAATATCAAATAAATGGTGCAGAGGCTACAATTACGGAAAAATCCTTAGGGTGGTAAAGAAATGACCGAGGCTTAGGAAACACCATTTTGAGGCCATTTTTAAAAACTGGCTGTGTAACACTCCAACACGAAGGTCTGCTGAGATTTAGCTTCCCTGTATCCAAGTGTTTTTCCCTGTTTCAGCCCCTCCTGCCATCACACACACAGGTTTGAACTTTCCTGTAGTCGAATCTCTGTGAGGCTGAGGCATACAATTCTAGAGGTGGACTTGCAGGTTCACGAGCAGGCTCCTTGAAAGGTGGTCTTTACCTGTTGCCAAGTTGCCCTCCAGAAAGGCTGTACCAGTGTGAGCAGCAGGATGGGTACCAGGAGCTGTTCTCCTCATTTAAATTCACAGCCGGAAGTGCCTCCTGACCAACCCCCTTATCTGAAAGATCTCATCAGTTCCCTCGCCCTTGACAGATATCATGCTCCCTGTGTTCCGGGGGCCTCTGTAAGTGCCTTTTAATATTTCCATTGTGTGTGTTAATCTTTCATTAGAGTTTGATGTATCAGAAATATTTTTTAAAAGGCTTACCTCAATTAATTTCATTCCCTGCCCTATTATTTTCCATCTTTCTTTACCTGAATCATTAATGGCAAAGAGTGCTGACTTACAGGATTGAATTCAGAGCTGTTCTAATTAACTCCCGAGGATGCCATAAGCAATCCATCAGACCTGGGATGGCATCACAGTCTCCGTATATTTACTGGTGTTTTCTCAACGTGCCCTCCCTGTATGTGAGAACCTCACCAGCTTTCTGGCCTCATTAGACATCTGTTTTATGAATGGCCTGAAACATATTGCCCTAGTGTCTCCAAGTAAGACAAGGAGAAGGATGTTGTGTTGTGTTTTGAATTAATTGTGGGCTTCGAAGTTCCTTGCATTTTATTTTATTTTTAAAAATATTTTATTGTATTTTTTCCATTATCACGTAACCCTCTCATACCCTGCCACCCCTGCAATCACCACACTGTTGTCCATGTCCACGTTCCTTGCATTTTAATGGTGAGTCATAAGCCTCTTCATTAAGGCTGGACTCACTGTTGGTCAGGGTATGGCCTTGGCCAAGTCTGTCTCCTCAGGTGATGCTGGAAGGCAGTGGGCTGCAAACTTTGCTGCAGAGTACAGTCACCTGGAGAGCTTTTAAGGCTCCCAGTGCCCAGGTCACACCCATGTCAGTGAAATCAGACTGTCCAGGGGTGGGAGTTGAGTGACTCCACATGCAGCAGAGTTTGGGAGCCGCCGCTGTAAGGTTCCACTGAGGCCTCTGAGGGGCACTCTTGCATGGTGACTAATGGAAGGGCGCTCAGTGCCCACCCCTCAAAAAACAGAGTTGGTCTGGGGAGAAGGAGGAGTATCAGAAGTCAGATCCTGCCCAGCTCCCTCTCTGAGGAAGAGCCGGGTGGATCTGCATCCTAGGAAGGTTGCCCAAGCATGCCTGGGACCTAGGAAGACACAAGAGGACCAAGGAGTGGTCAGCCTCTTATTCTAAGTTGCCACCAGGTATCTCTACATCCCAACCTGTGTGATGTCACTGCTGAGCCCCCTCTGCCAGGGAGAATCATTTGCTTCTCACAGTAAGGGGAGCCAGGCCCGGCTGTGGTTTCTTCAAGAGTCGTGAATGCTGGGCCTAGTGTGACCTTCTATAATTGAATTTGGGCTCCAAAAAGTCTCCAAAGCCTTTGGGCTTCACAGACTCTCCCAGGCCCCACCTGCTAAGTCTGGAGTCCTGAGATCCACACTGCCCAGGTGCCTAGGCCGTCGGTGCTCACTGTGAGAAACCCTGCGTCCCTCTCAGGCCAGTGTGTCTGAATGACAGCCTTTTCAGTGTCGAAATGTCTTCTTCCAAGTGCTGGGTGCGAGGGGGTGACTTTCCATTTCATTCGTTCCATGAGCCTTTCCTACCGGCTCTGCCCCGCCACTCTGTCCAGCCCCATGTGGCGGCCAGGACATAGGGAAAATTGGGCAGTGGGCACACCAGACCCTGCTTTGCCTCCGATCAGGCTGGGGAGAAGCAGGCAGCCCGTGAGTAATCCCCACCCGGAAGTGAGATAGGAGTGTAGCACCCGTGGGCCTTGTTGTTGCCCCTGGAGCTCCAGAGAGCTGTGTGGGATGGGTCCCTCTGTGGGATCTGCAGGGCCACAGCCACGTCAGGGCCCCAGACAGGCTGCCCCCAAAATATCCTTCAATGGTATATTGATTACTTTGAATTAAAGTTCCTTGACAAGCAGCCAGTGCCAGAAGGACACGCTGACCCTCCCTTGTCTCCTTGGATACAGGAAATAAATCTCCCCTGTGAAAGGTGTCCTCTGCACTT
This sequence comes from Trachops cirrhosus, assembly GCA_028533065.1. NCBI lineage: Eukaryota > Metazoa > Chordata > Mammalia > Chiroptera > Phyllostomidae > Trachops > Trachops cirrhosus. The sequence continues at coordinate 95,254,520 of CM052540.1, forward strand.
GGAAGAGATACTTCTTATCGCTAGAGTTAAACAACTCACAGTCAAAAGCCTGTATCAAGTCATACTGCCTCTTTTCTAATGTATTATTTTGTTTAAATTCCTCATCAGTGAGTACTCAGCCCTTGCTTAGATTCCTTTCTAATGAGCGCTAACTTTTTTTTCCTGTCAGTTTACCACGAATTTATTGATTCTTTTGTCTAAAAAAGTTTAAAAGGTGTGCCTGATTTGATCATTTCTTTGAGCCCTGTTTTATGATCTGAGCATCATATTGTTCTCCCATGTGCACGTATTAAATTGTTTTTTCTCCTGTTAATATAGTTTTGTGCTGCCTTTACTGTTGTATTAGTCCAGCCATAAGAACTAAAGCAGGGTTGGGGGGAATTCTCCCCTTCCCCAACAGCAGCTAAGGTTACGCATGGATGCTAAGGCTCCCACATTGAGTGAGCCGAGAGCCAAGAGAACTTGCAGCCAGAGTGCCCCACTCCTGCCAGGTCAGGGAGCTCCCAGGTCCTGGGTCACACTGCCTTGTGTCGCCGAGGTTTCCTGAGACAGCTCATTCTCCTGTGAGCTCCTAGGCAGAGATGAAGCTGGGCTGTTTCCCACAGTCTCCCACAGCGGTCAGCGTCTCTTCTTTCTCTGGTTTCCTCTAGCCACGAGCCGCATGTGACTATCTAAATGGCAATTAATGAAAATAACATTAAGCTTAAATCAAACTAAAGATTCTGTACCTCAGTCACAATAGCCTCATTTCAAATGCTCAATTGCCATATGTGGCTAACATGAAAGAGAATGAAATTTTCATTTTATTTTCATTTAAATAGCCACATGTAGCCGGTGGCTCCCGGACTAGACATCACAGACATACAACGTTTGCATCTGAGCAGAAGGTCCTCACTGTCTGACAGGTGAGGATAAAGTCAGGAAACGGGAAAAGCACAGGTTTGGGGTCTTCAGAGTACCGGCTCTGTGTTTTTAACCCTGCTGAGCCTCAAGTGCCCTCACCTGTGGCCTGAAGGCAGGTGACGAGGTGACAATAAGAACAGTAATGCTTACTGGGCACTGACTCCCTGCTTGTTTATTCTTCAGTGCCTAGGAGCTAAGTGCTCTTATTGCCCCTGTTTACAGATGGGAAAGTAGAGGCCCAGAGCCTGTATTGTGGATGAGTACCCAGCATGTGGCAGGAAGTAGAAACAGCGAGGCTTGTGCTTCTTGTCCAGCCAGAGTTGCCCCTGAGGGTTAGAGGCCTGGCTGCGCCGGGCTGCCTCTGCAGCTTGGCTGTCTCCTCCTTCCCTCTGCCTGTGCCTTATTCTTATTTACTAGTGGACAGCCTGACTGGCTCTCACATGAAGCATGCCTTTTCTTTCCTTTTGCCTAGGAAATACGAACCTGTGTATCCTAGCTCTGCAAACATGCTTTGTGCTCAAGAAGGCACAGGGTTTTCAGTGCCAGCCACACTATAGCAAGGAGGTAGGTGTGCAGGGCGCCCAGCTCCTCAGAGTCTGGGCTTTCTTGCTACCTATTATTTCCTCCTACTGTCCTGCCAACATCTCTGTCTCTCTCTCTTTAACCTTTCCCTTTCTCTCCCTGTTGGTGGATTTCCTCTGCCAAGAAATCAGCAAAGCAGTGATGTTCACACAGCCCAGCCAAAATGAAGTCACCCCCGTTCTTACACTAAAAGCAGCTGTGTCTTAACACAGGCAGTCAAACGTTTTCCCGGCTGGTCCCAATTAGTCTAACAATGCAGAGTGTGACCCGCAAGAATCTATCTACAGGATTGGGGTTTGGTTTCGAGTATGAGGAAGACCTTGGACTTGACTCACTAGTGGCTGTTTCCTGCCTGAGATCCTGGGAATTGACCTTACCAAAAAGTCACAGCAGCACAACATTGGGCTAGTAAATAACTCTGTCAGGGTCTCGGTTTTCTCATCTGGAATCTCCTGCAGGTAATAATAGTACCTTCTTCACTGCATAGCACACAGTCAGGCACTTCTTAAAAATACTCAGTAAACCATAACTGTTATTATTTGAAATTAACATAGACAGACATTTGCAAGTGGAACTTTTGAAAAGTCTGTTTGCAGTATTTTCAAGTGAACTTTTGAAGAGTTTCTTTATGAGCAGGTTTAGGGTTGCCTTCCCCTTGTGTAGCAAAATTTATGCAAACAGATTTAAGTAATTTGTTTATGGTTTCTCTGCATCCACCAGACTGAACTGCATGAGGGCAGGAACCTTCTTTCTCACCCCTGCATCCTTAGTGCCTAGGGCTGTGCTGGGCACAAAGCAGATACACAGTAAATGTTTGTTGAATTAATGAATAAAGGAATGATTGGGAAATGTTATTTTTTTTTCATATCCTTAGTGGCCCTTTTTTATGTATAAGTTCCAATCTGGGTCTTAATTATAAACTTCCAGTGAAAGACCTGAATTAAGTTTTAGTAAATAACCACAGGCAAAACGTTTAGTTGCCATGACAACCTTCCCTTAGTCCCCAGTTCTTGGGCATCTGTTTCCACTCCTTAGCTTGGCTTTAATAAACAGCCCTTTCTGACAGGTTTCCAGTCTCTGCAGCCTCACCCCCCGCCAGCCCTTGCCTCCTTGTTCCACATACTTCGGCCCCACCGAAGGACAGAAGTTTCCCAGACTCACGTGTTCTCTCGTGTCTCTTCCCCTGCTGACTTCAACACATTCTCAGAAGACTGTGTGAGGACCTACCACCTTGGATGACCAAAGTTAAATGAATGAGTGAATGAATAAATGAATGAATAGAGTTCCCTTTCTCATTTTGTTCTTCATGAATTTAATAGAAGACTTTGTGTTTAAGTTCATTTTTAAAAGAAAAAAATTCAGACGGAAAAATAGTTGAGATTCTTGATTTTTATCTTGTTTGAAACATAGCTGAATAATTTTCAAAAGGCCTTCTGATTGGGTGTGTAAGATGTAGAGTTAGGCTGATAAGATTGAGTTTCATATTAACCATATCACTTTAAATCACATGCCTTGGAAGTGTTGTTCTAGTGCCAAACGTTTATTGACGCGCAACTTGAGCACTAGAGATCAGAAACATAAGGCAAGCAGTTTGGTGTATGAAGTATACAGCTTTTGTTTAAGCCCAAAGGTATGGCTTGTCTCCACCAGAGGTCTCCCATATTTTACTGTTAATGTTTGAAGTATACTGAATTCCCACAAGCTAATTAAAAATCAGACTGCTATGCCGGTAAGCATTCACTCTGTGAACTAATTTCTGCCAAACAGCCATAAATGTGTCCCCTGGTATGAAATCTAGACATTCTTTCCCATCAGAAAAGAGGCATGTGGTTTAGTCCCAGCCTCTTCATTTGAGAGAGAAGGAAACTGAGGCCCCCCCGAAAAAAGTCAACTGCCTCGACTACGGCCTTGCAGCCTCGTAAGTGCCCTGATGGGATTCAAACCCAGGCCTCTTTTTGTTCTGAGCCCTCTGTTCTCACCGAACCCTGCTTGCTCCTACTCAGCTAAATTCAGAGAGCTTTTAATATTCCTAAGTGCCAGGCACTATTGTAGTTTGCAAATATCACTAAGTTTCTACAGCAGCCCTAGAGGGAAAGTTCTGTTATCATCGACCCCATTTGCTGGATGAGGTACCTGAGGACCAGAGTAGGAGCGAACACGCAGAGGTCCCTCACCGAGCAGTCTGACCCCTCCCCCGTGTGACTGCTGCCCCAGGAGGGAAGACCCACGTGATGGGCAAGGGAAAGCATGTGGACACCCCTCCAGCCATTGCAACTAAAATGAGGCAAACAGCCTGAAACCCCAAAGGGCTGGTGGAAAATGGGAGGCTAGCACCAGCCAGAAGGGTGCAGGAGTGTATCAGAGAGGAGCCTGTGAGCCCTCTGGAGACAGACAGCAGCTTGATTCAGCCTGAGGCACTGCTCTCCTCCTCTGCTTAACCAATTTCTGGGCTTCTTTCAGGATTCAGTTAAAACATCACCTCCTGCAGTCAGCCTTCCCTGACCCCTGGGCTGTGTCAATAGCCCCTCTTTTAGCCTTCCACAGCCCCCTGGTCTTTCTCTGCCATAGTCTTTGTCACACTGTAATGCAGTGGTCACCTGTTTGGTCTCCCCCACTGAACAGGAGCTGCTGTGGGATGATGGTGAGTCTTACCCATCCCTGTGGCCTCCTTTGCCAATCACATAGTCTAGCATAGAGGGAAATGCCACAGAAAGGCTTGAATGAAAAGTCTGAGACCCTGAGGGAGACAGTAGGCATAAATGGTCCTATCTACAACACCATTTTCCATCACTGTCCTATCTCAAGAGGAGGGTCCAGGTTGGATATTAGCAGAGAGAACATTTGCCACCCAAGAAGGGCCTTGAAGGCCAAGCTCTGAGCCACTGACCAGAAGAGCTCCCTAAAGTTCAGCTAGCATCTACGGATGCACACGGTGCCCCCCACAGATGCCTATGTGGTGCCCACATATGCCTTCTCTAGTGGCATTAGCAATATTAAACCCTGCGGGTTTTAACACTTGGGGAAAGCTCCAGCTGATGTTCTCCCAGGTGGAACACCCCCGCCCCCTTCCACTCCTCCCCCCTAAGAAGGGAGAATTCCCTGGGCCAGGATCTGTTCTCTAGACTACCCATGCACACTTTTCTAATGAAGTATCTTGAGAAAATCCAAGGGAGGATTTGGCCCTAACTTTAAGAACCCTCTCTCCAGAGGAAGAAAGGAGACATGTGCTCACAAGACCCATGTAGAGAAAAATCATAAGCTTTTTCTGCATCTCATCTCATTTGCTCCTCATAGAATCCCTATGAAGTAAGTGGTGTGTCCATTTTTCAAATAAGGAGACTGGGGCTCAGAAAAATCTCCCAGAGCAGGGATGTTTGTACCCTCCTTCATCCCTATAGCCCAGTCCCTGGCACCTAGTAGCCAGCAGACAAATAGCAGGTGAAGAGACCAGTGGAAGAATAAAAGAAGGAAGGGAAAGGCAGAACCCTGATCCACGCCCAGGTCAGCTTGGCCACATCCTGTGGAGGGGCCTTAAAGCAGAGAAATCGTGCAGGGCGGGAGCGGGACACATGGGCTCCAAAGACCAAGACATCCCCATCTTCTGCGGCTGGTCTGCTGAGAAGCCGGAAGGAGAGAGCTGTACCGAAAGTCATTCTGTGTTAGACTCTCTTGCATTGCATAGTGAAGAGCTTAGGTATTCAAATCTTTTCTTGGAAATCTCAAGTATTCCATTCGGCTGCCACAGAGTTAGGTAACTTTATTTACTCATGCTAAACAGGGCCATTTTCAGAGAGGAAATTATGCAATGTACTATGCAAATGTGGCATTCCGGGGAGAGTGAGTGTAGAGATAAGTGTGGTCACCAATGCATTATAAAGATCAGATCGCTGTGCCTCTGGTGGCAGGCTGTGTGTCACTTGATAAGGGGGTATGCCAGGCTGTACTTGGAATTGCTGCTCATTTGGATTCTGTTTCTGGTAATTATGTTTTCACCAAGTTGTCTATCTGTGAACTTTGTTTAGTGTGAAGAAGGAACAAGGAATAAAGCTTTTGCAAGTTGCCCATCCTTATGTAGATTTGAGCAGTCAGAGGGAGCTGCCCCAAACATGTCTGGACGTGTGGCAATAGGAAAGTGAAATTCTCATTCTTTGTTCTCCCAAGAAGAGAATCTCTTCAAATTTTCCAAGACGGAAAGCTAAAGACATGTGACAGGTTTTCTTGGCTGCCTTGTGAAAATCGGTCACATTATTTTACTAGGCACGGAAAATCCCTCCTCTGGAAACAGTTGGTGCTAAGCCGAAGCCCAGCCCTGTTCCCAACCTGTGGGCACCTGGGGCAAGGTACCTGCCCTCCCCAAGCCTTAGGCTCCTGGCCTGAAAATGGTACCAGTGTCCTCCCTCCAGTTAATTACTAAACTTGGGTCATTTAACAGCCACCGAGACACTAACCCATCACATAATAACTGCCCGAATAACTGCCGAATGAATAAATGACAGACTTACCCACCCATACTAACAAAGTGAACCTTGATAATAGCATCCTTGGTGGCCCTGGAATCTACTGGATGATGTCAAGATGCTGCCAGGTTAAGAGATGCTAGAAAGAGCACTTACAGGTGCTCCCTCATGTCCAAACTCTGTTAGAATGCCTGCTTTTCAAACTCAGAAACCACATAGATTTTCATAGCAAGGAGATCCTGTAGTAATCACCCAAAAATGTGATATAAAAGTCAGAGCATTAGTAATAATCAGTCACGTTGATTGTCCAGTCCCTCTGTGTCATGCACACTGCTGTGTACTTGTGTGACTTTTACAAAAATCTAGGAGGTCAGTTTTCCCCCCAACATTTTATTTTGAAAAATTTCAAGCATACAACCAAGCCGAATGAATTGTACAATGAGCACTCTTCTAGCTACTATCTATTTTCCACCACTAACATTGTACTGGTTCTCTGAAATGTCTACTCTATTCAGCCATCAACTTACCTTTTCTTTTTTTTTCTCTTTTTCATGCATTGCAAAGTAAATTGCAGACACCAGTACCCTTAATCCTAAATACATCAGCATGCATATCATGAAATAGAGCCACAATGTCATTTGTCATTTTATTACCCTGGCTGACAGATGAGGCAGCCAAAGCAAAGTCACATATGTGCCCAAGGTCAACACAACTAGAGTGGCAGAGCTACAACTCAACTCCAGGCAGCCGGCACTCAGGCCTGGCTGGTGATTGTTCCCTGCATGGCTCCCCTGCATTTAGAGCTGTGGTTACAGGTTGGGCAGTGGAGTTGGAATGCATTAGGAGAGCACGGAACTCTCAGAGCTCTAGGTAGAGGTGTGAGAAGAGGAAGCCGAGGGCCAGTTCCACAGTGTGGCAGCTATTGGGTAAGCCCTGGTGTTCTTGTTTGAAATCTTGGAACTGAGCACTAGGTCACAGTTTCCCTGAGTAACTGGCTTTCAGCCCATATCCAAATATCTGTGTCCCCACTTGCTACTCCCCTTGCAGATCCTAGGAACAACACAGGTACACTTTTTCTCTTTATTCTCGGAGGCACCAGACTCTATGCCTGGCAGTAGACATGTGACAAAACTGTATCCAGGAAATATTGCACTTATACCTGCCCTGGTGCTATGCTGGGAAGGAGGGCTTTAGGGAGCTGCAAAGAAGACAGAATAATTGATTGCTACTTGCAGCAAATAACCCATAAGCTGTTGCTGCATTGATGGAGAAATGCTTACTTAATTTTCTTAGAAGGATTGATTTGATAGTCAGAAGCAGCCAACCTAATTGAGTGCACTGGTTCACACCCTCAGTGGGAGTAACTGGATCTCCTTCTTGTTTTGACTTCGGAATGTGATGGGCCATGTGTGGAGTTGCCCCCTAGCATTGATCAGGCTCAAGAAGGTCTGGGTGTCACTCATACAAGGCCATTGTCCTGTGCTGGGTTGGTAGAATTTACCAAGTTTCCTGTCGTCCCAGCTCTGCTAGGTACACTTGAATCAGCACAAGACTTCCTTCTCAAAGCACTCAGGGTAGCTCCCAAGGAAACGTATGTGAGTAACTTTCTTATGCCCCAGAACGGCAATCATTTTCATTCTTGTAGTGGATATTGATAGAGTGGTGACATTTGGGAGATGGATTGCACTTTCCCACTGGGCTTCTGATTGACTGCCTTGTACTGATGTGCCTGCCGCTCCCCTGCCAGCCCCCCCGCCACCCCTGCTAAGAGCCAACCAGTGCCTGATGATTCATCAGTCACTTCCCAGCCATGCATTACTGGTCAGTTAAGGCCTCTCCCCTCAGCTGTATTCTGTCATCGGGGAGCCATGCCAGGCTGGTTTTCCCTGGAGCCACTGTCAAGGCTTTATTCCGTGCCACAGAGTACCTTCTCTGTCTCCCATAGCTAATTCCCAGTGTTGGACAGCTCCAGAGGGCCGCTCTCTGTGCACTGGTCTGGAAGCTCTGTGAGGGCAGGGGCTCCACCCCTCTGTGCTGCTGGAAGGGGCCACCAGGTGCCTGGTGAAGCGGGAACCTTGCCAAGGGCAGCCCAGGAGCACTCAGGTGGCTTCACACCGTCAGCCACCTGGGATCAAAACCCCTGGGGCCTGCCTGTGGAGAGCTTGGGTCATGTGACTGTCCCCCTGTCAGAACCAGCCAACCACAGCATTGAGGGTGTCCCCATCTCTGAGGCAAACAAGAGTCAGTCAGTCCTCTCTCTGGTCCCATCCAGAGGATTAGAACCCAGGTTACAGGTCAGGATGGTGTGACAGTCACATGTTCGCTCTGGCTTCAGACCCCACCGCTTATCAATTATGTGCCTGGGGAAGTTACTTAACATCCCTCAGCATGTGTCCTCTGGAATCGGTGAACCCACCTCCTAGGATCCCAGAACATGTCCAGTGAGAACTCAGCACCGGGCACACAGAAGCATTTCATAAAGGGTGGTCATGGTGTCAGCAGCAGTCACAAACCTCAGCCCTGAGTCTTTCAGTAGGTGGCTTCAGGGAACCAAAGGCCCAAATGGCTCAGGATCCCCACAGGAAAGTCAGTGATCCCATTGCCTTAGCTCACCCTGCGAGGGCCCATAGGCCACTGCCGTCTCTCTCTCATCTGGCACACCTGCAGATCAGGGAGCACAAACCCAATCTACTCTTGGATGCAAGGAGGGGTGGGGACCACGCATTCCTTGCTAAAGGAGCCGTGTGCCTTCTGCTTACAAAGGAAATCCTGGTCTCCTATCAGCTGTAAAGTCTCCCTGTGGGCCTGGTATCTTGGAATCCCACTCAGGGTGAGCCTGCCTGACCTCTGACTAACAGCACGTGCCTGAAAGACAAGGTTGAGAAGTCATGTTTACAGAGTTGCTAATCTGAACTCCACCTGTGGTAGTATTCCAGGAGTTAGCCCTAAAGCCCATGGTACTGGATTTCAAAGCACTGGAACTCTGCTGGCTTTGAAACCTCACTGTAACGATAAAGACTTCATTCTAAATGTGTGTGGAGCCACCAATGCCAAGAATTAAATCATGGTATTGGCACTCATATTTTATTACGAAGGAATCATTTAAATATAGCAAAAGTCAATCAGCCCCAGTTATTGCTCAGTAATGAGCTACACTGTCAGAGGGAGCTATGGAGGAAGACTGCAGCCCAGGGGCTGAAGGACAGCTGGTCGAGAAGTCCTTTGCATCAAAATGGGAGGACCAGAAGACATGAGCATTCCTCCATCCAGGGACAAATACTTCTGCCCCTGCCACTGCCCAGGCCCCCTCCCGGGAGTACAGCAGTGAATGAGACAGGTCAGGGAAATGCCTTCTTGGGACTTGTATCTAGATAGGGAGCGGGCCTCAACAAGGAAGGAGGGAGGGAGTGGGATAATTGGAGACTGGCTGGCATCAGGGCTCAGTGGGGGCTAAGATGGGTGCCTATGGGGGAGAGTGACTGTGGGTGGGGCAACCACAGATGAGGGGTTGGGAGGGGTTGGGGTAAGTCTGTATAACTCACTGCCCATGACCCTACAGGAGTTCTGAGGAACAACCAAAAACCATGATTCATTTTCTCCCTCTGTAGAGCCTTGCGTAGTCTCAAGCCTGCATTCAGAAAGCATGACTTCACCTCAGGCAGAACGGTCTGACGAGAGTCATGGCTCTGAAACGTCAGGGCACTTCCAAGCAGTAACCAGTGTGACAAAGACCACACAGCTTGTGTTGATGGCGCTCGTCAGGCACGCCACTGGACATAGCCTCCAGCCCCTCTCAAATTCCCTGGACAGTCCGCAAAAGTTAGGTTTCAGCAAGGGTTAGGTTTTAGTGTCACACGTGAGGAGCCTGAGGTTCAGGGAGGGAGGTGGCTTGTCTAGCGCCACACGGTAAGTAATGGCACAGCTGGAATTTGAACCCAGGTCTCCATGGCTCCAAAGCCCAAGATACTCTTACCAGGTTGCTCTGAGTCTGCACTTCAAGGTAAAGTGGCTTTTTCGTGCTTTTTCCTCTTCTCCTCCTCTTTCCCGACATCTTAAACTTTTGTTGGAAAATGGCTATACTCCTTTTTCTTCATTCTACTAAACACTGCAAGACCTTTTGCACATCCAAAATCGCCAGCCCTTCGCTGTTTGTTCAGGCCCCTCTCCCACAGTCTGGTGTGTAGCCCCTTGGTGGTGCTGAAAGAATTTTAGTATTTTAATTGTGACTGGATACAGCACTAAATTACGTTAAATTACAATAAATCACTGTTGAAATTCTTCATTTCTGGGTAACAAACCATCTTAAAATGTAGTGACGTAAAACAACCACAGTCATTCATTTTGCTCACAGGTCTGTAATTTGCCCAGGGCTCAGTGGGACTAGCTCCTCTCGCTCTGCTCCACATGGCCCCTGCTGGAGTGGCTCAGCTGGGCACTAGGGGGTCAGTCAGTGGGGGGCTGGCAAATTGGGCCTGGCTGTTGGCCTGGGGCCTTGGGTTTTCTTGGGGTGCTCCACAGCTGCTTGAGGTTGCCTCAGAAATCATGTGGGATCACTCACACTGTACTCTGTTGCTGTAGGCACTCATAGAGTCCCACTTACGTTCAAGGAGAAAAGACATAGACCCCGCCACCTGATAGAAAGAAGGTCAGGGTCACACTGTGAGATGAGTTTATAGGGTGGGAGATGTTGCTGGCGCTATCTTTGCAAAGTATAGCCCATAAGAAAACCCATCTCAGTGCCCCTCTGGTTCTTTTTATTACATCAAGGAGAAAGTCTCAGGTTGGCACTAGTTTGGCTTAGAACTTTACTAACTCTTAGGTCTCCCTTTTTATCCAAAGAGCAATCTTTTGGCTGTTAAGTTAATCAAATTGTCTTCTAATTCTATTTTCATAGTCACCTTATTGTAAGGACTTCTGGTTTTCTGTTCATGGCAATAATATGAAGCTTCCTTTTGAAATTTATTTTAGTAAAACTTTGTGAGTGCTTTCAAGAGAAAAATTAAGCACAAATTCTTTGCTGCTATATTACTCTCACATGCATAGATGAGTAAGAATGTCTGAACAGCTGGGGAGCTGTTAAATCACTTGTCCCTATAGTGGGAAACTGTGTGGCTCTGACAAAGAGTGAGGAGGGTCTCTGTGCTGATGGGTCACCAAGACTCCTGGTTAGGTGGCAAAAGTACATTGCAGAGGGTGTGACATTCCAGCATTTGTGAAAGACAAGTGGAGAGAATGTAGCTACACACGCACTCTGAAACGCATGAGGGATGGAAAGCAAATCTGTGCAGTGGTTGCCTCTGGGAAAGACAGAGACCCTTAATATCCACTGTAAAAGAAATGGTAGCTTTTTAAATGGGAACATATGAATATGTTATCTATTCAAAGAGATTGATAAGTTTAATATTTTCAAATAAAATAAAATGTCAAATCTCCCCTTTTAAATAAATGAAACAAAGTACCTGAGAGTGGGAGGGACATGTCACCTCTCCCTGGACCGAGCATCCGCTGGGAGACACACTGCACCTTTGTGGTCTTGGGGTGCAGTGGAGACGTCTGTCATCTCACCCGCTCTGCCCGTAGGGGGCCCAGATGGAAACTTGGTCTACACGATGTTTGGGGTCCCTAGTCCCAGCACCACGGCCAGCCCCTGGTGCCTTGCGGCAGTGCCGGGCCTCGTTCTTCGAGGTCTGGTTCCTTAGTACAGCACCTGACACCTACATGTTTGTTGAACTGGGTGCCAGAGTTCTTCAGCTCACACCTGGCTAGACTGAAAATGCGCACACCCGTGTACCAAGAGGTGCTGTGGGAGAGCCCTCTGCTTGCCATCACCCTTTCAAGATGATTGTCACCACCTTGGGAATCAGGCAGAGCCAGCTAGCGGACAGTGTGACCTGCTGCTGCTTTCTCCCAGGCTGGGCCCCAGGAGGACCTGAAACCCTTTGTGTCTGAGTATGGAAAGAGGTCAGCTATCCTCTTTATTTAATCTTAAATACACAATTAATATGCCTCTTTTCCCTTTAAAAAATCAGAGCATTGTGTAATAACCAAAATGACCTTGACCCTGCACCCTGAATCCCACCTCCCCCACTCCAACAGGTTTCACTGTGCACCTACCAGACTTTTTTTTAAAAAAATATTTTATTTATTTGTTTTTAGAGGGGAAGGGAGGGAGGGAGAGACGGAGAGGAGCATCAGTGTGTGGTTGCCTCTCATGCATCCCCCACTGGGGACCTGGCCTGCACCCCAGGCATGTGCCCTGACTGGGAACTGAACCAGCAACCCCTTGCTTCACAGGCTGGCACTCAATCCACTGAGCCACACCAGCCGAGGTACCTGCCAGACATTTTCTTAAATTTTTCTTTCACATCCATATACTTTGAACCTATATAAAATATACAGTTTCATTTTGTGTGGTTAATTTTACACGAATTGTGCTACACTGCATGTGTCATGCTGCAAATTGCTTTTTCCACTCAACAGTATGTTCTTGAAATAGCTAGAGACCTAACTCGTTCCATGCCATACAGCTTTGCACTGAATGAATGTACACATTTGTTTTCCGGCTTTCCTGTTACTGGGCATTACAGGCCCAAATTCTGCCATCAACATTCTCATTCGTGTCTCTTGGCCCATGAGTATGTTTCTCTTGGGAACTTACCAATTGCAGGGTCATATGTTGTGAAACTTTCAGTTTTAATAAAAATGCTAATTTGCCCTTCAAAGTGGCTATGTTAATTGATTCTCCTACTAGCAGCACTTGAGAATGTCAGTTTTTCTTTGTCCTCACCAATACCTGATGTCGTCAGACACCTTTGTTTTTGCCAGTCTGATGGGTGGCAGATGGTATCTTGTTTGAATCTGTTTCCTGATTTCTCTGAGGGTGAGCACCTTTGTGTGTGTTTAGTGGCTGTCCCCATTCTCTTGTCTGTGAATGACCTGTAGGAGCCCTTCACGTTACCTGCTTTATTCATCTTTTGCCTCTTAGAGATAGATTGCAAATATTTCCCCTAGTCTGTTTATTATACACAAAGTTATAAAGTCATTTGTTATATATGAGTTAAATTTTAATGGAGCCCTGGCTGGTGAATTGAGCTCTGTCCTGTAAACCAAAAGGTCACCAATTTGATTCCCAGTCAGGACGCAAGCCTGGGTTGCAGGCCAGGTCCCTGGTTGGGAGCATTCGAGAGGCAACTAATCGATGTTTCTCTATCACATCAATGTTTCTCTCCCTTTCTCCCTCCCTTCCCCTCTCTCTAAAATAAATAAATAAAATTTTTTAAAAATAATGGAGTTAGTTTATCAAGCTTATATTTATTTATTTGTATATACTGATTCTTATTTCTGTTTAAAGAAATTCTTTCCTTCCCCTAAAGTCATATTGATGTTCTCCTCCTATGTTGTCTTCTGACAATTTTCTGTAATTTTTTAAAAAGTAGAGTCCTGGACCTCATCACTTTTGAAGTGAGGTTGGTGAGAGAAGGACCTGGGAGGTTTAGATGGGCAGTGAGATTTGGGCTGTGCCAGTGTATGGATGACCTGTCACGCACACAGTCCTCCCTGACTACAGGCCACTCCTGAGAGGCAGACAGGGAGGCCCACGAGGCCATCTCATATCCTGACATAGTCACCTGCCTCCAAGTCCTCCCAGGTGCCCGCATCCCCTCCACCCTGCCCCCGGTACCTCAGCCCCCGGCATGGCTCCCCCGGCTCAGAGCGACATTCACAGGCGCCTGAATGAAGGTGGCAGGTGAAGGACAGACTGCAGGTAGAATTGGGTTCCATTCAGCAGCTCTCTGTCCTGTGTCCTCCTTCACCTAAGACATCATGACCATTCAAAGGTTATCAGACAGCCCCTGTCCCCTAGGACAGAGCAGCCGTGGGCCGAAGTGGTCAAGGATTTCCCTAAAATGACACTCAAGAGGCCCACAAATGAGGCCCCCAACCAGCATCCTCTTGATCTTTCTGAAGGACTGCTGCCCTTCTCTTTAGTCCTTGGAAGTCCCTGTGTTTCTCCTAACTGCCCCGCGGTTCTGAAAAGCCAGGCTCCCCCCCTCAGAGCCGTCCTATCAGGGTGACAGATGCTTTTAGTTTTCTCATGAAATCTCTCACAGGGCTTTGATGTCTCAATTGCATTGCCAAAAGTTGTTCCGCTTTGGGGTTTAGTTCTTCCTTTTTTTTTTTTCTTTGTGGCAGAGGTGGTAGGTCTTTTTTCCCCTGAAGCCCCTGAGGCTGCTGGGCTTTATGAGGGGGTTGCCTGCTGAGAAACCCCACTGTCATCGACACACCCACCGACAGCAACCCTGTGTCTGTGCCTGCTTTTCCAGGGCACACCCTTTGTGAATGTAGCAAGAGAGTGGGCAGAGTCGCCCTGTTTGGAGGGGGAGGGGAAGAGAGAAAAAGGAAAAAAGGAAAGGAAAAGCACCCTATATTCATCTAGTTTTGTTTTCTATTTTTAAAAAATGAAAGATTCCCATTGAGGAACAATGTCTTAAGTATTGAGTAAAGAAAATAAGCTGTACCTACCACAAAGAAAATGTTGATAAGAATGAAAATGATGACTTACACTTCTGATAATATAGAAGTCTATCTAGATGTCTTCCAGTATGGAACTAGAAATTCTGGATAGAATAATTTTTAGAAATCTTTTAGTACTTGGCTGGACTATTGGGGAAGTGAGCAAGATTCTTGACCTAGATGGTAAGAAAGTGCAGTCCAGACAATTAAGCTTGTCTGGCACTGGTGTTTCCCATGGGGGTATCTGACTGGCTGTCCACAATGTATGCCATTCATACACTGTGAAGCATAGACAGAAACACGAGGTCTGGAAAAGCTGAGAAGATGCATTGGAAGGCATTCATCACCAGGAAGACAGAATCCCAGATAGATTATGCTCTCAGAGGGTTATACTGAGGTGTGCATGGGGAGGGGGTGCCTGAGAAAGAGAGGAGAAATTTACCTATCATCCCTTAAATCTGAATGAAAAGAAAAAATGGGGGGAAAAAACTTGGGCGAATACCTGAGCCCAAGTTTGTTAGCACACATGTTTGGAGTCAGAATGTATACACCTGTGCTTCCTCCACCACCCTACCACCAGTAAATTTAAGCTGAATATTAGGTCACAGTGCCATGACAGAACTTACCAGGGTGAGCGACTCCTTCTACAACTGGGATGTGATTATACACAACTGTAAATTACTAAAATTCCACTTCAAATGGGTGGATGTTAGCCCGGCTGAGTGGTTCAGTTGGTTGGAGTGTCATCCCATATGACAGTGTCAACCTTTTGGGATCCCAGAGGTTGCAGGTTGGATCCCCAGTCTGGGCGCCTACGAGAAGCAACTGTTGATGTTCTCTCACACTGATCTATCTCTTTCCCTCTCCTTCCCTCCCCTCCCCACCCCAAAACCAATAAACATGTCCTTGGATGAGGATTTTTAAAAAATGGGTTGATTTTATGATATAAAATTACACCTGCAAGTGGTTTGTAAAAAAAAAAAAAAACCACCTACCATTCTTATAATCAGAGACTTCTTTTAAGTTTCA
This sequence comes from Trachops cirrhosus, assembly GCA_028533065.1. Classification (NCBI taxonomy): domain Eukaryota; kingdom Metazoa; phylum Chordata; class Mammalia; order Chiroptera; family Phyllostomidae; genus Trachops; species Trachops cirrhosus. The sequence continues at coordinate 95,270,005 of CM052540.1, forward strand.
GTATATTTCTCTGCACTTGTATTTCTTTGTAGGGATATCTTTTAACACACCAAAATAATTGTAAGAATGCTTTCATTCTCTTTTTCATTTAAAATTTTAATGGCTTTTCCAATGTCACTACAATTATTGATAAATAGGATTTTTAACTTGGGTTTTTAATATGTATTACAAGTGTACATCTTGAATATGTTCTCATTTTAAGATAATTTCAAGCAAAACAGTTGTATATAGAGCAAAAATTAAAGTTCTCTCTCCAACCACACACACTCCTACCCGCTATTCTCACTTCCCTCCCCATAGGTAACCACTGTTCACAGTTTGGTTAAACATAAGTTTTAAATGGGTATATAATTTTCCATGTGATGGGGAAAAATCATACTCAAAATGTTCCCTTATTTGGGGGCATTTAGGTTGTTTCCTGGTTTGGCTATTTCTTTTATGACATGTAGCAGAGGATTCCATTGGAGGTAGCTCAAAACAGGCCATAGGATTTAATGACCCTGGCTGTTTCATTGTCATCAGAATAGGCACTGAATTAGACACTGGAGATAACTTTCAAGTAAGTGAAGGGATCCAGCATGCACTGAGGACCCCATGCTAAAGTTCTTACTGTCCTCATTTATTGCACCAAACATCTGCAAAAGAGGACATTTTCCCCACTTAGAGATGGAAAATCGTGGCCCAGAGGGGCAAGTCCCTTGCCCAGGATCACACACCATCTAGTGCAGAGCTCAGCTGTATGTTGCCCGACACCAACTTGAGGGCTTGGTGGTTCTGTAACCTAGCAGGGGACTCTTCCTTTGTCATCTTCACTTAATTTAGGCAAACACCATCACAGTATAAACCTCCAGCCGTCTGCAAGGAAGCATTGAAATGTTGCTGAGATTCTCGGTTTGTTTGTTTTTTAGCTACAATTTAAACACCTAATGTGCAGTAAACATTGAGCTAATGCTTTATGTACTTTATATCAGGCCTCACAGATAGAACTTTGAAAGGGATGGGCATTATCCCCATTTTTCAAATGAAAAATCTGAAGCCCAGAGAGGTAAATAACGTTGCCCAGTGTGACTCAGAGGAGGGACTCGGGTTCAGGCGTGTGTGTCTGCAGCAGGCTGCTGAAGCCAGACTGTGCCTCATGCTGCTGTCTCCTTCCTTCCAGACAACAGCGACCTGATCGCGTGCACAGTGGTCACCAAGGATGGCGGCATGGTCCAGCGATTCCTGGCTGTCGATATTTACCAGATGAGTTTGGTGGAACCTGACGTGTCCAGGCTTGGCTGGGGAGTGGTCAAGTTTGCGGGCCTCCTGCAGGTATGACAGCCAAGAACTCCAGAGGCTGTTCTCCGTCAACTGTACAGACACACAGGAGTATCATCTTTACAGTTAATTTCTAATGACACTAAGACGACACAGACAGATTATTATTGAAAAAAATTAAACTAGCTTACAGGTACAGGCCAAGTTCTCTTTGACCCAAACACAGTTCTTATACTCCACTCCTCCCATTATCAATAATCCTTCCAGATCCACTCTCTGCCAAATACATATATAAATATAACTGCCTCACTGTTTTGTAAAATTGTGTACATATATGTGAGAGAGGGTGTGTGTGTGTATTTTTATAGTGTCACATTGAATGTAGTCTAAACTTCACTTTTCTCATTCAACATCTATCTTGGAGAGCTAACTACATTAGCATATGCAGACTCGCTGGTATTTTTTTTTATCACTGCCTGACTATACCAGGGAAGGGTACACCAGTGCCCTGTGGTTGCTTCTAGCTTTTCACCTTCACAAAAAGTGCTGCTGTGAACTGAACTGTCCTTACTTCCTTGTGCACTTGGGCAGATGCCAGGAAGTTGGGGTATGCCTGTTTTCAGTGCTCATAGACACCGCCAAATTCCCGTCTAAAATGATTGTTGCTGCTGGCAGTGTGGAACAGTTCCTTTGTCCTCACCCCCTCTCCAGTAGAGCTGGGCTCAAAATTGCCAAAAGCCAAGTTGAGGCTTGGATTTTCTCAATGTTTGTCTCTATCATAGGTGACTAATGCCAGCTGGTTGATTGAAGGAAGCACACCAGAAGAGCTGAAAACGGCTTCCTAGCTCACACCTCCGTCAGCCCCCAGTCCCTGAATGTCCAGTAAACTCTCAGGGGCCTGAGACTCGCCTGCTCTGAGGCAGTCTTTTCCCCGCTGGGCAGGCCTGGTTGTTGGCAGGCCTTGCGCAGGCTGACCCGCACCCGCCTCTCCGCAGTGCGGCCTGCTGGCGGCGTGCCGCTCTCCACAAGAACCACCCACGTGTGTGAAGGTGCTGTGGCAGCCTTTCCCCATCTCCTCTTTTTCTTTTTCAGGATCTTTCCATTTAAGAGATATCTTTTACCAAGGGTGATATGAGAAACAACTATATGAAGAATCTTTTATTTGTAAAAAGACTTCCATGGAAGTGCTTGTCCATTAGGTGACTTAGTGTTTCTTATTTATCTAGGCTTATGATCAATTTCCTGTAGAATTTAGTGTTAGGAAAGTGTTTTTCTCCCTCGAAGGATTAATACATGTCCTTTATCAGACAATGAAAGCCACATAAACCTTTTTCTTTTGGTTGTCTTCCAGTAGCCACTATTTGTCAGGCCTTTACTCCACGCCAGCCTCCTCGTTTAAATGTGTAGTTTCTCATCTGATCCCCGGGCAGCATCGCCATGCAGGTGTTGTTCCAAAGAGCCTGGGCCAGACTGAGTGCCTGTGGACAGCAGCCCCCTTAATGAGCCTTTTCAACATTTTCCCTGCCTCCTATATCGTGTCTGACATTCACGTCTATCTCCTGTCTCAGGCTTTTATCTTAATTCACCTCAAACCTTTGTGGGAAGCAACTTCTGTACACGAAATCCATTTTGAGATTTTAGATTGGATTTATCCTTATTACACTTGCTATATGTGAGTTCCTTCTCTGGTTTTCAAATGTAGTTTTCTTCAAATGCCTACTAAGTAACCCTCTCTTCTCTTTTTCAGAGTTAGCTTTTTCCTTTAATAACTAGAAAATTTTCAGAGACATAACAAATGGGTGCTAATGATGCCCTTTCCTTCAGAGAAACAAGGAAGAAATTGGTTTGTAGATGGGTCAGTATAAGCTCATGCCAGATGGCATAGAAATTTTGGTTATCACTGGCTTCTCAGAAGTAAGAATTTTGGAGCTGGACTGGTGGGTTTCCCATGGCCCCTTGAAAAGGCTGGTGTGCCCCTTTGTTCGCCAGCTCACTCAAGTCCTTTTGTGAAAGATGCCCCCACCACAACCAGCATCACTCCTTTGGAGTGCTCAGTGCCTCCCATGTTGTCTGCTCCTGCCAGGCCTGGTCTGGCTTGTGTCCATCCTTGACTGTCTTAGGCTTGGGAAGCTGATAGTCTCCTTCAGAGCAAAAGCAAAGTCAAAATTGGGTAGAGGTTGGGGGGTCTCTTGTAGATGAGACATGGATCCCACAGCTTCTGAGCAGTCACCCTCCTCCTGAACCTAATGAACCATTTTCTTCCATCTCCTCCCTTGCAGGACATGCAGGTGACTGGTGTGGAGGATGACAGCCGTGCCCTGAATATCACCATCCACAAGCCTGCATCCAGCCCCCACTCCAAGCCTTTCCCCATCCTCCAGGCCACCTTCGTCTTCTCAGACCATATCCGCTGCATCATCGCCAAGCAGCGCCTGGCCAAGGGCCGCATTCAGGCAAGACGCATGAAGATGCAGAGGATAGCTGGTGAGTGTTTGGTCCCAGTGCAGTGTCCTCTGAGCCCTTGGGGACAGAAGCAGCCACAGGGCTGTCAGTGTGGTGGTCACATTGACCTTGAGAACCGCCCTAACTGCTCCCAAGGAGGACACATACGGTTCAGGAATTAATTGTGTTTTGGTGAAGGAATGGAGAATCTGCGCAGAATGTCCCACTTCCTAAGTACTTGATTTCCAGAGAGTTTCTAGGGTTGCATGGAAGAGAAGGTGAGCTCTCCCAGCCAGGGAAGGGAAGAGACTGTGCACAGGCAGGCGCCCGTGTGGACAGCCGTTCTCTCTCCTGCACATGGCTGTTCTCCAGCTTCCTCTACCACCTTTGATTCTTAAAACAACCCTTGAGATCAGTGGGGCCTGTTCTGCCCATTTTTTAGAAGAATAAACTGAAGTTCGGTGATTTGCCCAGCATCACACAGGCAGCCAGTTGGAAGAACCCAAATGCAGAACTTCCTGCTGTAAAACCCATTCCTTCCCAGCTTTTATGAGAGGCCACCCTGCTTGCTGAGGGGCCAGGACCCAGCCCTGAAATCAGAAGTCGTCTCCCATTTCACAGGGATTGTGGAGCGTTTAGGAGGATGCCTTTACTGACCAGTGTCTGGAAGGCCCCAGCTTTCTTAGAAGTAAAGGCACTGAGATAAGGGCATTCCATTCATCAGAACAGAAGCACAGCATTTTTCTTGGGGAAATGGCATTCTATCAACTACTAAAATTATAGTCTTTCTCAAGACACCAATGCCTTTCAGTTCCAGTGCTAATGTGCATTCTGGTGTGGTCTCTGGGGGCTTTCCAGCCCACTGAGGGGGGGAGGGGAGAAGAGCTTTCTTTACTTAAAAATAAAGACCGAGAGGGCAGGGTTTCTGGATGTTGTGGACTCTGTTACTTCCTGCATATGCCCCGTCGATGTGTGCAGGCCTGCATTCCATGTAGTCCTCGTTTTCTTTCTCACTTAGCCGAAACTTGGCCTACAAAATCATTACAGAAGCATTTTGTAATGTGCAAAGTGACGTAAATCTTTCAGCCCTTTCTTTTAAGATTTACTTCCAGAGGGTTTTTTTTTAATGTAAAGCAATTTCTCACAGCTGGCATGAAGGCTAAATATTTCATTTGAAAATTGAGAATTATGCCATAAAGTGACTGTGAGAACTAACGCCTTGGGTATTTTCTTCTATTGATTTTTTTAAAGCCCCTCGAAATTGCTATATCATGAGATCTGTTTATGGAAGGGAGAGAGCAACTGTGACAGATAAACACACACTCATAAACACATACATACACATGGGTGTATCTTCTGTCTTGCATGCTTTCCCCCATGAACACATATATGTGAACTTTCAGGGCAGAATTGGCCCCATTTCAGACCCCTGGAGTCTGAAACTGTACCTCAGGCTATGCCTTGGCCTTGTGTGTGTGCAAACCAAGAAGCCTAGGTAAAACCTGGCCCTCGATCCATTTCTGAACCCTTCTCTAGGCACCAGCTGTGTTTTGAGACTCAGGCAGAACCAGTAGTGTCACTCTGGTTTCCCCAGCTTCAGGCTGCCAGTTGCATGCTTAGGCCTCACCCAAGGGATATGCCTGGCAGGGCCACAGACGCTCCGGCAAAAACCGCCCTACCCAAAGTCTCATGGCATACATATTTGTCCCAAGCACTGAGGATGACCATGGGTTTGTTTGAACACAGCCCTCCTGGACCTTCCAATCCAGCCAACCACTGAAGTCCTTGGATTTGGACTGGGCTCCTCCACTTCCTCCCAGCACCTGCCTTTCCGATTCTACGACCAGTGCCGCCGAGGCAGCAGCGATCCCACAGTGCAGCGCTCTGTGTTCGCGTCCGTGGACAAGGTGCCAGGTGAGCTGGCCCCACCCTGTGCCACCACTTGTCCCCCTGCTGGGGGGTCCAGGGCTTTCCCTCTGTGGAGCCTGTGTAAACTTCTTCTCCCTTCTCAGAAATCTAGCCATTTGGAAGCACCAGATAAATTTCTTAGAATTTATCAAAGTGTAGCACAAAATTAAACACAAGCCACAGAAAGAAATCTTGGCTTTCTCTTCAGTGTTCTGCCGCCTGGCTTTGGTTTTCCAGAGATTTCTTGGGAGTGTGGAAGGACTTCTCAGAATGAAGAAAAAAGTTTCTTGGAAATTTCTTGGAAATACTTAGATGATTAGTAATGAGGTTGTGGAAGAGTAATTTCCTTTTCCGTGTAGGATGACTAGAAAGAGATAGTGTGTGTGGTTCCTGCTCTAACCCCCTAAAGAACTGAGACTTCAGAAGAAGGCCCACTGCCCACGGGCAGCTGCCAGTGTCTTCTGTCTGGGAGCCTCTCTAACCACTTTCAACACAGCTCATCTCTAACCCCTTCCTCCCTCTCCCAACAAGGAAACATGAATAGAAAGTTCAAGGCTGGCTTAATGAGAGCAGAAAGAACTGCTCCAGAAGGGCGGGCTCTCCCCTTCCTGTTCTGACACTTCTGATTTAAGTAAATCCATATGCACCCCCATCCCTCAGAAGAAAGAGCCTTGCTCTTCATTGCAGCACTTGTGAAGCAGGCCCTTGTGCCCCCGCACCTTAACCTCCCCACAGTTAGGGTTTCAAACTTCAGTTGTAAATGTTGCAAAATGTTTTCAAAAGCAGCTATAGATTTAAGAACAAAATGAAGCCATAAGAACCTGTCCAAAATCAAAGCCTTAGTTCCCCTCCCCCACCCACTGATTTGTTGTTTTCATTCTTTGATTTGCTTAATTCATTTTAGAAATATATATACTATAAGCTTCTGATATTTGAAAATCCAAACAGGATATGATAAAATGAAAAATAAGTCTAATTGGCCCTAAAGTAACTACTTTTAACTATTTCTTGCATATCCTTTCAGAAATGTTTCTTTGTATGTCACATACATATCTTTGCTTATCTGTTTTTACACTGTGGCTATCACCATACATGATTCTGCACCCATCCATTTTTACTTGGTAAGGCAGTGTTACATGTTAGCACATATAAATTGACTTAATGCTCATTAACTATTGGTATTTTATGATATGGAGGGACCCAATAAATCTTTTATAACATTTGGCATTGATGGCTGTTTGGGTCATTTCCAGCGTTTAGCTCTTCCAGTGTCACTGTGCACACCCTTGAGGTATCTGCGCAAATCTCACATGTCTGGGGGCTAAATTTCCAGCAGTGGATGTGCCATCAAAGGGGGGGGTTCATCCTGATATGTGCAATCCCAGCATGCACTGTGGAAAAAGTGCACCAGTTCAAGCTTCCACCCAAGCCAGGGACTGGTCTCATTCTTAAAACCAGTCTTAGGCTAAGGGACTGATTGTAGCACTGCCTGCTTTCACCTATGAAATGTGCAATGTAAACATTATCCGGGCTGTTTCGTATTCTATAGGGATGGTCACTAAGTTAATATAAATGATGGCCATGAGTCTAGGTTAACTAAATACGCATGTGCCTGGTAAAAAAATCAACCCTTCCTTCCTTCTTTCCTTCCATCCTTCCTCTTTTTTTAATGCACAGTTGTAATTTTATTTTAAATTTATAAGCACCACTTTGTGATTTTTATCGATATATAATTGACATGTAATATCAGTTTAGAAATAATTTCTTTAGGGTCATTGGGGCTTCTTTCAGCTGGGAATCGAATGGGTTAAGGAGAAAAGCTCAGGCCTTATTTCCTCTCCATCCTTTTTGAAACAAGGCAAGTGTAAATAAATAGAGCCAAATGTTACATTCTTCAGTATTTGCATAATAATCTCCCTGTTTGCAGTAGGCTTTACAATGACTTACTGCTTGCTTCTCCCGCCCTGCCTGGGCTGCAGGGTTGCTTTGCAGTCATCCAGTGCTGGGCTGTGGCCATGTCTACAGTGGCGTGCTTGACATGGGGGTTGGTCCGGCTAGAATGCCCAGTGTCCTGTTGCTGGTCCCAGGGTCTCAGTATGTGAGGTTGCCCAGTTAGAACTAGGACAGTCCAAGGTAGTTGCTTGAAGGCAGCCATTCACCCTTAGGCTGTGTCTGTCCCCTGGACGTGCCACTCAGGTGTGGGGTGGAATGGGGACATTCTCACAGATGCACTTCCAAGGTCGACTGTTCTGGGCCCTTGGCTAGAGAGGCCTTGCATGCCTCCTGCCTTGGCCTGGGCTGGAGATGTGACCTAAAGAGCAAGTTGAAACCATTGAGAGTCAGTATCATTTAAGAGAGAGGGAGGGAAGCTCTCCCTGGCTCCCACCGGCCTCACCACCTGCTGTCTCAGTAGTCAGCCCCACAGCCACCCAAGCATCTCGGAATCATCCGAATTCTGCTCTTCCCTCTCCCACACCCACTGGCCTACTCTGCTTACAGAATATATTACACTTTTTCTCCCCTCCTGGCCCCAGTGTCTCTCCCTAGATTGTGACAACAGCATCCTCAATATTCTCTAGCTGTTAGTCTCATCCCCTCCCTCCCACTCAACTGGTGGGATCTTTCTAGAAGAGAAATCAGATCATACCATGCCCCTGCCTGCAACCCTCCAATAGCTTCCAGTTGCTCTTAGAACACAGTCCAGTTCTTTCACTGATCCTGTGTGATCTATGAGATCGGCCCTCAGACACAGCTCCCCAACCTCATGGACATACCAACCCCGGCTGCTGCTCTAAGTCAGCACTTGCCAACATTTTGGCCTCAGCACCCATTTATACTCTTTTAAAAAGTATTGAGGGACCCAAAGAACTTGTGGTTTATATGGATTATATTTACTGATGTTGCAGGATTGGAAATTAAAACTGAGAAATGCTTTAAGTATTTACTTATTTATTTTTGAAAAATAAACCCATCACATGTAAACATAACATGTTTTTTATGAGCAGCAACCTTTTTCAAAACAAAAAAATAATTAATGTTTTATATTTTTGCAAATGTCTTTAATATCTGGCTTAGTAGAAGACAGCTGGATTCTTGTGTCTGCTTCTGCTTTCTATCTGTTGTGATAGCATACATTATGTGACCTCTGGAAAACTCTTCTGTGTACTCCTGGGAGAACGAAAATAAAAGGAAAATGCTGTCTTGTTATTTTTTTTAAGATTTTATTTATTTATTTTTTAGAGAGGGGAAGGGAAGGAGAAAGAGAGGGAGAGAATCATCAGTGTGGGGTTGCCTCTCACACATCCCCTACTGGGGACCTGGCCCGCAACCCAGGCATGTGCCCTGACTGGGAATCGAACCCGTGACCCTTTGATTTGTAGGCTAGCATTCAATCCACTGAGTCACACCAGCCAGGGCAGTCTTGTTATTTTTATGAAAGTAGCTCTGACTCTGGGAGGCCCCCAGAGTTCCCCAGGCCATTCTTTGAGAACCACTGCTCTAAGCATGGTTCTCACACCCTCACTCCTGCCTCAGGACCTTTGCATAAGATGTTGTTCTCCAGATCGGCCTCCTATTTAGTACTCAGGTCTCAGTTTCCTCAAAGAGGTCTTTTCTGATCACCCACCCCCAAAAGGTTACCCCCTCCCCTCCATCACATTAACTTGGCTTATTTTCTCTGTGACCCTTGGTCTCTTACCTGGCCATCATATCTGTGTACCTGACCATGGTCTTTCTCCACCATGGAGAATGTCACTTCCATGGCAACCTGGTCTGTCCTGCCCCCACTGTGTGTTGGCACCTGGTGCTGTGCCTTCATTTACTAGTTGTTGAATGAAGAATGAGCACAGTCTTGGAGCAGTTCCCACCTAGTACCTTCTCGCTGCGTGAACACCAGGAAGAAGAGGAAATTTCCTGAGTCCCTAGATGTTGGATGGCTTAGTCTGTGGCACTTTGACACGGGAACATGAGGGAACCCAGACCTCAGAAGATCATAAGCATCATTCTTATGCTTAATTTCTATCACCAGAGTGAGCAAGATGTGCGTCCCAAGAGGGCAGGTGCGCTGGTTGGTATATTTGGGTCAGTTGCCCATTTATTGAATTTCCTTAGCCTCACATTTCTTAGAGCTTTTCAAAAGCCAAAGAGTGGGCTGGGGGCAGCCCCTGTTGGCCTCTGATGCTGTGGCCTCACAGCTTCCATCCAGGCCTGTGAGCCCAGTGGTATTGCTGTGTCCCTTGGCACAGGCTGCTCTGTCGCAGACCCCCAGGCAGAGTGGGGTCCTCACACTGACCACCCGCCTCGGGGTGCCTGCTGGAGGAGCTATCGCTGTCATGACACAGCTTCTACTTCTATCTGCGGGCCCAAGTAATTGTCACAGAGCAGTTTGTCTCCCCTTTAGAAGCTATAAGTGATTATATTTGATGAAAATACACCTTTCATTTCCTTGGAAGAGATATTAAAGTAGAATATAAATCAGTGCTAATAGACAACTAGCCACTTTGGTATATTTTTCTTCTTCCATTTGGCTTGGAAAGAAATCACAAACTCTGTTTATTGGCCAGTTTTATGTCGATGGCTCTTGCCCCCACAGAACGTCAGGCTCCAAGAGAGCAGGGGCTTGTGTGTGTGCCCGGCCTAGGAGGCAGGGTCAGTGGTGACCCATGTGTTGGGGTGGGCAGGCAGGACTGGCTCTAGACTCTGGCTCTGAGTGCAGTTCTCCACAGGTAGCGCCCTCAACGATCCGTTCCCACTGACCATGGTGACAGCTGATTGCCAGAAGCTGCCAGTGGGGGAGGGGGCTGGGTGGATTTCCAAACTAGCCCACCAGGGCCATCGCTCCATGAACACTGAGTGGACCGGCAAACCCCAGAGCAGAAGCAGCTCCTCAGAAGCGACTCTGGTCATCGGGGGCAGCAGCCTCCAGTCACAGGGCCAGGCTCTGGCCTCCCAGAGCAACCTCCTCAACGCCCACTCCTGGGCTCCTTCTGGCCAAGAGGCTGCTCCCAGGTGTTCTCCCTGGGAGCCTCTCTTGTTCGGGTCCTCCCCAAGCTCTTCCTAATTCTTACCTAAACAGAAGGGCTCTACAGCCCAGAGGACATCACAGGGTTTGAGTGGGACAGCCAGGCAGGTTGACCCCACTGACCCTCACTGATGAGGGTTTAATGACATGGCCAAAGAAGTGAACCTTCCCCACCTTGTTTATCACCAGCCTTTTAGCTCCAGTGACAGTGCTTAAAATCCTCTACCACCTGTCCCCAGCCCCACTCTGTGGCCCACTGGCCTGTGCGGTGCTGCCCTGCCCTGCCCTGCCCTACCCTGCCCCCTACCCACTATCAGCTCCTCTCTCTTCTCCTTCCTGGGCTCTCTTTGCATAATACAAGCCAGCATTTCAGCTGTGCCAGCATTTCAGCTGCACCAGCTTTGTGTCTGCGCCTCATAGGAGCAAACTCATCCCATTTAGGACCTTGTCCTCATGCTTCCTTCCCTCTGGCTAGAACCCTCAATGGGGCTGCTTCCTTCTCAGCATCCAGGGCGCTGCTCAGATATCTCTTTGGGGACCTTCCCTGAGGGCCCCACCCACTCCCCCAGTCCCTCTCTGTACAGCAGCTGGTTTGTTTTTTTAATTGGCATGAGATTCACAGAACCTAAAACTGTTTGAAAGTAAGCAATTTAGTGCCATTTAGTAAGTTCACAATCTTGTGCACCATCACTTCTGCTAGTTCCAAAACATTTTCATCACCCCCTAATAAAAACCCCATACCCATTAAACAGTCACTCCCCATTCCCTCTTTCCCCTTTCCTCTGTCAACCACTAATCTGCCTTCTGTCCCTGTGGATTTATCTATTCTGGATATTTCATGTAGGTCATACAACATGTGGCCTTTCATGTCTGGCTTCTTTCGCATAGCACCATGATTTCAAGGTTTATCCAAATTGTGGCCGGTATCAGACTTCATTCCTTTTCATGGCTGAATAATATTCTGTGGTATGAATGTGCCACATTTCGTTCATCCATTCTTCCACCCATTGGGTTAATTCTACGTTTTGGCAAATGTGAATAGTGCTACTATGAGTGTGTGTGTACAAATTTTTGTTTGAGTACTTGTTTTCACTTCTTTGGAATGTCTACCTAGGAGTGGAATTGCAGGGTCAAATGGTAATATAACTTTTTGAGGACCTGTTTTCTCACGGTCTTCAGAGCCCTTACCATGAGTGAAGTTACCCTGTTTGTCTTCCTCTCTGCCTCACTGCCCTGCACCAGCATGGAAGGCACTGGGGCCCTGGTCCTCCTGCCCTTGACTGCTAACAGTGAGAGAGCAGTGCTGAGTGACTATCCATGGCAGGTGGAAACAAGGATTGGCAGATGGAGGCGGGGCTGGATGACTCGTTCAGTGTCCCAGATTGTAAACCCCTGCAGCAGGGGTGGTACTGTCTTGCTTACTCCTGGGTCTGGCACCTGCACCACTTGGTGGTGGCTCAGGGTGCCAGCTGCAGAGTCGGACTTTATCCCATCGGGGCCAAGTTCTGCTTTACTCACTTCTTGTCCCAGCTTCTCGTCCTACTGAGTTCATGGCGCCATCTGTCTCTGGGCAAACATTTAAATCCTTGAGCACAAGAGGAAAGCTGTGCTTTCCACAGGTGTTATCTTTCTTAAAGGTGAGCAAGCCCGCCCTATCAGTCACTGACCCAGAACACTTAATAGTTCTGTGGAAAGGCAGCACAGTTCCAGAGCCAGCTTTTGGCAGCTGAGTAACTGAAGAAAAATGCAAAGATTACAGTGTGCCTGGAGCCAGCTGAGCTGACCACAAAGTGCCTCGGACTGACATCTAAAAAAAGGCGGGGTGGGGGAATCAATGTTTAATTCATAGACCTCAGTTCTGACTTCACCCCTCCAGATAACACACTAGGTGTTAATGTCATCTCTTGGCGGTGTTTCCCAGAAACTAATTTTTTAGGCCTATTCTTTTTCTTGTTTCCAATTATAAAATTGGAATCAATTATCTCCTTCCAGCTCCCCAAGTCAAAAAACACAATTTCTTTAGTCACATAGGAAGGAGAGCCCGCCTGCCACCTTCCCCCAGTCTACCTACTCCCTGTTAACCCCTCCTACCTCTGCTCCCTGGTCAGAGACTCCAGCCACTGTGAGGTCAGTTACAAAAACTTGAGGACTTTTTTTTTTTTGGAAGTGAAATGTATTGAGCTGGGGAGCAGGGTATCTGATATCTGGTCCTTCTTTACATGCAAAAAAGGAAAATAGTAAAATCTTCCTTCTGAGCAAGGCTTTGAACTCAGGTCTGCCTGGTCAGACCCTGAGCCCCTACCACCATGCCCTTTAATTCCTGACTTGCTTTCTACACATCTGAAGTGAGTTCTCACTACCTAAGGCCTCACTGGTATCGGGCAAAACCACGTTGTTGGCTCCAACCCTGGGCATGTGTCAGATAGAAAAGTCATCTATTTCTGGAAGTGCGGGGCGTAGTTTGACCGGAATAATTAGCTGTGCCAGGTGCTTTGTATGTACTCATTCTATCCTCTGAACAGCTCTGGAAGCTGGTATCAGTTGCTGATAAGAGACTGAGGCTCAGATCAAGGCCAGAGAGCTCACACCAGGCCGGCTGAGATCCATGCCACCACTTTTTGCCTCTAAATCCCATTTGCTCCAAGATTGACATTGGTCGTGGCCGAGCAGCTTCACACAATGATTCTGCCACTTGCCTCTGCATGTCCGAGGTTGGCAGGACAGGCCCTTTTTAGACAGAGGACACTCAGGGTAGCCCGGTCATATACAAAGTGCTCCCCTTTCCCATCCTCTGTATGCCACACTGACACATTGCCAAGCCTACGTCCATTGAATCATGGACAGACCTACAAAGTAGTGAAACATAAAGACACTTTTTTCCTACAACCACCACTTCCAAACCAGGTTGGACGTTATGGTCATGCAAAGGTCACTCCTCATGTTCCTGGCCTATCATGAACAAAAAGCAGGAACGAGACTTCAAAATCCTGACTGAGCAAAAACAGTGATATTGAAACCCCTTTCAAAGCCTTCTAGCAATTGTCTCTAAAAGATCAGCCTTCAAGTGGTTGGGTGGGGGTTGCGGAGACCAGATTTCACTCAAAACTCAGCCCTGAGCTGAATCAATGGGTCCCTGCTTGCCAGACCTCTTCTCTGAACTCCCAACTAAGAATTGAAGAGAGAGCCTGAGGACTTCGAGCACACTGCCTGGGAAGGAGCCTCGTTCCTGAGTCAGGGCCCCCATAGTTTCCTCGCCTGGAATATGGCCCCCAAAGCCACTTTCCCAATAGAGGTGCTAGCACTTATGTCTGAGGAGCCATCGCCTTGTACAGCACACAGCAGGCAGAGCCAGCCATTGAGCTCCAGACAGCTTTTCCTGGGGGGTGGAGGCAGGGAGGAGAAAGAGTTCTGAAGAATTCAGTGTTGCCTCACTTCCCAGGGTCATTATCCACCCCAGACTGCTGAAGTGACTGTGTGCCTTCCAGTGCGTCAGAGAGCAGGGAACACTCCCTGGGTCCCTCATGGAGAGGAGTGTGGAGAGCTGTGCAGGAGGTTGTGGGAAGGGGCCAAAACCCTAGCTTCACTCTGCCATTGGACCTTAGATACACCTTGGAATGTTCTGTGGGCTCAGGCAGGTCCCTGCAGGGCAGCCGCATCACAGCACCATAAGGGCAGGCACGTGCCAGAGAGAGTATGCACTGCTGTCCCTGTCTCGGAGAAGGCAGCTTCCATCAGTTCTCATCTCTGAACTTCTTAGAACCGGTCAAGCACATTTATGGCAGAACAATTGGAAAAGATAGAAAAGCACTAAATCTCATACCCTAAGGTATCCATAAAGTAAACCCCAATGTTCTTTATCATTGTTCTTTCTGTTCATCCTTTGGGGCGGGGGGGTTCTTTTCTCAGCAGCAGAGTGTTTGCCCAGGTGAGAGAGGGTCAGCAAAAGGAGATGGCTTAGCACCACCCCGGAGCACACAGTCCTGTTCAAGGCCTGGCTCCACCTAATACTTGTTATATGGTCTTGGGCCAGTTAGTTTACCCCTCTGGGCCTGTTTACCCATATAAAAAATGGGGACAGTGCATAACAATGTCAGTGCACTTAACACTACTGAACTGTGGTAAAGCATAGTTAATATGGTAAATCCTCGGTGTATTTTACCACAATTTTTTTTAAGCAGGGATGAAGATGTCACCCACCTCAGTAGGTTGTCATGAGCATAAAGCAAATAAATTCACTTAGGTGCCCAGGAGGGTTCCTCACACGTGTGCAGCAGGCAATAAAGGTTGGCAGCACTCAGTATTTTTCATTGTCATTAGTCAGGGCTGACCCAGGGATCCCAAATTATAGATTCCCTGACTATACATTAAATAAGTTTGCACAAAGTTAATAATCCAATAGTCCTATCTAGTGTAAATAACAGAGAGACCCTGAAATTGTACAGATTTACGCATTTCAGAAGAGCCTTCTTTGGGTGTTGATAAAACACCTGAGCAGAATTTGCCTCCTGCAGAAGGGCCATGAGGATTCTGATTGTATGGTTTGCCTGAGGTTCCACAGCTCCTAGGGGCAGGGCTGGGGCCAAAAAAGAGCAGAGATCTGTCTGTCGCCTGCAGCTCAGCCCAGCCCAGCATATACCTGCTCACCCGAGGTACGGACTGCCATCATTTTCTCCACGCCTGCCTGAGCTGGGCACTTCCCACTGCAACTTACAATAGCCCCAAGAGGCCAGTGCCATTCCTCAGTCTGCAGACCAAGAAGCCTGAGCTCAAAGAGGGGGAACACCTGGCCCGGTGCCACACAGCTCACAGGTGGCCAGCCTGGCATTTGCACCAGGCCACTCATTCTACTTCCCACTCCATGACCCACGGTGTCTCCTCCAGTCCTGAAGATCATTCAGTGACAGAACACCGCTAATGATTGCTGTATTCCATTTCATGTGCAAAACAGGAACTCGGAAACCAGCAGAGAATGTGCCTGTGTTCCGTGGATGAAAGTTTCTGCATCTAAAGGAAAAGTCCGTAAAGTTATTTGAAGAAACTTTCTGAGCCTTTTTCTATTGACTTTTTTGTTGCTGAGTCATTTATTTTATCAACTGCAAGTTCTCATTAGCAGATAAGTGTTAACAAATGCCAAGGATTGACAACTCATTTGTGGGGTAAAACCCAAAAACAGAAAACTCTAGCCCTTGATTTTATCTCTGAATTAGAAAAAGACCACCTTGATTTAATTTTTGCCTTAAAATATATCCGACTAGCTCAAGGAACCCCAGGGTTCCCCCAGAACAAGGTTTGAGAATGACTCTATCACTTACTAAAATCCAGTCATAGTGCCTATCCTGGGATCCAGGAAGAGGAGACACAAGTAGGTGGCATTGCTCAGTGTCCAGTTGACTAGAAGAGTTGCTAATTCGTGAGGACCCACTAAGAGCAAGAAGAACCAAAGTAGAAAGAGGGGGACACAGTAACAGTGCTGAATGTTCACACAGAGACATGAGTCATTGAGTCCTCCACATGTCCCTTTTCTTTAGGCTTAGACGGCCTTTTCAAAGTATGGCAGTTCCTAGGGTGCAGGGTAGGGGACCACCAGGAAGAGAAGGAAAAAGGCAGGGTGACGGAACAACTGGCATTTTTAAAAGCAACTGAAGGGCCCTGAAGGCTGGCTCAGTTGGTTGGAACATCATCCTGTACACCTAAAAGTTGTGGGTTCAATCCCTAGTTGGGGCACATATGGGAGGCAAACTGATCAATGTTCCTCTCTCTCTGTCTCTGTCTCTCTGTCCCTATCTGTCTCTGTCTGTCTGTCTCTCTCGCTCTTTCCCCACCCCTGCCCTGCCCTCCCCCTTCCTCTCTCTCTAAAATTAATAATAAAAACTACCCTCAGGTGAGGATTAAAAATAACAATGGCAACTACAAGAATTCCAGAGTAGGTACATGACAAATACACTAACTGGAGTCAGGAAAGAGAGGGTGCATTTAGCAAGTATTTGTTGGGGTCTCTTGTGAATCAAATAAATGCTGTGCCAAACATACAGATAGGGTCAGACCGGGGAGGTGAGCTTATAAACAGGTCATGTCGAGCAGAGGCAGGCGTGGTGATGACAGCATGTACAAAAAGGCATGCGGGAGTGGGTGACATTTGGTGGCATGGCCATGGGTTAGGGGAGTGACAAGAAGCTGGAACGCTAGGTGGGGTCAAATGCCAGAGGGCTTCCAGCCTGTTGAAAGGTTAGAATTTTACCCTGGAAGCAACAAAATCATTGAAAGTTCTAAGGCAGAGAGGGGTGAAGAGTTAGAGCACTTGGGTTTTGATCAACAGGAGTCAGGAAGGGCAGGGGGGCAAAGGGGTGGGCAGAAAGACTCAAGGTACACTCAACCCTTCCCTCAGTGCTCACCACCTGTGCATTAGGTGGTGCTATGCCCATGTTATGAACGAGGAAAAGTCTCTGCACAGATATACCCTCTTCCTTAGCTTGATGTATGTCCTTGTATACCTTTTTCTGGGTATTTACATACTTTACTTGTACTATAATATTACATTGCCTTTTTTAACCTAAATGAATGCTATTTTCACTCAAAAATATGTCTTAGATTTTTTTTGTAAGTCTGTAAGAGCACCTTCATTCATTTTTTGACTGCTGCAGGGCAGTCCATCACATGGGCAAATCACTGTTTATTTAGCCAATCCCCCATTGATGGATGTGTAGGTTGTGACAATATTTTGTCCTTAACAATTAATTGGAGCCTCCATGCACCCTTGTGCAAGGATTTCCCTGAAGTAAGTAACCAAGAAGTGAGTCCAGAAATATCTAGGCTGTGGAACTAACAGGATTTGGTGACCAGTGAAGTATGTGGTTGGAGGAAATGGGACACCACAGGGCTAGTTCAAGGCACAGTATCAAAGAGCCTTAGTTTCCCAATGAATGTTCTCTGTGAATGTAGCTAACAAGGGCAATTTGATGATTTGTAACCTCTGACCCAGAAAAATTCTCATTCCTTATGGATCTTAGTCCATCTAGGAGGCCTTCAGGAGTTGCAGTGATCAAAAAGATTTCCAGGCACTCACGGGTCCCCGGGCACTGGTCCATGGCTTGACTTGTCATCCCAGACAGAACGTCAGAGCTTGGCGCACTGGAGCCACCAATGGCTTCTGCTCCTGCCTCCTGGCATCTCTGCTGAGGTTATGACTTTCTATGATTCTTTTCTCTCTGGAGCCAGTATCCCATCACTAGAATACAGCTTCTTCTATTTGTGGCTGTCCAGCCATAGCATTTTGTATAAACGTGCTTCTCCAAAAAACACACAGTACTATTTTTTTAACATCTCAAATTCCCAAAGGGCCGAAAGTCAATATTATCCCAGTGTGACTGGAATGGCTACTTTGTGACATCTCTTCACACTTAAGCAGCCTACTTCCTTAAGCCCCAAAGTAATCGCAAAAACAGTCTGAAGCCCATCAAATTGGGACTGTTGAGTTGTTTTACTGTGTCTCTAGAGTTCAAGTCCTTGAAAGCCACCTCCTCATGGCATGATTTCAGGAGTGAATGGTTCAACTGTATGAAATACTGAGTGTGGGCTGTGATTTGCAATGGCTTCACCCAAAATACTATTGAGTTGGTAAAAATTCTGGTGCATAGTATCTGTGGCATACTTTTAGCATCACAGATTTGTCAAGGCTCCAGGACAAAGGTCTCGTTTATTGAACACCAACATGTGCAAGGCACTGGCTAATTGTTTCACATAAAATGAGATAAATATGTAAAACTGTCATGGCACTAATCCCACTTCCAGAGCTGGGACAAGTAATACTCAGAAAACACAGTCACTCGCCTGTGGTCCCAGAGGTGATGCGAAGAAAGAGTGTGTGTGTGTGTGTGTCTGGTCTCAGGCTCCTGCTCTTTTGAACGCCTCACCTACCTGCTTCCTGAGAACAAGGTTATCGCCTGCTGAGTGTTCTTTCCTTTCCTGCTAAGTTGACTTAAAGGCTCCGTGGAGCATCTGAGTTAAAGCTGCCCTTTGTTGTGGCTTTCTGAGCGTGTTGACTTCACAGGGCGACAGTTGGGTCTTAGGCGCTGGGTCCCACGCACACTCCAGTCTCTTGGATTGCGCAGGTCCTCATAAATCATCCGGACAGCCAGGCAGCAGGAAGAATCAGTGTTGATGGAATGAACATCCGCAAGTACCCCTGCCACTGCCCTTAGTAACTTAGAGAAGTTCTGAAATAGTTGACATTTATAAAATCTTGGGCGTTTTGGAAAAATGCACTTTTTTTTGGCCAAATTTCCAGCCTGAAGCCCCAGGGAAATGTCCACTGGCTCAAAGCAGCGTTCTTGCTTGCTGAAGTGGTGCCCGGGCCTGGCGGAGGCCACGGACTGCTCATCGTCCCCTTTCTCTGACCTCTTCACTCCACCCTCAGCAGAGAGCAAGTGCAGAAACTATTCTACACTGACTCCTGTCCCCACTGAGTCACAGAGGGGCTCTTTATGCTGGCCGAGACACCCACAGGAAGCTGCTGGCCTTGAGCAGCTTAAAAGCTACTAGCACTTGAGCACCTACTGTGTGCCAGAAGTGCCACCATTCTGGTTAAACCATGTCACATCTCTGCCAGGGAGCCATTGCCATGAAGTTAGGGGCACATGCCCTGGACTTGGCCCATCTGGCTTTGTCAACACCTGTCCACTGACAAATGTGTGAGGTCAGGAAGTTCTCTAAGGCCCCTTAGCCTCAGTTTCCTCTTCTATAAAATGGGGCTGATAATAAGACCTGTCTCACAGGGGCAGGCACTTAGCCCTGGGCCAATGCTCTGTAGGTGTTTCCTGCCAGCATAGTATTGTAGTAACCACTGCTATTATGAGAGTGAGCCAGGGGTCTAGAGCGCCTGCCCAGGGCCTCTCACTTAGGGTAGCCAGCCAGGGCTCAAGCCCTTGCAGAACAGCTGGCCCAGCTCCCCACTTCACAGGCCAATCTGGGGAGAAAGGTATTCTAGCCGGCACTCTCAGGCTCTGCCAGGCAAGGGGACTTCTGCCCTGCCAGAGCCACAAGAGATGCCTGTGCCCTGTCACAGGCATTGTGCATTCTCCCAGCATGTGGGCACTGAGCACCTTCTGTAGGCCCATGCCTGCCCTCATGTAGCCGGTAGCCACATGGGGCGGGCAGGTGCTGAAAAGGGATGACCCCTGTGCCAGAGAGCATTGTGGGGGCCGTCCCTGATAGGGCTGTCACCTAGAGGATCCATACAGCTGGAATGCAGGGAGTGAGGGGTTGGGGGAGGAAAGAAGGCCATCAGGTGGGAGTAGGGTAGGCCTTGGGGGTAGGGGGCGGATTTCATCCTGAGAACTCTGGGCAGCTTGGGGGACTTTATGTAGGAGAGTGCCCAACCTGATTCATGTTTGTCTAAGTTCATTGTGGCTACTGGGTGGGGGGTGGATAGGAGACAGCAGTGCAGGGGCACTGTGGTCCCCCCAGAAGCCAAGAGCAGCTGGGCATTGCAGGGTTACGTGTTGGCTTGTGTGGTCAGTCAGCGATGGGTGTGGGTACAGCTTGCCTCATGACAGAGCTGTTCCTGAGAATGGCGCTGTCCCCACATGTGTAGCACCTCAGGGTTGGCAGTGCATTTCCCATCTGTGATCTCTGTGTGCCACGGGGAAGCTGAGGCTCAAGAGGTGAGGTGCTCCACCAGGTCCCACCTCCAGGAAGTGGTGGTGTGCTTTGCATCCTGCTCCCTGAACCATACTGAGGTTGAAATGTCTGAATGGCACCCCTGAAGAGGAGTCTTTCTTGGGGCTCATGCATTGCCATCATTAGGCTAAATGTCTTCATAGTCAAGGGTCATAGCAATCTGGGGAGAAACATCCTAGTACTACTCACATAACAGGTGAGAAGACTGAAGCTCAGAGAAGTTAAGTAACTTGCCGCAGGTCATACATGATACCTGGTGTTGCTAAAACCATTCCTAGGCTATCTTACCCCATAGTTTGCTCAGCCTAGTGTCCAGGGGTCCTACTCACAGCCTGGGGAACTAAAGAAATTCTTGGCCTTGCCCTGGGGGAGCATCAGTTGGAAGCTGGGGCACCACGATCTCAGTTATAACCCCTCACAAATGGCTCCTGAGCTGCCGTCTTCACTACTGGGCGGAGCAAGGAAGCCTGTCAGGGCTGCTGATAAATCAGGCCGAGATGCCTGTGCTTGGCGGCAGCACTAAGTGGTTGTCTAGGCTGCCACAAGCCAAGTGACATTTGCCCAATAGGTGTGATGTATCAACGGCTTTTTCTCCTACTTTTTGCAGCCCAGGCTGGCTCTCAGCCAGAACTCTTTTTAAAAAATAATAAGGTACTGATCCACCGTGGAAAACACTGGTGTGCCAGCCGAGCACAGGAGCTTCTGCAGCAGGAATTTAAGGACTGCTGGTCAGGGATGAATTTAGAAAGTTTCTGGGAGATGCTGGGGCTGACCCAGAGTAGTTAAGCCCTTCAGTGATGCAAGTTTGGGGGTTTCTTTAGCTTTTTGCCCTTATGGATCTACAAAGGTGGGCTTCAGTGGAACACCATGGAGTTTGACTTTTCATTCATTCCTTTATTCAACAAACATTTATTGAGCATCTGCTATGTGTCAGGTGCTGTGCTTGGGTTTGGGGTGACAGTCATGAGGAAACTAGACATTCATGGCTCTGCCACATGGAACTTATATTCTTTTAATAGTGACAGGCACTATTCAAATAATCATACCAGTAAATAATTAGCTGATAATGGGAGACCTGGCCATCTCTAGTGGGGATCGGGGAGGGCTTCCCTGAGTGGGTGGTATGGGCTAATAGTGGAAGGACTCATTGGAGCATACCAGATGAGGAGGTGAGGAAGTGTTTCAGGCAGGGGATGGCATGTGCGAGGACCCTGAGTCTGGGAAGCACTAAGGAACAGACTGAGGGGGAGAGGAGAATCTCCCTGGCTCCCATTGATGGGAGGGGGTAGTCTCACTGGTTCCATGGCACCCCATCATTGTCCGGGCTGGCTCCCCTGGCTCCCGTTGATGGGACACCTGTGCTTCAAGCAAAACCAACTACGTTCAATGGATTCATTATCATACCTTCAGAACCTCAGTGGGGAGAGGCAGGCGTACACTTATTTTGCAGTTGAAGTTTCCTGAGGTTTAGGGTGGTTACGTGACTTAGCTAGACTTGCACAGTGAGTCAGCAACACCAGTGTTCCATCCCACCTCTGCCTGACTCTGGCCCATGCTCTTGCCAGCCTTCCTCTCTCCATTCTCATTTGTACTCTTATTCCCCATCCTGTGTTACTACCGATGTGACTCTGAGGCCTGCCAAAGGTATCAAAACTAACAAGTCCATTGGAGAACAATTCTAAGTTATTAACCTCAAATCCACTAACAACTGGAAGCCCAAAACCATGCCTTGCAACTGTCTCCTGTCCCTGGCATGTGGCATTTTCTCAACAAACCACTTGGTTGATTGACCCCTGGCCTCACCAGATCCACCTTAGAGTAGCACACCCCTGAGTCTTGGTCAAAAGTACACCCACACAAGGCACAGCAGTACCATCCACAAGGAACAGAGGGACCTCACTCTCCCATTTCTGGGGTGACAGGCCTGCTCAGCTCAGCATAGCCTTCTGGCCAGCTCCTGGCTTCCCCAAGTAGACGGACTTGTCCTTTCATGGCCCCATGGCTTCCATGGCTTTTGTAGGATGGCCAACTAGGTGATCAGGAAGCTATTCAACTAGAACCCCTTCACTCAGCTGGAGTGGCCCATAGAACCTGCCCTCCCAGTGTCAGGGGCAGAGGAACAGCCCTTTGGAAGCATAGAGTCCCAGGCCGTGCAAGATCTTCTGATTGAGGCCCTGGGCTGAACCAGCCTGACCCTGTGGCCCTCAGATTGGCTTCGTATTTCTAGACACCCTGAAAGCATTTGAAAAACCCCACTGTCCAAGACCAGTGCAGCACCGTTAAATCAGAGTTAAGGAGAGGGTCATTGGTGTTTTTGAAGCTTCTAAACCATTCTAATATTCATCCAATCTTGACAGCACTAGTGGAGATGAAAAGAGCTCACTGAATTGCTCTTAGGTGGCTTTTCAGGAGGGTTCTGGGTAACCATTAGGGTCAAATGCTATGGCCTGATTGTCGTTTCTTTAATCCACAAATGTTCACTGAGTACTTGCCGTGGACTTGTGTGGCATGAGGTCCCTTCTCCATGGAGCTGATGCACCCCTGGCCGGCCACCTCAGTTATGGCCTGGAGATGGATTGACAGCATGGTGAGCCCGGGGCACACCCAGACAGGCACGCCCCTCCGTTGGAGCTGCTGCTTCTAGCAAGTTTGGGGTACTGGGGAATTCTGAGTAAGGGAGCAGGATATATTTGCTGCCCTGGGCTCAGTTTCAGGAGATGCCAGTTCTTCAAAGGCTTGTCATGCTTTCAGGAAACCCATTGTGGACACTGCTCTGCCCCATGCTGTGCCCAGAATTGGGGCATAGAAGGTTTAGGATGGGCTCTGCCCTCAAGTAGTTCACAGTGTCCTGGGGAAGGTGACACCTACTGCTACATAGTTTCATCTGCATTGTGATGGAGTGAGAGCCCAAGATGGGTGCTGGCCCTCCCAGAAATGGAGGGCGAGGTGGGCACTGGAAGGAGGTCTTGACGGATAGGTCAGGTTAAATGTGGGACATCCCTGGCTATGAAAACACAGTGGGTACCCGAGTTCTGCAAGCAGCCTGAGCCATTTGGGGCCAGAGTAGCAGGAGATGAGACCACATGGGGACAACCTGCGACTTCATCTGAGGGCCTAGGGGTGCACTTATAGGCTTCAAGCAGGAGGGCTAAAGGCTGCCCCCTAAACTGACCACACACAGCCCTCAGAGCAGGAAAACAGTCATTCACAGGGGCCGGCTGCAGGCTGGGCTGCCCTTGGGATCCTATTACCCACACTTAGCTGGAAAAAGGAGACAGCTGAGAACATGTCTTCCCCTTAAGCAGCTGGAAACCAAATCACTGGTTCAACCACTCCAGATCCAAAGCTCACCTAGCCTGTCAATGTTGTTACATGGGAAATGCAGTCAGAATCCAGTCCCCTTTGACCTACATCCCATCTCGTAGGCCAGAGTTCAGCAAACTTCTTCAAGAGCCAGGTAGTAAACAGTTAAGACTCTATGAGCCATGTGGTCTCTGTCACAATCTAACTCTGCCGTATCAGCCAAGCAGCCATGGACAATATGCAAATGAGGGTGTGACTGCATTCCAGTAAAATTTTACTTCCAAAAACAGGCCCATTACTGGATTTGGGGAATTGACCTGCAGAAATTGTTTGCTGACTCCTGATCTTGGCCTTCAAAATTTTGGCCTCTTTGGTCTGTTCTCAGCACCACAGCTAGAAAGATCCTTTTCAGATGTAAGTCAGATCATGCATCCTCTGCCTAAACCTGTCACTGGCTCCTATTTCACTCCCAATGAAAAGCAAATGCCTTACAGTGGTCCTCAAGGGCCCACATAGTCTGGTCCCTCTGCCCCTTCTAAAACTGACCTCACCTCTCCCCACTGTCCCTTTGGCCCACTCCAAAGCAGCCACGGGGGCCTCTGCCAGATGTGCCCCACCTTGCACTGGGTGGTCTCTGCTTGGAACACTCTCATCCCAGGTACCTGGTGGCTGTGCCCTCACTGTCTTTGGGTCATTCCTCAGACCTCACTATCTCAGGGGGGTCTTCTCTGACTGTCCAGTGTAAATCACAGCCCTGCCCACTCCAGGCACTCCAGACACCCCCTGCCCTGCTTCGTTCTCTTGCTAGCACTCATTCCCTCTCAACATTTTCTGTTTCTTCATTGTCCACTCCCACCACCCCACTTCTCCATCCTACCCCATCCCATTACTGAATTATAAACTCCAAGGCAGCAGACACTGCATTTCGTTTACTGCTAAACACCCAGCTTCCTGGAACTGTACCGGGAGGCATATAGGTAGGTGGTACTTGGGAAGTACTGGATGGATGGATGGATGGATGGAGCAAGTCAGCAAATCTTCAATACCCTCTTCACATGCTAGACATTGTTCACTGTGGACTCAGGTGAGCCAAACAGATTAGTGCTTTTGGAGTTCCCAGGTACCATGTTTGCTATAGATAGTCCAGAACTGCCAGCTATGGTCAGGGCCCTAAAGAAATGGACTGAGAGCTGGGATAGTGTACAACAAAGGTACCTGACCTGGACAGGAATCTGGAAGGCTTCTCTGAGAAAAGGATATTGACCTGGGAGGAGGTGGAAGAGCAAAGCTGGGCAGGAATCCATCCCACACAGGAGCCCACGTGGATGGGAGAGCCTTGATGCCTTAGCCCACAGGCTGCCCGCATCCCCAAGGACTGAACACATCGCTGTCCACGTGACACCTGCCACTGGTTTGGCTGGGCTCCCTCCTGACAATGGCCCAGGTCTCCGCCCCTTGTTGGCAGTGAGCACGGAAAGAGGAATTGGACCCAGGGCATTTTTCTGATGAATTCTGTTAGGATGGAAACTTCTTGCGCTCAGGCCTGATGTGAAGAACAAAATGTTTTATGCCTTATACAAGAGACTAAATGGCAGAGCCTGGAGTGGGCGGTCTTTAAAAGGCTCACTCAGCACAGTCAGGGGTAAATGTCCCATGCCACATGTTACGATCACAGCTGGTTCCAAAACGAATTGTAGCAATGGCTGTGCAACTCTGGGATTGTACCTTTTAAGTGGGCAGATTGTGCAGTGTGTGAATTATGTCTCCATAAAGCTGTTATATTTTTTAAAAACAGTTCTAAACTAGTCAGACTGTCACAAAGTTGTCATCTTTTTCTAAAGGCCAGGTTATCTCACTCATGTCCCATTTTGACCATAAAATAGTCTCGTTTATGCAACATTTTCCTTAAAGCAGTCCAAATGTGAAAAAAAAAAAAAGAAATTGGAACCCACAACACATTCTGGAATAATTTGGAAACCTTGATGCAATCCAGACTCACCTGGCACCCTTCCTCATCCCTAACATTTTCCTTTTTTCCATTTCTTTTTGACTTTGAAGAAAAATCTCTGTTTTTGCTGGTAAAATAGCCTCTTGTTCCCTTTTCTTTCCTGTAAATTATGAGATAAGTTTGCATTTCATACCTTTCCAGAAATCTCTGTTGCTTGTGGTCTGACCTCAGAATCATGACTTCTGGGAAAGAAAGTAGGTATTAGAATCACTGCTGTGAGCATTGTTGAAAACCTCTGAAGTGGCAGGCAGTCTGTGTTGTGGAATTAAGATGGAAAACAGGTGAACAATACCTGCTTGTTGCACTGGAAGTCACTTCCTGGTGCTGCTAGATGATAGTGAGACACTCTGTCCAGCTCACTTCAGTAACTTCTTAAGAATATGATCCCTGGTGCTCTGTGTTATTTCCTGGAGAAGATCAGGGTGAGCTGTGCCCCTCCCTTGGTGTGGGGAAAGTCGTGAAGGGTGTCTGGAGAGAAATGCTCAGAGCTGTGGCTGGTTCTGTGACTTAGTAATGCCAGCTGCTGTTTATTGAGCAGTTACTGTACATCAGCCCCTGTGCTAAGCATGGTTGTGTGTATTCTTGTCTCTTAATCCTCACAGTAGTGCGTGAAGTAGGAATTATTTCCTCCATGTTGCACCCAGGGAAACCAAGGCTCAAGGCTACCCAAGCAGTCAGCCTTGACCTAGGATTTGAACCAGTCTGTCCATATCCGAAGCCCACATTTGACCTGTTATGGGTATCTCTGCTTCCCTGCCCATAACTGGCACTTAGACCTTCAGACCAGTACTCCACCCTCCCACTCCCCTGTTTGGAGGACGGCTGTGAAAGCACAGCAGTCTTGTCGAATAGAGAGCAGCTCACATCATGAGAACCCCGTTGGCACCCTCCCTCCAAGTACAGTAAGGGACCAAAATGCTCTCCCCCTAGTTACAGGTGATGTGCCTGCCCTTCACAGTCCCAGAAGGGCCCCAAAAGAAATGCTCCAGCAGTTCTCTTTAGGAGACAGGATGTGCTTCTGTCCAAAGAAGTGCTCTCACAATTATTTATTAATTGTGAAAGGGAAGAAAAAAAGAATAGGGTTTCCTGGAAAGGGATAAAAGTTCAATATGATAAACTCCCGAAAAGCAATCAAAGGCCAAAGAGGGCAGAAAAATAAAGGACGGAGAGAGTAAGGGAGATGATGAATCAAAGTGGCAAGTGTGTGAACAGGGCCCGGAAAGGGGCCATATTTCATGGCGATGGAGGTGAGGCGGCAACTGGGCTGGGCTGAGCGGGAGCAGGAGCAAACGTGGGGCGGTGGCCACGAGTCAGAGAGCAGTGGGGCTTGGCCCTGCAAAGTCCCCAAGGCCCTGGGGATAAGCTGCCAACGGAAGTGGGTGGAACCTATCAGCTGTGCCGCTGTTCCTGCAGGCCCCTTGTATTCGTTGTGTATTCATTAATACACGCATGCAGGAAATTATTGATGAAAGCTGTTAAAGCACCAGGAAGAAGAAATCATCACACTCCGCTGCCACCCCAGAAAAAAAGCATCATTAGTATTTCAGTTTTCTTCTCATCTGTGTGTTCTCTGTGTGTTTTTTTTCTTTATCCAAGAAATACATGAGTTGATTATTCACTTTAAAAAAATTAAAATGTTACTGACAGGACTTAGGTTCCCTTTGACTACTCCTCTCAATTTTGACCCCTCCCCAGACATCCCACAGTTTGGCATGTCACCTTCCAGACTCTTCTGTTTGCAGTGGCATGCCATATGTGTGCCCACAGCCAAGGGACGGGACAGGGCCACAACCCCTCTTCAATTCTTAAATCCAAATAACACTGAAAATCCAAAGATGTTGTAAAACTCACTATTTGGCACAACCTGCCCTGAACTATTTATAGACTGTTTATGAGAGTTGCATGTGCCATTTATTGTGAAGATGAATGTTTTCTTCCTGTGGAAATTTAATATGTTCGGTTTTCGCTGCCTGAGACCCAGCTGAAGGTGCCCTAGTACACAGGTATGCACCACGTGGCCTTTTTAACCCTTAGAGGTTCTAAATTCCAGAACACTTCTAGCCTCAAGGGATTATAAATCTGTAATTGTTTTATAACTTGAGCTGCCTTTTTTTATTAACCTAAACAGAGTGATAATTCTGTATACCTTTCTGCAGCGTGATTTTCAGACATTTCTGTGAATTGAAAATCGTTCTGTGTTAATGCATACAGATTTCACTCATTTCTTTATATGGCTCTGTATTCCAGTGTGGATACATGGTTTCTTCATTTCTGAGTTTCTACTATCTCAGACAGCACTGCATCCTTGGATGTACCTGTTTGTGCACGCATGTAGCCCAAGATCAGAATCTCTGGGTCATGGCATTTTGTTTTTAACAACCTCACTACTATGTCAGGAGCATTTCCCCATGCTGCAAAATACCTCTTCCTAAGCTTCCTTTTTAATGACTGCATAATAGTCCGTTGTCTGTTGGTTGCTTATGACTACCATAACATAGTACCATGACTTGGGTGGCTTAAACAACAGAAATTTGTTATCTCACTGGTCTGGAGGCCAGAAGTCTGCGATCAGGACCCAGCAGGGCTGGTGCCTTCTGGGGATGATGATAAGGAATCTTGCCTCTCTCCTAGCTCCTGGTAGTTTGCTGGCAATCATGTTGTTACTTGGCTTATAAAAGCATCACCCCAGTCGCTGCCTTCATTGTCACGTGGCATTATCCCTGCATATGCCTCTGTGTCTCAATTTCCCCTTTTTTAGAAGGACACCACTCATTGGTTAGGGCCTACCCTGTTGACCTCATCTCAACCATTTACATCTACAGAATGACATAAAGTCAAATTCTGAGGTACTGCAGATTAGGACTTCAATATAAGAACTGGGGCAGGGGCCAGAGAATTCAATTTGTGAAATCCTGGATTAGCCAAACTTTACTTAACCAGCCCACTTATATTGGCTATTTAAGTTATTTCTACTGCACTATGAACCACCCTGCAATGAACATCCTTATGTAGAAATCTTTGTCCATGTTTCCAATGATTCCTTTAGAAACCATTCCTTAGGGTCCCTAGGAATACCTATATTTAAGTCTCTTGATAGCACCTTGCCTGGTTGTTTTCCAGAAAGCAGCGTGGGGGATGCCCAACTGGCCGTATCCAGGCTCCGTATTTTCATTCGCTGGGGCTCTCAGAGGTGTTGGCTGCCGGGTGTGTCAAGGCACAGTCGTCTTTACGGCATGTGTGCACATACCTGCCAGCACAGGCGCCTGCATTCTTTCTGTCAAGTCTCTTTTTATTTGATTTCTTATTCCTACCAAAAAGAGAGAGTCCACATGTTAACTGCAAAATAGAAACTGTAGCTCAAAGTGTCTGTTTAGGGCATGTTTCTCCTGCAACCGAATATATGGATAAAGATTTCAGAAATACTGGGTTCTCTGGGCATCAGACATTAAATCAATTGGGACAGTTTCACTCACACAGTGCTACCTGCCAAGTGAGAGACCAGGAGAGAGAAGTCCTCTGGTTTGGTTCAGTTTGTGGAGCCCACGGCAGCAGCCTACATCATCCCATTCCTTCGAAAAGCAGTCAGATGATAAGCATCAGCCACTCAGGGGTAGAGAGGGTGTCCTCAAGAGCCATTCAAACAGAGGCAACTTGATGGCCTTTCAGGGTAGAATTGGAGAGCTGGGGCCAGCTAAAGAAGCAGGAGCTTAATTTATGAGAACTTCAGAAAAGGAGGCAGCAGAGGAATCCTTAAGAGAACTGGGGGGTGCTATGTATGTGATGAAGAGAAGCACAGGGCTAGGTGCTGGAGTGCTCCCTTCTCGGAGCGGCGTGGGAAGACAGACGCTTCACTCAGCAGGGCAGGGGCCAGCGCTGCACGCCAGAGAGCAGGATGCAGGGAAGGATAAATTTAGCTGGCGTTTCAGGGGAAAACATCGATCTGAAATGTAGTGCTGTCTTTTAAAGGAAAGTGAGGGCTGTAGGCTGGTCATTTGGGACAATTTCACTTGAACAGATAAAAGCCCAGGAAAAAATGAATGCTTGTCACCAGCTTATCCTGCCAGCACAAGCCAGAGGGTCTTTTTTCTGACAGGGCAGCTGGTTTCCTCATGGGAGTGTGGCTGGGCCCCGCCCCCTCCTTTATTTGTTCCCAAGAAGAGGTGCTTCCATGTTTTCTGGAGAGAGTTTAGGTTCATATTTCCAGTCCCAAATGTTCATCTTCCCAAGGAATGGCACTGGCCCAGGCTGAGTTTGTTTAGCTGCTGGCCCCGGCTGCTGACATCTGATGTACTTAACATGTCAGAGCAGGTCCGCTGCCAGCCCCCCTCCCAGTTGTCTGGTAACTGCGCAAAGGACATCTGCTGGGTGTAGACGGATTTTTCTAACAAACACTTCTGGCACTCATGTGGCATCCTGGCATTGTTTCTACCTCGGCAAAGCTGAGGGACGTGTGTGCATCCCAAACGACAGAGCCCTGTCCTAATGACATTCCCCAGCCTCCCTTGTCCAGTGGTGACAGTCTTTCATACAGCCTTCCTGCTCCCTTCTTTGGAAGGGAAAGTCTATCAATATTTGGGGCTCTAATTATCTGCATTTGGGCGCCAGAGGTCATTGAAAGGCTGAGACGTTTCCAGGAATTCATGGCGCTAAGAACTCGGGGCTGACCGTAAAGGGTTTCCAGCAAGGGCATGAAAGAAACAAACCCAAATCTCAGTTCCACCCCCACCTGCCAGCCCCGAGCATTGTCCATTGTGTCTTGGATTCTTGGGAAGAAATGGTCAATGTGCACAGTGATGTGGGTCCAAGTTAATAATGAATGTGGAGGAAGGAGAAAGGATGTTCAATATTTAAACATTTCAGAGCACTTCGTCTGTGTTGCCAGTTACTGCCCTCCACCCACTTCCTGGATGGGTTCTGTAAAACCGGGCAGGCGTTCCCTAACTCCGCACTGGAGACTGACTCAGGTACTTAGATCAAGAGGGAAATAGAGCCTCTGGTAGGTAGGCAACCTCACACAAGCAGTATTTCTTCTTTTCTGTTGGTGTTCTTAAAGGAAGGAACAGATGGCAGTGTGCAAACTGAGATTTTTATGAGTCCTGGAGCACTTACAAGGAGTTTCTAAGCTTTGGCTTCACGTCTGGAATTGTCTTAATATTCTCATATTAGTTCTTTTGGAGCTAACTTGTATTTTAATGCAAATCTTGTGCTTTGGTTCTTTCCTTTAAGAGATAAAAGGACTTAACAATGAGACACTGTGGACATGTTTAGAAAATGTCTATCCACTATACCTACCAGATAACACTCCTTAAAAGTTGCCTATAATGCAGAATTCTGTGAATCAATTCCTCTTTTCTTCTTGACACACATTATATAAAAGGAAAAGCATTCCTTCTGGGGGGGGGGGCATTTGGCCCCAAGACATAATAAAATCATGCTTAAGGATGCAGCAAACTTTAAAGTCTCTTAGTTAAAGGAAATCAATACTTTTATGATGAAATATTAATAATACTAAAAAAATAACTCAAAACTACAAATGCAGAATAGCCAGAGTGATTTTAACATTGAACGTACTAGCTTAACATTTGCAAGGGAAACAGATTGTGCTGGAGCGCCTCCGAGAAGCCCCTTTGAGACCTGTAATCCCCCTTTCAGGGCTTTTCCATCAAGAAGACACACCTCCTTGTGTCCAGACTGTTTCCAAGCATTTTGTTGCAGCTGCTGCCTTTTGGAAATGAAATGATGAATCCAGGCTGGAGAGAGGTGCGTGCATGTGTGCGCACACACACACAGGCAGAGATGGAAACCAAACAGGGAGAACTGGGGAAAGCTACGTGTTTGAATATACAGTTGGCTGTTTCTCCTCTCCTCTCTCCATGAATTATTTCCGGTGGAGATCTTTAAAAGGGACAAATCCCAGCTAGGTTGAACTGTATGAAATCACCGTTTTTGGTGGGCTATGATGGTTGAATATAGGCAATTTCATACAGTCCCACCTAGTACATTCCACTCTGCAGCAAAAAAAATACTAACAAACAGAACACAGTCACATGTGTCTTGAACCCAAGCATAAAAGAATTGAGGTAAAAATAGTCCATTTTCTCATCTACTATTTTCATAGAAATCCCTTAAACTTAGATATTTAAAGTTACTTTGTTAACTCCTAAAAGCTTTAGTCACAGCAGTAAGCATGAAGAAGAATTTTGCTTTGTGTGGTGGTGTTTTTTCTAAAGAGCTAAGCCATTCCCTCGGCCACACACCCCATGTGTAAAGACACTTATAAACATGAAAATCCACAGTTCTTACCTCACTGAGCCCAAGTTCCAGGGACTGTAAATGCCAGTTAAGTAATCAACCCAGCTCGTGTTAGGTGAACATTCAGACTCTGTCGACTTGTTCAGCCCTTTCAGGCCTCTGAGGTGGGCTTTTGTCACCCTGCTTTGTGCAGGCTCATGGGGTCAGCGGTTCCCTCACAGTCACGTGCCCCCCTAGGCTGGCCAGACCCAAGTATTTGTCCTTCTCAAGGCCCCTCCCTAGCAAATGACAGTGCCATGTGCACAGCCCCTGCTTGTGCTTCCCACAGGTCTGCCAAGACAACTTAACAGAGTCCGGTCTGCTTGACAACCTCAGTGACACTTCTGAAGCTTGTTCTGGGCCGATACCCATCGAAGTCTTTGTCACACACTCCCTGATCCTGTCTGACCCACATACATCCAGATGGTGTCTCCAGTATTTTTTGTTGATGATATGTAGTATCAGCCTTTGTCAGTCTGTCCTAACCCCAACCTGTTAAAACACAGTGGGAGAGGCCCCGCTTCAGGAGTTAGCCCCCCGACTCTGCAGAACCCAAGTCACGGCAAACACATGCGCATGCAAATGGAACCAGGACCGCAGGTGTGCGGTTCTGCTTCTGGGATGTATTAAGTAGGTGTTGAGTGTATGTGCCTTTTGCAGCAGATCCAGACTAATTCGTTGGGTTTTTTGCACACTGCCACCTTGGAGAACACACAAGGCTAGGCATACATGTCAGTGTAGGGTGTGCTCCCTGGGGCCTTCCTCACTTTTGGCCTGAGAGCACAGAGCAGGCTGATGAGTTGAGAAAATTGCCAGAAAAAAAATCAGGAGATCCCTGGGCCCATGAGAATCTCAGGAGGTGTCCTTTGCAAGCAGGGCTGTAGCTGACCCATGCCAGCCCTGGCCAGTAATTCCAGGTTTGGCCTTGTTAGGCTCTGGGGCCAGAGGAGTCAGGGGTCATGGCCCCCTTCCCTGTGTCTGGAAGCACTCCTTAATAACTGTCTAACCCACCTCCCTCTCACTGCTCTTTTCGCCCTATTATCTGCCTCAACAGAGAGGCAGTCAAGACCACCACTAATGGGCTTGCTAGTGCCTGTGCTGAAAGACCCTTGTGGAGTTCTTTGCTTACTAATGTACAGATGGTAGTACCACTGGAAGGGCCGGGCCAGGCAGGGACCTGGTCCTTGGGAGTAAAGCCCACATCCTGGCAAACTTCATTTTTTAAAACCCAGGCAAGGTCATGTTACTGTAAGAGATCCTCAGAGATCTAGTTCACCTGAGTCCGCATACCCGCCGACCCTCTGTGGCCTGGAGGGTACCCATGTCCAAGGCTGCAAAGGAATGCTGGCCCAGCTGAGCACCGCCCAGTGCTGGCATTCACACAGCCCAGATGCCCCCGGCAGCAAAGGGACATTTAGACCTTGGATCTCTCCCACAGGTGGCAGCCCACTCAGGCTTCCCCTAGGAGCTCAAACACTTTGAGGGGCAAAGTTGGGACAGAGATGATGCAGAGAGAGAAAGCAAGATACTGAAAGACCATTTTTTTCTCTTCTGCACATTTTCAAATGTAGTCCTTAATATCCGAGGATTTATTTATGGATAAAGAGCTGTTGGCTAAAAGATTCTGCAAGTTCCCAGCTATTTTTATATATTGGACATGTTATCCCTTAAAAAGCAACCAGAAATAAAAGTCTATAAGCATTCTGAGGTGCAGCCAGTCCGTGATCTAGGATGAGGTTGCTCAGGCTTAGCCGAGGAGGCCATACATAGAAATGCCACTTTCCCAGACCTCTGATTTGCAAGTCAGCCCTGGCTGGTGTGGCTCAGTTGGTTGCAGCATCATCTCATACACTGAAAGGTTGGGGGTTCGATTCCTCTTTAGGGCACATACCTAGGTTGCAGGGTTGATACCCAGTCAGGGCACGTGTGGGAGACAGCCAATCGCGCTCTCTCTCTCTCTCTCTCTCTCTCTCTCACCTCTCTCTCTTTAAAATCAATAAACATATTTTTTTTAAAAAAAGACAATCAGAAATCACATAATGTAACCATTGTGGGGAAGCCCAAAGGTTGTCCCTAAAGCTCCGTTTGTTCACACAGTCCTGAAACACTAACTCAGGTGTGGCTCACTAAAGGGAGATTGGAAGGACAGTCTCCATGCAGATGGCTGTCTTCCACCTTCCTTCAAGTGTCAGGGTCCTAGCAGTGAGTGAGGGGATTGGGAGGGAACCCCAAGGGTCCTGCTGGCCTGCAGAGATGCTGCCATTCTGAACTTGCACCTGTGTTGGTAGAGTCCTTTGTTTTGTGTGAATTTCAAGAGAAGTCCCAGGTAAGTTCCCAGGCCTCCCCTGGCCCAGTGGTTCACTGACTTGACTCTGACCCTGCTTCCTCAGCACCCCTCCCCCGCCACACCTTTGGGTAGTTTGGCTTTTCTGGTGTGCCCCCCACTCAGTGGCCTTCGTCCCCCACTGCCTGCCAGCATCTGTCTCATCTTCCCAGTGGCGGTGGGGAGGAAGCAGACTTTGAGTCAGAAGCAGGGATGAGAAAGCTCTGTGCTGCCTGCAGCCCCCGTATGCTACAGTCAGTCCGGAGCCACCAGCAGGCTGAAGTCCCAAACTCGGTCCCCTCCCCCTCCTGTCTCACCCCGGGGACCTGGCTGACTGTACTGTGGGGTGAAAGGGCAGAGCTGAGAAAGAAGCCAGCGAGGGGAGAAATAGGCCATGGCCGCGCTTGCTGTCTTCAGTTCTGTGTGTGAGGTCACAAGGCCAATTGATTTTTTACTGTTTCCCAGCATCGGGGGTGGTGAGAAAATCCGAACACTACATGGTGAAAACCTGAGCGGAGGCCCAGTGGAATGAGTTTGCTAATGGAAGGCAAGTTCAGTGCACCCTTGCCCACCCCACGGTCCTCATTCAAGTCGGAGATTGTTGAAAATGCATGGGTTGCTTCTCCTGAATCAACCCTTGCTGGGCTTTATTTTATGCTCTTCAGTGTGAAACCAGCATAAATAGATTTTTTTTTTTTTTTGGTTAGGGCAGACAGCTCTTCCCTCAAAATCTTAAGAGCTTTATCCTAAAAGAGATCTCTTGAAAACTGAACTTATTTGAAGCACATTTGCTGAGATTTAAATGGCTTAGGGTCAAGTACTTCAGACTCAGAAGCCCCTCATGTCAGGAGCTTGGGCAAGGGGGCCTCGATGTGCAACACCTCGGAATCGACCTGGAGCATAGGCTGTGGCTGATGGCCCCCAAACACAGGAGACACACTTGGTTTGGCTTGCCTGGGATTGCCTGCTTCTTGCTTAAAATGGAGATGTGAATTAAGTTGTTAACAATCTTAAAAACCAGGAGGTTTTACATAAAAATCCAGATACCTGCTCTCACCAGTGTGGCATAGTTGGTTGGGCATCATCCTGCAAAGCAAAAGGTCACTGGTTCGATTCCCAGTCAGGGCGCATGCCTGGGTTGCAGGTTCAGTCCCCAGTCAGATGCATGCAAGAGTCAACTGATCACTGTTTCTCTCTCACATCAATGTGTCTCTCCCTCTCTTTCCCCTCCCTTCCCCTCTCTCTAGAAAAATATAAAATAAATAAATAAAAGTAAGTTTTTTTTAAAAAATCCAGACACCTGGCTTCTCTTGAAGAACAGGAAACCATGGCCACACGAAGGCCCATATTCTCAGGTGGTAGCAATCAGGAGAGGCTGGGGAGCTGTACCGTACAGTTTTCCCCAGTCCCTATCATTTCCAGTGTGTTTCTGTGTGCCATGTCACAGTCAAAGGGGGGAACTGATGGCAATGGGGAGGACTATCAGTCCTTCATCCCTGGCCCTTCCTCACTCACTGATGTTACCCATCCAGCCCTGTGGTTCTCGAGTTTGCAGCCCATAGGCTCAAGCCTTTAAGGTACCCACTTGCCTTGTATGTGATTTTCAAAGGTAGGATCTGCAGAGGTATCTGGGAATAAACAGATACCTCTGCAGGCATAATTCCAGGTTCCATTTTCATCCTGTATGTGAACTGGAGTCTCACCGTTGAGGAAGAAAGTTTGCAGAGCACTGTGGTACGTGGGATCTTCCCAGAACTAGGCCTTATCTCCAGCCAGACAGCTGTCTCTTCCAGGAAGCTGCCTTTGGCGACGTTGCCTGAAAGGGTGTAATGGGATGGGAACCTATCACATACACTGGAATGTCTTGAGAGTCAGGTTTTCCTTGAGATCCTGGCTCCCAGGGACCTCAGAGCCAAGTGTTGACATCAGCTTCCCATAGTTGGAAGTCCTTCTGAGGTAACTTCACTTTCTACCCACCTTTTATTG
The DNA here is from genome assembly GCA_028533065.1 of Trachops cirrhosus. Lineage (NCBI taxonomy): Eukaryota > Metazoa > Chordata > Mammalia > Chiroptera > Phyllostomidae > Trachops > Trachops cirrhosus. The sequence continues at coordinate 95,306,218 of CM052540.1, forward strand.
TTGGACTCTCGTCATTTAGTTTGTGTTTTGATGGTATCAGTATTGGGTATCTATGGCGTTTGGGTTTGGGTTTTAAACTATAAGCCACCTCGAATCCTCCCCGGAAGCAGGTGATATAGATGAGCGTCTGCAAGGGATGCAGCTGTGGGCTGAGCTTCCTGAGTGCGGAATCCCTGAGATGAATTCTAAGCCAACTGGGCTCCTTTCACTTCAGATCTCTGAAGAGGTCCCTGTGGAATCCCTCACATGCTTAAGTAGTTTGCACATCTTCCAGTTTTTAACCCGAAATAGTTGCGCTTTAGTCATGCAGCCAGTGCCCTTGGAGGAATTACAGTCTGCCAGACAGCACAAGCTCTGAGCAGACTACAGAGGTCAGCCGGGGCCCCTCTGCCCCTTGGAAATTGAGGAAACATTTGGCCCAACCTTCCCGCCCCCGAGTTCTCTGACCCATGCACATGCAAGCCTTACCACCCTTTAGTCTCTTGCACCCCCACTGTTTCCAGGTCTTGGCCTTCATGCGTAATCTCTGTGTGACCTGGTATGAACCCCGAAAAAACTCAGTTCCCTTCACTGGTTTCCACCAAAAATGTCCACTTGCACAATGCAAAGAAAGAGTTGAAGGAGCGTTTCCTAAAGATATGGGGGATTGTGGGAAAGTCACTCCCCATTTCAGTTGACCCTTCCCCTCTTTCCTCTCACACCACCACTCCCAGATTTCCCCCAAGAAGTGCAGGGCAGCTTTCCCTACACTGGAAGCTGTGGGAGTCAGCCAGTGCCTTGTCCCTATGGAACTCAGCTCACATTCCCTGCATTAACAATGATTTTTCACAAATGTCAGTTAACATTAGGTTCAACCACATAGTAAAGAAGAATCCAAAAGAGAAGTGTGTTACCCTCTCAGGCAGAGAAAACCTGAATGAAGGTAGTCAAGGGCCCCACAAAGGCATCAGGGATCCAAGCTCCTTCCTGCTCAATGTTCTGCCATCTCAATCCTCCCTAATATGTGATTCATTCTAATGGTCCAAGATAGCTGCTGGAGTTCCAGCTATCACATCCATGTTTTAGGTAGCAGAATGAAAGAAGGCACACATCTTTCCTTTTAAGAAGCCTTCCCAAAATCCAACATGTGACATTTATTTCTATTTCTTCAGCTACAACTTAGTCACCTGGCCATGCCCAGCTGCCAGGTTCTGTAACTGCAGACAAAGGGGACAATGGATATCGGGAAACAGCTCACAATATCAGAAATGCTGTCCAAAACCCTCTTGACTGCTGAGGACTCCAGATGCTAACTGTGCAAGTAATGATAGTCATTGCACAAAATAGCAAAGCATATTGGAAGTCAAGTTTCTTATTCCCTACTTGGGAAGGCCAACTCCTATATAGCTGATGAGGCCCCAAGGTGGCAGGGCAGGTGCAGGAGCACAGGGGAGAGAACAATGAAACCCACCCAGCTGCAGCTGGGCTGAGCTGGCCCTAAGCTGAGCAAGCCTTAAAGAATGGGGAAGGGATTTGTGAAAACTGAAAAGAGGCAATGAGGAATTCTGGACTAAGAGAACGGCCCAGCTGAAGCAGAGAGAAAGTGGTTCTTGCCATGCAGTGTGAGGACCTGCCTAGGCTGCTAAAGGCAGGCGGCACCCCCCAACATGTTCACCTGTCAGTTCTGAGGGGTAGGGTTTAAGGAGGGAGTTGATACAAAAGTCAGGGTGGGGAGGGCGGAAACCAGTTCACTCACTCCCACCAGACGTTGTCGTATGAGGATGGGGCCCAGTCATGCCAGATCTTTATTTTGTATGAAGCCAGAAATTCAGGTTTGCATGTGAAATCTTCCAATGTATAAAATGGTGGTACCTAAAACAAACACGCACTCATGATGTGAACCAAGCACATCGCATCTGCAAGCCTCTGGGGTGCTGTTGGCCAGACCTGGGTCCAGACTCACACAGCAGCCTGGCTCTCCGTGGGGAAAACTCTAGTGGACGTGCTGTCCAAAGTGAAGGGGTGTGTAAATAGTATATTCAAAGTGCATTTTTTAGTGTCTTCTCACAGTTCAAATCAGATTCAGATTTAGAGGCAAAAAGAAAACTGTTGACTGCTTAAGCTAAGAGATTCTCACTAATATGGGAAAGGGTGTTTGTCCAAGATCACAAAGCCATTTGGGCAGAGTTAGGATTCGAACTTGGAGTTCTGACTCCCAGCCCAGCGCTCCCTCTATCAGTGGGCCTCATATAGAATGCTGACCTTTTTGTTGTATTTTTTTGTACTTGACAAATGCCAGAGACTTACTCATGAGTTCATCTTCCCAGAATAACTGGCAGAAGAGGGCCAAAGAGCAGCAGGAAGACCTGGCCTACCCCTGGGAAACGCGGACTCCCGGATATGGCCTGTGGCGCAGGCCTGCCTGTTTCCGGAGCATCGCACCTGGCTCCAGCTTTGGGGAGGTTCTTAGTGAGTCTGGGGAGAGAGTTTGGAAGCCAGAACAGATCCCAGGGACCTGTTAGGGACCTGGGAGCCTGAGCCTGTCCCGCTCCTGGGCAGCTTGTGTCCCTTCCTTTACCCTCCCTTGTTTTCCTGGTTTAAATTAACATTTGTTATAGAAATCTTGAAAAATTCAGGCAAGCCCAAAAATAAAATTCACCTTAATAAAACCAGTGGGTTCTCCTACGACTTCAGCTCTGATCCCTTCAGTCTATCTGTTCTTCTCTGTACAAGGAAGGAAGCAGAGCCTGCATTTTATTTATTATTTTAGAACAATGGGAGCGTATGGGACATGCCTTTACCTACCTTTTTTTACTTACTATGTCTTGAGCATTTCTCTTTACACTCTGTCTTCTTGCATAGCAGCCTTTTTATCAGCAGCGGAGGATTTCATCATCTGGACATGTTAGCATTCATTTGGCCTTCCCTGTTGTTGGCTGTTCTGATCGTCTCCACTTCCCTGTTGCACACACCAGTGCTTTGAACACCCACGTAGTTCTCTGTGTGGATCCCTTCTATAGCACACCTTTCTAGATGTGGAATCAGTCAGGTAGTGTGAAAATCTTTCGGCCTTTGATACACCTTTTGCAGGCTGCTCTTGAGACATACTCTGGGAGAGCCAAGAATTATATCTGCTGGAGAAGCTCTCGGGGAGGCCTCTTTGCCTGTGCCCTTGTCCCATGACCTCTGGCTTGCCTGTGCGTGTGCCAGTACTAGGCAGTCCATGTGTCTTTAACTCATGCCCAGAAAGCCCCTTGGCTCTTCCGCCAAAGCCAGGTCTTTAGGAGCTGCCTTGCCCGGGTACAGCAAGTGCAGCAGGACAGGCGCTGTAATCACAGGCCCTTGTCCTGAGCTCTCTTCAGTGGCCTTCTGACTCTCGTCAAACTGACTCAGGGTGGTTGACACCTCGATTGGGGAGGAGCCCCTTGAAATTACAGGGGGGATCTGGGCACCCAGATAAAAAAACACATTGTTGAGCCTTCCTGGGTTCCCAGTGCCATGGGGAGGAGAGAGGAAAGAAGACAAGGTGGATTTTTAGTAGCAGCAAGTGAGGGAGAGGTGGGTTCAGTGACCTCTGCCCACCTAGACCCTACAAACAGCTGATTTTTTTTGTCTATTTAACTCAGCACATACAACAGATATGCAGTATTTATTGCCAGTCATTGACCTGACCTCCAATGCGTGCTGGCTGCCGCAGGGTCCCAACGAGCAGCTGTGGCGGGGGTGGAGGGGAGGGGACGCAACATTTTTAAAAATCATTTAAAAAAAGATTTATAAAACAGTTATTTAGGATGTTTGTGATTTGCCAAAACAAAGGAATTCTACTAGTCTGACTGCAGCTTCAGCATCTCGTCTGCCACCCTCCAGGCCCCAGCTGCAGTGTCTTATGGCAACAAACCAGGGCTTTAAAAGGCTTGAGAGAGAAGACACGTGTCTTGAGAGAAGGGGTGAGTGACCGCCTTGGTGACAACACCATCCTTCATCCCCTCAGGCTGAGGCGAAGTCAGGAGGGCGAGAGGCTTAGTCCTAACTCTGTTCCCATACTTGCAGGCCCTCTTTCCATGGCTCTGATAAATACACAGCCCAGGAAAAGCCATCTTGACATTTCGATTTGTTGAGGGACGATTCATTTTCGAGGCAGGTAAACAGCTTGTGAAGTTGGGGGTTTACCACTTGAGTGATTAAGAAGTAAGCAGCTATAAAGCTGGTTCTGTGGGGCTGCGGCTGACTACCTCTGGGGATCTTCCCGACTCGTGTTTGGATCTGTCTTTGTGTTTGTCATCATTCATCTGAGGCACACCCTCCCCCCACCATGCACACAGAATATCACTCAGTGCCTGTTCCTAAGAACTCCAGTGCGTTAGTCCTGCTCTTCTGACCTCCGCCCATAGGTGGAGGCAGCGAGTCTCATCCTCTACAAAAGAGGGGTGGGTGAATTTACCCACCATGCTGCCTCCAGGCCTCCCATCCACCTGCCATTACATCATCCCAAACCAGAAGGGCCTGGCGGGGGATATAAGTAGAGGTGTGACTTTTAAGAAGCTGATCCTTAGACAAAAATAACTTCACACAAATAGTACAAAATAGCCCCTCTGTGGTGGCCAGGTGTAGGGTCCTACTAAGTCCTAAGAAAGGGATAGAGCAGCAGGTCCCCTTGTATACCCCACCCCCAGCCAGGTCCTGTGCCCACCCACTGATGGGCAAAGGGACGAGGCTCAGGGGAGTGCAGCCTTGCCTAGGCCCATAGCTGGAAAGTGAACCAATCAGGAATGGAACCCAGACTTTCCTGTGCCAGAGTCCCTGCTCCATCCTCTACCAGGCTCCACTGAGGGCCAGAGAGTAAAATACTCCAGGCTTTGCAGGCCATGTGTTTCCTATGGCAACTACTTAGTGCTGCTGCTATAGCTCCAAGGCAGCCACAGACGATATGTAAGCAGAGGACTATGGCTGTGCCAGTATAACTTCACCTGCTAGTCACCCCTGCTCAGCACCCTGCCACCTTCCTGAGTTCTGAAAAAGACGAGGTCAGGGCCTGGAGAACTTCCAGAAGAACTGTCAGCAGGAGCTGGGCCGTGTGAGCTTCAGGCAGTGCAGATGGTATGAATTAAGTTTGGGGCTGACTAGGGGGGAGTGCACTCAGGAAGAGGAGAGGTTTGCTGATCCCAGGAGGATCAGGATCCCCACGCTCAGCTGGAAGGAGGATTTGCCCCCCTTCCCCTCCCCAACTTGCCGCTGCTTCTGAATTATGGAGCAAAAGCAGTGGGGCCCACAGAGCACCTGTAGGTAGTCCTGTCCAGCTCCCAGGTGCTGAAGCAGGAACCAGCAAGGTCTGCACAGGCTCCTGGGGTCACTGATGGGCATTTGTTCCATAGGAGCTTTCATGTATTTAGTGAATAAAAGCAGAAGCTATGGCCGTTTAGAAAAGCAGACTGTAAATAAGACAGACGTCACAGCCTGCAAAAGCACCGTCCACTGAGAGCAGCTCCTGGGCGGGCTCCTGCAGCAGAGCCCCTTTTGTCATAAAGAATGTGTTGCTCTCACCACGTGCCAAGCCCTGTGCTGGAGTTTAATGGGCACTCCCTCATCGTGTCCCCAGCACAGTGGGGTGATGAGAAGTTGGTGACAACACGCCGAGCTGGCAGTCAGGAAATGGCACAGGACGTGTGTTCCAGGGCTTCAATGTGGTGAAGCAGGGTTTGCCCAACACTGAGCATCTCCAGAACGTGGGGCTCGTCCACTCCCCTGTGCTGGGAAGGCCCCAAGACCCAGAAGTGTGTCGTCTCCTCTCTAAACCGAGTCGCTCGAGGGCCACGTGAGATTCTGTGACGTCATTACAGTCACACAGCGGGCATCTGTTCTGAGAAATGCATCATAGGCGATTTCGTCGTTGGACAGACATCACAGAGCACACTCACGCAAACCGAGGCTGTGAGCGCTACGGTGCACACACCTGGGCTTCATGGTGCAGCTGACAGCTCCTGGGCCGCAAACCTGTAGAGTACGTTACCATCCGAAACAACCCGAGAGTCAATGGAGCACGGAAAAAGATGAGGCAGTCAAGAGACAAGCTACACACAGCTCCTGCAAACGCTTTTCATAAGCAGAAAGACCACATTCTACAATAACAATAAAAAGTAAACACATAAACCAGGAACATAGTCGTTTATCAGCAACTTAAGTATTATGTACTGTACATACTTTATACAGCTGGTAGCACAACAGGTTTGTGTGTGCCAGCATCACCACAAACTCATGAGTAATGAATGCATTGCACCATGACAGTTGTGACACTGCTAGCTGACAGGAATTTCTCAGCTCCTTATAATCTTATGGGACCACCGTCATTAACCAAAACGTCCTTTTGAGGCACATGACTGTAACCGGTAGCTTTTCACCAGAGCTGTCACTCCTCCCATGCCAAATTCACCAGACGTGCCAGTGCAGTGCGAATTCTCTAGCAGGGGGCATCTTGGGGGCTCTCCCCTCCCACCTGCTGTGGCTTCAGAGCTTGGGTCTGGTGCTCTGCCTTCAGCAGGACTCGGACACGTTAGCAAAGGTCCCATGTCTCTGCGTGAACTTCTCCAGGATGCTTCTGAAGCTCCGCGGCTGCATGTCCCCTCCAAGAGCACAGCTGGTGTGTTGCTGAGCCAGCATCAGGCTCACAGCCCTGCTCTAGGTACTATGGCTGGCTGCCCCCTTTTCCTTGAAATACCTTCAAAGTGTGTCTAGGTCAGTTCCATAACCCGAGAGGTAAGCTCCTGGGGAACTGACCCAGACCTTCAAAGAGCTGGGTTTGGGTTGGTTAGCGTGGCCTTTACACTAAGGCCTCAGCCCCACCATGGAGGTGGGGGCTTGCCCTATAGGGTCCCACATCCAATTGGGGCAGATGGTACCCCTCCTGCCAGGCTGGCTGGTTTCCTCCCACTTGGTCACATCACCCACCACCTTGTCTTACAGGCTTTGCCGTGGCCCAGTGCATAAACCAGCACAGCTCGCCATCCCTGTCCTCGCCATCGCCATCTGCCAGCGGGAGCCCCAGCGGCAGCGGGAGCACCAGCCACTGCGACTCAGGAGGAGCCAGCTCATCGTCCACCCCCTCTGTTGCCCAGAGCCCATCAGGTACTGGCTGAGTGACACAGTGCGCAGGGTCTTTGGGGAACCTGTGATTCCTCGACGCCAAGACCACTGATACCCAACCTCTCCTCACCACCTTGTTTGAGGCCACTGCCACTCGGGGGTTCCATGCTCACTCTAACGTGATGCTGCCCACAGGCTGGCTGATTTAGCTCCCTGCAGGGGAGGAATTACTCTTTGCTCGGGCTGGTCCACTGAAAGGCCTGCCCTGACCACAGAGGTGGAGGGGGAGGACAATAGGCCGAGCCTGAATCTACCCCCTCATCACCTCCAAAGCCTGAGGTGTCACAAGGAAGGGTCTCCTGAACTGAATTGTTTGAACCCTGGCAAAAGAATCATGTCCCTGCTCAATGCTTTTCCCTCCATGACATACCAGTTTCCTCTTTAACTGTTTTGTGCAGCCCAGTCACCTGTGACCATGGGTGCAGCTCGCTGCCTTCAGGTGTGCTAGCGTCGTATCTTGCCCTCCTGTAACTTATAAGCGTTACACAAGTGTCACAGAGAGACCCCGTGAACAGGGAGCCTGGAATGGGTCTTGTGAGTGGGTATTCCCCTCACCCCCCGTTTTCAGCTTCTGTGAGCCCCTCCACGTGAGCACCTCACTGTGCTGTGTGCAAACCCAGGAGTAGACACCAGGCTCACTGAAAGACCTGGCTCCAAAGTGCAGCCAGAGGAGCAGAACTCGAGCTGGGATGGCAGTGAGGGCCTTGAGAGTGTGTGATGCTTCACACACCCCAGTATCATGACCCCCTGGGTCTGCTGTGCACCCCCATTTGAGGACCTTCAGTGTTCTTCGCTGTTCCTGTGAAGTCCCATCCAGAGGTCTCACCCACCATATTTCGGGGGCAGCTGACCAAACTCTTAAGCTGTGGATCAGTGGGTCATGACAAAAGCCATGTGCCAGGACATGAGCTACCTCGGTACCAGGGAAATTGAGGGCCCCTGGCCTCTGTTCCCTCGGCTCCAGAGGCAGAGATTTCCTTGGGTGCTCACACCTCTGTCTGGAGTTTTTAGCTTCTGTAGTCCCTAGCAAAGGGTTATGCCAGTGTGGTCTTCATGCCTGTGGCTCGAGGGGCACCTTAGCCTGCCTGCACCCCCCACACACACACAAGCATCCATTACCTCTGTCTTCTATTAACATTCACGAGGCCCAGGGAGCAAGGTCACCCTCAAGCCACCTCACTCAGACCCTTTTCCACTCAGCACCTGCTCCTCTCTTAGCCCTGGTGGGAGGAGATGACCGCCCTTTCTGAGCTATTTCTGAGCCCTGTTTAAGGTTGGCTGCATATCCAAGCAGTTGCCACTGCTGTTTCCAGGCTCATAGCTGGGAAATTCAGAAAGCACTCCCTCCAGAAGCCAAGTACATCCCTCAGCCTCCCTCTGAAGCCTGGTCTCATGCTGGCTCTGGGGGCCAAAGTGCAGGGTTGTGTGTGTGCTTGTGTGTACACCCATGTGCTGCCTGCATGTGCACATTTCTGTCTGTATTGTGTGCACCCAAACTCATAAGTACTTAAAATTATGTTTTGGTCTCTTTCTTATGTAGCTAGGTGGGTCTTTCTTCCATTTGTAAGGTGGCACAGCCAACAGTTAACAAATGAGCCCATACACTTCTTTGCCTAACACTGAAACCAGCAAAGAGCCCCATTATCAAAATCTGGCCACGTATGCAGATGTTTCCCTGAGTGTGGCCCCAAGGGCTTTAGCTCTGCATCTCCCTCCAAAGGCTCAGGGTGCGCTAGTTCTTTTTTCCTGGCCTCCCTCAGCCCTCCATCCCTACCCACACTGTTCCCTGCACAGTGCCAACAACGTTGTCCCAAAAATGCAGGGGCTGTTAGCCCTGCTGTCGAGGAGCCAGGCAGTTCTATTCGATAACTGACGGTCAGGCCCTCCTGGGTGTCTGCTCCCATTTGGTGCATCCTCAGCAGGCCTGTGGAGGCCAGCATGCGAGTCCCTGTTTTTTATGCCACCTGACAGTAGAAGCCTGAGGCCCAGGCTGCCTGTCTGAATCCTGCAGGCACTGAAATAACTCACCTCTTCAGCAGCTTATGCTTCACTCTTAACCAAGGGCCCTGTTGATCCCTGGGAAGAGAGAGCACGAGCAATTGCATATCACAGGTACCCGGCCACAGGAACCAGCTCTGTCCCCGGGCCCATGAGCAGGAACCGCAGGTCTCAGGAGGTCCCCATTCACTTGTCTCTCGTTGCCAACCTTTCAGGCTAGCCTCAACCTCCCAGGTGCATCCACAGCACAGCACATGGGGTTTCCATGTTCCCTGTAGGGCCAGGTATACCCAGATGGTTTCATCATCTGCCTGCTATCTTACCGAGCCATGCTGGATGGGAAGCCACGGGTGGAAAAGGAAGGAAGGTTTTATTCGAACAGGTGGGTTTTAGCCAGTTTCCTGGTTTGATATTGGCCTGGAGTGGTGGCCAGTGTTCGAGCTTCTGATTTGGAAAAGCTGGCCCTGTGTCACCTTCTCAGCAGACTCTCCACCCTCAGGGCCTGGCCACAGTCTACCAGAGGCGGATTCCTTAGAGGGCCAGCGGGCAGGGAGTGGGCCGGGGCCTCAACCCACAGCCCCGCCAGGGGGCCACTTGTCCCCAGAGTGGTTTTTGAGGGCACAGTGCTGAATCAGAAGCATTCTTAGCCCTGTGTTTCCAGAGCCTCCAAGTCTAGGAAGTGCCCCCGAGTGCGGAGAGCAGCTGCCAGGTCCTCTGCAGCCAGAATTAGCAAACTCCGGTGGCTTCTTTGCTCTTGAAGCCATGCTTTGCTCAGCCAAGTGTTCGGTTGGGAAAGTGCACAAGAGATGCCATCCACCAGGGAACAAGACAGGCCCAGTTTTCTGTGTCTCTGCTCCATGGTTTTCAATCCTGGAATTGTACAAGGAGACCCGTGAAGCCAGGGGTGACCCTCCTACTGTTTGAGCAGTCATTGTGGCATGGCACCCACTGCATAGCCTTCTTGATATACACTGCTGCACGGTGTCCCAGTGGATGCTTCTCCCAACACTGAGCCCCCATGTGGCAGGCAGTGGGCTCAGAAGTGCTTCACAGACACCTCTGCATGGAATCCTACCTCACATTGTATAGTTGAAAACACGGGGGCCCAGAGAGGTCGTGCTGCTTGGCCAAGATGCTGCTGCTGGTGAGCAGAGGAGCCCAGGTGTGAACCCTAGTCCTAACAACTCCAAAACCCATGCCCTGCCTTCTGAAACAACCCAGCAGAATATCAATGGGATTCGTCAGTCGATCTCAGGTACTTCTGAGGGGTGCCACAGAGACTTGGGCCCCAGGTTTGGGCACTGCTCATGAGGTACACACATCTCTCCTTCCAATGAGCACGGTTGCTCAAGAGTCCAAATGAAAATCCATAGCAGAGACCCTGGTAACTGTGCACCCCAGTCAGCAAAGGCTGGGCTCTGTAGCCCCTGTAGAGGAAAGCCTGGTGGTCCCCCCAAATCAGCAGCAAAGTGGACCCCAGACAGCCACATCTCCTCTGTCAGCCCAGATGGGTGTGTCCCCAAATGAGGACATGAAACCATTCTGATACCCAGTTGTTTTTCTGCCTCTACTCTCTGTCCAGCCCAGGGGACCTTAAATTTCCTGCCTGACTTTGAAAGGGGACAGGTTTATAGCAATTGCCGATTTTCTCAGCTTCCCATGGGGCCTTCAGTATGAGCAACTCAAGTTTTGTGGCTGTCAGACCTGATTTCAGTAGGGTCCCTCCATAAGCCTGGCCCCACACCCAGCCCCTCGGCCTCTTAGTGGCTCATCTCTCTGCATCTTTTCTGCCTCAGTCTTGGTACCCCACCTACACTGTATTAAATTCTTCTAAACAAACAGATTTTGTTGAGCCCCTATGATTCGCAGTCACTAGAATACAGGGTAACAAAATATGACACGCACAGGCTAGCAGGGGAGTCTGCAGTCCCTCAGATGACCACACAGAGAAGTGACCAGTTAGAAACTACAACCAAGGAAACATACAGGGGCTCCAACAGCACCGAACAGCTACAGCAGGGGCCGGCAGCTCCCAGGGGAGGCGTCACGGGGTTGAAAGCCAAAGGACGAGGGGTTGACCAGACCAGGGCTCCGTGAGGAAGGCAGCCTTTGGGTCTCTCCCAAAAGGAGCCTGGAATCCAGCAGGAGACAGGTTGATTCCTTTTCCCCATCTCCCTGGGGTCTGTCTGTAAATTCTGCCCTTCCAAATATACAGATCAGGGTGGCCTGTTTCTGAGAAACAGTCCCCATGGCCACCAGGGCCAAAGCCTATGACCCAGCACTGGCAGAGGGCCCCTCACAGGGAGGGGAAAGGAGCCCACCCAGATGGGTCACTGGTTTGCCAGTTGCCCAGAGAGAGCCTCTGTGCTGGGAGCACCTGCTCCAGATGTTCTTTTGTGTGCCAGAGACAGTCCGTGGATGCTTGTGAGGGGCTCTTTGCAAGTACTGACCCTCAAACCAGGGCCAGTGGATGCCCCCCAACTGAAGGAATTGTCAAACTGAATTCTCCAGAAACCAAAGTAAACAACCAGAAAGAGTTGGGAGCGAGGGATTTTATTTTCATCTTTAGCTATTTACCTGTTAATGACGTATGGAGGGGACTTTATGTCCGGTCTCAACGCCCAGTACGTGAATTGACTTGTTCCCAGTGTCTTTTTCAAACATGCTTTAAGATCTTCAAGTCCTTCCGGGGAGAGCGGGGCACCCTGCACTGGGAAGCATCCAGGAACCGGCCCCTTGTTGCCCGCGCGCCCAGCAGAGCTGCCCTGATAGGCCTCAGCTTGCTCCCCAGTGAGAGAATTACAGTGTGGGCTTCAGCATTTTTTTCCTTAAATGTTTTATTGTTTTGAGAAGCTGAAATTGCAGAGAACATATGGCGGGAAAGAGAAAATAGATCCAACTTTGGAACCAAGTATAGGGTCAGTAAAAATTCTTCAGAAATATTTTCTGAGTTATCGTGTGCACACAACATGATGATAGATGGCACATGCACGTACAAACATGCAAATGCATGCTCACACATGCTTCCACACACAATTGCACACTTATGCTCTGCATAGGGATTCTGGTAAGAAAATCATCTCAGAAAAGAGCTCTGTGGCCTGCATTGCATCCTTAACCAGCCACTTGTGCCTCCCGTCTCTAGATTGCTGCATTTCATGTGTGTTCTTAGGGAGCTACTTCCAGGAGGATGGAAAATTGTTTGTTAAAGAAACGAAGTCAGAGTGAAGAGCAACCTGCTTTTTCCGATGCCTGTTCTGTAGGCCCATAGAATTAGGAGCTGTGGCCACTGTGAGTCTTCCCCAGGGCTTACAGAAAGAAGGAAGATTTGGTTCCTGCCTGGAGCCTGCCAGGGGCAGGGTGCTGCTCTGCTGGCCCTTCCTCCTGGTTCCTCACCTGCTCCCTGAGCTGATTGTCTGAATGTATGACCTTCACCCCATGACACGATCCCATTCGGGCCAACTTAGAGCCAGACAGCCCAAGACTGGCCTGGGTGTCCCTGAACTCGGTTACAGAGTCGGGCAGGACTTTCAAGGGCAGAGATCCAAGTAAGAAGTATTGTCTTTTCTCCCCAGTTTTCTCCACAGCATTTTTAAAAAATTGAAGTAAGATATAGGTAACATAAAATGTACCATTTCAACCATTTTTAAGCTTATACTTCAGTGGTATTAGTTACCTTCACCTTGTGTTCTGCAGCCTTAATTTTAAGCTTTGCTGTAATTCTGACTTCGTCTCAGAGATGATGGTTCCTGCCTTCTCAAGGAGATGCTCCTAACATGTTTGTTTCAGCCAGTTAGAGCCCACCTGGGGCCGCTTGGTGCCAGGTCTCAGATCTTCCCGCCATGGTTCAGTCTTGGTTCTCAAAGGTCCAGTTCGCCCGAGCGTCGCCTGGAGATTGCCGCCTCATGGCTGGGGAGGATGTCTCGGAGCGCCTCGCCCACCCAAGGCTCTCCCAGCACTCGCAGAGCTGCGCTGTTGGCTTTAGGGTGGTGACACCGAGAACCGTCGGCCCCATCATTTGGGTCAGAAATCTGCTTATTTCACCAGCTGGTTTGGCTCCGATCCCACAACCACACAGCCTTCCCTCCTCAGACTCTCCTAGGGATGCAGGGTTTACATTGTAACTGCTGGTTCACACCGAAACCGATGGGCAGTTTTGTTCTGTCCCCTGAGATTTCTTACCGAGACGAGATGTCGCCGATGGCCCCACTCTCTGCTTTCCAGCAGGACCAAATCTTCACTGTCTCTACCAAACCTCAGCCGTCCCGAAGCACCTCATCCTGGGGGGGCTGCCTGAGGGTGTCTTACCTGCATGGGGGGCTGCGCCCACGCCCCAGCTGTCACAGCTCCTGCTGGGACACTGCCCCCCTCCCCTCGCACTCTCATCGATGCTTTGTGTTCGTCTCTGCTCTGTGCCCGTCCCTGTGTCACCTTTCTCTGTCCTGTTGTTAAAGGCTTTCTGTGACCTGTCGCTGTGTTTCCCTCTAGTCAGGAGTGGCAGGAAAGGACGCCGGCGAGTGTTCAGCCTGTCGGAGGCCGACAGTCACGGCGGCCACTGGGTTTAGTGCTTCGAACGGCAGCTGTCACGGCAACTCTGGCACAGTCAATTCAGGCAGGTCTCCTCCCTTAGCCTCCCCGGGCCCGCGACGCCCCCGCGCCACACTGCACTTCTACAGTTAGCAGGCTCTGCATGGCAAGCCAGGCCAGGCTGGGCCCCAGAGACGCCAGCTCATGACCCGAGAGCCACCCTCAGTGGGCACTTCCTCCGCTTCCCCCAACACTGGATCCCCCAATCCCTTTGTGGCCTCCTCTGGTCTGAGGATCAAAACCCTTGGCTCTTGCCCCTTTCCACACCAGCCCCAGGCAACCTGGAAATGCTCTCACTCTTTCTGCATGCCGAGCAGCCGGTGTCAGGAGCAGCACAGGCCCTGAGCTAGAGGCAGGTTTCCTAGCCCAGCCCTCTCAGAGCACCCCCAGTTTAGGCCACAGGGTTGGGTGGTAGAATTTGCAAAAAGCAACAGTCAGCTCTTTTTTTTTGTTTTCTTTTTCCTTTTTTCCCTGGTCTTGCTCAAAGCTAAGTGATACGTTCAGTCACATTCCAGCCAAAGGCCAAAAGTTGCAGACACACCAACGAAGGTCACTCCATCATCCTCCTTCTTGCATTGAGTGCTCCAAACAGCAACGAGGTTGATCTGACGCCGCGGTGCACCTGTTGGGTCCATCGCGGCTGCCTTCGCCCTCGGTGCTTCTTAGACTTTCCCCCATGTGCCCTGCCACTCCACAGCAGTGGTACTTGCCAGTCAGGAGCCTTCTGCCTTCTTTTTCGTTTAAAACCTGTTCCTCTGAGCTTTGCCCTCTGACTTGCTGTTCTGTGCTGTTCATTTCTTCCCCACATCACTCAGGCCCACCTATTCCAGGCTCAACACATCAAATCCAAATATTTACTGGAAACTGAACGCACTCTACAAGGGTCAGCCGAGCCCCTGCTCCAAAGCCAAAGATCAGCTGCTGAGGGTGCAGGCCAGGAACGCGCTGGTCCGCTTGGGGCAGAGCCTCGGGGAGGTCAAGCATCACTCACGGAGACCTGGACTTCCGGAATTTCCCACTCCGGCTCCAGTTGTCTCCCCTGCCCCTGGCGGGGAAGCCAGAATGTTCCCCAAACCCCTCATTTCCTGGAGCAGGCCCCACTTGTGGCCTTAGACCTCGAAAACACCAGCTGCAGTAACCTTTGCAGCTTGGTGCTTGGCCAGAAAATGTGTCCTCACTGGGAAATTTTCCCCTGGTAAAAACCTGGCAAAGTCCCCCCTCCCCCAATGGATGAATGTGAAGATCATATTCAGGAAGCAGTTCTTAGTTTAAAAAATAATAAATAAAAATAAATAAAAGTAAGGCCATATTGTGGGTGATGGGTAAGAAGAGGTTATTTTTTCTTTAAAAAAATAGAGACTTTATATGGGGGGATGGAATCCATCCCCTTTAATAAAATTGTTGGTTCTTTTCCTAAAGAAAACAGTTTTGTGTAGATGGTATTATTTGTTGGTTTGTTTGTTTTTTAATATATCTGATGGCAACTTTCCCATATCCCTGATTATTCTCATCAGCAAAAACCCCATTAGGGATCAGGGAAAGAGGTTTGCCAGCTTTTTTGAATATCTGCACTCAAATGCAGATGAGCAAAGAGGGAACTCTTGCACAGAAGTTTTGAGAAAAACGTGAAGGAAATGCTTTGCAGCTCTGTCTCCAGATGGCACAAAAGTGCCATTTGGAGAACTAGTCATTTCTAAACTGCCCTGTCAGCAGCTAAACTTACATGTATCTCCATACGTACAAAGTTCACAGGCGTGCTCACGCTCATGTGAAGCGAGGTGGAGACCACCAGACCAGTGAGCCCCCTCTCAGAGAGCCATGCACCCTGATGAATGCCGGGCAGATTGTGCTGGGTCGGAACCTGAGCCTGGGCCTCGAAATCAGTCCGTCGCCACAGGCATCCTTGCTGAACGGAGCAGAGTCATAGAAATGCAGAGAAACCGGAGAGCGTGTGGCGTGTCAGCATTCTGGGCCCAGATCGCACCCTGCTCGAATCACTTTTTCCGCTGGTGCCCACGGGGCCCTGCCACCACCCTCCGGGCGTGAGGACAGGCCCAGAGTCCCACACAGTGGTTTCCTCTGGCCTTATTTCACTTGAAGGAATAAAAATAAAAAGGCCTTATAAAGACATTAGCTGGGACCTTGCAGTGCTCATCTTGCCTGAGAGTCTTGTGGGAAGAAACGCCAACGTGTACTTTCGGAGACTCAATCTACTGCTTGCACTTTCTCTCCACGATGGGGATCCTGTCCTCTCTTTTATCCCATTCTGTGTGCCCTATGGTTTTATTTTGCTCTTTTTTTAATTTTTTTGCTCTGTGTTCAGTTTGCAATTCTGTTTTGTTTTTGGCAAACTTATAAGAAAAGACTGGCTGGACTTACACTAGACAAAAGAGTGCCTGCCACCAGCCCCAGGACCCAGAGCACTTTCAGGCTCCACAGTGTCATCGGCACCTCTGGCCGACAGCTTGTCAACCCCACAGTCTGTACAATAGGATTTGCTCCCCAGAGGAGATGCCCATGGTCTCCTTGTCGATGTTGTCAAGTTGCAGGCATGTGACACCCCAGGAGAGGTTTTCCACAGTGCACTCCCATCAGAACTGGTGTTTCCATCCAGGCAAATTTGTCACTGGAAAGCAAGTTAGACCATTGGGCTGTAATCTAATCAAGGATTTTGAAAAGCACCCAAAAAAGAAATTGCCACTCTGAGAATCACTATCAGGCGGAGCCCCCGCACCTTCCTCCTGGCGCAGTTTCTCTCCATGGGGAACAGGAACGCTCCCAGGTGACTACAGTCCCTTCTGGGCACTAACTCAGCACTTAGAGAAGGAACAGGAGGCAAAACCATCTGAGGTTTGGGTTTGGTTCTGCAAGTTAAAAAGTTGTATAGAATTTCCTTTAATTTTTTTAATATTGCAGTGAGTCCCCTCTTGGCTAAATATCACCAAATTAGATGTTGGAAATGGCATGAAGTGATAAACACACCCAAGCCCATTTCTTCGCTAAACATGTGTCTGCCATCAGGCAGGTGGTCCAGGGCCCGTGCAAACATACAGCCCACCTGGGCCACTCCCTGGGACCCAGGAAGGGGCTTCTATAACCCACCGTTTGATTTTTGCACAAGCCCCTCATTTTTTCTTTGCTTCACAAGTGAGGGTAACCCTGACAGGTTTTCCACCAGGCCTCAGTCAGACTGGATTTACCAGCTTCTGTGTCCCCAGAAGGAGGAGGTGGAGCCAGCTGTTCTGTCCACACCACCATCTCCCACCCAGATTTCCCTGGGCCTTTGTTCAGGATGGGAGCAGAGGGCGCCAGCGGGAGCAGAATGTCTCAGAGCTAAGTGTCCCTTTGTTTTCCCTCCACCCAGATGACCCCATGACTATGGAACAGCCTCAGCCTAACCTTCCCGACCAGATGGTGATCATCAATGACATGGAAGCAGACACCAGGCCCAGCAAGAGCCTGGCAAAGAGTGTGGACATGGAGACAGTCAGCCTGTCCCCCAGCCTCACCCCAGCCCAGCAGCCCACCATCTCCCTGCTGTGTGAGGACACTGCCGACACGCTGAGCGTAGAGTCGCTGACCCTCATCCCACCTGTTGACCCCCACAGCCTCCGTACCCTCGCAGGCATCCCCGCGCCCCCCACACTAGCCACAGAGGACACAGTGACCCCAGGCGAGGAGGTTTCACCCCCAGAGCCAGCAGGCCCCATCGAGCACTAAGTGGGGGCTGAGTGAGCAGCCTCCCTTTGTGCGTGCGGCCCCACTGGTTGGGACCCAGTGCCACTGACTGCAAAGACACATTGGGAGCATCCGCAGCAACCATCTTCGCCACCCACCCTTGTGCTCCTTGACTGCATTTGAATTCCTCTTTCACCTCGCACTTCACTGAGAACAGCTGGGCCTGGTGGAGACACCCCAGCAAACCCAGAGGGCTGAGGCGACCCCTCGGGAAGGAGGTTGGGTTCCTGGTCTCTGAGCCCCACAGCCCCGCCGCGGGGCAGGACCCTTCAGCACAAGTCCCTTCAGCAGCCAGCCCTCCCCAGGCTCACAGCTCTGCTGTGCCATCCCCAGTGTGCACGGAAGAAGTGGACAAGGTCGCTTTAGGTAGAAATTTGTAGAAAAGTGAACTTTGATAAACATCTTTGGGTATTTATTTCTGCTTTTGGCAGCAGGTGAAAATCATTTATTTAAAAAGCATCTATTTTTTAAAAGACAAAGTCCAAAAAAATCCTCAATGCTAAGGTTAATGTCATGTAAAAAGTGTAAGATTGCTGTTCAGATTTCATTTTCATTTTCCCTTGAACTTTCCAGTGTTTGGGTTTAGAGTTCTCAGTCTGGCATTCTCTGTTTTCTTAAGTGATTCTTATTTCTTTATTGCTCACTGACTCTGCAAGCCTGTGGGATGATAAAGTACCTTCCTGGAAAGTTTAGAGTATTTTTTATTAAACAAAATAAGGGAGACACATGCATTCTCAGGTACACACAGAGTGGAGAGAGCTGAAAGTTTCTCTGCCGTGGCAGCCAAGGGGCCTTGCACTGGTTACCTGAAAGATCTTTTCACAAAAGAGGGTCATGCAGTCAGCTCCAGGCTTGGGGCCCATTCCTCATCTCTGTGGACTGGAGGCAAACAGGACCATTTCTCAGCATTGCCTTCTGTGGCTGCCATCTTTGTCTAAGAGAATCTTTGGGACCGTGAGGACCCCAGCCCCAGTAGCTACGATGGGAAGCAAAGGCCATGGAAGCCATCCTCTACATCGCCCGCCGCTCAGCTCTGTATCCCTCCTCTCTGCTGCTGCAAGAAAGACACGAGCTTGTTTTTAAAATGAAGCCCCTGCCCAGTCCCTTCTCCCTTTGGGCTGGGTGTGCAGGGAGGGGCCAGTTCTCCACCATATCCAGTAAAGCAGCCAAAGTGTTCCTGGCAACTTGGCACAGCCAAGCGACCCTCCCTTCCTTCCGGTCCATGCTAAGACCTTCCACAACTTTCCTCCACGTGTCCACCGGGGTGTCAGCACACACTGCGTCAGTGTCGGCCGGGCCCAGTTACCGGGTGGCCTCAGAAGATGCTGCAAATGCTCACCATCCATCTATTAGAGGACGCCATCGTCACCGCCTCCCTTAATCCGGCTGTCACAGCAGGGCCTGCTAAGGCCAGATTTCAGCCTCCTGAAGCAAACACATCCTGCGGAGGAGGGGCAGTTGTGCCGGTGGACTCAGGTCTCTAGTCATCAGAAGCCTCCAGGAGCTGTGTCCACCAACCTTCAGTCTGGTTTTCAAATGACTGGGGCAGCACGAGTGAAGAGGCCAGTGACTTCCCAGGCCAGCGCCATTATTGGGAAGAACAAGCCCACACAGGCGGACCCAGGCCCTGCCCAGGACCACCGCCCACTGTCTGAAGTCCGGTTCTAGGTGGCTTCATGGCCTCAGAGCACTGAAGGGGAAGGTCTTGGGCAGGGCAGACAGCCCGCCTCAGGGTGGGGTGGGGTGCCCTCTGACCCTCGGGTCCTTAGACTCACATCTCTGGGGTTAGCCTCAGTCAACGCTTCCAGCCCCATCTCCACATCCCTACAGATGGAGGGGCTGGGGTTGGTCTCACCCTCCCCAAGTCCACACTGGGCCCCTTGGGTTTGCCAAGTCAGGGGGCAGGGTTGACACATGAACCCCCAAAGCTCAACTTTGAAAGCTGCTGTGGAGAAGCACATGTCCTTTCTGGTTTCAGTAAGGATGCCTCTCCCCAAAGGTCAGATGGAGTGAGCTCAAGGAGCTCCCCAGGGAGGGGTAGGCAGGAGGGCCCCACCACCACCGGCAGGCCCTCTCCGCTCCCCTTCCCCTCCATCAAGCCTGCCCTGCCCTGCGCTCTCTGCAGAAGGCAACTTCCCACCTAAACACTGGCATTAACAAGTGACCTGGGTGAGTGAAGAAACTCACTCCTTCACAGACATACACAAGATTTCTCCAAGGTCTCAAGATGCACTGTTTAAAAAAAAAAGCATGGGGGTGAACTGATTCTCATCTTCTTTTCTAGATGCAATAAGAAATGTTTCATGTAGTCATGTTGACACTGGGCATACACTGTAAGGGTTCCTATTCCTATTGTTCCTCTGAGCTGAAAATATGTAAATAATTCTTGTCTCGAGGAGGAGCAGCATTAGGAAACCTCATGCTTCTGGGCTGAGGGACCGTTCCAGGGAAGAACCTGCTTACCAGTGTGACTCATGCTTCATGGGTACTGCACACCAGGGTGGAAACGAAAACTGGAACTTCCTTGTAAATTGTTACTTGGCAATAAAAGAGAAAGAGTTCCCAGAATGTGGCTGCTGCTTCGTGGTGCTGTGGCACGGAGGCCGTGGCAGGCAAAGGGGAAGGCTCTCTGTGGTCTGACCCCTCAGCTTGTCACAGCTGCCTGGAGGGGTGGGCAGCCCCTCCCTGCCCCCACCCTGCCCAGGTATTCCCCAATTCCAAAAAGGGAGGTAGAGCAGTTCCTACCCAGAGCTGGGAAAACTCAGGGGAAGTAGGTTCCATCCAGAGGGTACCCCTGCCCCCCACCAGGTGCAGTGAGTTTGGTCCATGCTCTTTGTCCCTCACCTGTCAGTCAGGTGGTTCTCCACAGGTGCTGCACCTGTGGGAAGGTGCCACTAATAGCCCTACCACCCACGGGCACAGGGAACCTCCCCATTGTGGCTTTGATGTGCCGCTGGGCTGAGGGAAGCGGGAGGGGCCCAGGCATCAGTGAAGTTTGTGCTGGGGCGGGCTCCTTCCAGAACACACCGACAAGCACCAGTGTGAGCTCTGGAACTCCCTAGAAATGGGTTCACAGCAGCAACTCCTGACATTCCAGCTTACACCTGGCCCAGAAACAGCCAGCCCTTTTGGGCCTTGAGGTAACACCTAAATTGAGTCCAGAGTGAGTGGCGCTCCACCTGCCTTCCCCACCAAAGGTTGAAGTGATGCCAGCGGAAGGTAGAGACTGCTGCAGAGGGCCCACTGCCCTGGATTTCCAGTCTTCCACTTGCCCCCAGCAGGGCTCCCTCTCCCTCCTGGCCCAGGTTTATCTGGACCAGTTCTCTGAGGTTGGCCCATGAGGCCCAGGGCCTCAGAGGTGCTGGGAGTCCCCAGGCTGAGGTTGGACCCCGCTCTGCCCTGTGGCCTGCTCGGCGCCCAGTGTGGTGTCAGGGCCGGCTGCAGCCCTGCCCGTCCCCACAGCACCATGCCTCACAGGCACATGGGCACTCGTGCGTCACAATGACTTCAGTGTATAAAAAGGATCTTCCTGGAAGGGAACCTTGGCGAAGGTGGGAGGTGGGCCTCAGGGCAGCAGGACCAGGGAAAGCAGCTAGAAGGAGACAAGTACCGAGGTAAGGGGCAGCTGGGCCAAGTGTCCCTGGGCTGGTCACAGGAAGAAGGGGCTGAGGCAGCGGTTCTCAGGTGTGGACTGGAGGCAGAATCGTTTGGAACACTTGCTCACCATCCAGAACTACATGCTGCCCCAGACCTGCTCCCGAGGTGGGTCCTGGACCCAGGGTGAGTCCCCGAGGTGGTGCCTGGCTGACAGCCCTTTGCACCATGTGGACCCAGAGCAAGTGCTCAGCCTCCGCCACTTGACAGCTGTGTGGCTGTGGCCAGGTCACCTCTCTGTGCTTGGGTTTCCTTGTCCACACAGTAAGGACAGGAACAGGCCTGCCTCGTCAGTGGTTAGGACGGAGGGGTCAGGTTGGCAATGTGTTCAGCTCGGGCCAGTGGCCTGGGGCCTCAGGGGCAGCTGTCCCCATCCCTTTCTCAGCTCAGGCTCAAACCCCAGATGGCCTTCTTTGGTGGCCTTGAGCCAGTCTCTTCGCCTCTTCCAGCCTCCTGTTCTTCGTCTATAAGACATGAGTGCCCTCCCTCCAGCTGGAAATGGCCCCATGTTTCCCAAAGGCATATACCGTGACTAGCAAGAGTTTGGGGGATCTGTTCTGGTGGAGGGGCCAGCAAGCCTGTCTGTGCATCTCTGATGGCAGGTGAGGGTGGGCAGCATCCTGCCTATGAGTGACCTCAAGTCCTAAGATCGCTTTCCTGCTGACTGTCTGCTGGAAACTCCCTTCCCCTCTTGTCCTGTCTCCTCCAGGCACTTCAGGATGGTGGGAAAAAACCCTCCCTGTCTACAGTGCTTTTGTCCAAAGGAAGGCGGGTCTGAATCACTGACCTGGGAACGAACACGTGGGCTTTCCTGCAAATGCACTCAAGTGTGTGGATGGGGCAGTGTGGGGCCTCCCTGCACACGACAGGCCACAGGGCTCCACTGCCTGAGTGACCTTTGTACCAACCCCCCCAGATGCCTCCACCACTCCTCCTCCTGAGCCCCATGCCACCCAGCTCAGCCTGATCTCCCTCCCGGTGGTAGTATGTGCCCACCTGAACACATGTGCCCTGATGCCTGGCCTGTCACTCCCTTGATTCTTGACTTCCCTTATAAATGCAGTGTACAGCTGACCCTTGAATAACCCGGGGGTGGGTGAGGGGCACCCATCCCCCGTGCAGTTGAAAATCCAAGTATAAGTTTTGACTCCCCCAAAACTTTTCTAGTAGCCTACTGTTGACTGGAAGCCTTACTGATAACATAAACAGTCAATTGACACATATTTTATGTGTGTATGTATTATATACCATATTCTTATAATAAATAAACTAGAGAAAATGTTATTAAGAAAATCATAAGGAAGAGAAAATATAGGAAGGGGCAAAAGTAGGTTTACAGTTGTGAGTATGCAAAACAGTCTATTCTTGCATTATTTATTAATTATTGTATTATCTTCCATATGAACAACTATAAACCTACTTTTGCCCCACCCTGTACATTTATGGTATTTATTTTTTAAAATTCCATGTTACTCAAGGATCAACTGTATTTAAAAGGGAGACTTTAACTCTGGAAGCTGAAAACCAGTAGCACTTGTGTATTTGTTTCCCAGGGCCGCCAGAGAGAATCCCCACAAGCTGCGAGACTTGAAACAGCAGAAACGGATCCTCTCACAGTTCTGGGAACCAGAGGTCTGAGATCAAGGTTGTTGGTTCCCGATTCCCCCTGGGACTCTTAGGGAGACTGTTCCCTGCCTCTCTTGGCTCTTGGTGTTGCTGGCAGTCCTCGGCTTTCCTTGGCTGGCAGCTGCCCCACTCCAATCCCTGCCTGTCTTCCACGGCCTTCTTTCCTCAGTACCTCTGTGTCAAATCTCCTTTCTATTACGAGGACACCAGTCACTGGATTTAGGACCCACTCCGATCCAGTATGGTCTCCTCTCAAAATCCTTAACTTCACTGCAGCTGCAGTGACCCT
Source organism: Trachops cirrhosus (assembly GCA_028533065.1). Classification (NCBI taxonomy): domain Eukaryota; kingdom Metazoa; phylum Chordata; class Mammalia; order Chiroptera; family Phyllostomidae; genus Trachops; species Trachops cirrhosus. The sequence goes on from CM052540.1 coordinate 95,329,226, forward strand.
ATTTCCAAATAAGATCACATGCCCAGGTACTGAGGGTTAGGATGTGGACCTATCTTTTTAAAGGGCGGGCGGGGAGGGAATCACCGTTCAACACACTGTATTTCCTAGAAATGAAAGATACCATAAAAGTAAATACAATAAAAGCAAATCCATGTCATTAAATTTTAACCGGGCTCTGGGCCTGAGGCCCGCCCTCTCCCTGTTGAAAGTGAGACCAGCTGGGGTCAGAGACCTGTCAGCACCGACGGAGGCTTCCTCGCAGCTGGGGTCAGAGGGCTGAGCAGAGAGTAGCCGCAGCTCGCCCTGGGACTCAGAGAATTCAGTGTGTGTCCGTGGCCTTGGCGTCGTCTCAGGCCCCGCGGCTGGCCGATGGGGCCGTGGCAGTCTGAGGGGAGCAGCGCGCCTGCTGCAGAGCGGCCCCGGGCGGGCGGCTCTTCCTTCAGCTTTTTGTCCTTGTTTATTATTATTAATTGAGATAAAATTCACATGACATAAAATGAATCATTTTAAAATGAACAGTTCAATAGCTTTAGGTTCACTCATAACCTTGTGCAACCACCACCTCTGTCTAATTTCAGAATATTTTTATTGCCCCAACAGGAAATCCCGGGGGCGTTAGGCAGGCGCTTCCCAGGCACCGCCATCCTTCTGTCTGTACGGCTCTGCCTGTTACGTTTCCCACAGGCGCACTCACGCAATAGGCGGCCTTTGTGGCTGGCTCGTTTCACTTTCCACAGAGTTCCCAAGGTTCATCCATGTCGTAGCCTGTATCAGAACCTCATTCCTTTGTGAGGCTGAACAATTCCCCGCCACACAGCTAGACCACATTTCATTTCTTCATTCACCCAGGCAGACTCCTTGGCAGCTCCAGCTGCCCTGGCAGGGCACCTGCCCACCCCCTCACCTGCCCGGCAAATTCACAGGAACTGCTTGAAGTTCGCCTTATCACACAGTGTCTTCTCTTGAACCTGCTTATCTCTGGCACTTTATTGATGCTGAGATTTCCTGCCAATCCACCTGGGCGAGGACAGTCACTGCCAAAAACCTGGGAAATTGCACCCTCTGCCTGGCTTTGGTGGCATCTCTCTACGAGAAGTGACTGCACAGCCCCACCACCTTCTGGCCCCTCCCCACAAGCCCCCAGTGGGTGGGCAGACAGGTTCCATTTCTCTCATCATTGAACATTATCCAACAAACATGGAACATCCGCCGTGTAGCCAGGCACTGAGGAGGCAGCAGTGAACAGTCAGACCAAACTCTGGGCCACCGGGAGCCGACCTCCCAGCAGGGGAAGCAGGCAATAAGCAAAATAAATCCATAAATTCCGTAGTGATTGGAAAGTGCTGTGTGCATAAGAAGAGCCCAGAAAAGGAGAGATGAGAGGGGCTGCAGTTTTAAACAGGGAGATGGTGGAAGGTCATGTTTAGAAAGGCCATTTGAGCAAAGATTGAGGGAGGTGAGTGAGGAAGCCTCGTGGATGTCTGAGGAAGGAAGTCGCAGGCAGAGGGAACAGCCAGTGCGAAGGCCTGGGGCAGGTTGGAGGAGCTGTGAGGGCCTGCGTGGCTGCAGAACAGCTGGGAAGGCTGAGCGGAGATGAGCGGAGGGATGGTGGGACAGGCCAGGGGTCCCGGGAAGCCACTCCAGGACTTGGACTTTTCTCTGAGGAGCACGGGGGGCCCTGGGAGGACTTTGAGGAAAGGAGGCCGTGTCCTGACCTCTGTTTTATCAGGGCCACCCAGACTGCTGCTTGGAGAATATTCTGGATCAGGGTAAGAGTGGAGGCCAGAGGCTAGTTAGGAGGCAGTTGGCAAAAGTCCAGCTCAGCAATCTAACAAGGCCCATTAGCTTTGCCCTGAGACTCCAACACATACACGCACCTGTGTGGATATGCACACACGTACACTCTGTTCACATTCGTGCACACGTGTGCACAAGTGCACACACAGAGCTCTTGGAGCCAGACAGACCGAGGCTCGACTCCTGACTCTGTAACCAATTTTCAGTGTGATTGAGAGCAAGCAACTTCCCATGTCTGAGCCTCAGTTCCCCCTCCTGGTAAGTGGAAGTTCAGATACCTGCTTCCCAAAGTGCATGTGGGCAAATGTTCACACTTCGCCCAGAGGAGTGGTGTTGAGAGACTGGCCCCAACGGCGCTCACACAATGACCCTTTGTACACTGAGGCGAGTGGACTGGTTACCCTGGCTTCTGACTCCAGGGAGTGGCCACCGGCAGGCACCACCAGGTCTCTGGAGCCTCTGTGCAGGATTGCCCCAGACCAGGCAGGGGGCTTCAGAGGTCACTGCTGGCCTCCAGAGTGCCTGGCCTCTGGAGCAGCAGCCCCATAAACACCCCACCACAAGACCCAGCAACAGAGCCACTCACATGTCCCGCCTGGATGCTTCTGAGTTGTGAGAAGGTCATCATGAAAAACACAGGTGGGAAAAACATTCTGAGTCCACGCTTCCGTGCCCTGCACTGTCCCACACATAGTTGTCATCATTATCATCATCATCTTTGTTTCCATCAGCAGCATCCTCATCATCTTCCCCATCTTCATCACTAGCCTCTGCTAAATACCACCTCTGCATCAGGCCCTGCATAAAGTTATCATCATCATCCATCCCATTTCATCCTCTCAACAACCTTGCGAGGTGGGTACAGTGATTTCCCCCATTTTCCAGATGAGGAAACCAAGGCACAGATAGGTTATGAGATTTGCTCAAGATCACCTATCTAGGAAACAGGGCTGAGACTGATTTTCACCCAACAGGCCTGCTCTAGCACCCACACCTGGTCCCCAGCTGAGAAGGGCAGCCTTGGTCTTGGCCAGGGTCTCGGCCTGGGACCGGTGGGCAGCCTTCACTGGGATAACCAGGCCTCTTCTGTGTCTGCACTGATGCTCTCCAGAGCAGCGGTGTGTCTCGTGTCCTCTCCCAAAGTGCCGTCCTTTTCCCAGAGTAGGCAGCTGAGGTGGGCAGAGACACACTCCAGTCCTAGCAGTGGGATTCGAACCCAGGTCTGTTTCCCATACTATGCCCAAGAAGGACAGGCTAGAGAGGGCATCCTGTGAGGATGGGAATGGTGTTATGTGCAGAGCCCGGCAGCCTCCACCACAGCCTCCCTTATAATGCCCCCAGTGGCTCTCCACGGCCCCACTGGGTTCCCCCCAGGTGTGATGCTTCAGTGGGGTTACGGGTGTCTCATGTAACTTCCGATCACAAGATAAAAAGTGATTCCCTGTTCTCATTCCCTACCATTCCTTCAGGTGAAGGCAAAGAGGAAGTCTCTATGGGTGCTTTGTTAGTCTTTAACAGCCATTTAAGCATTTGCTGATCTCCCCTTTTTGCAAAAGAAAGAAACCTCCAGTATTCAACAGGCAATCTCTGGAGCCAGAACTGACTGATTTTATTTTCATGGTACTTGCTTAAGTTGTCTGCTACTTATGGCAACAAGCAAGCATTTCACTTGTGGCAACAGTGGGAAATGTCCTCTTCAATTAAAACTAGTTTTTCAAAGTATTGGGTTTCAAACAAACTTGTTAGGCACAATGAAATGTCACCTCACACCTGTCAGAATGGCTATCATCAAAAAGACAGCAAACAGCAAGTGTTGGCTGGTGAGGATGTGGAGAGAGGGGAACCCTCCTGCACTGTCAGTGGGAATGTAAATGGTGCAGCCACTGTGGAAAACAGTACAGAAGTTCCTCAAAAATTAAAAACATAACTACCAGGTGATCCAGCAATTCTACTTCTGGACATTTATCTGAAGAAACCCAAAACACTAATTCACAAAGATATAATTGCATTTCATCTCTATGTTCATTGCAACATTATTCACAACAGCCAAGACATGGGATCGACCTAAATGCCCTTCAACAGTGAATGAATAAGATGCAGCATATACCCACAATGGAATATCACTCAGCCATAAAAAAGGAAGAAAATCCTGCCACTTTTGACAATGTAAATAAACATGGGGGGTATTATACTAAGTAAAATAAGCCAGACAGAGAAAGACCAATATTCTATGATCTCATTTATATGTGGAAGTGAAAAAAAAACACTAAAAAAAAGAGAGAGATCAGATTTGTGGTTGCCAGGTGAAAGAAGGGAGCCCTGACTCAGCCCAGGAAGGGAGGATGGGTGGAGGACTCTGGAAACCAGAGAGGACAGAGGGGGTGCGGCTGAAAGCAGAGAAGGCTGGAGCCTTGCTTCTGGGTGGAACGGCAGGTGGACAGCACTACAAGACACGTGCCGGCTAAGGGAGGGCCTGAGACTGGGCCACCCCCAGTGCCCAGAGCCTGCAAAGGGCCTGCAGAAAAGCCCGAAGTTATCATGTGTCCCAGTCCCGAGGGTTCCAGAATCCAACCAGGGGCCTAGGGGCTATGTGTCCACCTAGGTCAAGGTGGCTAGGTTACGCTGCAGTCACAGGTGGCTGAACACAGCTGGGGTGAGCTCTCCCCGACCATGTGTCCAGCACTGGGTACAGAGCTCTGCCTATAGATCATTCTGTTTTCCGGCTGAGGGAGGCACCATGCCTCTCAGTACCAGACGGCACAGAAGAGCAGGGGGGATCCCACCAGCTCCGGAGGGTTTCAGCTCAGAGGTCAAACATCACATCTGCTCACACTGCACGGTCGAAGCAGGGCCCTGGAGCACAGCGACCTGAGAGAGGGTGTGGACCCAGGAGGAGAGGAGAACTAGACATCTTGGGGGGGGTTAACAATGTCTCCCACACTCCAGAGGACCCCAGACCTGAGCAGCCCACTGCCCAGAATGAACTCCTCCACTGGGCGGATGCCAGCCCAAGACACCCAGGGACAGGAACCTGGGGACCATCAGAGTTGAAGAAGGCCTCTCCCCCAACAGGATGTTACCCCTGGGAAAAGGGGTGGAGTGGGGAGGAATCAAAAAACAAGAGTCCTGAGTCAAAAAAGTTGACAAGAGAAAGATTGCATTTAAACCATAGGAGTGACAAGAGAAGGTTCTCCTGCCATCAGCAGGAATGAGGACGAAGTTGTCACTGTTTGCACATCTGGGTGGTAATCATAGTCTCAGCACCAACTCAGACTTGCCGCTGCCCAGCCCGCTCTGGGCATTTTGCCTCCACCCCTCTCACCTTCCGGTCCTGTGAGGAGGCCCCACTACTCACTCACCCATTTCACAGAGGAGGAAGCGGAGACTCAGAGAGGTTGGCATAAGAATAAGCCAAACACATTACCCACCGGATCTCTCACTCCGGCCATGCACAATGCAGTCGGTGCTTTATCATCCCCATTGTACAGATGGGCAAAGTGAGGGCCAGAGGGGGAGACCTGAGGTCCCAGGGCTGCTCAGGGCAGAGTGGGGCCCAGGACCCAGTCCGTCTGACCTAGACCCCAGGCTCTCAACCCCTAACCGTATGTCCTCCCTGGCAAAACCCAAATGGCCAGTGCTGCCACCTGCACAGCCCGGCACACAGAATGGTTCCATAACAGAGGTCAGGCTGGGCCTCAGGACGGCCGTGATGGGCGGGGCCTTGCCCACTTCTTTTAAGGAAATCACCAGGCAGCCTGTTCCTAGAAGGAAGGGCCACACCCAGTATTTACCTGTCGGGCACTGGTACCAGTGGCCAGTAGGGTCCTGCCATGTGTCTGCTTCCTGGCAGGGAAAGGGGAAGGAGTGGTCAGGCAACTTCAGACAGGCACCCAGGAGGTACCCATCTCGGGCTCCTCATGGGAGTGTGGGTTTGCTTTGAGGAATTCACGGGAGGACTGAGTTTTTCACTGAGTTCGAGAGATGAGGAACTCATCTCGAGAGATCCCACATGCAGTGGGAGACAGCGGGATCACTGGAAGTCTCTGGAAGTTCTTCCAGACCTGGAAGGAAGGCCCTGGCCCTCCGGAGGGGTTGGAATTCAGGTCTGGGGACCTTGTGTAGCCTCAAGGGACAGGTGGTTTCATGAGTCAACTCTACCAGCTGAGTGTTAAGACACCTGAGCTGAGTGAGTAAGGGACACAGGTGGTCAACAAGGTCCCTGCCCTCACAGCCTGGGGATGAGGCTGACACAGTGATAATCACATCAGCGTGTGGCACTGCAGCTACATTAGGTGCCCCCAGGATATTTCAGAAGCACAGAGCAGTGCTCCCCAATCCAGTGAGGGCGGCACAGCTGGAGAAGGGACACTGACATTTTACCTAGAGATAGTGGCAGGCCAGATACAAGTCCTGCCTCCATGCAGTGGTGCTGAGTTTTCCTGTGCCTCAGTTTTCCCCTCTGTATAATGGGGGTGACAGCCCTTCTCCCTGGCCCTGGAGGGTTGCAGAAGAAACCACACTTGGCAGGGTAGCCACTTGGAAGACAGGCCACAGAAGGATGGCTGGGCTTATTACTAATGAATGAAGGGCTGGACCAGTTCATGAGTCACCCAAATGAGCCACTGTGATCGATCTAATGCAATGAATGGACAAATGAGAGGAATGAATCAATGAGTGAAACACTCAGGACCTGCCTCCCAGAGCTGCAGAGAGGAGGCCTGGCCCTGGGGAGGGGAGGAGAGGCAAGCTCTGAGTCAGAACAAGGTCAGGGGTGAGGCAGTGGCTCCCCACCATGCACAGTGTACACCCATGACACCCCACTTAATCACTCCCCGATGAGAACATGCCAAGGAGCCTAGCAGGATTCCCTTGAATCATGTTTCCTGCTTCCAGGCCTGCAACTCAGTGTCCCTCACCCCCACCCCACCTCCCATGCCCAGCAGACCATGAATCAGGGCTTTTGGAGGAAATAAGAGTCAGAGACTCAGTAAGGAGTTTCTAGAGAAGTCTGGGACTGTGGCAGGGCCAAGAGAGGCTCCTGGCACCCCCCTGGATGAGACTGCGGAACATGGAGACCCCTTGGGTGGGGCCAAGGTACCCTCTGCCCATCTGAGCTTTGGGGTGCTGCGGTGTCACCTCACAGTCAGCTCCACCCCACAATACACAATTGTAATTACAACCAGCATTTAGGGAAATAGGCGCTGTGCCAAGGGCCTCTGTCTATTTCCTCATTGGGTCCTCACCCCAGCTGCCAGAAGGGAGACATCTGACTTTGCCCACATCCCACCTGCTTTTGATTCCCAGACACGACAGTCTCACGTGCTGGGCCATCCAGTCGTCTCAGTGTCCCCATTCCGCAGAAACGGCAGCTCAGGAAGGCTGAGCAGCCCGGAGGGGAAGATGGGGGTGGGGAGCGCTGGCTCCTGGGCCCGGAGACCCGAGACCCACCGGGAGTGCTGGGGAACAAAGGGACGGCAGTAAGGAGGCCTGTGGTGAGGCTGGGGCGCAGGGCTGCCTGGCAATACCCACCAGGGGAGTTCGACGCTGGGGGTTCGAGCCGCTGGCTCCTCAGGCTGGGCCTTTCTTGCCCTCCTGCCAGGGTTTCTTCTGGAGTGGGGTGGTGGTGCGAGGTCCATCTGTCCAGCCCCAGTGATGACTCTCACCAAATCAGTCTGCAGAGCCTCCCAGAGGGGCTGCTTTGCATATGAAAACAGGACCCAGGGAGAGGTCTTGCAAACACAGAGTTGGGGGAGGACGATGGTGCTCCAGGCAGACAAGAGTTAGGATTTTCTGCAGTGAGGGTGCCTTTCTAGAATGCTGCAACTCTGGGGCCAGAGGCACTGTGTAATCAGCCTGTGGGCTAACCAGCCCCAGATGGTTCTGGGACTTGAAGACCAGGCAAACTTGAAAAGATTCAGATGCTTTCTCTGCCAGGGGGCAAGTGGGGAAGGAGGCAGCAGCCCCACCCCCCAGCATTTCTCCCTCTGCCTCAAACTGTGGTCACATGGGAACACTTCACTCCCCAGACATTATATTCAAGGTTGGTTCAAGTAGCACAACTACCAACCTTTACCCCGTGGGTGGGATGTCTCCTGACCGTCTATAGGGCACTGTGCTTAATTAAGTGCTGCACACACAGGGTCTCCGGGAAGTCCCACCATAAGGTGTGAGCAGAAGCTGCTCTTTCCCCACTTTTCAGGAAGCCAAGAACAAACAGACAGGTTTACTAATTTGTCCAGAGTCACACAGCTGTAAAAGGTGGAGCCAGGATCAGAACTCAGGACCTTGCTCTTTTGGCTGTTCACACCTTGGCTGCCTCAAGAAATGTTTGCTGAAATGGCAGACTTGGTTAAATTCACCGCATTCTGTCCATACCATGGACTGTCCTGACCACTGCAACGGTGATTTGGAATACTGCCTGCTCTGGAGAAATGCCTGTGGTATGCTGTTACAGGGGAGAGCAAGTTGCAGGAGTGTGAAACGACAACCCCGTTCTTGTTCATTTAGAAAGTGTTTGCACAGAAACATGACCAGAAGACCGTTGTGTCTTCTAGTGTCGTATGTTGTAGCGGCAACACTGAAGGAGGGAGAACAGGGTTCCACAGGGAAAGATGGGGCCCGGCCCATTAGGCATGTTGCCACCGAGCCTCAAATGTGACGGAGGCTCCCATGTCCTGGAAAAGCAAGTGTCCCCATTGATGGGAGTCTGATGACCAGACTTGGGTGTGGTGTGGTGTGGTGCGGTGTGGAGAGGGAGAGTGACCATCCGTGTCCGGGTAGGGAGGCTTGGGGCCCTGCAGGGTGGGGTGGGGAGGCACAGTGTGTCCCTAGGCTGATTCTTCTGCCTGGAATGCTTCCCCTTCCACCTTCGTCAAACCTGTCAGTCCTGGAGACCAGTTCAGACATCCCTCCTCCAGGAAGCCTCCCTGGATGTCCCCACCAGGCACAGGCCTTCCTGGGCCCTTCACTGGATTCCTTGTGTGGGACTTAGTGCTTCTAAACCCCTCCCCTTGACTCTGACTTCTCTGAGGGCACAGCCATAGGCGCAGGTGGTTCATTTCTGTAACCCCAGCACCTCCTACAAGGGGTACTTTTAAGTGGAGCTTAGCCCCTCATTGGGCTCATGGCCACCTTAAATTGCCCTTCTCTCACCCGACCCTTTTCATGCCTTCTCCCATTTAGCCCTCATCCTAACCCATGAGTACCGCTATTTATTCCCATTGTACAGATGCAGAACCTGAGCCTCAAGAGGGCTAGGGAGCTCGCCCTAGGCCACACAGCCCTCCAGGATCCAGACCAGGCCTGTGCTGTGTCTGCAGGGTGTCCCAGAGGGTGCTAACCTTGCTCTGCCATGCTTCACAGACAGTTAAAATCTGGTTTCTCTTTCAGTAGCTGCCATGAAGAGGACCAGCGCATTTTGACCTAAAGCATTTTGAGCTCTGGAACTGCAGTAACTAGCACTCTATGGCCTTTCCTTGTTTCTGAGCCCAGCTCAGCACATAGACGCGTGGGTCCCTGTGTGGACTTGCAGCAGGACATCTGAGAAATCAGCTTCCTGCCCAAAGTCCAAGAGGGCTTTCGGGAAAGAGCTGGGGAAACCAAGAAGGGACACAGAGGGGCCAGGTAGCAGACAGGCACACTTCCTGTAGGTGGAAAGTCTACCCATCACTGCTGGGAACTGCGATGGCTCAGCGAGAGCACGGTGCACTTTGACCCTGGTAAAGCATCCAGCTGTCACTGTTAACTCTCCTCCTTCCTTCCCGGGAAACACAGTTGGCCTGGCTTGGAGTCTCCATGTCTGACATTCAGGAGTGCCTATCCAGCCACCTGTCTGGCCACCAGACAGAGCACCCAGCTGGGGCTTCAGCCAGCTGTCCGGGGACAGGCTGGGTCTCAGTGCTGAGCCCTGAGCTGGCCTGGCCAGACGCAGCCGTGTAGATGAGGCAATGTGAGTCCTATTTCCTGTTACTATGGCTATGCAAATGGGGGGAAATCAGGGCCTCTCCTGAGGCAGGCTTCCTGGAACAAGGGCATTGATTGTCCGAAGAAACCTGGCCCCAGTGGGGCCCCCTTGGGAGGGGGCGGGTGTAAATGGCTAAGATCCCTTTCTCTCCTGGTGCAGCTCTTGATGTAGGAGCCTGCCTGCTGGGCTAGGGCCCTGCTGGGAAAGCTGCCTTCAGCCCAGACCTGGCTGGATTGGCCACCTGTCCAACCCACCAGGACCAGCCTCGCTGTGACAGCTGAGAGGCAGCTTCCACATCTCATCACTGCATCTGCAGCACAGGGAGTTCGGAGCAGGAAGCAGAGATGGCCTCACTGACTTTCGGTGCCCGTCCCAGAGATCACCACGCCCAATCCCCTCTATTTACAAATGAGGAAACTGAGGACACCAGACTGGGCCTGGGACTTGCCCAGGTCCCGCCCCTCTCCCACTCACCCCGACATGCCTTGGGGACATGCCTTGGCAAACTTCTGCTTGCTACCAAAAGCCTACTGGTCCTCCAAATCCCTCTTCTGGGCCCTGCTGCCTCACCAGCCTGGCTGGCTGGGATTCTCGCCCCACCTGGCTGGCCTCTCCCAACCCCCACCTCAGGTCAGACTGTCCAAAGGGCCATTCTGAGCTCACATCTGACCATGTCACCCCACTGCCCCTGTATCAAGCCCTTGCTCTAAGCAGGGTCCCCCAGATGGTCCATAGTCAGGCTGCTTCCACCCCATGTAGCCTCATCTCTTAGGCCTCCTGCCTCACACATACCTTGACCTGGTGATGCCAGAACTCCTCCCAGTTCTCTCTTGCATCTCTGTGGCTTTGCTCAAGCTGTTGTCTCATCCTGGGATGGCATTTCCTCCACCTTTGTTTCTCTAACTGCTATTCATCCTTTAAGACAGAATCATCACCTCCAGGGAGTCTTCCCAGATGCCCCCAGCAGGACCAGGTGCCTCCTCTGGGCTCCCTTGCTCCCTGCATGTCCCTCCATAATGGCATGTGTCACACTGGGCTGTCATTGTTCCTTTTGTATCTGTCTCCTCCCCTGGCCCGGGGGCTCTTTGAGGAACCGGCCCAGAGAAGGCAGGGTAGGCGGGGAAATACAGGCAGATGGAAGGCACACTTAGGACATTCTTCCTATGGGTTGGTGATAAATTGGACGTGAGCTGAGGTGGAGAGGGGTGTCAAGGCGTGCCCACTGTGCCCACTGTGCCTTTCCCATGATGGGGAATGCTGGGGGTCAGGAGGACGCACGAGCTTCAATCATCTTTGAATCCTTCACCCCCTCTTCCCACATTTAGGAATCTTAACCCCTGCCCATCATGGGCCTTGAGGCAAGGTAGAGCTGTCTCCCATCAGAGGAGCCCAAATAAGCCACACGCACTTTCCCATCCTCCTGTGCTGCTAGAGAATGGCCAGCCATGTAACCTGGGCTCAGCCAATCAGAGACACCCACTCCAGAGTTTGTGGGAGAAGCTGGTCCAAACTCAGTGTCTTCTCCAGCGAGCCCCCACAATGGTTAAGTTCCTGAGGGATCTGCAAAGATGTGTGGGCATCACCAGGCTGGTTCTGTGGCAGAACTAGAGTTGGGGTCTTGTTTCCCACCTTCAGCCTTCTTTTTCATGTGGGCCCCCCGCCTTTCTGGGGGTTCAGTGAGCATGCAAATATCTGTATGCTCTTTTTCGATTTAAATGATCCGTAGTTGGTTCAGTTGTTTGTTACTAAGAACCCTGAAGCCTCCTCCAGGGGACATGCCTGGAATCACCCTTGAAGGAGGAGCCAGTGTTGACAGGAAGTGTATTCCCGGAGCCGGGAACAGCTGACCAGGGTCAAAATCAGGCTTCAGTACCAGGAATGCTAGGGAGAACCACTCACCTGGGTTCAGAGTGTGGGGTTCAGGGTGGAGGATGAGGTCAGAGATCCTGGCAGGGATCAGATCCAAGACAGCCCTGCATGCCAGGTCAAGAGCAAACTTGGACACTATCTTGCAGGCAATGAGAACCAGATCACCTGATCAGATTTGTGTTTTAGAAAGCTCACTCTGCTGCTGTGGGAAACTAGACCAGATGGGAAGAGGCTGGAAGAGCAAAACACCAGCTGAAAGACTACTGCAATAGTCCCAGCAGATAGTCTTAAGAGCCCAAAGACTGAGGCAGTGGTGATAGGCAAGGACAGAACTGAAGTTCAGGGTGGCTGGCAAGGGAGAGCCATCGAAGGTCTGAGTGACCTGACATGACCATAAGAAAGTGGGGTTTGAACTCTATTTCTTTCCAAACACAGGTTCCAAATATTATCTGGTCCTTAAAAAGCCCTTATAGCTTCTCAGGATCTCCTCATCAGGAGTAAGGTACTGGGTGACTGCAGCCCAGCTGATATAGACCTTCAGACGTGAGTTGGGCACAGAAAGCAGGTCTATGAACTCCATACCACTGCCGAGGCTGTGGGCTCCAGAGGAGGGGCAGAATCAGAGAGCAACCTTGGCCCAGAAAGAGGGATTCAGGCAGGGCAGTCAGGGTCTGGGAACATGATGGTTCAGAAAACAGGGGGAGGGAGCACAGAGCACAGAGCTGCCCTTGCCAGCCCAGGGGTGGTGGGAGCATCCTGAGGGAGACAAAATGTCCAGATCAGAGGGCAGTGGCAGATGGATACCAAGTCCAAGGTTCAGCCCCTACCATTGACCCCAAATTGCACTGGCCTTGTCCCTTGGGATGAGGAAGAATATCTGGGCTCATTTTCCCATTTTACGGATGAAAACTTGGAACCCAGAGTTACATAAGGTAGTTGATCTTTTTTTCCTTTCCCAAACCCCAAATTGAAAAGCCAATGGGGCCCCACAGCCCTAATGGGCTCTATTTCTGTGCCAGCACCGTATTGTGACTCGGTTTCCTCCTCCAGGAAATAGAGACATGACAGCCTTCAGCCAAATGCCTGGAGAACATTTGCATCCTTGGGATGCCCCCTCCACGTTCCTTCCTCTCCCACTGTCCACAGCAGCCTGCTGGAGACCTCGCCTCTTTGGGGAATACAGACAAGCAATTTTGCTTTGACAATCAGCATCAAACCTGCAAGACAAGGATAAGGAAAGGCCCACACCAGCGGCAGGCCCCATTCTGGGCAGGGTTTGCTAAGGACCAGGGCAGGGGGGCCGGTGCTGCAGGGGTGAGGGAGACCATACCTGCATTAGCTGCCACACCCTTTCCCCCTGGCTGGGTGGATCTGGGCATGGTCCTCCCCTTCTCTGAGCCTCACCTGTATAATGGGGAAGTGCTCGCCCACCTTGCACCACTGATCTCAGGTTGGACAGAGGGAGCCTAGCTCCCTCCCACTCTCCCCAGGCCAGGGACTCCTGGGTGTCCCAGCTAGAGACAAGGATAGCTGTGGGGATGGAGAGAGGCAGACATTTTATAGAAATAATTAGAGGTCAAATCTAAATCATTCAGCAGTGGCAGCAGGCTCTGTGGGTTACCCACCCAGGTCCCCTCATCCCTTCACTGTCTTCTCCTGGGGAACTGCCCCTTTTGCCACAGTACCATCTGCTGCTGACAGTTCACACACCCGAGCGGCGTGGGCATGAAGAAGATGCGGGGGTGCAAAACTCCAGCTCATGTGCCCTGATCAGTGACCCTCACCGCTCCAGTGGGAACCCCTGGGTAGGTCTGCTACTGGTTGATCTTCCTTCTGGCTCCACCTCCCCACACCCTTCCTGGGAACCCTGGAACCCTCCTCATTACCTGCTTCTGGGGAACCCTCAGAGAGGGCAGTTGCTGACCCCATTCGGGGACCGAGAGGAAAGACCAGGCTGAGTCCAGGCTTCGGCTTGTGCAAGGTGGCTGATACTGGCCTGGGAACCCTGACTGGGGGTGGGAGGGGCGCAGAGCCTCCCTGTGGACACGTGGCTCTATGGGTTGTGTTGCCAAAAGTGCACCAGGCTGTTGAACACCCGGAAAAAGGGAGACTCCATCCCAACAAGGCTCCTCTCCCAGCCAAGGGCTGACTAGCCTTTTCCTGTCCTGGGCTGAGCACAGCTGAGGCCTGGACATCTGCACAGGGCAGAGGGCACCAGATGGGGGCCTTCTTGGAAAGTGCCTCCCAGGGGACAAGGCTGGTCCCAGAAAGCATGAGTCATGAGCAAAGAAACCCCAATCAAGCCTTTCTCCCCAGCCAGGGCAGGGGTGCCTCCCAGGCGCTGCCCCAAAGGGGCGCAGCCTTCCGTCATCCTCAGAGTCAGGCAGGCAGGCAGGCAGCCCGTAAACCCCACAGGACTCAGAGGACAGATCGGGGCAGATCGGGGGCGCCGTGCCTCAGGACCTGCCCTGCTTCCTAACACCTTTCTGCTCTACCAGGCCAGTGCCCAGTTTTCCTACATGGAAATTCTCCAGGCCCCCCACCTACCCCATAGAGTCATCACAGAGTGCAGGTGCCAGTCATTCAAACACACTTCCTGGCAAGAGAGAGGGGGAGAAGGGGAGAGAGAGAGAGAAAGAGGAGAGAGCGCTAAGCTCTGGGTGGTCTGAAGCCCGGGGCACCCCAGGCTCAGAACCCCTTAGCCCCTCCCAGAACCTGTTGACCCTCCTGCTCTGCCAAGTGACTGCCTCGTGGTTGGTGGGCCCTGCCCCTGCCCTGCCCCTCCCAGCTGCGAGTCCTGGGGCAAAGCCAGAATGCACATGTAGAGCACTTGACACATTCTGGGGCCCTGGGGAAAGGGGCACCACCTCCTTCTAGAGTGAGAGCTACTTCCTGCTCTGCACTTGCCCCCCAGCCCTGTGGGGGGAATAGGCAGCAGCAGGCATGATTTATTTCGTATAGTTCCACGAGCATATGTCAAAACCTCCAAATCAGGGCTGCCCCACCCACAGGTCCTGAACAAAGAAGGATGAGGGGATGGGTGGACAGGTGATCCTGCACTGGGGGCTCTCTCTCAGCCTCTGATCCCCCCAGCTTTGATAACACTTTCATCTTCCCAGCTTCTACTCTGGGAGGCTGACTCAACTGTCCCCTGTGGGCCACCATCCCCAGGCATGAGGACAAGGGTCTTCACAGTTTCCTCACTTCTCCTGGCCCAGAGCAGGATCCTTGAAGCTTATTAATAATAACAGCCAGATCTAGTGTTTACCCCATGCCTGGCCTTTGGCTAAACACTTGGCCCCAGTCATTATACTGATCATCCCTATTTTTCAGCTAAGGAAACTGAAGCTCAGAGAGGTTAAGCAACCTACCCTAATGCACACAGCTAGTGCATGGTGGGGCATCTAATATGATTGTCACCCCCTAACCTTTCCTATTCTTCATAAATCCATATTGTAGATTCAGCCCCCCACACTCAAAGGGGACTTCTGGCAGCTCTCAAAATATTTGTGGAGCCCTGGCTGGTGTGGCTCAGTGGATTGAGTGCCAGACTGCAAACCAAAGGGTCACTGGTTCAATTCCTAGTCAGGGCACATGCCTGGGTTGCAGGCCATGTCCCCAGTGGGAGGCACATGAGAGGCAACCGAACACTGATGTTTCTCTCCCTCTCTTTCTCCCTCCTTTCCCCTCTCTAAAAATAAATAAATAAAATCTTAAAAAATATATTTGTGGAATGAAAACTCACAGCAGCTACTCACTAAGGGCTGCTGAAGTTTTTATTTATGTATTTGACATTCAGTCCAGTTTTCTAAAAGATAGGTCAAAATGCCAACAGGACAAAAAGGTCCTCCTGTCCTCTGTCCCTGAGCTGTTGGGCTGTCTCCCTAATACCAGTGTCTGACGGTTCCCTGAGAGAGCGTTAACACGTCCACTCCAAAGTTAGGACACTGCACACACCAGTATTAGTCATCTATGGCTATGTAACAAATTACCCCACAACTTAGCAGCTTAAAATAGCAATGAACCTGTATTATCTCCCAGTTTCTGAGAGTCAGGAACCACTCAGCTGGGGGATTCTGGCTCAGTCTCAAAGGAGGGTTGCCAACTGGGGCTCAAGTCAAGTTGCCAGCAGGGGCTCTGTTATCTGAAGGCTCAACTGTGGCTGAAGGACTGACTTACTTCCAGTACGGCTCATGCATGTGGCTGTTGGCAGGAGGCCTTAGTTCCTCACCACAGGGCAGCTGGCTTCACCCAGGGCAAGTAATCTAAAAGAGAGCGAGGTGGCAGCCACACACCTTTTATGATGGAGCCGAAGGAGGCACACATTTCCACCGTTCCTCTTAATTACAGCACTCATTGGCTAATGTGAGAGAGGGCCACGCAAGGGTGTGAAGACTAGGAGGTAAGCATTACTAAGTGACCTGCAGGCTGCCTGACACACATCTCACTCTGCACCTTGCTTTTTTTTGTCACTGAGCAATGGTCTTCAGAATAGTTCCATATTAATATGCAGAAAGTGGCTTTATTTTTCTTGACTGCATAGTATTCCATATGGGTACAACATGATTTAGGTACTGAGTCCTCTGTTGTGGTCGTTTCTAGTCTTTTGCTGTTACAGTCAAGGCTGTAATGACTGTCTTTGTACCAGAGTTATTTGGACTGTGTGGAGGAGTAACACTCAGGGATGACGGTGGGTGGGGGAAGGGGCACAGTGATCTGACGGAACCTTCTCACATGCTAGAAATGCTCCAGATCTTGACCTAGGTGGTAGTTCCATGAGCATAAACCTGTGTAAAAATATATCAAATAGGACAGTCTGTGTGAATGCACACTACTGATTGTATGTTTTACCTCAATAAACACTTTTACCAGTTTGATTCCCTGTCAGGTCACATGCCTGGGTCGCAGGACAGGTCCCCAGTAGGGGCCGTGCAAGAGGCAACCCCACATTGATGTTTCTCTCCCTCTCTTTCTCCCTCCCTTCCCCTCTGTCTAAAGATTAAATAAATAAAATCTTAAAAAACATAGACACGTTTAAAATAGGACTCATAACAAAGAAGCACTGGCACATGCTACAACATGGATGAGCCAGGAAACATGATGTTCAGCGAACGAAGCCAGGCACGAAGGCCACATGATGTATGACCCCATTTATGTCCAAAACAGGCAAGAGGGGTAGATCAGTGGTTGCCAGGAGCTTGGGGGGGCGGGGGTGGGGAGTGACTGCTGATGGGTATGGGGTTTTATTTGGGGGGATGAACATGTTCTGGAACTAGAATAGTGACAATGGTTGCACAACCTTGTGAATGTGTGAAATGCATACTTTAAATGGTGAGTTTTATGTTATGTGTATTTTACTGTAATTTTTAAAAAAATAATTGATGGTAAAACAAATATTTTAACTTCCCTCTTAATACACATAGTGCCCTGCAAGGGCTGTCCTGTTTTCTCTGTTTAGCAGGTAAGGAAGCTGAGGCTGAGGCCCAGAGAGGCGAGGAACGGGGACAAGTCCAAGGTCACACAGCCTCCCCAGACCTTGGCTGTGAGCCCTCGCCACTGTTACAGGAAGTGTTCCTGGAAAGCAAGCTGGCCCTGAGTTCCTCGTAGAGATCAGAGGAGCCACAAGATCCCCAGGCCAGGGCAGAGGTCCCCACCCTGGACGCTGGTGACACTTCCCCTCAGCGGGTGGGGCTGGGACCCGCAGGTCTTAGCCCCGAACAGTGTGTCCTCTCGCCTTGCAGTTCTCGGTAGGCTGGGAACAGTCTGTCCTGTAGAGTTTCCTGTCCCCTCCTCTCACTGCCTGCTGGCCACAAGGCTGCCACCCCCAGCCTGACCCTGGAGAGGCTAGTCTCTGAAGCTCTCAGCAGTGAGGAGGGTGGTCCTGGGGCCATCCTGAGCTGAAAGACCATCACAGTTCACAAGCCACCACCCCCTGGTTTGGCTGTCCCAGAAAACTTTTTTTTTTTTAGTCAACCCAAATGGTTCACGGCAATGTGATAAAAGCATAAAATACAGAGAAACAGGTTGAATGCCCCACACTTAGAAATAGCATGCTCTCCTTTTCCTTCTCTCCTCACCCCTCCCTCCCCCCTTCCTTTCTTTCCACAAACATTTATTGAGCACCTGTTATAAGCCAGCCACTCACAGCTCCAGGTACTGGAAACACTAGCAAGCAAAATCAAGTCTCTGCTATTGGGCCATTTACATTCTGGAGGGACTTCCTGCATGTGCGTGCAAGCGTGTGTGTGTGTGTGTGTGTGTGTGTGTGGTTCATTATAGGTGTGGTTGTTGGAGAATACAAGCTAAGATGTTTCTTGAGCTCCCCAGGACACCCCCATAAAGCAAACAGAGGCCCAGAGAGCCGGGAACAAACCCAGGCTGCTTAACCACTGTGCCGAGCTGCTGCTGGAGACAGTGGCAGTGATGATGGAGATATTAATAAATCGGTTTCTCTTTGCAGCACAGGCTCATGGTTCACAGGCTGTTTTTTCTTGACAGGCTTTGCCAGTCCCCAAATCCTCCAAGCCCATTGTAATAGATATCAGCAATGTTGAAGCCTGCATAGTCAGCCTTCCCAGACAGCCTCTTCACCCCCAATTTTATTACCACAGTTTGGGGCATCAGGGTCAGCTAGAGCCACAGCCCATCAGGGCTTCCCAGGCACGGGGTCACCACCCCCTCCCTCCCTGAGGCCCATCCTGGTTTCTGTCTCTGGCGGCATCTGCAGTCCCCCACTCTGTCACCCGCAGCTATTCTTGGCCACTGTCCCCTTTCACTTTCTGCTCTGCCTCTTCCTGCCTCGGTGGTTCCCCGACATCACCTGCTCCTCCTTGCTGCCCCAGCTTTCTCTCCATGCCCCTCTCTCACTTTGGCTGGCCCCAACTCAACCTGAAAGCCATAGTAGGGGCCAGATACAGAGTGCCGTGAGGTCTGCATTCAAGTCCCCATTCTGTCCCTTTCTGGCCAGGTGACCTTGGCAAGTCTCTTCCCTCTGAGCCTCATGCTTCCTTCTGGAAAGGGGAATGCTGTCTGTGCTTATCTCGCAAGACTGTTGAAAGGATGGAGGCTCCCAGGAGAACCTCCCAGGAATCGCATTCTGGCACAGGACCTGGCACCCAGTATTAGCACAGGTATCCTTTACCTCCCCCACCCCAGTTGGACGCCACTTCTGGTCCCCCATGGGCTGGGGTGCCAAGGAAAGAACAGCAGCACAGGCTGCAGGTGGGGCTGTGAAATGCCCTGGGCTGGGCTGCTGCTCTGCTCTGCCTTGAGCAAGTCACTTTCCCCTCCTGAGCCTCAGTTTCCATATTTGTGAGGTGAGGCAGCTGCACTGGAGGATAAAGGGTAACCATGCAGAGTGACGAAGGCAGGGCTAGGGGAAGCCCAGGAGATTGCAGTGGCCCCAAGGGGTCTCTTGATTTGGGTGGGAAGTGGTTCTGGGAAGGCACCTGGGAGAGGAGACAGCGGCGCTGGGTCTCAAAGGAGAATAGTGTCCGTAAGTCATAGAAGGTGGGCCATAACAGTGGAAAGGGAGAACAAGCAAATGTATAGGCCCAGGGCAGAGAGTGTGGGGCTTGGGGAGGGGCAGAGGGGCGGGGGAACTGAAGGAATGAGGCTGGTCAGCAGAAACAGAATGCATAACCTGCGAAACCGCGGCCAGACCCTGTTCCCTATGCAGGGGACAGCTACTGGAGGGCAATAAGCTTCAGATGACAAATCTGTCTCCCAGACAGACTGGGGGCTTCCTGAGGCAGGGGCCAGGCCTTATCAGACTTTGTGGTTCCTGCACCTAGTACAGAACCTGCAAGGAGTTGGCAGGAAGATATAGGCAATGAATGAATGACATTTCTTTCTTCTCTGAAAGGCTTAAACTCCAATGAGTAGTTAATTGTGCAAGGTGGTCAGTCCTGTGTCAGGTAGCTACTGCTGCACAGCTGATCTCCCCAGAATGAGTGACTTAAAATAATAAGCATTTACTGCCGCTCAGGGGGCTGTGGGGCAGCTGGGTGGTTCTTCTGGTCTGGACAGGGCTAGGCTGCTCTGGATTGGTGCACTCTTGGGTCCACTGCCAGCTGATGGGTCAGCTGGGGCTGGCTGGTCTTGGGTGGCCTCAGCTGGATGTTTCCTCTCCTCTGCTTGGCCTCTCATTATGCAGCAGGCCAGCTCAGGCTTGTTCCCACGGTGGTTGCAGAGTCCCAAAAACGGAACCAGAAGCCAGAGGCTTCCTGAGGTTTAGGTAGGAAGCAGTACAATTACTTTATCGCTTCCTATTGGCTAAAGTAGCCCAGGTTCTTTGGATGGGATACAGACTTCTTAATGAGAGAAGCAGCAAAGTCATACTGTCAAGGGCACAGATAGAGGGAGGGATGGATTGGTGCCTTTTTTTTTTCTCCAATCAATTTGACACCTTCTCCAATTCTCATTCCATGTTGATTAAGGAAGTTCCAGTTCCTGGTCAGCAAATGTTTCAACAATGGGCAGGAACCCAGCTCTGGCTAATAAGATAGGAGGGTAGCTGCTGGAGGTTTTCTGGGAAAGGTTTTCTTCCTCAAGGGGGGAGCCCCAGGGAGAAAAGGTTTCTGGTTTTCTTCTGGATGTGACATCTGGAACTACATCAGCCACCCTGGAGCCACCCTCACGTGAAACCAGTGCTGAAACGTCAGAGCAGATAGACGGCAGGAGCCTGGGCTCAAGGTGGCCTGGGAGAGCTGCAGAATCCACCAGTCCAGAAACCCACCCGACCTCTGGACTTCCTGTGGAACACGATATTACCTTTCAGGCTCTTTAAGCCACTTATATCGGGCTTTCCGTTCCGCGGACCAAAGGCATCCTCCACCAAACCCTGGGATCTTTTTGTCTCTGTGAACCTGCTATGCCAGCCTGGGCCAGATCAGAGCTGGGGGCTCCCAGCTTTTCTCTTCAAGGATGCTGGAGTGTCCAAGTGCAACCCCCAACTTTCTGCCTTTTTGTTTTTCACAAGGACCACCGCCGGCCTACTGCACCGAGCACTCCACCCAACAGCCTGGATTCAGAAGCTCTAGGTCCTGGTGAGTTGGGACCTGCCCCTTTTCACTTTGCAGCACCAGGCAAGTCTCCTCATTTCGCTGAGCCTTAGCTCACTCTCCCATACAATTAAGAAACAAAACCTACATTTTGCATGGTTAAGGCTTAATAATGGCAAGTTGGAAATATTTGAAAGGCTCTTCCAGGTAATGAAATTTTGCATCACTATAGCATTTTATAGTTTTCAGTTTGCCTCCCAGTACCTAAACAATGATAATAATAGCAGCCAGCAATTATGGAACCCCAGTGTGTCCCACGGAAACTGTGTGAGGTCAACATTTGCTGTTTTAAACAGCTGTATGGGTTTTCTATTGCTGCGTAACAAATTACCACAAACTTAGCAGCTTGAAATAATGCATATTTATTATTTCACAGTTTCTCAGGTCAGAAATTTGGGACAGTATGGCTGGATTCTCTGCTCAGGGTTTCACAGGGCAAAAACCAAGGGTCAGCTGGAGTACCAGTCCCCAATCTGGAGGGTCTGGGGGGAAATTTTACTTCCTAGCTCATTCTTGAGCTAAACTTAGTTTCTGTAGTTTTAGGGCTGAAGTTCCCAGATACCTGCCAAGGGCTGCTCTTAGCTTTGGAGGTGCCCACATTCCTTGCTGTGTGGCCCCTCCCCCTCCACTCTAGCACCGGAGCATCAGATCTTTCTTGTGCTTCAAATCTCTGACTTCCTTTCCTGGCACCAGCAAGAGAAAATGCTCTGCTTCTAAACGGTTCCTGTGATTAAGTGAGCCCCCCAGACAACCTTCCTCGAATGAAGGAGTCATGCCATATGACACCACCCAACCGCAGGAGCAGAGTCCGTCAGACTCACGTCCTGAGGATTGATTAGGCGGGGGGGGGGGGGCAGGAATAATGGGGCTATCTTAAAATCCTGCCTACCATAGCCACTAAGAGTTGGGTAACTGGGTACACAGAGAAAATGAACACCGTAGTTGATGAACTTTTCCAATGGGGAAGCTCACATCCGTTTGTTTCAGAAAATTTTTCCCTCCGTTTTCTCTGTTCTCTTTGTAACTCTCATGAGCCGGATGTGTTATCGTGTGCAATGATCTTCTACTTTTCTTATCTTTTCTCACGCATTTTCAATCTGTCTTCCTGGGAGACTTCCTAACCTTCTCTTCCAATGCTAATATTGACCTTTTTATTTCCGTTCTCATCTCTTTAGTTCTTTCTTGATCTCTGAAATGTCTCTTTACACAGCCACTTGTTCTTGTTTTATAGATGCGACATCTTTTGTTTCTCTGAGGGTGTTTTGTGGTCTGGAAGAGGTTTCCTGCACCGGCTTTGTTTTCCAGGAGTTCTTTTCCTCTGTTGCTTTTGCTCTCTGCCTTTCATGTCACGGGCTCGCCTCCTGTGCCCAGTGACCCTTGGCTACGATTTAGTATCCAAGGAATACTAAAGCAGGAAACTGAAAACAGATCATCGAAGCTTCCTGTCTGTGAGCAGGGCATAAGAACAGGTGAGACTCATCTGGGTGCCTGGGCAGGATCTGGTTGTCATTGTAGGACCCCGGAGTCAGCATCTGAATTGTCTTCTTTTAGGCAGTCCAAGGTTCCTAAAGAAGCACCCCCACCAAGCCGCCTGCCTGGGGGAAGGCAAGGCTGCCAGCTTCCAGGGACCAAGCAGGAGGATGGGAGAACGGCTGTCTTGCTGATGGGCATGTGGTCTTCCCTTACTCCTTGTATCAGGCCTGACCCCGCTTTCGATTCAGCCTGCCATCCTCAAGTTCAAGGCTTCTGGCACAGTTTTTATTTAGATGGTATGCTTTTTAGGGATACCATCCCTAAAACAGGGGTGAGAGGCTGATGCAGATTGGAGGGCTAAGGGACTCCCAAATTATTCCTTGGAACCTCTGTGCTGCCAGGCAGTGGGGTATAAAATGCATTAAATATGCTCAGCCATCAAGGTCGAGGACCTACTAATTCCTGAGCACCTACTATGTGCTAGGCACTGAATTTAGATCAGGGTTTCCCCCCTCAGGGAACATTTGGCCATGTCTGAAGACATTTTTGGTGTCACAACTAAAAAGTGGGTATACTGATGTTGAGTGGCTGGAAGCCAAGCTAACCATCCTCCAACACATAGGACAGCCCACACACCAAACAGTGCCGAGGTGGAGAAACCCTGCTCCAGAATGATAAAAGACATGTTCCCTGACTTCATGGGAGAGGAGCGAAGAATTTCTATTTCTCAAGCCTGCTATCTACTTTCACAGCAACCCTACAGCCTGGGAACACTCAGCCCCATTTGCTGAATGCCTAATCGGAGGCTAAACTTACCACATGGGGGACACAGAAGATGCTCAGCCTGTGCCAGGTGTGTGTGTGCGGGGGGCGGCACAAATGCCCACCTTCCTGCCCAACCCCCACCTCCCCTTCAGCCTCTGGGGAGAGCAGAGGGTGGCAGCAGTTGCCAGAGTGCGAGCCTGCCCAGACCTGCGGCCCTGCCTGACGTTGGTCCTCACCAAGCCATGTGACGAGACCAGGCCACAAGAAAGAGGTTTCAACAAGCGTTATCGTTTCCTGGAACTCCAACTCGGCGACTTCCCCGAAGACCGGCTGTGCCTGGCAGGCGGGCTGTGAGCAGCGGGGACCAGGCTGCCCCTTTCCTCCTCCGCTGTCTCCACAGCTGCCACCCTCTATCTCAGTCTGACTACCTGGAAACACTCCCCCCGTCCGGGCGCAGAGCCCCTAAAGCTTGGCTGTCAGTTCAGCAGCATCCCAGGGGCAGGGGTGGCGGGCGGTCAGGGTTGGTCTAGAGGGTCTTTCCAATAGCCTCAGGGAGGCTCAGGCCTGGCTGGACCAGGCTGGGACCCCCAGATGTCCAGGAACCCACCCCCTCTCCTCACGGCCCCTGCCAAGGGCACTTGGCCATCAGGCTGGGCACAGATTTACTGGCAGCAAAATGGACACAAATCTCCCATCCATTTCATCTGCCCCCCAGAGTGGAAACTTGGCAGGCCCACAATTTCTGATCCTGTCTTGCTGCTGGTTTAGAAATCCAGGTTGGGGGTGAATCCCATTTTGGCAGGGGCAAGGGGGCCCGTCAGAAACTTAGGGTTCTTGGATGCTGTTATCTCTGGGTGGCTGTGATGACTCTGGAATAAGTCACTTCCTCAATTCCCCAGTTCACAGAAACCAGAGCTATAAATATAGATCTGGCCACAATGAGGCGGGGTGGTGGGCACACGGGTACCCAGAATGACAGGTGGATGAAAAGGGGGAACCAAGGACAAAACCTGAACCTTTTGAAGAGGCAGAAGCCTCCAGGCCCTGCCAATGGGGCTAACTTAATCTGTAGAAATGAAGATGGTGTTAGATTGAACCGTGTGAAATTGTCAGTGCTCTTGTGTTTTTGACCTACAAAAAACAGCAATTTCATATGATTCAAGCTTAACATGATCTACCCAGAAGATTTTCTTAAGAATTAAGTAAGACATTGTGAAGTGCTTAGCACAGTGCCTGTATGTAACAAGTGCTAAATAAAAATAGCCCTTGCATTATATTATAATACACACTTTCTGCCTCTTAACAGTATAGCACCAATGATAATAATGACACTAAATGTTCCTCCACCCATTCTCCCCTTGTCGAGCCCATAGCAACTTCCATTTATTGAACATGTAGCGTGTGCCTGGCATGGGTGTAAGCATTCTTCATTGTCACCAACACTCACTGTCCCCACGATTCCTGAGCATGCACTAGGTGCAAGCATGATCCAAGGGCTCAACATTCGTGTTACACAAGGTGCATAAGCCAACGCTGTCACTACAGGTCACTTCGTTCCTAGCATCCTTGAAGGAAGGTCCTGTTGCCACATTAACTTGTATAAGTGGCACTGTGCTCACAGTTAATCTTGAGCTTATACCCAACTATAGTCTTAGGGCCAGGAATCAACCCATAGTGGGGCAATTGATTTTTTTAACCCCTATATAGGACTTAGTATTAATGTCTTTTTTAAAAAGATTTTGTTTTTATTTATTTTTAGAGAGGGGAAAGGGGGGAGAAAAAGAGGGAGAGAAACCTCAATGTGTGGTTGCCTCTTAAGCACCCCCTACTGGGGACCGGGCCTGAAACCCAGGCATGTGCCCTAGGCTGGGAATCAAACCAGCGATCTTTCCGTTCACAGGCTGGCACTCAATCCACTGAGCCTCAACAGCCAGCGCTGTATTAATGTCTTAAATTTCACCTTGGTACCCTTTCAATGTCTTAATCCAGGGCTCGTTTGGGACCCTGACCCTTGCCCAGTGGGTTCATTGTCTTTGCGATAAGCAGGTTGTCTGGATTCTTATGAAGGTATCCAGGAAGATGGAAGATCGGGCATAGCTGAGGCCAGAACTCCGTGACACACTCTCAAGGCTGCTCGTCTAGTTGGTGTGCAGATGCGTGTGTATGTGACAGACAATTTACAAAGTCACAGGCCCAAGACCTGGGTGTCGATGCTTCTGTCTGGATTCAGACCTCATGAGGTCCAATTTTGGTTTTATCACAAGCAAACTGTGTGAACCTGGGCAAGTTATTTCACTTCTCTGGGCCTCAATTTCCTCATCTGAGAAGTGGGTATAATTCTAGTCCTACCCCTCTAGGGTAGTAAGAAGAATTAACTGAGATGGGGGTGTATGGAGCTGCCCAGCACATAGTAGCTCCTTAGCACCAGCCCATCATCTCAGAGGGCACCTCAATGGCCAGCTTCCCTCTTCTCATGACAGAGCTCCCAGAGCCCCCCACTTTCCTTCGTTTCATGGCTGCTGACCAGCAGTCCCTCCCCAGCCCACCCAGGGCCCCCAACCAGAGCGACTTCTCCTCTCTGAACAGTAGTTTTTCCATCCTTGAAAAAGGAAAAAATCCTGACTGGTGTGGTTCAGTGGGTTGGGCGTCATCTCACAAACTGAAAGGTTGCTGGTTTGATTCCCAGTCAGGACACACGCTTGGGTTGCAGGCCAGGGCCCTGGTTGAGGTGCGTGAGAAGCAAATGATCAATGTTTCTCTCCCACTCTTTCTCCATCCCTTCCCCTCTCTCTGAAAATAAATAAATAAAATCTTTTAAAAATGTAAAAAAAAAAAGGAAAAGGAACAAAACTTCAGTGGGCAATTGAGAACATTTGATGAAATGTGCATCACAAGGTCCACACTGAGCCCTTCCCTGGTCCGCCAGCCCCCAGCTTCCTCGATGGTCAGGTGGGTACAGTCCTCCCTACCTCATCAACCAGCGATCTGGAAGGCTGCTCATGAAACGCTAAGTAGAAAAAGTAGGTTACAATATGGATCAGAAAGGAGGGTGTCTTTTTTTAAAGAAAAAATATATGTATCTGCAGGAATCAGGAAGATACATTATTGGTAGAATCTTCTAAAATTTAAAAACAAATGTGGAAGTTAAAAAATCACGTGGACAAGTATGAGGCCTTGACACTGGGAGAGGCTGTGCGTGTGGGGGGCAGTGGGCACATGGGGACTCTGGGGTTTCCACTCAGTTTTGATGTGAACCTGAAACTGCTCTAAAAATAAAGTCTGTTTTTAAAACTGGGAAGACAATTTTGTTTTATCGTGGACTTTTTTTTTCTAAGTGAGAAAAGTAAATTATTGAGAACAACCATGAATCAGGAAGTGTGAAAGTGTCTACATTCCAGCTTTCCTCGAAGACAGACATCGGTGAGAGGGCGGTCACGGGGGGCCCCACGTCCTGGCAATACTGGTCTGTCTCTGCCAGACCAGCAGTTGTTTTGTCTCTTCCTAGGACACATTGCTCTATTTCACTCACTTGCCCTTTGTTCCAGACAGACCTGACCCCTGACCCTTACTGCTCTTCAAACTCTGACTACCCAGGACTCAGGGTTGCAAGTGAGAGAAACATAAATCAGACAAACATAAGCAAAAAAAGGAAACCGGTGGTATGTGTAATAGGTAAGTCCAGAGGTGGATTTCAGGCATGGGTGGAAGCAGGCATTCATGAGTGCCTCAGTGCTCTGGCCTGTGCTCCTTCTCTCCAACTTTTTTGACACATTGGGCACAATGGTTGCCAGCAGGCCCCCGCTTAGAGGAAAGAGTTCCTTTTCATTTCAGCATTTAAAATCCCAGGAGGGTCTCTTATTGGCGCAGCTTCGACCTGAATCTGGGCCTGGGGACCTTGGATTGGCCAAGTCTGGTCCATGTCCACCTGTGGCCAAGGCCCTACGACTGACAGTCCTTTCAGGACCATACAGAACTGGATGGGCAGTTTCTTCTGAGCAAAGCTCTAGCTCTTGGTACCCGTCATATGTGGACCCTGCTTTCCAGCTGCAGAGGCTTTGTACTTGCTGTTCCTTCCACCTCTTTAAAAATGTGGAGACAGAGACTGTCAGCTCAGGTCTGTGTCCTGTGAGGGCCCAGATACCTCATTTGGGGAAGGAAGGGGCACTCTGGGATCCCACATACCTGGGTGAGGATCCCAGCTCTTTCCCAGCAGGCTGTGTGACCTAGGCAGGTCACTTTACCTCTCTCAGCTTTATTTTTGCTGTCAACCAGAGTGGTGCTGAAGATTTAAATGAGGTATGTGGGAGTCCAAGGCCTGGGACAGAAAGAGCGCTCCAGGTGAGACAGCCGTGACAGGGGTCTCAGGTGCTACAAGAGTCCTGAGTAGGACAGGTCAGTCACACGGGCTGCACTGGGATCTCCACTATAGCTGTGAGGTCTTGGGCAAGTGATCACTACACCTCTCTGAGCCTTAGTTTCTTCACCTGCAAAAAAAGAAGAAACCTGCTACTTCTTGGGCAGTTATATGGATTACGAGAGCTAAAATAGATCACTGTCCCCTCTGCCTGAGATGCTCTTTCCCACTGAGGCTGCCAGGGTGAACTCCTTCTCCCTCACATTAGAACACTCAGACAGCGAGCCTCAGGGGCCTCCCCTGACTCCACATCTCCCACCCTCCTCCGCATAAGTCCTAGGCCTAATTAAGTATTTTTGGTACCCCCCACCCAACCAACCCTCCAGCCACCTTCCTGTAGGCCTGAATAGGGTGATAGTGAAACCATGGCCAAGTCCTTCTTCTTCTAACTCTCTGAATGGCTCAGATTCATCTGCTCCCTGCACAGCTGGCACACAGGAGGCTGAATAAATGTTTGTGGAACGAATGTATAACCCCAGTGCTTTATGGTCCCTAACTCCATCACAGGTCTCTCAGCCCGTCACTGCTGGCAGCATGGCACCCGCTGGGGAAGGGGGGCCTTGGGTGAGGGAGGAAGTCCAGGTTGCAGCTGGAAGGCAGGCGGCTGATTTCTAAGAAACCAACTGAGGGACAGGAAGGCCAGGGCAAAGCTCAGGATGGCTTTCACTTTCAGTTTTCTGGGGCCGGAGTGGAATAGGTAGGTGCCCAAGGTATTGATTGGGAGGGGAGGGTAGTTCAGACACAATTTCTCAGGGTCAAGTGGTGGCAGAGCCACACTTTGGGACGTGGACCAGCCCTGGAGCCCACACAGGTCCTGCACGGCGGCTGGCGCACAGCCACGTGAGCCAAAGCAGGGGCTGCCGCACCTGAGGGCCTGCTACTCAGCTCAACCACCAGTGCTTCCCTTTCATTCACTTGACCTCTAGTTTATACATGCCTCGGATCATTTATTCATGCCTAAGGAAAGGGGCAGGGCTCCTGACATAGCACCCAGCTGCCCTGCCAGCATGGCGACTCTCACAGAGCACCAACTTTGTGCTTAACAGGTTACAAGCACTTCCACTTAATCCTCTGTACCCGGTGAGATCTGGATGCTTACCCCATTTCACAGAGGAGGAAATTGGGGCTTAGAGTTGGCAAAGGGACTGCTTGCCCAAGACACACAGCTGGCGGCCAAGCTGAGCAGTGTTGCACAGACGCGGGATGGGTGCCCCGGAGGGTCTCTGGATGATGATTTTAGGTGGAACACAGGGATAGTTTTATAAAACATTGAGCACTGTCCCTGACGTGAAACAGCAGTTCCCTATTTTAATTCTCTTGTAGTCTTTCTGCTTAATTCAAGAAGAAAGTCTCATATGGGTGCTCTTGTGTCTTCAACACATAACATTTGAAACTTTTCTCTCTCCCCCCCTCTCCCTCCCCCTCTCCCCTTTCAATGAAACACAGAGTAGATCTGCTCTCAGAGTAGAGCGAGACACCAATATCTAGCTCAAATTCACTAACATCGTTGGAATTTCATTGCATTTTTGCAAGGGTTACCTCTTTGTGGCAGGTGATTCTGGCTTTCTGTGTATGGTGATGATGTTTCCCCTTAAAGAAAACTTACAAATCAAGTAACTGGATTTGAAGAAAATAATAATTGAATAACAGAACAATTGGAACTTGAATACATCTGGCAAAAATCATAAAAGAGGGCCTCCAGTGTCTGGTGGTTTGTTAAACTCAGCTTAGAGCTGAAAATGAGGGAGTGGCAGTAAAATTGGGCTCCCTGTGTTAGAATCCCCTGGGTTGTGCCACCTCTCTGTGTGTGACCCTGGGCACTTTAGCCTCTCTGTGCCTTGGTTTCCTCATCTGCAAAGTGAGGATAACAATAGTAATTGTACCTGTTTTATATGGTTCTTGTGAGGTTAAATGAGATACTGTTCATGAATTACATAGAATGATGCCTAGTGTCTAGTGAGCATTGGACATGATGAGCTGGTAGCTATGGCAGTTCTTAGCAAATGGCAAGCTGGGAATGGGACCAGGTCTGTCTGACCTCATGGCTACGCTGACTCAAATATAGCTGGGCAACCTGTGTGATGAAAAATAACTATTATAATTCTTTTATTTGGGTGGTGATTCGTTTTGTTTCCACTTATATTAAATCATTTGATCCTCATGACCCTTTTGAAACAGGGCAGTGGGTCTATTTGAATCCATTTCTCATTTTCTAGATGAGAGCACTATGGTCACACAGTCCTGAGTTCCAGCTCTCTCTGTTCCTCCATGCTGTCTACCAGAGGGAAACGTTGGTGGGGAGGGGCCTTCTAAGGCTGATTTAGCCAGGCCTTGCCCCCTCCTCTCCATCACCATGCCTCTGACTGCCCCTCCCTGCTGCACCCTAGTGTGGAAGGGAGTCAGTGTCTCACCACACAGGCTCCTGCAAGTCCCCAGGTGGGGCCAGCCCTAAATGTCACCCTCCCAGCCCTGCCCTTGCACAGGATCCAGCTCTCTGCTTCATACCTTTCCTGTCCTTGCCCATCCTCATTTGCATCCATGGCCCCCCACCAGCAGCCAGGGCTGTCCCAGGCCACTCCCCAGGATCCTTCTGATCAAGTAGCTCTGACCACTCTCCTAGGCTAAATTCTGACTCAGGCTTGCAGTTAAGTCATCAGTCTTTTATCTCTCCTGGCTCCCCAGACTGTGCTGTGAAGAAAGGGCAGGTGAGTGAGATGCTCCGAGCCCTGGCTTGTTCTGAACATCCTCCGGGGTGGTCCTAGGTGTTAGAAATTAAGCATAAACCCATGAACCCTTGAACTTTGTAGTGAGTAAGATCATGAGCGTGGGCATCAAGCACATGGAGTCAAACTCTGGCTCTGCCATTTACACATACATGGGGCAACTCCTTCACTTTTCTGAGCCTGTTTCCTCACAATGCAGACTGGGTGAAGTATTAGCACCCATGAGGTGCTCAATGAATGGCATTGTTTTAAAACAGTAGCAATGCAAAAGTCAAGAGACAGATGGCCAGTCCCAATTATTACATACCTATAGTGTACAAAGCACTTTACAGGCATCTTCATACTTAATTTCACCCATGGGATGAGTACAATTATTAATTGTATATCCAGGTGAGAAAAAGAGTGTTTGAGACCTAAGGTTGGGGCAGGCAAGGATCAGTGTGGACTGGAATGGGGTGGAAGCACTTTTTTTGGTGGGGGGGGGGGGTCTGCAGACTCAAGGGGGCGGGAGAGGGCCCACTATTATGCACTTGCTCTGTCTTGCCCTTAGTATATGTGCTCTCAGAATGCCTAGTTCGGCTCTAGGGCGACGCTGAGGAGAAAGGGGCCAGGGGCCCGCAGGGGATCAAGAAGCTGAAGGGAACTGAGTACCGCTGAACCAAACCGAGCTGTCGGTGGGCTCGACGGTGGCTGCTGGTGCGGGCAGCGTGGTGACGTCACCAGAGTGCAGCACGTGGCTACTGGGCGGTGCGGGAGTCCGTTGGAGCCCTCCGGCATTGGCAACAGCACCTTTTATTTATATAACCTGGAAACCAGCTGGGAAATGTCACCCATGACGCAGGAGGTGAGGGAACAGCATGTGCAAAGGCCCAGTAGCAGGAGGGAGCGTGGTGAGTCCTGGGGCTAGACGTGTGGGTGGGGGCCACCTGCAGGCCTAGAGGGTCCTCGTGGGAGGTAGGCCTTCTCCTGCGCGAGGCTGGTAGTCATTGGAGGACTGGGGCTTGGTGATGCCCGACCACACACTGGGTGTATTGTGGGGGGGGGGGGGGGCGGGGATGGTAGGGGTTCATACTGAGGCCAGACAGTTGGAGTCAAGTGTGGAACCCAAATTTCCCTAAAGGTTGTCTGGCAGGTTCCTGGGCCAGGACCAGGGTTGGGCAGCACAGTTTGAGCGCCTTTCTGGGGCACCACTGTCCCCGTGTGAATGTGCTTTGTTGAAAACTGCATCCCCTCTCAGAGGGACTTTGAGATTCCCCCCACCCCCGCCCTGCCCCAAATCAGGCCAAGCCTGTTATTTGAGGGAAGCCTCGAGCCCATGAGAGTGGATGGTGGTGATGGAGGCCAGGTGAGGGGGATGCAAAGCAAGCCTCCAGGTAATACTGGCCACGCCCACCCTGTGTCAGCCTGATCCACCTCCTATGAGGTCTTTCACAGCCTTCCCCAAAGTTGAGGCAAGTTCTGTGCTGCATAGGTGAACATTGCTCCAAGAAGCCCCTCATTGGAGTCTGGGGCCCATGCCCTGGGGCTCTCTTCAGACCCATGCTTGGGGTCTGGTCATACTTGGGGTTTCTGAGGCCTGCCTCACCCTGAGTCTCAGCATTCAGCCAGGTCTCAGCATTCCTGTGGCTGTCCCTTCCTTGCTGTTGGCCTGATTGGCTGGAGCTGAGGGGGTCTGACCAAGAATGAACCACAGCCCCCTCCATTCCACCCCATCCCCAAGTAAACACATAGGCAAGAAGCTTAGGCTGTCTCCCCAGGCCTCCCTGCCTTAGTCCATCTCTACCTAGCAGTCAGAGGATCTAGTCACAAGACAGATTAGATCAGGTCACCCCCAGGCTCCCTGTCATACTCCAAATCCACTCTTACCTCGGCCTACAGGACTCTGGCCACTGCCCACTTCCCCTTCCCATTCCAACTCATCTGCTACTTGCCTTCACTTGATCCCTTCCAGCTTGGCCAGCCTTCTGGAATGCACTGAACTCATCCCAGCCGATGGCCTTTGTATTTGCTGTTTTTCTGCCTGGAGTGCCTGCTTCCCAGTCTGGCTCCATCCTGTCATTCCAGGCACAATTTCAGTGTCCCCTTAGAGGTGCCTTTCTAACCTTTCCTTCTAAAATACATCACTCTCCCCCGCCACCCCCCTGCCCCCACTTCAGTCAACCTTGTTGAGTCTGCATCTGAGCACTGGCACTACTGGAAATGTTCTTGTTCTTTAGTTTCATGTGTAGTTATTTACTGTCTGAGGCCCTGAATGTGAACTCCATGAGGCCAGGGACAGGACTCCCTCAATTTTGTTCATTCCTGTATCCTTTGGGCTTAGAGTAATGCCTGGAACACAGTAGGTGCTCAGTGGATGTGTGTTATACGGACTTAGCTATCGTTTACTGAGCACTGCATCATTTGGAGACGTATTGCCAGGTTGTGTGCTAAGTGCTTTAGGTGCACAACCTCAGGAAGAAGCTCGGTGCTCCACTTCCTGGCTGTGGGACAATAACAGTTCTACTCATAAGTTTAGGAGGATCAAGCCAGCTGAGGTGAAGCTTAGGAATATGTACTTCCCCAGCATTCCCTCCCACTTCCTGCCCCCACTCTTTAAGAAACCAATGGCTGTAGTGTGGGATGGACCTGGCGCAGGTCTTGGTTACCACGTTTGAACTGTGTGTCCCTGCATGACCGTACTTCTCTGCACCTCCGTTTCCTCATCTCTACAATGGGGATCAGTCTCTGGCTCAGGGGTGGCTTTGATGCGGGTTGAAGTGTTCTTGCACCTGCATGCAGTCCCCATGAGCTGCCCCTTTCCCATTCTCTATGCCCATGCTGCCCAGATCACCAACTCTCATTGGGGAGGGTACCTCCTCAGCAGCACCTGGGCCCCTGACCCATCACTCCCCACACAAATCCTCCTCTCACTTTTCATTCTTGTAAATTGACGTCAGTGCTGCTGAATCATGAAGCTGAGGTATGAGAGAGAATCTGCACCACTGGGGAAGCTACATGGTACACACTGCGCCACCCCTAGCCCTTTTCCTCTGCACTGGTGTCTGCACAGGGTCTCAGTCACACGGGGCTGGAGTGCAGCTTCTGGAAACTTCCGGGTCCTGCTAAGCCACTGTACATGTTAGTATAGATTTGTTTAAATAAAGAGAAGGGACCAGCTCTGGGGGCTGTGATCAAAGGGGTCTTCATTCTTACCTGCTTTGCTCCTGGTTTTATTGGGGGGAATGGGTTTGTGTAATGAAGATATGGTTCTTAAACTTTTTTAAAAGGAGGAAAAAACCTGAAAATACTGTCAACTACCTTCTAATGCATCCTCTATAGATGAAGACCTGTTTCCTCATCTGTAAAATGGATGTTAATAGTAAGTCATAAGGCTAGGGTGAAGGTTGAATGTTTTAATATAGGTAACTAGGGGCTCGGAATAGCACCTGCACAGTAACGCTATATGTAAATGTTAGCAGCTGCTGCTGTTATTATTATTGCGACCGTTAGGTCCTCATGGGAGGCTGTTACCTAGTGGTACCCAGCCTCTGAGGCAGTACAATCTAAGTTTGAACACCTGGCTCCACCACTTGCTGTGTGCCCTACTTTGCCTCCCTAAGCCTCAGTTTTCCCACCTGTAAAACAGGAGGTTTCTAACTTACAGGCTAGTTGGTCAGGATTAAACAAGGCAGCACAGGGCCCTGTACACAGTGAGTACTCACTAAGTGTCTGTGGTATGCCCAGCACTGCCTTCTTGGATTTCTTTGTTTCTTCAGGCACTGTTCAGACTATGTAGGAGACAGGAAGTCAGAACAAGGACAGAACTTGACCCACACAGAAGAGAACAAAGGGTAGGAAGGTGGTTAAAAGGAAAAGCAGTGATTCCTTGGAGCCAGAGGTAAGACGTCACCTCATTCCCTCCCACCTCACCTTATTAAAGGATGAAATTTCCAAAGCTCTCCGAGATCCCGTATCTCTCCTGACCATCCTTAACTTTGAAGCCTGCAAACTATTTAATATCCAAGACAAGTATGGGCAGCTCCAGGTCTCAAGTTAATTTTCTGCCACACTTGCAAGTCTGAAAGATATTATTAAATATTAGCACACTGCAATATAAGCATGTCCAAGTCTGCAGAGGACCGTTCTAACTTCTAAAAGTGAAGTGCGACATCTGCTTAACCCTAAACCTGAGAATGACTCAATTCATGGGTACGGCAGCACAGCAGAGCTGCCAGCGTGGCTTATCTGTCAGGCTGGTCACAGACAGAGAAGTAGCCATAAAACCCATGGCCTGGGGACTTTCTAGTGATGCAGGCCAGCCCCACAAGCATCCTGGAGCAGCCATTCCCTCCCCTGGCTCCTGAAATACCACTTTCTCTGTGATGCCTGGACACCTGCCGCTGAGGGTTCCACCTGTTCTAGCAAGCCCATTTTTGAGGTCCATGCTGAGGCCCCAGGAGGCAAAGGGAATTGCCCAAAGCCACCAGCAGGGCCCTCCCATCACCACAGACCACAAAGCCTCTTTGTGACTCCAAGTTGTGTGTTCACCAAAAAGTACACGAGACAGAACTGGACGGGAAGAGGGAAGTCAGGTCCAACCCTTTATCCTCCATCCCATCTAAGATGTTGAGAGATGTATTTGTTGAAAACCCTTGATGCTGAGTTCAGAATGTGCCACACCTCCTTCTAAAAACTCATCAAGCCTCCACTCCTCCTCCCTTCCTGGAAGTTATTGTGGTCACAGAATGGAAATTTCTCTCTGTCATCCAGTTCAAACAGATTCTGTATGGACAGCCAAAAAAGGCCCAAGTGTCATCTTTGACACAGGGATGACCAAAGGCAAATCTACCCCTGCACTTGTTTTCTGTAGAACAGGCTAAGAGCCTTACTTCATAGAATTGTCTCAATAGAATTAAGTAAATGAAAGCAGGTAAAAGTCTGAATAGGGCCTGGTACACATTAAGAGCTCAACCATGAGTTGCCATTTTACCCAGACAAACAATACCAAAACTAGACCAACAGCACCCAGACTGTGGGGGGAACTAAGCGGGGTTCTTAGCCACAGAACATGGATCACACACCACTTTCAGCCAAACTGCCAGTCTTGGGATCCCTTTCCCCAAGACCCATTCAAAACCAAGGAAAACCTTTGACCAAAGCACATGTTCTAGAAACCTTTTTTTCTTTAAAAAAATTTTTTTCATAATAAAGTTTATTACCTAAACTGGTTGTAAAAAATATAAAATAGGATTCTGCACAGCAGAAAAATAAAGCCAGAGACCCTCCCCAACCCCTGGTTTGTGCAAAGATACTGGGTATATGTAAACATGAAGAGGTAGGAGGTACAAGTTCAGGTCCTGGCCCCAGATACAGTTAAGCTGCTACTACAACCAGGGGGACCCAGAGGGAGCACCAGGAGGGGGCACGCCCCCAAGAGTTGGGGAGGGGTCAGCGGCCTCGTCTCCAGCCAAAGAGGGGGAGGGGCCTAGCCCCCCCTACCCCAGCTCCCTTCAACCCAGGCGGGGAGGGCACCCACGTGGTTCCAGGGAAATAATAATTAATAAAAAATAATAACAAGGAGCCCCAGTTAATGCTGCCTGCGCGGCCGGTCAGATCTGGAAGGGGAAGGAGCTCAAGTAGTCGCGGAGGACGGGGTTGAGGGGGATGCGGGCCAGGTTCTCGCGGCCCACAGTGGCCACGATGCGCTGGCGACACAGCTCTTGCAGCGGCCGGACGCGGCGCTGGCGAAGAGGGGCCCCCAACATGCGGCGCGGCGCCGCCACGTAGTGCTCGAGCAGCTCGAAGAGGCAATCGAAGCTCTCGCGGCTGCCGTCCAGATGGAAGCGGCCAGCCTGGAAGTGAACGCGTATGCTTGTGGGGCCCGAGGCCATCTTCACGCTGAGGGCGAAGAAGCAGTTCCGCTGGCGGCTGTCGCGTACCAAGAAGGTGCCCACGGGCTCTGCGCGAAGCCGCTCGTGCGCCCCGTGCACGCTCAGGGGTCCCCAATAGAAGCCGCAGGCGTCCAGGAGTGCACTGGTGCGAGTGATGCGCCGGTACTCGGCATGTGAGCGGAACGTGCGGAAGTGTGTGTCACCTGGGGCCGGAGCTGGGGCTGCCAGGCAGGGCCGCGGGCGCACAGGGGCCACAGGCGAGGAGGAGGAAGAGGAAGGCTCTGGCCGCCGTCGGGGCTCTGCTGCCGTGGAGATTGCATTGTCGGCTGCCACCTGGTTGTGTGCTACCATCCTACACGAGGGGCCAGCAGGAGGGGTGGGCCATAGCGTCCGGGGGTGCGCTGATAGGGGAGACAGAGGCAGTGAGTGGAGAGTTTGGGTGGGCTGTACAGGTGAGGGGCCGCGAGGCAACTGGGAGTGTGTGGAGTTTAAGGCTGAGCCGCAGACACTAAAAGGCTGAGGACATATGACCAATTACGTGGGGCCCCTTAGAGCCTTAGTGGACTAGAAAATACACTTCCCAGTACGCAGAGCACTTCCAGGTGGTGGGGACTTGGTGGGGGCAGGGTCCAGCCTCAAGCTGGCTCAGAGTTTGGATAAGCGGAGGGGGGCGTGGAGAGAGCTGCCAGGGAGAAGCCTGTCTGAACTACGGGGTTGGCCCTCGGCTCGCCGCCTGCTGGCCAGGCGGGGGATTGGCACCTCTTCCGAGAGATCTGGGCAAAGGCAGGAGAAAAGCTGTGCTGCGGGAACCCCATGCGTGGGGGGCTGCCAGGGTGGAGCCGGCGGGGGCCAGGGGCCTGGTGGCCCTGAGGCCAGTCTGGCACTCGGCTGTCCTTTCCTTTTAGTTTACCTCCCTCCCTCCCGCTTCCTTGCCCAGTGCACAGCTCACCTGGCGGCAGGGCGAGGGGCGCCGCGGGAGGGGCGGCAGGGGGCTCCGGGGCGGCTCTCACGCATGCTCCGGGACGGGGAGCCGTGCAGCTGCCTCGGCCGCAGCTCGCTCTGCTCGGAGCCCGCCCCTGCACCAGTCTTTTAAATCGGCTTGGGGGGCGGGGCCCGTCTACAGGAGGCCCCTCCCCTCACATGCTCCACCCCCCTGCAGGCTCTCCTCTTCCGCGCCACTTTCGGTTTCTTTTTCAGCTTTGGAAGCCACACCAGCTCGACCTTTTGCGTACACTGGAGACTCTCCCGTGGGAGGCCCCCTGCCCTAGGAACCCTCCATCAAGGTCTCTGGCCCCGCCCCTGAGCCGCCTAGCCACTTCTCGGATGACCTCTTTGGACTTGGCGCCCCTGTTTTGTCCCCTTGCCTTCGGTTGCAGATTTCTGCAGCCTAGCCCTTTGGGACGCTCTAGACTAGCCCTGACACGCCTCTCCCCGCCCGGTGTCTCAGCACCCAACTCGGCAGATCTCTTTGTCTTCTCTTCTGCTCGAGCCAGACCCCTCCACCCAACCTGGGGTCCAGCCTGAAGATCCCAGCCTCTGACCCCTCGGGACTACGGCTATTGCCGTTACCCCGTAGTCCATGGGCCCACCCCCACACTCCTCCCGGCCTGCCGCTGTCCCTGGTCTTGGCTTGGGCTTCCCAGGAAGTCATGGCCTGACCACAAGGCTTCGGAGGAACCCTTTGGTAGCGCAGGAGGGGCACCTCCACTGCGCTTCGAGTTCCTCAGAAACCGGGCGGGGCCGGCAAGGTCCCTGGAGGACTTGGCTTGTCCTCCTCTGGCGGAGAAACTGAGGCGCGGGGAGGGACTCTGATTTGCGGTGACTGGCAGATGGGAAGCTCTGGAGGAGGCTCACCCTCCGCCTTTTATTTTGGTGAGAGAGCAGCTGTGCACCTCCAAGTGCACTTTGGAGCCCAGTGAAAAGATGGTTCATATGATGACTCTTAAAACCTACTGTTTTATCCTAGGCAGCCCTCCTCTTCCCCAACTTCTTCCTTGTAGACTTCTTCCCCTCCCACTTTCAGTCAAGCATCTGCTTTCACCTGGCACTCACACCTTGGGCTTGGGTAAGGTGGGGATGGTGGTGTGGGCTATACTTTTTACATTTATGTGTGACCCAGTGTTCCTGTCTGTTCCTGTCTGTGTTAGAAAGGCATGGAGTAGGTACCTCACTGGAATATGTATTTTTGAAGAAAGGAAGAGCGAATAAGGGTTGAGGCTGGTGGGTGGGTAGTCTCAGAGTCTGGAGGGGGTTACGCAGAATACTGGGCTGTCGGAGGGCATGGTGGCTGGCCTCAGGCTGGCACACACTGCCCTCTGCAGGCAGCTCTCAAGCAGCCTGGCCAGCTCCTCTCCTTGAAGCCCTGATGCCTGGTTTTCCTGCCTGCCTTCTTGCCTGGTGTTTCCCCACTCCTGTTTCCCCTTGAATGCAGGAGGTGGCCCAGAATCAGTCTTGCTTAGGACTCCATTGGCTCCCTGAGTTGTGTGTGACAGCAGCTAGTGTTGGTCATTTATGTGGTGGACCTGGGTTATGTGTGCGTGCATATGCATGTACTTGTGTACAGAGGGTGAGAAAAATGCAGAACCATGCATGTGCCCGTGGTCAGGTGCCGGGGTCATTCCAGAGCTGGACCATGGGTCCAAACTACCTGGGTTCTAATTCTACCTCTTCAACTTTCTAGCCTTGTGCCCTTGAACATGTAATTAACCGTTCTGCCTTGGTTTCTTCACCTGTGAAACATAATAATAGTACCTCCCTTGTAGCAGTGGAGATTAAATAGAGTGACCATGGGTTGGTCAAGTGCTTAGAATAGTCCCTGGCTTATAATAAGCATTCATTAGGTGTTTGTTGTTGCTGTTTTTCACCCAAGGGTGCCTATGGGTATGGCAGCCCATTGGAGCCCACAGACACATGGCCTCACTCCTATGCCCATCTTAGAAGTCCTAGCCCAGGGAGCACAGATTAGAAG
This sequence comes from Trachops cirrhosus, assembly GCA_028533065.1. Lineage (NCBI taxonomy): Eukaryota > Metazoa > Chordata > Mammalia > Chiroptera > Phyllostomidae > Trachops > Trachops cirrhosus. The sequence goes on from CM052540.1 coordinate 95,368,130, forward strand.
AGGCACAGGCTGAGTAGAAGAAGAGTTTCACTGGGGAAGCCAGGCTCCTAGATGTTGGCCATGGAGAGGGGTAGCACCTTCTTTTCTTCTTGCTTGAGCTGGGGCAGGTAATCCAGGCCCAGAGAAAGTGGCCAGGCTGGTCTGGCTCCTGCATGACTTGTCTTCCTGCCAACATGTCTCCTGGGCAGGCCTCTGGGCAGAGGGAGAACCATAAATAGCTGATGGTCCATATGCCCTCAGCCCCCATGGAGAGTCTCCTTGGCTACTTGGGAGAGCCACCCCTTTTCCATCAGGACTGGGGCCTCCTACTCTTGCTCCTCCCATCTTGCTGATACCTTCCCACCCTCCCTGTGGAGCCCCTTCCTTCATTTCATTTACTGATACCTGTGATGTATTGGCCTAAGCTGACTGTGTGATAAATGCTTTATATTCCTTAGACCACTGGATTGGCATATAACATTCCAACCTGCCCATTTTACAGATACAGAAACTAAGGCTGAGGAGAGTCACTTGCCCAGGGGTACACAGCTTAGAAGGGGCAGAGCTGAGATTAATACACAGGATACTAGACCCCAGAGCTTTTGTCCTTGCCCACTGCATTGTAAACTCCCTCCCCCTGACCTGCTGTTCTCAAATCCTGGTCTGTCTTCTGGAAAAATAGTAGATGCCATGGAAATAAGTCAGAGATTCATTTGGATCCTGAGCCAGCCTGGGAAAGAGTGGGCGCAGGTCTGCCAGCTTCCCTCTTATTTATGAGCTTGGTGAGCGCCAGGTCTTGGTGTCCAAGTCTCCGTCTCGCCCTTTGTGGCTTTGGGCCCTACTGAGTCTCAGTTTCCTTGCCTGTACAATGGGACTAGCCCTGTCCTCCAACCTGGCCAGATCCTGGTTGTGAAAGCGTGGTGAGTCAGGACCCAGTTGCTTAACCCACGTGGGTTCTCTTCAGTGCCAACATTGACAGTTACTATAGCTTTGTTTTCATTTTCTGAAGCCCTGAGTTCAAAACGAAACCAAATCTAGATGCCAAAAGGGAAAAAGAAATATGCTGATTGCCAAGCATCTGCCCCCTGGCCATTCTTCCTGGAGGACTGGTGCTAGGCTCACATGAAGCTAGGTGGCATGGCAGCCCTGAGGAGCTCAGAGTCCACAGCAAGACGGGGCCACATGTGGACTCCACGCCTACTGCTTCCCAGATGTGTGATCTTGGGCAAGCAGCTCTCCTCTTTGGGCCTCATTTGACCCATCTGCAAAATGAGTTCTGGAAAAAAAAGTGTTCTGGAAATATCATACCTCATAGAGCAGCAATGCATGCAAAGCCTGAAGCAAAGTGCCAAGCACAGAAAACATGTTCAGCATAAGTAACTTCTTGTCACAGGGTCAGCCCTGTGTCCACAGCTTGCTCGGCCACAGCCAGACATGTGGGATCGTTCTCCTCCCCAACTTAGTAGGCCCTGCCAAGTAAGGGGCCCAGCCTGCGGAACTCAATTTTGTAGGGTTTCCCCACCCCCCAACTGGCAAAGTCCTGCTGGGAAAAGCAGCACCTGGTCGGGATGTGTCATACTGAAACTGCTCTCTCACCCAGTGCTCCTCAGCACTCCTCTTCCAACTCTGGGGGCAGCCAGAGTTCCCATGGGGGTCTGTGCTTCTGGGGAGCCCCAAACTGGGGTGGAGAGCATGGATTCTGCTCTCAGCCAGCCTGGGCTTAAATCTGTCACTTAATAAGCATGTGACCTGGGGCAGGCTTTACTTCCTCTGTGCTTCAGTTTCCTTATCTGCAATATAGGGGTAATAACATATCTGTTTCACTCCTTCAGTATTTATTCAGCAGGTATTTATTGAGTGCCTACTGTCTGCTAGGCACTGAGGACTTAAGGTTCTTCTAGCAGACCTAGGGGAGACAGACAGTAAATTCACAGGGTCTTTTCAGATCGTGGTAAGTGCTATGTGGGAAATAAACATGGAGAAAGGGGGTCACAAGATGTTAATGGGGTGGGGGAGGAGTGAGATAACATTGTCAGGGAAGCCTCTTGGAGATGGCGATGTGAGAATTGAGGTATTTCCAAAAGCAAGCGACAAGGACTGTAGGTAGAAGAGTCAGTGCCGAGGCCCTGAGGTGGGAGTAAAGTGGCATGCTGAAGGATCAGAAAGGCGACATGTGTAGAGAGCACAGGGTGAGTGCAGGGATGAGGCCTAGGGCTTGGCCAGTTGATGGGGCAGGGCCTTGCTGGGAGGTAGGAGGGGTTTGGATTTCACCCTGACTGCAGGAAACAAACCTAAAAGCCCAGGAGACACTGTAGAATTGAGTGTGGAAAGAAAGAGCCCTCTGGCTGCTGACCTTCCAGATAGTTTGGGCTTTAGCCAAGATGACCTACAGTAGGGACCTTGAGACATCCCTCACAGCTGACCCTGAGCCCACTTCCCCCACCCAGCACTCGAGCCTCTGAAATGGGTGTCAAGACTCCTCTAAGGAAGCACTGGGACATTCATGCTTCGGGAGGCCTGAGCTCTGGGGTCGGCCATTATGCCCCTGGAGACCTTGGGAAGGGGATCACCATTTGCTGGTGACAATTTTTTGGTATATTGTCTTATTTTCTCTTTCTCATGGTTCTGCAAATTAGGTGTCGCCACTTACCAGATGAGAAAAGCACCATTTGAGGAGCTGGTAGAACTTGGTGAAGGTGTTTTGGGGGAGCCCCACTTCACTGTGTGTGGTAGACCAGAGTCCTAGCCCCTCCCAATAGCAGGAAAGATGATGTGCTATAGAGGAGGGGGCGCTCTGCAGCTAGCTGGGGACGCTTGAGTGCAAGAAGAAGCTTCTCCTCTCAGAGGAGACCGAGAGGCCAGGGAGTGACGACAGGAGCCAGGGCCGGACTCCAGCATGAGGACAGGCTGGCTCCTCCGCAGTCCTCGGGACTCTTGAGGAGAGCCTTCCGGCAGGCCCGTTTATCCCGCCTGACAGTGAGGAAAGGAGAGATTGGTCAGAGATGAGAAGTAGCTGGTACTAAGCAGCTTTCAGAAAGTAGCCACTATTATTGTGTTAATAATTCCCAAATGGGGGGGCTGGAAAGAGGATTTGTGAGAGCACTGGATGTGGAGTCCCCACAGACCCGGTTCCAGTCGCAGGTCCCCACCCCAACCCCTGTCAGCACTGTGGCTTTGGGCAAATCGACTTAGTCCAGTGGCTCTAAGAATTGTCTCACAAAGCAGATCCAGTGCCTCTTCATCAGCAGATCCTCAGGACCTTGCCCAAACCTATTCATGACCATGTTTACATACTTTTCTAATAAGCTGCTCTGGTTCCCACCCTACCCCATTTCTGAAGTGGCAAATTAGGTTTCAGCAGCTGACAACAAGAAGCAGTAGCAGACAACCTTGGCAGTTGACATGGGGGGGCGCGGAGAATTTGCAGAATCTCTGAGATTAGATGCAAGAACTGACACAGCAGGCTGGGCACATAGAGTGTAGGGGCAGGAAGACTCCTCAGCTCATTGACCCCTCGCTGTGAGAAAGCTGCTGAGGGCGGCGGGAGCCATGATGAGAGGTTGAATTTGGCCTGGTTCTCTCAGTGTGAGGAGCTGTCTTGTTTCAGGGCACACTGACCAGCAGACTTAACCATGGCCCGTGACATGGCAAAGCCCAGTGTCTGCTGGTGTAGGAGTAGGCACCTGGCCAAGCCACCAGGGCCCTGAGCAAGCTCTGGAAGGAGGTGATCCTTGACCTGAATTTTAAAGAACAAGTGGGACTTAGCCCAAGGAAAAGAAGGGCGGCCACTCCTTGCAAAGCACAGCACAGACACAGGTCTGGAGAAAAAAAACTGAGGACCTGAGTGGCAGATGGCAGGAGATGAACCTAAGCTAAGCAGGAGAGGCACTCAGGGCAGAGGCTTGGCTGCCAGAAGGCAAAGGGCTAGACCTAGACTCCCTAGGGCAGGGAGTCCCTTTGGGGAAAGCCTTCTGAGTCACCTTGCCCAGACTATCAAGCCCAGAAAGGGTCAGATGCCAATGGCTGGAGTGAAGATAGCATTTTGCAGTAACAGAGTTTATGCTCAACATTTTTGTATTCTTTTCAGAGCCAACAAAGCTTCACTGAGCACCTGCTATCCTACTAGATGCTTCACTGATGAACATTTCTTTTCTTTCCCTTAATTTACTTTATTATTTCCTTGTATAAAATAACTAAAGCATTTTCCCTCCCCAGACGTGTGTCCTTCCAGATCTTTTTGTATGCATTTACATACTGCATTTTCTCACCTAAGAATACAATGTTGCTTTGTGTAGAAATTTTTCCTCTATAAATGTTGTATCTTTCCCTATATTGTCCTCTTCATCCAACAACATATCCTGGCAACCTGGATAGATCACATAAAGATCAACCTCATTCCTTTAAAAACTACATAATTATTTTTTTAAATTGCCTCCTCAGTGTTCATTTAGCTATCCCCGTGGATGGGCGCATACATTGTTTCCAGTTTTCTGGTCTTGCAAACAATGTGGCCCTGCACCTCCCCGTAGAACATCTCAGCACCCCTGCGAGAAACACTGAAACACTTCAACGGACACCATCAGTTGCCCTGCCCGCCGATGTGCACGTTCACCCTCTCAGCAGTGGCACTTGGCCTTAGGTGCTTCCCCATGCCTTCACCAGTACTAGTTTTTATCAAACCATTTCCATTTTGGCCCATTCAACAGATACCCAAGTGTCATCTCACTGTTGCTTTAATGCCTGATCTTTCATGCATTCAACAAATATTCACTGAGTGTCTAATGTGTGCAAGTACTTGGGATGCAGCAGTCAAGAACAGCATGGTCCCTTGGACCTCTTCCCAAAGCATGAGGTACAGAGAGTGCTCAGAGAGGTTAGGAGACAGGCCTGGTATCACCCAGAGAGGGAATAGGGGAGCTTGGAGTTGACTTGGTCTGCATAGCTATAGAGTTTTGATGTATGTTTTCATCCTGAATCATATCTCAAATGGGCATCTCATCCTAGGCACTGCACCCTCTTCTTTGACTGCTCCCTCCTCCCCCAGGACTGCTGGGTCTCCTACTGACATCTAGGGCCTGCAGCAGTGACAGTGGCCCAGGCAGCTGAACACAGTCCTACCACAGACCTCACCTTACTCCAGTACCCCACTGAAATTAACCAGAAAAGTAAGATAGGTTGCCTTCAGAATCTGCATAGCCTCTCAGCGGCTGAATTGGGTGTCTGTTTCTGTTTCCTGAATTTGGGTTTCCAGCAGGCCTGCCCTCAAACTACTGCTGCCCCACCCCAAACCAAACAAGTGAAAGAATGAATCTGTGGTTTGATGTTTTCCTCTTGTCATCATGTGTCCGACTGTGGGAGGGTGGCTGTGTGCCTGTGAATGCTTGCTTAAGCGTTTCAGTGTGCGCGGGGAGGCGGGCTAGAGCCTGCCCGTGTGCATGGGAGTGTGTGTGTGTATTTGGACTCTTCACGCGAACCTAGGTCACTGGATCTGAGTGGGTTTGAGTGGCGACTTCTTTGATGTGTGACTGGGTATCTGTGTGTGTATCTGTCCCTTTTTTTTCTGCGTGTTAGTTTCAGGGAAATGTGGGGTTAAGGATGGGTCTATAAGCCATGAATGTGACCCAGTCTGTCTGCTTCCTCTGTTGTAGAGATCATGTCTCTACACCTTCAGTGGTCATATTATAAAAGGACCTGTTCAGAGAATAGGGAAGTACTCTGGTGAGCAGATCTCAGAGTCCCTGACCTTGTGCTCAGACCTGCTTTCTCTACCTTCTCCCTTAAACGTGCTCCCCAGAAGTGCTTTCCAAGCTCTTTTGCACTGTGGCTTCAATGACTGTCATGGGATTATGTGGTTTTACATTTTTAAATAGGTACCAGGAGGTTTGGGGCAAAGGATGAATCTCTGATCCTAGACCTGCCTCCCAGGAGGCTTTGATCAAATCATTTCACTTCTGAGTCTCAGCTTCTTCATCTGTAGAGTGGGAATAGTAATACCTCCTATTGAGGGTATGTGGATTCAGTGGAAGTATATTATGTCAAAGAGTCTGGCACCTAGTAGGTGCTCAATAAATGGTCATTTCCTCAACCTGATTGGGCCCTTCCCCACACTCTAAGGTGTGTGGTATAAACCTGGAACATTCCCTGCTGTAAAGGCAGACTGTGTCCCAGACCCTCTGCTAGATGCTTGCACAATTATCATCTCAGCGAACTCCCAGTGACTCCTCAGGGGAGGCACTTTAGCCTCCCATTTTACAGAGGAGGTGACTGGGGCACAGAGAGAGGAAATGACTTGCTAAGGCCACACAGTCAAGCTCTGAAAGAGGACCTTCCACAGCACGCCACTGCTTGTTCTGCAAAACTCGGACTTCCTTTTTTTATTGAGCTGTAATCAACATATTATATTAGTCACAATGAAATGACATATATGATTAAATGGTAATGGAAGAAATGCAGTTAATTTTTTAAAGAAATGATATATGTATCTGTTACAGATAAATGATCACCACAATAAGCTCCCCTTTTGGTCCCTCTCCCTGCACTGCAGACACCCCCATCAAGTCCACATTTGCTCCATCTTCCATCACCACGTGTTCTATCTCGTTCCTTCAGCCCAAATGCCAAATGATACACAAAAGGGAGTAAGAGCAACCATGTGCCAGTCCTGTGCTAGGTGCCTTTACACACCTGTGGCTGCTCATCTCCCTGAGGCTGGAATTATTACCCTGCTGGACAGATGAGACAAATAAGTCTCAGAGTGAATGTGACTAGCCCCAGGTCCCCCAGCCAGGAGTGCGGGAGCCAGTGTAAACCAGAGTCTGACCCTAAAGCCAAGGTTTGTGGGTTTGAAGGTCGGAAGGTAATTTACGTGGGACCCTCACCATTCCTTAATCCTTTTATCTGACAATTAACATTTAAAAAATTGTCTAGTATTTTATATGCCCAGTTAATAATAGCAAAGTGTCATTGAGCACCTACTGTGTGCTGGGCCTAGATACAACTTCACACACGTGATCTCATTGAACCCTCCACACTTCCAACAAGAGACCCATGTTATAGATGAGAAGGCCAAAGTTTTCTCTTGATAAATGGTCTAATCATTTAATGGCACAGTGTCTTATCTCCTAATTCATTTGGAACCTGTGCTCCTGTAGGGCTCTCTTCACCTTTCTCTTCCCTCTCAGTCCAATGCCTTTATAAGTAGGTGCCCAGTAAATGTTTGCTGAAGGAGGAACTCGCTCCTTCAGCCCATTTGTATTGGAGATCTCCAGTGCCATCCTTCTGTCCCTCTCTCCTAGCCACAACCTACCAATGGCTCTTCCTCTTGTCCTTTCCGCCCTCTACAAGTCAGCCTCTACACAGCAGCCAGCACAGTCTTGAAATACACATTAGACCTTGTCACTTGCACCAAATATAATGTCCAAACTCTCCACAGCCTGCAACTCCGGCATAGCTTGGCCCCTCCTGGCACTCCCACCTCCTTTCCTGCCATCTGTATAGCCTGTACCAACTACTCCAGTCATTGGAACACCCCAAGTTGTTTCCCACCTTGGGGCTTTTGCACATGCTGTTTCCTTGGCCTGGAACGCCGTCAGAGTTGCTCTGCATCATGTCACCTTGCTTCACCACTCTTCCTGCTTGTCTCCTGCCACACCTCTGGGCTGGCTACTGTGTTTGGGTCGCATCAACAGTGTATGGGCCTGTGGGATCCTGTGTGTGCACACTTGTATACACAAATGTGTGGGCATATAGGGCAAAGGAGGGCTCTGCACAAGCAGAGTGTTGCCCTCTATTTTGAAAACTTCTTGGTGTCTCCACCCTCCATTCATTTCTGCCCCTGTGCTGGCATGGCTCCTTACACTTTCATGAGGTGTCATCACAAAGTGCATGTCCCAGCTTTTCTGCTTTGTGCTCCCCAAACATGACACCTTTAGTGAATTCAAAATTCAGACTCAAGGAAAGTCATCCAATGTACAGCTTTAATCATTGTCACATAGAAATCACTTGTAACATCTTCCTGCAAAAATTTGACTTCCTTCTAGCATTCCATGTGTGATCGTGTTTCTCATTTGGGTGGAACAGGCACAGGAGCAAGCCATGGAGTGTGATCTCAGTGGTGTTTCTACCCTAAGTGAAAGGAATAGGAAAGGGACCATTAATAGTTGTACTTCATGAAGTTACTAGCACTATCCTTTGGGTCTTGTACTGCTCATTTGTAATCAAATATGGACATGGAAAGAGCATAGACTTTCATCAAGTTCCTTTTGATCTATGAATCCATCCATCCCAACCATTTAAAAACACTGGGTGAAAAGATAAAAAGACTGGGATGACTCAGGCCCATCCATGAGTCATCCCAGTCTTTTTATCCAACATTCATTTCATTTTTTCAGCTATGTCCAGGCTACCCATCTAGTTTCAGTCCAAACATCTGTTCTTGCATCCATTGGTCCATTCAATTCATCCATCCAGTTAACCATCTGTCAGTTCACCTACCCATTTATTTGTCCATGATGATCTAGTCATCCCCCTACCTGGTCAATTATTTAACCAATTCACTGTCCATTCACCAACCATATCCAGACTTTCCACTCATCCAACTGATGCATTCTTCAGTCCATCCCTCTACCCATCCATCAGTCCACTTAAGCAATTATTAACCCTTCTACCATATCTCTTTACCTAACCACCCTTCTAGTGAATTATTTATCCACCTAGCCTCCCATCCACCCATTCATCCTTCCACCTAGCTAACCTGGCACCTGTCCACCTTCCTGATCAACCCATCCAACTTATTTGAAGAACTAGTCCAGCCAAATGCATCATGTGTAAAACTTCCATAGTTTTTACTCTCCTTCTTTATCATTGCCTGTGGTTCCTCTGTGCTGTATCCTGGAGGCTGCAGCCTTCACCTCACTGAGCCCAGTGTCCAACTGGGCAGCTCCCCCTCATTTGGGGAGTTCCGTAGCCTGAGCTTCACCTCTTTGTTTTGTACACCTACTGGCTCTTCTTGACCACCTTCCTCTTGTTCAGTTTTCCTTCCAAGTTTTTCTTTTCTTGGTGCAGCTGCAGGAATGGATGGTGGGTTGCGTGCGGCAGTGGTGGGAATGCATAGTGTGTTTGTGCTGTCTTGGTGGTGGGCTGGGGCTTGGACTCTGGCTCTGGTGGCCAGGTGGGCTACAGTGGCTGGAGCTCTGGCTTTGGCTGTAACTCTTGCTCCAGTTGCAGGTCTAGCTGCAGTTCTGGCAGTGGTGGCTGCAGTTGCACTGGTTGCAAGTGCGGCTTTGGGGCCAAGAATTGCTATAGGGCTGGGTGTGGATGATGGGAAGGTTCTGTGTCTTGGAGGGGCAGAGTCTGCCTCCTCTTCTTCCAGCACACCAAGCTTTACAGAGTCCCTGGCATCCTCTAGTTTTATAGTGGGCCCAATTTTGGCAAGGGTATAACAGATGTGCCCCAGTGGGACAAAGCCCTCTATTACATACCCTAACCCCAGGGTGGGGCAGCTTTCAGGGGCCCTCTGGGGTAATCCCACCTGCTGGTTAAGGGTAGGGACCCTTGGGTCAGATTGAACTGTGTCCACATCACAGTTTTGCTTTTTCCTTTCTTTATAAGTCACTCACCTGGGCATTTACTTCTCTAAGTCCCAGTTCCCCTATCTTTTTTCGAGTGGGGACAATAAGAATACCTACCTTCTAGGGACGCCAGACAAATTAAATGAGAGACCCTGTGTCCAGCAGTTGGCTCAGGGCTAGCCCACAGTAAGAACTCAATAAACATTGACTAAATATTCCAGCTCTTTCTTATTCCAGCCAGGCAGCTTAGAGGCCAAGGGCACAGTCCTGCCCCCAGTGCTAATTGACTGGAGGGTGGGTGGTTGATACCGTTGAATGGATTGGATGGCTTATCAGATGAATGATAAGAGTAATGGAGGGAACAGGCTGACGGGTGGTCCTAGGGCCTGCCTGGCAAGCCATTTTCCCAGCAAGATTTAGAGCCAGGTTCAATCCCAGTTTGTGCTGATGTCCTATCTTGGGTTAGTCCTTTTGGTTTTAGGGCTTGGCTTCCTTATCTGACAAAGGGATGTCATTCCTTCCTTCCTGGTATTCTTGTGAACCTGAGGCCCCTATCAAGCCACCAGAAGCCCTCGAAAACTCTCTTCCTCCTTCAGATTCCTGCCTCCTGACTCTACCCGCCCCCCCCACCCCCGCCACCCCTGCTGCTAAAAAAGCCCCATCTGTAGTTGGAATCACGCCAGCCCTGACCCAGATCTCACAGCACCAATGGAAGAAAGCCCAAACCTGTGTTTGCATAGGAAGTCCTGTGAGCAATAGCAGCTCAACCCTGCCTACACCTTGGCCAACGCCCTTGGACGTAGCTCTTGGCCACTCTAGCCTGCAGCTTTCCCCTCTCCCTGATGAAACTCCCTGGGTCTCCATCTCCCTTCCCCTGGCAGGCCCCCTCGCCCATGTCTACTTCTCCTTCTCTGCCATTCATGCACACTTTGCCTCTTGTTATGAGGCTTTGCTATCATCTACTTTCATTACAGTTTATTTCTTAACAAGCATGTCATTTCACTCACAGTGAAAACCACCCTCATTTACTGAGCACTTCCTATATAGCTGGGATCCAGACAACCCCCTTTCTTGTAGGCAGCTTAGTCCTTGAGTCTCACAATGGCCCTTTGTTGTGGAGGCTGGTTGGTGGCCCCCAAAGATATATCCAGGTCCTCACCCCAGAACCTGTCAATATGACCCTATTTGGAAAAAAACATCTTTGTAGATGTGATTAAATTAAGGAGAGTGTCCTGATTATCTAGGTGGGCCCCAAGTCCAATCACAAGTATCCTTATAAGAGGCAGAAGAGAAGACACACAGGGAGAATAGATCATGTAAAGGTAGAAGCAAAGAAGGAGCCACTGTGAGCTACACAAGGCAAGGAAGGGTTCTCCCCTAGGACCTCCAGGGAGAGTATGGCCCAGCTGACTTCTTGATTTCAGATTTCTGGCCTCCAGAATGTGAGAGGATAAATTTTTGTTATTTTTTTAAAAGATTTTATTTCTTTATTTTTAGAGAGAAGGAAAGGAAGGGAGAAAGAGGAGAGAAACATTGATCAGTTGCCTCTTGCACACACCACCACAAGGGACTGAACCCACAACCCGGGCATGTGCCCTGACTGAGAGTCGAACTGGCAGCCTTTCACTTTGCATGACGACACTCAACCAACTGAGCCACACTGATCTGGGCTAAATTTCTGTTATTTTAAGCTATCAACTTTGTGATAATTTGTTGCAGCAGTGCCAAGAAACTAGTGAACCCTATAGGGCAGGTATGATTATTACATTTTACAAAGAGGGAGCAGACTCAGGGAGCTTAGGTAACTAGCCCAGAGTCTCACAGCTGGTCAGTGGCAGAGCCAGGGTCCAAACCCAGGTCTAGCTCCCTCTCGTCCTGCCCTGTGGTTGCTGAGGGGCCCAAGGGGGTTATGGAGGGCACATGCGGCTCTGTTCTGATGGCCTTGCCTTGTGTGGGCTCAGTTGGGCTGGTGTGAGGACATGCTGTGAAAACTCTTTCTGGGCCCCCAATCTTCCTCCCACACCTCCACTGCTAACCCCCCACTTCCCCCCACATGCTTGCATGTGTAGTGGGACAGAGACTGTGGTTTATTAATCTTAGGGCTGTAGTGACTGGCACATACAGAAGGGCCAACAGATGTTCACTGGTTGACTAAATGGGCAGCTAGATCTCTGGGAATTGGACAAAAGGACAAAGCTAGTTGACCAACTTACTCAGGGGTATGAGTAGGAATCAAGGACAGCAGGGGCCTCCTCCTTTGGACATCACTTGCCCTTTGCTGTCTGCAAATCTCAGCAGTGGCCTCATGCCTGAGTAACCCAAGGTCTCTCCTTACCCCCGACACATAATCCCCACCCCCAAAGAAGCTGAAATTCTGGGAATGCTGCCCCTTCCCTACCCCAGCAGCCCTGATCAGGATTCTTCTTGGCTAAATGGCTGGTTCTTGGGGGCCTCCCAAGGGCAGAGGGTAGAGATCACATTTGTCATTTCTTCAGGGGCAGGATGGACAACAGGCACATTCTGTTGCTTCTCCAAGTGGACAGAGTATGTGGACACAGGGCCTGGGTTCTGTATCTGTTTGACAGCTTCTCCGGACTTCCTTTGCCCATTGCTCTAATGAGGACACGGGTTCTGCGCTCACAGCCAGACCCCTTGATAAAGGCACACAGGACCCTCTGAGGGCACAGAGGACCACCTTGAGTGTGAGGTGGCAGCAGAAAAATCACTGGCTGAGAAGCACTCAGACTCCTTCACACACTCTGATCCTAAAAGCAGGGCCAGCGAGGCAGATGGGGCCACCACACTCCAGTAACAATATGGTCTCACACATTCACTCTGCACCAGGCCTGGGCCCGCTCCACGTTTCACTTAACTCTCCTGACCCATGGACCGATTGGGCACTATTAATTTCGCCCTTAAGCTGGGGAGGGCAGGCCAAGGCTTAAAGACAGACAGTGACTTGCTCAGGTCACACCACTAGCAGAAGGAAATTTGGACCCAGGTATGCTGAACTCCCAAGCCAGTACTCCTCAACAAAACTATCTGTGGCTAGACCAACAGAACGGTTTGTTAAGAGCAAGTACACTGTCCCATCAGGTGCTCTCGGCCTGTGTCTGCTCAGACTTGGAGAGGAATGTCCCCTGACTCACCCATACCTCCTGTCCCCTTGTCACACATATACGCTGAGATGAGACTGGCTGAGATGACTTTCCAGCCCAGGCTACCACATTTTCACCACCCCCTCCCAAACGGGAGGGCAGATGAGAAGTCACAGAGAGTAAACCTTGTGAGAACTTCTGGCTGGACAACAGGAGTGGGGCCACTGATGACTCTTCAACCTCCCTAAACATACACACACACACACACACACACACACACACACACACACGCAAACACGCAAGGTACCACAGGCACTGGGTTGGGGAGACCAGAAAGGAGAAGAATTCCTTTGGAGATTTTATTGATTCTTTTCTGAAAGTTCTTCTCACTGTAACAGCAGCAGGCACCTCTTCCTGGGCCATCATCTGGGATCAGGAGAGTGTCTGCTTGGGCTTGGGGCTCTGCTGGGCCACAGGGTCATCTTCAGCGCCCTCCTCCTGCCTCTCGGGCTCCATCAGTAGCAGCTTGCCCTGTACTGGGAGCTCCTCTTCCTCCTCCTCTTCTCCCTCCTCCTCTTCCTCACCCTCTGAAGACAAAGAGAAGTTATCTTGGCTCACGCAGGCCACAAGCTTCTTCATGGAGGATTCGTGGCCCCGGCTGTGGCTTGTGCTTAGCTTGGCACAGTGGGAACCCATTGCTTGCTTTGGTTGCCTTTGTGGACTGGGAGGGAAAGCCACTGGAGGGGCGTGCAGAGTGGAGGGGCCATGAGGATTGTAGGCAGGACTCTGACATCACAAAGGAGCCCTTGAAGTTCCCCACCCTTAGATACCTGCATCACAAGCAGCCCCAATGAGCTCTTGCCACCTACAGAACAGAAGAGAGACAGCATACCAGGCCAGTGCCAATATCAGTGCCAATGCCGCCTCCCCTTGCCAGGTTGCCTCCTCCACCTGGTCTCATTTGTCCTGATAAAAGTCCCGTTTTTGGCCCTGACTAGTGTGACTCAGTTGGTTGGGCATCGTTCCTCAGAGTGAAAGGTCGCTAGTTTGATTCCCAGTCAGAGCACGTCTAGGTAGCGGGTCAGTCCCAGTCAGGGCCCGTGAGATATTTCTCTCCCTCTCTTTCTCCCTCCCTTCCCCTCTAAAAATAAATAAAATCTTTAAAAAATGAAAGTCCTCCTGTAGCTGGGATTACAGTTGGGGACAGAATTTCCAGGAGCAGGAGAATGCACAGACTCGGAGGCTCCCCCTATCCCAGAAATACCCAGCCTAAGAGAGCTGTTGACAGTATGTGACGACAGTTCAGAATGGTGGCTACCTTTTGGGACTGGGGACACAAAGGAGCCTTCTGGTGGGAACAGGTGAAAACATTCACTTTCTTGACCTGGGTGCTGTCTATACAGGTGTACTTAAAATTTGTGTCCTCTGTATAAATTACACTCCTATAAAACTAAAGAAAACCCTTCCTAAGATTTTGGTGTTACAGGTCTTCTTAGCTCCACATGCCCATATGACACAATTTCAGCATGAGAGGGGGAGTTAAGTCCAAAGAGTTTCCCAACATGTAAATCAGTCATGTTAGTTTTCTGCTCCAAATCCTCTGTGCCTATGGTAGGCCGAATAATGATTCTCTAGAATCAATGATTCTCTAGGTTAGCCGGGTGTCCCTGTAAGAGGGAAGCAGATATGACCACAGAAGCAGAGACTAGAGTGATGCAGTTAGAGCCGAGGAACACCAAGGATGATGGGGAACCACCAGAAACTAGGAAGAGGCAAGAATGACACTGGTACACAGAGTCCCGTCTCAGAATTTGAGTGGCCCACAGGGCTCATACAAATGAGGCCTTTGGCATCATAAAAGGCAAACCCTGACTCTGGGTGACAGAGGATGTCACAGGTAACAACACTCTATGCCTGGCTCCTAGGAGCACTCAGGGCCGAACCCCCTGCTTTGGCCCCCAGCCCCCAGCCCCCAGCCCCCAGCCCCTTTTCTCCCCAAGTAAAGGGAGCCATATTTGTGCTGCTTGCATAAATGAGATCCTGACAAGCCAACAAATTTCTTATCTTGAGCTTTATTTGGCAGATGACTTTTGCTCATTTTACTCAAGAATTTCTGGGCTTGGGGCATGGGCATCCAGCATGGAGGGATTGCTATGCTCTTGTGAGGTGTTCTTTGGCAGGTGACTTCCTTTATTTCCAACCAGGGGTGTGACGGGCCTAGGAAGGGTTAACGACACCTTCTGTATCTCCTCCTCCTGCTCCTTCTGCCTCCTTTTGGAAAAGAAAGCTCTGGTCATAGGGCAGTCTAGGGGACCTGGGCAGGGCTGGGGTTTGGGGACTATCAGAGGGGGTGGGGTCCCAGGGCATTATGAGCCTCCCACTACCCTCCTGTGCCAGGGCTTGGAGTCATCAGGGATGCCCAGAGAGGAGCAACTGGGACTGGCCGAACCTCTGCAGTGCCTCCTGCGCCTGCAGGTGCGTCTTCGGCGTCTTCGGCATGAGCAGCGCCGCCTCCTATAGAGCCGCCTTCGGGAGCAGTGCCTACGTCTATAGTGATAGCAGCCCCTGAGCGTCCTTCCATCGACCTGGGACTCCTCTGCATTCGGGTCCTGCTCCTGCTCCTCACCCTGCTGCCGTGGAGTTTCGCTCAGACTCCTCTTGTGGTGTCGGACCATTGTGATCACAGGTCAGGCACTCAGGCTAAGGCTGTAGCTGGCTTTATGGGCAGAGGAGGAGGGCTGAGGCCTGCCCACCTGCTCTTGCTGTTGTTGGTCTGGTCTGCTGGCAGCTCTCTGGGCACTTGTATATAAAGGGGGCCCCCACTATGACTTGGCAGCCCCACCCCACCATTGTCCTCACCCTGGGCCAGCCCTCTCTGTGAAGAAAACATAGAGCAGGGGTCCGTCCATAGCCAGTGGGGCCCAGAAGGGCAAGCCATTCCTTCCTGGTCCTTTGTAGCAGGTGGGACTCTTGCCGACTTTTCTTGTCCAAATCTAAGCCCTTCTCTCACCCAGCTGGTGGGAATCCACACACAGCCATTTCTGAAGCTTCCTTATCACCTTAGAGGCTGTGCCACTGGTGGGACTTCATTATTGTTTATCTGTCCAATAGTTATTTAGTGGTTACTATATGCCAGACATTTAAGTCATTTGCTTTCCATACATTTACTCATTTAGTCCTTGCTGTTATAATCCCTTTTCCATAGGGAAAACTGAAGCAAAAAGAGGTTAAATGACTTCTTCAAGGTCACTGCAAATAAGGGGCTTCAGAGTCCATGCCCTTGGCTTTCCAACCCCTTTCCAGCCCTCTCTGTACTTTGATGATCCCATTAAACCAGAATCTGAATAATAGCAACTGGTTTCCTTTTCATACACACAGTTACCCATGCTCTAAGCCTGTGAATATTACCTGGCAAAATGGACTTTCTGGGTGTGAGTTAAGGATCTGGAGATGGGGAACTCATCCTGGGATTATCCTAGGTGGGTTCAAAAGTAGTTACATTTGTCCTTAAAAAATGGGAGAAAGAGGCGGGAGGGTCACAGGAAAAGAGATTTGAAGATCCTGTGCCACTGGCTTTGAAGATGGAAAAGCAGGAAAAGCATGCTCCAGTGGCGCAATCGGTGAGCGCGCGGTACTTACACAGCGGTTATGTGCTGGTGCCGAGGTTGTGAAGATGGAAAAGGGACATGGCTCCACCCACATCTTGATTTTAGCCCTGTAAGACCCATTTTGAAATTCTGTAAGATAATAAATGAGTTATGAGGTATGATGTTTGTGGTAATTTGTGACAGTGGCCATAGGAAACTAATACAGAGGCTTAATTTCACTTTGGTGTTCACATGCATTGACACCTCAAGGGTTTCTGTGTCTAGGCATCTGCCATTATTGTCTGACTGGGTACAGGAAGCCGCCTAGTGACTGGGGTCATGGAAGCCATTTCAGATCCCCATTTAATGCCCTCACCTGAATCTTCCTAGGTTGATATGAGGCCTGGAGGTGATGAATGCAAATTCCTGTACACTATGGTGCCTGAAACATGGAGGTCATTGGCATGTTTCTAGGTGCTAGGTGGCCCTGTCACACTGGGGAGTAAGTCTCAGCCCTGGGCTTTGCTCTGCCACCATGAGATTGTGACGCAAGCCCAGTAGATCGATGTCCACAGTGTCTTGTGAACCATCTCCACATCTCACTGGTTTTTCAAGCCATCAGTGTGTCACATGAGTGGGCAGAGACGGTCATGTTATGTTTTCCCCTTCATAGGTTAATGTGAAAGCTTTTACAGTGAACAGTACCTGGGCAAGTGACCACCACTGTACCCAAACTGATGGGAGCTTTGGCAAGAAATAAACTGTGGGCATTTTGGGGTAAAACTGGTTGGATATAGTGATGAGCTTGAGCTGGACAATGTTTACCTGGCTCTCTGGGGTGGGGACAAGGGAAAGCAGGGTCCATTTTTTTAGAGGGGAAGGGAAGAAGAACTCTTTCTTCTTCCCTTCAGAAACATCAGTGTGTGGTTGCTTCTCACACACCAACTGGGGACCTGGCCCACAACCCAGGCATGTGCCCTGACTGGGAATTGAACTGGCCCACGCTCAATTCACTGAGCCATACCATCCAGGGTTCTATGGTTCATTTCAAGCTGCCAACAGAGTAGTGGAGTGCAGAGCTTCGGAGAGATGCACTCAAAAACTAGTGTGACCTGGCTCCTGTCCCCACTACAGGGGAGATCAATAAGGGGTGGTTGGAGAGGCAGATTTTGATGGATTGGGTAGTCAAGAGTTTGAATTCATCGTGAAAGCTGTCACTTATGTCCCCTCTTCCCAGCATCCCCAAGCGCTCCTCTCCCCCCAGTCCCCTTCTCAAGGCAAAGAGACAAGAGTGGGGTTATTTTTTCAACGTTTATTGACAGGCGGCGTTGTTCGTTAGCAGGCTCCTGTTCATTTCATTGGCATGGTGGCATGTTCAAGATGTTGCAAGAGGGTCTTGTAGGCCGGTAAAATTCAGGCAGGAGTGTGGTGGACTTGCTGGCTTGTGCCTTTAGCCTCTTATCTTCTCCTACACCTCACAGTGTAGCGGCGGCAGCACACTGGGGAGCAACATGAGGAGAGAGGAAATTTCAGGGTGGACTTAGTCCCCAGCTCTGCCCAGCTCCTCTGCTTTTCTACCCACATGGGGACCCCCTTTACCTCTCCTCCGCCTCCGACAACAGCGCCTCCTTCGTCTGCGACATCTTCGTCTACGGCGGCGGCATCTGCTCCGGCTTGGGCTGCGGCAGCATCTGTATCTGGCCATGGTGCTGGATGGATTTGGCCTGGATGCTCAGAGCAGGGGTACCACCTTGACTGAGCCAGCCAACCTGTGAGCAGGTGGAACTTTGTGGGCTGTGAGCCAGGGGCTGGCTCCTGGGCCTCTTATAGACATAGCAGGACCCTGGGCATTGTGAGGTTGCAGAGGCCTGCACATCAGACCACAGCCAAAGCGGTCCTGCATCATGTCCATATATGGGCATGTGGGAGGCCCTTGGTGAGGGCAGGGTGGGGCTGCTGATGTCACCAAGATGACTTCTCTGTAAAGATAATCACTCATTCATTCAGTCAATTAACAAAATATTATTGTGTACCTACTAGGTGCCAGATTCTGGGCCAGGTCCCAGCATACATGATAAATAAAGCAGATATGATTTTGTCTAATCAACTTTCTAACTACAGGAAACACTAATGAAATAACCACACAGAATCATTGTTGTGAAAAATGCTGACAAGAGAAACTTCAGATTTTTATGAGGGTATATGTTGAGTGGACTTGACCTCATGGGAGGCCCTAGGAAAGCCCCCTAAGGAAGTGCTGGGGAAGTGAATTCCTAAAGGATGAGCTAGAGTTGGAGGATGGAAAAGCATCGGGGAAAAGGGAACGGCTGGTGCAAAGTTCTGAGGCAGCACGGAATGTGTGATTCCACTTCTAGGCAGTGTCCAAAAGAGGGAAATCCATAGACACAGAAGGCCATTTGTGGTTGCTGGGAGTGCGGGGACTGGGGAGTGACTGCTTAGTGGGTACGGTTTCCATTTGAGATGATGAAAATGTTTTGGAACTAGACAGAGGTGGTGGTAACACAACACTGTGAATGTACTAAATGCCACTGAATTGTTCACTCTAAGATGATTGGTTTTACGTGAATTTTACCTTCACTGAAAAGTTTTGAGGCCAAAAGGTGCTTGGCAGCTGTAAGGAATCAAAGGGAGGCCCACAAATTTGGGGCAGAGAGGTGGACAAGATAAGGCCAGATGACTCTGAGCTTCCTATGATCTTTCCCAGGTCCCCCAGGAATTTTAGGAATACAGAGGGTAGCAGTTTTTATTAGATTTGGTTACTTTTATTTTTATTTTTGTTTATTTTCCTCCTTTTTTAATTGAATTTACTGAAATGACATTGTAGATTTGGTTACTTTTAAGAGCAAACCAAAATAAATGATTTTGGATAGAAGTTCTATGTTTTACTTCAGAAGTCAGAGGAGACTTGGATGGTCGTTAGAGTGTCCTTGTTTTGGGGGTACCCACTCTGGAGTATTTAGGGATGATGGGCATCATGTTTGCCAAGCGCTCTCTGGTGATCCAGAAGAGGTAGAGGAACAATGGGTTCATATCTACATAGAGAAAGAGGTCAAGGAGCGTGGTAAGGAGAGGGTAGTGGAGTAAATGGAACAGAATGATAACAGTTGACCAGTCTGGGTCAAGGAGAGTTATTTGCATAGTTTTTGCAACCTTTCTGTCACTTTGAAGTTATTTCAAAATAAATCATTAAACTTTTTTTTAAAAAACGGAAGGAAAAGAAGTCAGGAGGAAGGCCTTCCAGGCTGGTGTATGGGCTCCACCCTTATCAAGAGCCCAGGGCTTCTTTCATCTTTCAGCTCTGCCCTCTGCAAGCACTTTCCATCCTCAAGCTTTCCTCACAGGCCACAATCGGGGCTGCCAGGGACGGTTTTGCTGTTTGTTGGTGTTGTGCTCAGAACTCTCAGACTAGGGATTGGGTGGGGACGGAAATGCAGACCCAGGGCCCATAGATGTGCATCTGTCCACAAGAGCCATCTTTTTTTTTCCCCCCCTCAATTTGGCTCCTTACAGTGGAAGTCTTTTTCTAATTTGAAGAAAGGCACACTAAGGGCTAACATTGGCCCTCCTGGAAATTCATCCATATTTACTATCCAAGCAGGAAGTGAGAAGAGGAGGCAGGTAAAATGAGTCATTTCCCTGTAAAGAGTAATGACTGTGTGAGTACCCTGCCCCTCAGGATAAAGCTGAAGCTCTTAGAAGGAGAAAGGGGTCCGTGGGTAGTTAGATAGTACTATTGTCCCAGTGCAGTTATAGCCAGAACCTTCCAGAACCCTACCCACAAACTCACAACAAGGTAGGAAAACCATGAATTTGAAGCTAAACTCCACTGAGTTACTAAGAGGGCTGTACCTGGCATATAGTATGTTTTAACAATACATTTTTAAAATTTATTTATGCCTAGATCAACTATAAATTATCACTCCCAATCTTGTAGTAATATTTTTTAAAGATAACCTACATGGCTCTGGAGAAGGCCCAAGAAATGGTGGAGTTTGGTATTTACCCTGTTTTACAGATGAGGTATTTGAAACATATGAGCTGGATCAATCATTCATTCATGTTTTTATTGAGCATCTCTTATGTGCCAGACACTATTCTAGGCATAGGGAATACAGCATGAGCAAGAGAGATGAGAGTTCCTGTCCCTCAAGAAGCTTACATTCTAGTTGAGACAAACAGTATTCAAGTGAACAAATAAATGAACAAAAGACTTTGAAGTTTATCACAACTATGCATAGAATCAGTTGATATACCAGAGAATGACTGGAGGGTGTTGGAAGAGGCCTTTCTGACATTTGAACTAAGTGATAAGTCAAATGGAAGAGTGATAAGAAGGAGCCAGTTGTGCCAACTCCTGTTCAATGTGGTCCCCCTGTCAGGGAGAGAGCCAGTGGCTCTGCCCCACACAGTCATTCTGGGACTCGGGATGAGTCCTGCCTTCTTGTAGATCTCTTCTGTAGCTCTGCCTTCTTGGACATAGAGCTTCCAGCGTGTCCTGGGTGTGCACATCCAGCCACTGGACAGAGGGAGAGAGAGTAGGGAAGCTGTCTCTGTTTCCCAACTGCCTTGGTCCAGAAGTGACTCATTTCATTTCTGTTCTCATATCGTTGATGATCCTGTGGGACACAAGGAAGGCCTGGGAGTCAAGTCTGTGGACTGCTGCTTCCCAGAAATGTGCTGTGGAAAAGGGAATGAGAATCTGTGATGTTCTTCTCTCCGTCTGCCACGCAGCTGAAGGCACACAAGAGCTGGTGGTGAGAGGAGTGGCTGGCAGAACACTTGTACCACAAAGAGGTCTGAGAAGGCCGTTCTGTGGAGGGCACATGTGAGCTGAGGCTTGGCTGATGGGCTTGGTCTGTTGGTTTGAAGACTTAGCAGGGGCACAGGAAAAAGCTCAGAACTGAAAGATGGCCTTAGAGTTTAGTGTGGGGGGAGGGGGACAAGCATCAATCAAATCGAAGAAATAGGTTATATGTCTTGGAAGAAGAGGCCCTTGGGACTATGGGGGGCAGGCATTTGGCCTAGTCTGAAGTCAGGAGGACTTTGGTGGCCTTTTGAAATGTTGGGGTTTATTTGTTCTCACAGCTGGCTGCTACCCTAAATAATGCAGTACTTGTCACTAACTGATACTTACTGCGTTTATTATTTGCCTCCAAGTAGAATATAAGTTCTGTGAGATCAGGAGCTTAATTTTGTTCACTGTGGCAATCCTTGTACTGAGAGTAATCAGTACATAAACCCAAATACTTGTTGAAGAACTGAATTATAAATGGATGCATTGTATGAGAAAATTTGTTTGTTGTCATTTCCCAAATATTAAATTATGGCGTCGTGTTTGATTTTTGAAATATTCAAAACCCTCTCCCTGTCCTCTGCCCTGGTTCTGTTGGGTACGACCCCAAGCTGAGAAACAGCACTAATCACAAAGACTCCTATCATCTCAACCACTCGCTGAAACAGAAGGATGGATGTTACTGTCCCCTGAGGTCCTGCTTGATCAATGAGACGCTGTGTATTGCCCCGCCCCCCACTTCTGTGATGTTACAATGCCCCCCTCCCTTGCCCACCCTCTTGTTCACCTCTTGTCACCAAAGAGGTGAAGGCAGGGGTTGGAGCCAGGCAGTTAATTCTTAGGACAATGAAAGGACAATTTAGCAGTAAGATGACAGTGTTTTAAATGTGCCATCAGTGGGTGGGCTGGGATGGGAGTAAAAGACAGAAAACTGTACTTGAACAACAATTAAAATAAAAATTTAAAAAATGAATAAATAAATCTCCCATCACATCCTCAGTTCCATTGTCAGGAATCCATCTTGCAAAAATTCTGTTACACGTGTTCATAGAGGTCTGTGTAGGAAGGTTTTCACTGGAACATTGCCTGTGGGAAGAATATAGGCAATGAAAGTGTGCATTTTAAGGAAATGGTCAGTCACTTATTACATCCATGTGGCAGAACAACTCAAGCTATTCAGAAGAACACTAGAGGGAGGTGCACGGATTCGGAGGGGATCCACAGTAGAGCAACACTAGGCAAGTTAGTAAAATGTAGGCCGTCATCCCGTGTTTGTAAAAAAGTTTTAAATAAACATTCGCATTTGCCTAGGAAAGAGTCCAGAATATAATACATTCACTTAACAATGGAAAGTAGAATGATGGAAAATTTCACTTTCTATTTTATTCATTTTGGTATTGTTTGAAAATTTTTACCTAAGGGCCAAGGCATTGCTGAATGTTATTTCCATGACCAGAAAAAAAATAGTGAAAAATAATAATACCAATTACTGTATTATCTGAATATTTGCTGTGTCTCATGATCCCATTTAGTTGTGAGGTTATATATTTTTTTTCTTTAATAAACTTTTTCTTTTGAGAAGAGTTGAAAAGTTGGTTACAGAGAGTTCCCATATCTCTCACACACTTTTCCCCATTGTTAATATTTTACATCACCATCGCACATTTGTCACAGCTAAGAAACCAGTGCTGGTCCATCTCTTAACTAGGCGCTGTGTGTTTTGGGAGGAAGACGACAGAGGGGAAGGCCTGTTCTCACCTTCTCTCAAGGCACGTGCTCTGAAGATGACTTATCATAATTGATGTTGACCTTGATCACCTTGCTGAGGTGTGTTTATCAGGTTTCTCTACTGTAGAGTTACCCCATTTCATACAATAGTCTTTGGGAGGAAGTCACTCTGCACAGCCCACTCTTAAGGGATGGGAAGTTATGTCCCACCTCCTTGAGGGCAGAATGTGTACATAAAGTATTTGAAATTTTTCTCCACTGGATATTTGTCTCTTCTGCCTCATTTGTTTATTTAATCACATATTTATATCAGCATAGACTCATGGAAATTTCATACTTTGGGTTATAATCCAGTGCTATTTTATTGTTCAAGTTGTTCCAGTTTTGGCCATTAGGAGCTCTTACAGTTGAACCCTGTGTCCCTTTGATCCCACCCATCCTCCCAATCATGTGAGTTTTTGAGCACTTCCTTATTTTCAGGTGCTACGAGATGCTCCAAGCTCACCTTGTATATCTCCTGTCCTAGACCTAGAATTGGCTATTTCTCCAAGAAGCCCTGGGTCCTTTCATTGGAGAATGGTGGTGGTGTTATGGGGTGATGTTGTTTCTAGGCCTTCTTGGCTGACAGGACAATGAAATACATGTATGTATATTAACCTAAGTATATATACATATCTATAGATATTTTATACACAACTGTCCATTACTATTAAAATAAACAACAGTTCATCCTGATGTCTCAAATTCTAATCCACCATCACATGAGTCATGCTGGCCTTCCCCTTGCTTAGCTATAACATCCTCGCCCAGTAGTGGGAACCCTGGCTTCTGCCATTCATCACCCATTTACCTAATTATTCCTGTTCGGTATACATGTAGTGGTCATAGGGTTGTTTACCTTTAGCCCATAACTTCCCATTCATTAATTTATCCAAATAATATTTATTGAATGCCCTTTGTGCTGGACACTGATTAAGCACAGTAAACAAAACAAAACTCCCTGCCCTCATGCAGTTTATATTCTACAGCAGGAGGTAGAGCAGCGAGCATGATAAATAAGTAAATTGTGTAGTATGATGAAAGAAAACAAAAAGTAGAACAGGATGAAGATGGCTGGGCATGCTGGGGGTGGTCGGGACAAGTGGCAGTTCAGGTGATAGGGCAGGCCTTGTTGATTAGGTGCTATTTGAACAAATCCTGAAGGCATGTGGATATCTGGGAAGAGTATCACAGTCGGAGGGAACAGCCAACGCAAAGGCCCTGAGGGTAGGGATATACCTGCTATGTTCATGGAATAGTGAGGAGGCCGGTGTGGCTAGGGTAAAGAGAGGTGAGGCATCAGTAGCAGACGAGGTCATAGATGTGGGGGCACCGAGTTATGGACAGCTTTGTCAGTCACTCTAAGAATTAGCTTTTACTCTGAATGAGATGGGCACCACAGGAGTGACATTATCTGCTGCTGTCAAGAAAGACATAGGGGCAGTGGTGAAGGTGGGGAACCCAGTCAGGAAACCCTGTGGCCACCAGAGGTATTCCTACTAAGAATTCATCTGAGAGTTGGCAACATGGTGGACACTGACAACCTTCAGAACAACCTGTGTGAAATGTGGAGCAAGGAGTGCTAATGGGAGCAGGTTTTAGGGAGGAGGACAGGAGAGGAACTGGAGAGAGCCAGACTGACAGGTTTTGCAGGGACTTCCACTGCAAAGGAAACAGGAAAACAGGAATGTAGCTGGCAGAGGAAGTGGAGCCACAAGGAGGTTTGCTTGAGTTTGGTTTTGAAATGGGAAAATAGAGCATGATTGTTTCCTGGTGGGAACATTCATGCTCATTTTTTGAGAACAAAAAATGATGAGACTAGCTAACAGTTACTGAAACCCTATCCTGGAGCAGGCAAGAGGGAACGGATACAGCCGGACACAAGTGTTGGAAGTGGCTTTAGAGAGGAGCGGGGTGATCATCCAAGTACCTGGCAGGAAGGGAGGGGATGTGGGAGCAGGTGCTGCAGGGCAGGCAAATGTGGGCTGGCACAGCAGAAGCTCCCCGCTGAGGGCTTGCCCTTTCCAGTGAAGGATGGAGATCAAATCTATTATGCCCAATGCCAGGCTTCTGTCTGCCTTTCTGGCACATTGGTTGACTGCAGCTCTGTGCAGTCAGGAAGGATTAGTTTCATGTTATAAAAGGGGAATGGAATGAGGCTCAGAGGTTTAGGGAGTTGTCCAGGGTCTCACAGAGTCAGGATTCAAACTCGGGCTGAATCCAGCCCCACCCATCACTCCACCCACCAGGACATCGGTGTTAGCTTACACCTAGGTCCTGCTTCAGAGCCACAAGGACCTGCACTTAGAGCACCATTGCCTGAAACTGGGAGCTTGGCCATGCTTTTAAACGCGTGTATCTTTCCAAAGTGACTTTTTATCACTCATTAAATAAGGGCATCCTTATCAAAAAGAATTGATACCACTAAGAAGGAGGTGGAGTAGGCAGAAATAGTCCCCTTCTACCAGCCCCTCCTCCTGGAGAGCCAGTTGAATAGCTTGGTGGCTCCTTCCAGACCTTTGCCAGTATGCGTGCACACACACATGAAATTGTCCTTAAAGAGAAGTACTTCATCCCACCACATGTCTGCAACTTACTTTTGTTCACTTAACCACATATTAGCAACATTTCTCAGGGAGGAGCTGTTCCGTGCCTTCTGCTCAGCTTCTGGTGTTGCTGGCAGTCCTGGCCGTTCCTGGCTGGTAGATGCATCACTCCGGCCTCTGCCTCATGGTCACGCGGGGTTCTCCCTGTGTGTCTTCACATGGCCTTCCCTGTGTGTGTCGGGTCTTAACTTTTAAACTGATCTGTTGGGTGGCTTACTTTCCTCTTTTTATTCTCTAATTTATTTTTAAACTAAATTTAAGTTGCAGTAATTTTAGATTTACAGAAAAGTTGCAAGGTTAGTACAGAGAGTTCTCATCTACTCCTCCCAGTTTCCCCATTTTAAAATGTATTTATTTTTATTTAATCTCTATTGCATTATTACCACTTAGTTCCCTTATGCACCCATCCCCCAGTTCCTGCATTTTAGTGTGAAAAGTAAGCACACAACATTGGTACATTACCACAGGGGTGGGCAAAGTGGGTTTACAGTTGCTCGTATGGAAAAAGACATGCAGGTCATGATCACCACAACAGCTTTATTAACTCTGTGTTTTGTGACTCACAACTGTAAACCTGCTTTTGCCCTCCCCTGTATTAGGACCCTACAGTTTCAGGTTTCGAGTTTTTCTACTAATGTCCTTTTTGTATCCTACGATCCAAACTAGAATCCCACACTGCATTTAGTATATTCCTTTAAAAACTAATATAATAAGCAAACCTCGGGGGAACCCTGCAGGTGCAGGTGTGTTTGGTGAGAGTGAGAGGAGGGCGGTGCTGGAGGCCCGGGTCTGGGCTCCACTTGCAGGGCCTGTCTCCTCTCCAGCCAGGGTTTCCGTGGCTGACTGACTGGCTGGGGCGTGGGCCTTGTCAACCCAGCAGGCCCTGGGGGCAGGAGGGGCTTCCACCGTGGCCACTGTAATTAGTGCGATCAGGGATAGCCTGGGCTTTTACATCTTGGCCTAGGATAGCTTTTACCTATCCTAGGATAGGTTAGGGAAGGGGACTCGGGGTCCCCTGCGTGGAGGAGGCTATGATGAGGCGAAGAGACTCTGAGGGGGCTGGACTCAAATCCAGGTCTTCCACTCATATCAAGGTTGCAGGGGGAGGCACGTGGGTGTACCTAGTTTAAAGTGGGGGGCAGTCTGAGAGACATCTCTGATATAAGACATTTAGCTGAGACCCCACACGGTGGGTAGGAACTGGCTGAGAGGAGCATGGGGAAAGGCATTCTGAGAGAGAGTTCAGGGAGTCAGAGGACCAGCGAGTCCCCTCTGCTTCCCTTGCACACACCCAACGTTACCCTCTTCACTCTGTGTGCTGCAGAGACCTGGATCCTGAAGGCCTCCTAGCTAGTCTGCCAGCACGACAAGCTGTTCCGTTCCCTCTGCACAGAACACCACAGCTTCGCCCGGCTGCCTGCTTCTCAGAGAGGTCCTCTCTGGTCTCCCTGTCTGATGTTCCTCCTGCTCCTAATGTCTGTCACATTCCCCTGTTTTCATTTGTCACAGCCCCGATCGTGACCTGAAGTCATCTTCATGCATTGCCTGCTCCTGGACCTGGTCTGTCGTGCGCCCTGCCACATCCCCAGAACCCAGCGCACAGGTGCACTCCAGTGCTTGTTGAATGAATGCTCTCCGTCCCCTCTCTGGCTCTCCATGGTTATGAGTAATTGCTGTCCTC
Source organism: Trachops cirrhosus (assembly GCA_028533065.1). Lineage (NCBI taxonomy): Eukaryota > Metazoa > Chordata > Mammalia > Chiroptera > Phyllostomidae > Trachops > Trachops cirrhosus. Next base: position 95,395,230 of record CM052540.1, read on the forward strand.
TCCCAGGAAACATTCCTTCCAGGGCCATCAAAGATTCTCCCTTACAATCTTTGGGGGTTCATAGACAACCTCTCTGAGAACTGGAAAAAAACATGGCCCTTGCCCCCAGCACCCTGTACTGGGCATACAAATTCCCTTGAATTTGTATGGTCTCTGCTTCTCTGTCCCCCAGCCCGGCAGTTCTGGGTGAGGACAGCTGCTATACAAATAATTCTGGAAAAATCTGCTCAACAAGCAAGTGCCTGGTGTCCAGTATAGGCTAGGCATCCGGAAAGGTTTGAGGCGGGCCCTGTCCCCAGACACAGGCTCCTCAAGTACATTGATTATGATGGTGCCAGTGCTCTCTTCCCGGGTTCGTGACCTGGAAGAGAGGCCTCACCTTCCGTGGCCTCACTGAGTCCAGAGCACACACAGGCTCTGGACTTGGTGAGGGGTCAGGTGGGGGGCTGCAGTTCCCTGTCACTAGAGGGCTGTGGTGGAGGTATGGACCTTTGAGTGGGGCTTCAAGGGGTTAATAGAAGTTTGCAAAGCCAGTGAAGAAGGAAAGAACATTCATTTAGGTGCTAAGTGTATTATTCATAAAAATCTCACTCCAAATGAAAACAGTTTGGGGGTTCTGTTTCCTTCTTTGTCAGGCTGCCCAAATCCGATTGCTCAGACGCTCCAGCAGACCCACAGAGCAAGTGCTCTGGGGCCAAATAATTTCAAAAAGCAAAATTAGAAAAGCCTCTGTAAAAGTATTTTTACACTAAAAAAAAAGATGTTTCATGTGGCTCACAGGTTGTTTTGTAGGTTTGCTGTGATGTGGAGTGGGGCCTCCAAGGTCTTAAAGCAGCTCTGTACGGCCAGGGAGGGAAACTATTTGGCAGTTTCGTATAAACATACACCTACCCTGTGACCCGGCAGTCCCACTTCGAGGCATTTACTCAAGAGAAAAGAAAGCGTATTTCCACACAGAGACTTGAACACGAATGTTCGCAGCAACTTTGCCCCTAATACCCCCAAGCTAGAAACATCTACAGGAGATTGGATAAACAGATAGAGGTGCGCCCACACAACAGTGCGGCCCAGCGAATAAAACAGCACACTGTCGCTACATGCAACCTCACACATGGCCCCACACGTGTCACGTTGTGTCAAAGAAACTAGGCAAGGAAGGGTCACACCATGTGGCTGTTGCTTTGTATGCAGTTTCAGAACAGGCCAATTTTTGGTATTTACACAAGGCAGAGCCGTGGTTACGTCAGTTAGGGGTGGGTGGGAAGGGGCACAAAGGAACCTTTGGGAGGCTGGAAATGCCTTTGATCGTTATTCAAGTGGTGGAAACGTATCTATTTTTAAAAAGCACGAAGGTGGACCTATAAGGTTATACAGTTCATACACTTTACTATGTAAATGTTATTCCTTAAGAAAATAAGACACAGCCCTGAAGTCCCTGATAACACATACATCCAGCCCCGAGTGCAATAAGGCACTTGTTTGCTGGGAAAGAGAAACTCAGCAGCCAGCCAGCGTTTGTTTTCACTTTCCTGCCTGGTCTGCAGTTGGACTGTGCAGCGCCGCCCACCTGGCAGAGGAGGCTGCAAGTGAGGATACAGCAGCCACACAGCCAGCTCCTTGCATGCGCCCTCCCCCGGAGGGCTGCCTGCAGAGACCGGGAGTGCCACACTGCGGGCCTAGGCCCTGAGATGTCCTCCTCGGCTGCGCCCCTCTGCTTGAGCTCACGCCAGCCTGAGGCCTCAGTTTCCCCATTTGCCAAAGGGAATCAAAGCTTGTTAATGGCATGTATTTGCGTTTCGTGTTTTGATGTTGGGGCTGTTGGAAAAAGAATGCAGGAAGCATGAATGGCTATGAGACCCTATTTTAAAATAAAAATAAAAATAACAGAAGGAAATCCAAACTATGTCCAAATTTGTCTGAGAAAAGTGTGAAGTTTGTATTACACGAGATTGTTAACATGGTTTCTCCCATAAGGTTGAATTAAAGAAAGGGAGAAAACTGGCACTTTAGCACGTCTACCTTTGTCCTGGGTGGCATGTTTCTGCATGCAAGGGTAGTAGTTTTGTGGTTTTAAAAAAGAAAAAGTTAATAAAATGAGAGGAAAAAGTGCTTTGAGAACTATTTATGGTCCCCAGACCTGTGGTAAGAACCTCTGGGGGCACCTCTTATGATGCAGGAGCCTCCATTTCCAGGAAAGGCCAAATTCATCTTCCAGTGTGCCTGGGGGGCGGGGCTGGGCTGACACTGCCCACATGTCTGCTCTCCGGGAGCAGCCCTTGGGATCAGCACTGCTCTCCTGTTTGGAATGAGAACACTAAGGTCAGCACCATTTTGAGACTGGCCCAAGTGCCCACAGTCAGGGAGGATCAGAGGCTGGCTCCCTTATCCCCAAAGCCCCTCTTGGAAGCCCCCATGTTACAGATACATCAGCTGAGGCTGAGGGGGATGAACTGACTCACCTAAGGGGAGGGCCAACTGTGGGCACTTGGGTCTGAGGTTCTTTTCATTCCCCTGGGGGAACCCGGAACAAGGAAATAATGGTCTTACCCTCCCAGACCCTTCTGCCTTGACCTGAAGCCTGATTTCTGTAGACCCGCAGCCTGGAGAGTCCTGGCCTGAAATTCAGATGGTGGCCCTTTGGCTGTCAGGACAATGGGAGGTCATCCCTTGTTTTTCTGCTGGGATAATTGGCAAGGGCCAGCCAACCCTCAGGTGAACAGGTTAGCAGGGCCCTAGGTGAACACCACACCCTGGCCTTCCTGGCCATGTGCTATTGGCTCGCCCTGCCCTGGCTCCCCAACCTCAAACCCCACTTTTAGACCGAAGGACCCGACAGAGGGAGGAAAAGGAAGCCACCTACTGAGTCAGGTGGAAAGTGGACAGGTGTGTTCAGCCCTTTGAGCCTGTTTCCTCATCTGGAAAAAGGGCTGGCAAACTAGACCTGATAGGTTCTGTGTAAGGATTAGACACAATCCCAGAGAAAAGCCTGGCATATGTGTCAAAAGGCAGCAGAGGGTGGAGGTTATGGCCAGGGATCTAGAGTAAGGCTGCTTGGGTTCAAACCCCAGCTCTACCCTTACCAGTCCTATGAGCTTGGGCACAAGGCTGAAATCCCCTTTTATCCATTCAGTTCACACCCAGCAGATGTTTACTGAGCATCTGTGGTGCGCCAGGCACTGTGCAGGTGCTCTCTCAGCCTCAGTTTCTTTATCTGCCACATGGGAATGAAGATCCTCATGGGGTTGTTGGGAGGATTAAATGTCATTTTGCTTGAGAAGCCTGAGAGCAGCATCTGGACAGGGACGCTTGGTTTGCTGCTTCGGGAGCAGAGGCCTCCCAGAATGCTGCTGGGCGACAGGAGGGCAGGAAGTGTGGGCTTGGCCAGCACTGCTTTCCAGATTGGGCCTCGGCTCCCTTGCAGGTATAGATTGTGAAACCGCTTGCTCGGGCTGACCAAGCCCTGTTGTTCCTAATCCTACTGCGGGGAGGAGACTCACAAGGTCCCACAGGGCTTGCTGAAGACCTGAGGCTCTGAGACTGTAGTCACGACAGCAGAAATCCCAGCGGCTGGCACTGATGGAGTACTGCTTTGTGCCTGCATGGCGCCTTTACCCGCAGGTTCGATATTTCATCTAGTCCATTGGTCGTCTCGGACAGATGAGGAAACCAAAGCCAGAGGAACCACAGAACTTGTCCAAGGTTACACAGTGAGTGGTAGATTCAAAACCGGGCAGGTTAAGTGAGGGGTACCCAAAAGTTTTTGATATCCTTCTTCATATCTATATAAAATATCAGCAAGAATCCTCATGTATACAACTTTGTTAATAAATTATGTATGTCCTATTAGTTTCCTAGGGCTGCTGTAACAAATTTCCACAAACTGGGTGGCTTAAAACAACTGAAATTTATTCTCTCACTTGTTTGGAGGCCAGAAGTCTAAAACCAAGGTGTCAGCAGGGCTGATTCCTTGAGGCTCTAGGGGAGGATCCACTCCCTGACTCTCGTCCAGCTTCTGGGCGCTGCGAGCAATCCTTGGTGTTCCTTGCGTCATAGACGCCTCATTCCAGTTCTGCCACCATCTTCACATGGCCTTCTCTTATAAAGACACTTGTCATTGGACTTAGGGCCCACCTAGATAACACAGGATGATCTCACTTTGGGGTCCTTAACTTAATTACATCTACAAAGACCCTATTTCCAAATAAGGTCACCTTCACAGGTTTCGGGGGTTAGCATGGACGTGTCTTTTTAGGAGCACTATTCAACCTCTACACCTGAGATATAGACAAATGCTGGAAGGAATCAGAGGAAGTTGTCTGAAAAATGACAACAGGGATATAAATAATAGTAATGTCTTAGCATATGTCCCAGCGCCAGGCGTATAGCGGGTACTCAAAAATATATACATATATTCCATAGATAAATGTTGAGTTAGAGCAAATGTTCAGAAGCCCCAGTTTTGCCTCATTTAGAAGTTTCAGCAAATACTAGCAGTTTAGCTACAACAGGTTGGTGCAAGCCCCACGTGTGACACTTCACCTACAAACAGCCCTTTGTTTGCTGTCTCAGGTCTTGATTCCCACCTGCCTTGGCTGGACGCCTCTGCCTTGGGCTGTTGAGATGGATTTTGTAAAAGTGCTCGCTCTCTGTCCACCCCCAGCTCCAAGAGAAGGCTCCCCAGTCTGGCCCATTCATTACCAGCCAGACCCATATTTGTCATCTGAGTAATTGAGCCCTCCCCTGCCTCTACCCACCTAACTCACTCTTGCCTCCACCCTCCTCTCATCCCTTATGTTTCAGCCTCTGGACCCCCTTTCAACTCCTGGAATCAAAATCATGTTTCTGCTTCAGGATCTTTGCCAGGCTGTCCCCTCTGCCTGAAAGGCCCCGATCTCAGCAAAATGTCACAGGCCTGCCCAGCCCTCCCAGTCACAGCACCTGCTAACATTCTTTGCCTGCCCCACAGCAGGACACATCTAGATGGATCTTTCCGTCCTTTGTCCTGTGTCGTTATTTGTTTACTACCCTTGAGAGCAAGGATATCATCTTGCACCCAGCTGCAGCCCCAGTGCCTGCCAAATCATAGGTGCTCAGCACATAATCTGGCCAGTGTATGATTACATTTTTCTCTCTCTTTAAGACAAGGGCTTTCACTTCTTGTGAACCAGTGTGCTTCAGAGGATGGAAAATCAATCCCTTGTAAATGTAGGCAAAACATGGTCCCTGTTCAGCTTCTTCTTGGGGACAGGGTCCCAGTGTGTCCATCAGATTCTCAACAGGGTCGGCACTCCCCAAGCACTGAAAGCCGTCACTTATTAAAAGCACTGATTAAACCATCACCTACCCTCACAGTCACTGTTCCTTTCCATTCTCATTTCATCCTACTTATTAAACAGAGGCCAGGCTTTCTGTGTCAGTCAAGGACACTAATAACATAAGGGAATGTCTTGGATTTGGATCTCATGGTGCCAGGCATACAGTTGGTGCCTCATTAATGCTGGCCAAATGGAAGGAAGAAGTCAGATCATTTTAGCTGCTCTGTCTGTGGAACCCTGGGCTGGTGAGGTCCTCTGCCTGAGCCAAGAGTTCCTGGTCTATGAAATGGTGCAATAAGACCTATGTGGAAGATTGAAGGAGCAACAGCAGAAATGATAAGCCCAGGCAACAGGGTCTGCCTGTGGAGCCTTACAGATTTTGTTGCTCTGCCCTACCCCTCTAATTAGATCAGCATGTCTGGGTTGGGGCACCAGCTTCAGAGTGTTTGAAAAGCTTCCCTGGCATGTAACAGAATATTATTTGTCAATAAAAAGGAATGAAGTACCAATGATACCTGCTTGCCGGTATAATTAATACAGATTAATCTTGCAAATGTGCTGCATAAAAGAAGCCAGACACAAAAGACCATATAGTATAGCATTCTATTTACATAAAATGTTTAAACAGGCAAATCCACAGAGACAGAAAGTAGATTAGTGGTTGCCTAGAGCTGGGGGAGGGGGAATAGGGAGTGACTGTAAATGGGTATAGGGTATCTTTGGGGTGATGGAAACGTCCTCAGATTGGTTGTGGAAATGGTCACACAATTCTGTGACTATACTGAAACCACTTTAAATAGGTGCAATGCATGGGATATTGGTCATATATCAATAGAGCTGTTATTTTAAAACTTCCACAAGTGAAAAACTTCTCACCTCTGCTGAGAACCACAGAGCTGGGTGGTGAGCAAGGAGGACCCAGCCCCATAGGCCCCTAGCAGCTGAGGAAGCTGGGGCAAGGTGGGCATGGGGTAGTTCAAAATGAGGACTGTGGCCCCTCCCACAGTTTTATTAAAATGCAGGTTCCAGGCCCTCCCAATGAATCCCACACTGTGGGGAATGGGGACCAGGTATGTGGATTTTGACTAATCTCAGAGTTGAAAGGACTAACCCCCTGGTTTAAGACAGCAGTGTTTGTCTAAGGGATACAGTTGCCTTCAGACAAGCGGCTCATGCCTCGGGCCCTCTGCCTAGACTGTGCATGCTGCATTCTGCTGCAGTTCCAGGGGCTGAGGTCCCCTGGGCTCTGGGGACATGGGACACAAGTGGCAAGCAGCTTGCAATGGGAGGTAACCCATGAGAAATCAGCTTGGTGATAATAAAAAATCAGAGGGGAATAAAGTTAAAACTGTGTCCCTATAAATGACCCTCATTAACACAGTTCCTCGTCAGAGGCCCTTCACCCTACTGAACATGGTTAGAATTCTACTGATTCCTGGGATTGAAAGCCGCTTGCCTTCAGGAAAGCAGGCACCCTTTGCATTGTGGATCATTTGGGCGTTCCTTGGGATCCCCCTGGCTACTGCCCTACTCTGTGGAATGACTGCACTTGGGAGGTCAAAATTCCCTCTGGGGTCTGGGGAACTCAGTGCAGAGGCTGTGTGGGGAATGATGATGATGAGAATGATAACAATAACTAATAATGATTGAATGTCTTCTCTGTGCAAGGTCCAGACTAAGTGCTCTCCGTTATTCACACTCTACAGACAAGGATATGAGGCTCCGAGAGGGAAACTGCCTGGCCCAAGGTCACATAGCAAGCAAGTGCCTAGCTGGTCTCCAGCTCAATCTGACTCCAGAGCTCAGCTTTGGAACCTCTGCCCTGCTCCCTCCTCATTCATGTGTGTGTGTGTGTGTGTGTATGTGAGAGAGAGAGACAGAGAGAGAGAGAGAGAGAGAGAGAGAGAGAGAGAGAGAGAGAATACAACAGAATTGTGCATTTGCAGACTCATGTTCATAGCGACATTGTTCATAATAGCCAAACGGTGGAAGTAGCGCCGTGTCTATCAACAGATGAATGGATAAACGAAGTGCAGTGCAGTAGTCCCCACTTAATCTGAGGTTTCGGTTGCCTACAGTCAATGCATCATCACAAGAAAGGTGAATACAGTACAGTAAGATATTTTGAGGGCCCTGACCAGCATGGCTCAGTTGGTTGGGCATCATCCTACAAAGCGAAGGGTCTCTGGTTCGATTCCTGTCAGGGTGCATGCCTGGGTTTCAGGCCAGGTGCCCAGCTGGGGTGTGTGAGAGGCAACCAAGCAATGTTTCTCTCACGCATCGATGTTTTTCTCCCTCTCTTTCTCCTTCCCTTCCCCTCTCTCTGAAAATAAATTTAAAAAATCTTTTAAAAAATGTATTTTGAGAGAGAGACCATATTCACACTTCTATTACAGTGTGTTGTTATGATTGTTTATTATTAGTTATTTTGTTAATCTTTTAGTGTGCCTAATTTATAAATTAAACTTTATCATAGTTATGTACTTATAGAAAAAATATAGTATATGTAGGGTTTGGTTCTATCCATGGTCTCACATATCCACTGGGGGATCTTGGAAGTATCCCCTAAGGATACAAGGTGGGGATCACTGTATATCCATACAATGGAATATTATGCAGCCTTAAAAAGGAAGGAAATTCTGACACACACTACAACATGGATGAACCTTGAGGACATTATGCTAAATGAAATAAGACCATCACAAAAGGACAAATATAGTCCCACTTCTATGAGGTACCTAGAATAGCCAAATTCACAGAGACAGAAAGTAGAATGGTGGGTGCCAGGGGAATGGGGAGTTATCATTTAATGGGGACAGAGTTTCAGTTTTGTGAGATGGAAAAGAGTTCTGGGGCTGGATGCACAGCAACATGAGTGTACTTAATAGTACTAAACTATGCACTTAAAAATGGTTAAGATCATAAGTTTTGTTACATATGTTTTACTATAATTAAAAATTTAAAAATAAAAGAAACTATTGTCTTATAACATACAAGTAGTAGGGTCCCCAACTCTGATGGAATTTTACATGTGGACACTCTTGTGTGGCGACCACCCAGACTAAGAGAAGATGCAGCTCCCAGCGGCTCCTGTAGGCCCTGCCCCATGGACACCTCTCCCCCCAGATAGGTCCTCTTTGACCAGACTCTGTCACCAGAATCCTACCCCTGTCCTCACATGCCATACATGTGCCACCCAGCATGCCCTCTGTTGTGTCTGGCCTCTTCGTCTGAGCGCCGTGTGTGTGCTCACTCTGTTTGCACGTGCCGTCACGGCCATTCATTCTCACCGCTGTGTCATTCATTCTCACAGCTGTGTGATGTTCTGTCCTGTGGCTAGACCATGACTTATTTATCTGTTCTGTTATTGATGAGTTCATGTTCCCAGTTTGGATTGTTAAGAATAGTGCCAATCCGAGCATTCTTGGACCTGTCTTTTGACAACCATGCAACCAAATTTCTCTTGGACATATACTCGGTAGGCAGACTACAGGATCATAAGCTGTGTGCATGTCCAGTCTCAGTAAACACTGCCAGGCAGATTTCTGCAATGTACCAACTCACACTCCCAGCAGCTGCTCACAGGAGGCCCAGTGTTGCCCATGCTCAGCATTCCTGCTCTCATCTTCTTCGTTATATGCCTCTGACGGGAGTGCTGCAGGAGACTTTTCATGAAGAATCACCATCTGAGGCCCAATGACCAGCTCTCATCCAGTAAAGGATCCTATGGCATGTAGAGAGCCTCCACTAATTGGCCTGTTTTGAAAATGTTCTAGATGACTTATTATAGTCAGAGGTTCTTACAGTGTGGTCCCTAACCTGTAGTATAGCATTGCCTGGACCTTGTTAGAAATGCAGCATCTGGGGTCCCACTCCCCCAGGGACTCTGGGGGTAGGCCCGGCACAGTGTGTTTCAGCAAGCTCCCCCGGACTGCTGGAGCCACTGCCTGCAGCTTAATGTTTGCATGGACTTTGCCCCTTACCAGCTGTGTCTCCTGGATGTGGTTCTTAACCTCTCTGGCCTCAGGTCCTCGTCTGTAATATGGGCATAATAACCATGCCACCTCAGAGTATGTTTTGAAGCATTAAGTGAACTAATACTTGTACTGTGCTTGAAACAGCCCTTGATACCCAGCTAGCAGTCAGTAAAGCAGCTGTAAAATGAACAGATAGAGCTCTGCCTGGCCTAAGGGAGTTTGGCACCAACACGTCCTGACGCATTGGTGCCAAGTATCTGTTGATTGAGTGAATACACAGAAAGGCTTCTGCTGCCTTCCAGGCCCAGTGTAAGGCAAACTCCAGTCTGAGAGGCTTAGAGGTATGTGAGTGTGGGGTGCGGGGCTGGGCTGTCACCCCAGGATGTTCAAAGAAAGGGAGGTTCCCAGCCCTCATTTCTGGAGAAGTAGCTGCGCAGCCAGGTCCCTCACTCTCAAGGTGCCTGTAGTCCTGCTGACACCTTTCTCTAGTTCACTTTTAGTTTCTTGGAAAGCCCAGCTTTCCCAACTTGGGCCCCTCCTTTCAACCCCCACCTGGGATCCGAGCACAAGAGGCGCCAGAGGTATTGAGTCTGTCGAGGCTGGCAGATAAGAAATGCCCCTTGTATCTCCCAGGGTCAATCTCACATACCAGGGCTGGGCGGGGCCATCTCTGGGAGGCATCTTGCAGAAATGCTCACAGGAGTGCAAAGGAACCCAAGTGCCAGGTGACCTGCCACAGCAATGCTGTGGCTGTAAAAGATTGAAAACAACCTGTGTGCCCGGCAGTCTGAAAGTGAAAAGGCAAGTTATGGTACATGCATACAATAATCCAGGTTTTATGTGCTGATAGGGAGACAAAGTGCAGGGTGATAAAAGCCAGGGCAGGTCTGGGTGTAGACTGCACTCCCATTTGTGTGAGAAAAACCAGTATGGTTTCCACGTGCTGGCACATAAAGAGCATCTTTTTGAAAAGGCCACAAGAAACCAGTCACAGCAGTTGCCTCCAGGGAGGACAGTGGGAGGCTTTGGATGAGGTGGGAGGGAAGCTGACGTATTTCTCTGCAAAGCCTTTGGATGCTTTGAGTTTTTGTTTAAATCATATGCATGCATTGTTATTTTTTTAAAAAAGGAAGAAAGAAAAGAAAGAAGCTTTCTTCCCTAAACTAGCTTGCTGGAGGGACATCCTGTGTTGCTCACTTTCTGAGAGATTTAGGTTAAAGTCAATTAGGGCTTTAGACTCACACAGTCTGGGTTCAAATCTGGGCTACTTCACTTTGTAGCTATCTTGGGCAAACTGCCCACACTACCTGAACCATAGTTTTCTCTTCTGTAAAATGGCACATTACTGATATTCATGTTGATATGATATGGATATTAATGTTGATATTAATATAATAATAATAGTTCCTGCCTTATAAGCTTGTTGTGTGGCTCTAATGAGGCAGTGCACAGACATGCTTAAGAAAGTGCCAGGAACATCACAAGCACCCAGTGTACAAAAGTTCTCACCGCCATGGGAGACAGGTTGGGCAGAGATCTTTATGCCTATTTGCTGATGGGTAAGTCGAGGCACAAAGTAGCAAAGTCTAGGGCGAGAGGCCTGGTCAGGGCATCTGGTGCCTAGACCAATTAGTCACCTGCTCTGTGACTCCCTTCCCCTCTCCTAAATTGGAAAGGCTCTCTGAGGAGTAGTGAGATGCTGGGCCTCCAAGCACCTGGTCTGGATGATGGCCTGCTTCCAGGCCTCAGGACATGAATCCTCTGGGGTCTTGTTCAGTCCACGAGGTGCAGGTGGGCTTGCAGCTCTGCATATCCAACAAGCTCCCGGGAGAGAGGGGTGGGCGCTGCCGGCCTGAGGACCGTGCTGTGAGCAACCAGGGCCCTTGTCAGGCTGCAGCTTATGTGCCTGTGCACATGTGTAAAAATACATCAAGCCACATACTTCAAATGAGTGCACTTTCTGTGTGTTGGTTACACCTTGAGGAAAAAGAGCACACACACATGCACACCCAGATGATTTTGGGATGTAACACGGACAAGGAATTAGACAACATTAAATTTAGATAACATTAAGAAAGAAACCAGAATGGTCTCAAGAGGAACCCAGAATGGTTAATGAGCCATCGCCTGGGCCTGGCCACCCACAGTGCCCCTCAGCCTTCCTTTCCCCCCACCATCCTTGAAGTATCCGCCCCACATCCCCAATGCACACACCCTTCCCACCAGGTGCTGGGGGAAATGGGAGAGCAGCACACCCCAGCCAGCCTGCCTTTCTCAGGAAATGCGTGTGGTCCCTGGACGGGGAGACAAAGCCATCTGCATTATTGTTTGGCCCCCAGGAAGGGGAAGGGGAGAATTTCCTTAGGAGAGGTTCCAAGAAGTGGGATTACTGCTTCAAAGGGAGTGCACAGTTTCAGGCAGTTGATAATTGCTGTGCTGCTTTCTGGAAGGGCCTCTGACACTCCTTCCTTTGCTCACGTGGCCTAGGAACCCATTGATTCAGCAGCAAGTTCTACTACCCTCCTGTCCCTTCCTCCCTTGCTGTTGGTGACTCCTGGGCCCTTCTGTGAGTGGCCTCTGCCCTCTGCCCACTTCACCCCCCCTCCACCACCAGCCCTCTGGCTGCCTTCTCTGTGTCCTGCCTGGCTCCGCCCCTCAGAGTCCCTGGTTCCGCAGGCCAAGGAGCTGTGTAGTAGGCAGTGTGGGCTCTGGCTTTGGAACCAGTGTGTGTGGTCAGAATCGGCTCCACACTGACTTGCTGTGTGTCTGTGGGCGACCAAACTTCTCTGTGCCCTGGTTTCCTTGCCTATAAAAAATAACTTCTTGAGGCTGTTTGTGAAGATGAAATATGCAAATACAACTAGAGTCCTTAGAATTCTCCACAGTAGTAAGTGCTGAGTAACTGCCCAGCTGGCGTCCACATGGTCATTCGCTCCCCTGATGTTTGGTTATGCCATCCCTCCTCAAAGGGCCATCGGGGCCACAGGTAGTGCTGGGGAGCTGAACCTGCCCTGGCGCCCCCTTTTACGTGTCCCAGCTTCTCGCCTGTCTGCAGAGCCAGCATTTTTCAGGTGCACATGCTGAGCCTGAGGGGCTCTGTTACTGAAACCAGTCAGCCCACTTGCCTTTGGTCTCTGGGTCAGCAGCCTGGCACTTGGTCCCTGTTCAAGACTGCTGTGCCTCGGTGGCCTGCCCTCTGCCCATGCGAGGTTCTGAGGGCCGCAGGAGCCTGGGGATGGCCCGTTCCTGTTTCCTGGGCAGGGCCAGCTCAGTGAAATTTCCATGGCAGCCAGTGTTACTTCCTATGGGGTTGGCACTCCCAGCAGGGCCAAGAACAAGCCCCTGGTGCCAGCTGAGATCCTAGGCAGTGGTCAGGGAGCCCAGTTTACCAACTTGTGAAAGAGCTTGTCATAGTGACCTATGACCTTAAAGCACTGCTTACCTGATTTTAGATTTCAAGGATCAGTAGACTTGACTAGTAGAATTAACTACTAATGTTAAAAATATTTTAAAGTATTTAAAGTAGGGAGTTTTGAAGACAGCAATGGATATCTTCATTTCTAAATTCCTGAAAAGGATATTTGGTGTGCACATGTGCACACATGTGAGTGTGCACGCACACACACAGAGAAGCTCACTCTGTCAGATGACAGCTGGTCACTAAAGTGGAATCATTACAGTGATCAGCACTTGCACAGTGCCAGGTACGAGCTCACTGAGGCCTTGGTGCAGCCTCATGAGCCTCACCTCTGTTTCCAGCTGGGAAGTGGATGCCTGGGGACGTGAAGTGTTGTGCCCAAGGCCACACAGCTGTTAGATGGCAAATCCAGGATTCTCACCGGGGGGTGGCTCCCTAGGCCAGTGGTCCTCAAACTTCAGCATGCATCAGTGGTACCTAAAGAGCTGCCCAGGGCTCCTGTACCTCTGGGGCAGCCTGAGAACATGCATTCCTAACAAGTGTCTAGGTGACACTGATGCTGCTGGCCTGGGCTCAACGATTTGAGAGTCACTGCTCTTTGTCAGACTGTTCTGGGCCTGGCTTTCACTTTAGCTAATGGAACACCTACTGACTTGTCCTGCTTTTCTCTTTGTGCTTAGAAGATAGGGTTGGGAGTCAGACCTAGTCTGAAAGCCAGCACATGGGACCCTCAACTGGGGCCAGGACAGCAAGTTTGGGGCTGTCCCCCCACCCCTGCACTGGGCCTCAGTGTTCCCGTCTGACAAGTGAGACAATTCTGACCTTTGCCTTTCAGAATGGGGGCAGGGAAGTGAGGAGGAGAACTCGGTGAGGAATCCTTTATACCAGGTGCCTTTAGACAATAGTCAGCATTTACTGAGCCTTCATAGTATGCCAGACATGATTTTATGTATTTACTTATCAAATAATTGATTGAGAGCTTTCTAAGTTTCAGGCAAGCACTGTGCTGAGGCTTTACATCTGTCAATTCATTTAGTTTCCATTATTAGGTAAGTACTGTCTTATCCTCATTTTACAGGTGAAGAAACCGAGGCACAGAGAGGGTGAGTTACTTACCTGAAGTTTCACAGCAAATAAAAGGTAAGATCAAGATACCAAGCCAACCCTGGCTGGGTTGCTCAGTTGGTTATAGCATTGTCTTGATATGTTAAGCTTGTGGGTTCAGTCCCCGGTCAGGGCACATATAGGAGTCAGCCAGTGAATGCATAAATAAGTGGGACAAAAAAGTCAGTGTTTCTCTTTCTTTCTCTGTCCCCCTTCCCCTTTCTCTCTCCCACCTTCCTCTTTCTCGCTCTAAAATCAATAAATAATTTTTGTTTTTAAAGCTAGCAAGCCAGGCTGGGAAGCTCCAGAATCTGTCTCTTATCCTAACCCTGGTCTTGCTAATGATATTCCAGATGTGGAAAGGGCTCTGCCTGGTACTACCCCTGGTTTACTGGTACTATTGGTTATTTAGTGGTCCCTCAAAAGAGAGGTCCACACACTAACCCCCAGAACCTGTGAATGTGACCTTATTTAGAAAAACAGGTCTTTGCAGATATAATTAAGGATCTCTAGATGAGAACCTCTGGATTTAGGGTGATCCTTAAACCCTGCGACAGATGTCCCTATCACAGAAAGTCGGAAGGAGATGTTTAGACACACAGACATGGGAGGGGGAATGTGAACATGGAGGCAGATTGGAATCATGCAGATCCAAGTCAAAGACTGCCTGGAGCCTCCAGAAACTGCAAGAGTCGAGGAAGGAGTCTCCCCTAGACCCTCCAGAGGAAGCGTGCTCTTGCTGACACTTTGTTTCAAACTTCGGGCCTCCAGACTGTGAGAGAAGCAATTTCTGTTGTTTTAGCCCAGTGTGTGGTAAGGCAGTCCTAGGAAGCCGATATGCTGGGTAATCCTGGGCAACACCCCTCCCCTCTCTGGGCTTCTGTGTCCTTAGCTCAGCCCCCACCATTCAGACCCTGGGTTCCCTGCTCCCTGACCCCTAATACCAGTTGGCCAGAGACCTTTCCAGGACCTGTGGGGAGCATGGTGGGCCAGGGAGCCTCCCATGGGATGGGGCCAGGCAGGCCCCAGTGGGTTCATGCCTGGACCTGCCTCTCCCAATAGACACGCTGGCTGCGCTGAGGTCAGGAGATGTCAGCTCCACTGAAGACCTTAGTGACTCAGACAAGATGACATTACCCTCAGGGCCTCAGTTTCCTCGTCTCTAAGATGAGAGCCCTCTTGCCTCCTGGGGCTGCTGTGCACATTCCCGGGGTTCTGTTTGTAAACATGGCAGGCCCTTCAATCTGTTGTGAATTCGTTTTCATTCCTTTAATGAGCTTTTACTGAGCACTTGCTTACTGCTTGGCTGGCCATGCTACCCCTCTCAAGGAAGCAGGTTGTTAGTGTTATGATTATCTCCACTTTAGTAATGATGGAGACTGAGGTTCAGAGAGGTTAAATCCTTTGTAGAAGGCACTGAGCCAGCAGAGACAGAGCCAGAACCCCAGACCAGGTCTCTCTCCCTCACTTCTGATCAACTGTGATTGCTGGGGGCTGCTTCCTGCTGGGTGGGGGTAGTGAGAGTCAGCCATTTGGGAAGGAGGGATTGCAGGGAGAGGAGTGTGTGTGCCTTGTGTGTGTGTGCGCACCTTGTGGGCATCTGTGTATGTGCCATATGTGTGTGCATACACATGTGTACCTCTGGGTACCTACTTGTGTGTATGTGCATGAGTTTTGCTTTCACATTCAGTGCTGCTCAGCGGCCCTGATTCCTGTAAATCTCATGGTCTAGTTTCCAGCAGACACTGCGCAACAGTGGTGGTGGGCACTGTGACCAGGTTTGGTCTGGCCTGTGGCTTCCCCTTCTCACTACTCAAGCTACAGGGTGTGGAGGAGATGTAAATGAAGGCAGGACATCTGGCCCCACTGTCAGCTACAGAGGCTGGGACATCTGTGACATGAAGCCAACCACAGGAGCCCGAGGAAAGTCATGCACTACTGGGGCTGGTGAGTGCAGAGCTGCCTCAGGAAATGTGGGTGCGTCCTGGGGACCTGTCTCAGGGATCACCAGGGCCCAAATCACCAGAGAGAAAAACTCGTGAAGGAATCCACCCACAGCATATCCAGGTGTGTGGGCCTGGACCTTTGTTTCCTCTCCTGTAAAATCGGGTGGGATGTCCTCTGTGCAGGGAGCAGGGAGAGGGGATGGAGTGCACCAGTTGTCACCCAAGAGGGCCTGGCCCTGAGCGGGTCTGCCTAGGGCCAGCTGTAGTGTGTGGGTTGTTGCCTTGATGTAGGAAAGATTTCACAAGTCCAGGTGACACAGGCAGTCATCCATGGGCCCATCAGGTAAGACCTTCTGGAATGGGACAGTCCTACAGTGGGCCCAGCCTTTTCATACATCCCCGTGTGCTTCCCTGAGTTAGCACACGGCAGTATCGGGGAGTGGTTGCTTCCTTACGTGTTTTCATTCCACTTGAAAATAACACTGGCTAACAGTCGTTGGACATCTCTTATGTCTCAGGAGCTAAATGAGTGAGAGCTCCTTCTTTGACCTTGCAGCCACCCCCTGTGGTCAGCACTTATATCTTCAATCTCCTTTTGTAGATGACATTAAGTCTTGTTAAGGATCTTGCTCAAGATCACATGCTAAAGTGGTCAAGTTGGAATTCAAATCAAGTAGGTACTGGCTTTAGAGCCGCTGCCCTACACAGCCCTTTAGAGGGGTCTTTGGAGGGGATGGGGCTTCCACTCAGCCTACAGGAGGAGGAAGGGCCCTTTGGCAGGAAGAATAGAGTGAGCAAATGTGTGGAGGGGGGCCCAAGCATGACATATCAAGGGAGAGAGTGGGAAGAGCCTTGGGGAGCAGCGTGAGGTCAGGGGGAAAGGCAAGAGGAGGTAGAAGTGCAGAGGTCCCAGAAGGCTGGTGTGAGCACCCTGGGCTTTCCTTTGGGGGGATGAGAGTTCTAGGGAGAAGGAGGGATAGTCAATTCCTGGTTGGGTGACTTGCTCAAATCATTCTGGTCTCAGTCAAGAGAGCATCCACCTCAGACTCCAATCCCAGGGCATCATCATCTTTGACTCCTCTTTGTCACCCTTCATGAGGCCTGGGGGGTGGACTGAAACCAGCCACTTATCTTCATCTCCCAATACTACCCCGCTCCAAGCCTCAGCCATCTCCAGTCACTGCAGTTAGCGCCTCTGGGCTGGTCTCCCTGTTTCTCTGTCCCCACAGTCCACTTCCTACACAGCCTCCTGCAAAATGAAAATCAGTCAGTCAATCTCTCTGTCTCCTTCTCCCTCTCCCTCTCTCTCTCCCCACCCCTTTCATCCCTGTTGCATTTAGAACAAAGTGTGAGTCTCTGCCTGTCACCTCCCCACTCCCCACTTCATCACTCACTGCACCCAGCCACACTAGGCTTTCTGTTCCTCAAGCACACAAGGTCATTCCTACCCCAGGACCTTTGCATTTGCTGTTCCCTCTGCAGTGCCCTCCCCTGGATCACTGGCTCCCTTTCATCATTTAGGTCTCAGACTAGCTTTGCCGGCTGACAGAGTCTTTCCAGATAAACAGCCAATCTCCACCCCTCCTGGTTTATTTCTTTTATGTGCATATGCATCACCCAAAACAGCCTCTGTCTCTCTCCTTCTCCCTCATCAAACTGTAAACTTCATTAAAATCAGGAGCCTTTTCTGCTTTGTATACTACTGCATCCCAGTGTCTGGCACACAACAGGCATTCAGTAAATTTTAATACTTGTTGAATGAAGAAATGAAAAGATCAAACTCTGTCTTTCTGTCTGTAAATGGGGCCACATCAAACCTCCCTGGCAGGTTGATGGTGTGGTTCAGAGGTAACTTTTGCACACAGTTGGCGTTCCTCTCCCCTCATCCAAGGGCTCCTCCTGGCCACCCCTCCTGGAGCCTTGTTCTTTCCAGCTTCCTCAATCCCCTCTCCTTGTGCCTGAGCACAACGGTCCTCCGCCGACCTCCCTGGCTAGCACTGCTCAGCCCTCTACAGCCAGCCTCTGCCTACCCGACAGGGCCCCAAGAACGGCTGGGGGGTTGGCACCCAGAGCCCATATCCGAGCTCATGCAAACTTGACCTCCCATCCCAGCCCCCTGTGGTGCCCTAATGCAGCCTTTTGTTCAGAACCTCTCAGGGTTGAGTCACACTTCCTTTGTCCCCAGCTGGGTTCACTCAAGAGTGTCTCTGTTTTGCAAAGCTGAGGTTTTAGAGTCCTTCAGGTGACAGTGCTGTATGCTTCAGTGACCCTGCCATGAAAGTCATGCCCCCTCTCACTCCCCAGAAAAACTCAGCCCCAGGACAGTTAAGAAACTACCTCTTTTTGGCAGTTAGGGTATTCTGGTTCAGAGAAACAGCTTTAGACTTTAACGGGTGGTCATCGTGCCCATCCCTCCACCTCCCAGCCTACGCCCGCCTGAAACCCACCAAAGAATGTACCTGCGGCCTTTGGGGGGCTTTTTCAATGCCCTGTGTCTCCTGCTTTTCCTTCCTGTCCCATGAAATAAGGCATTCCTATTCACTGCCTTGTTCCAAGGGTTTTTTTTTTTTGTCTGTTTGTTTGTTTTCTGTACAAATATGCACAATGATGCTCACTCAGTCTGTTTTCTAGAACAGTTACACTTTCTCAGAACTGTCATCATTTCGGGAAAAGGGGTCCATTACAGGTACAATACACTGGCCCTGTTTTCCTGTTTACACCCCTGGAAGATAAATCAGGTCACATCGCTCAGGGGGAAGGGATCCTGGCCTGGACTCTGTCTCCAGTTTTGGTTGGGAAAAGGTGTTCTTAGAAACCACACGTTCGGGGACCTGCAGTCGTCTGTGGTACAGAAGGAACAGTTGGTCAGAGCTTCCAGGTAATAACCAGTCACTTTATGGGGTGATATGTAACCCAGTTTATCACCTACATCCAGTGGAAAGAACTCAAGCTCTGGGGGAAGACTGATTCAGGATCTGCCTCTTATTGTCTGTGTGTCCTTGGGTAAGTCACTTACTTAATCTCTCTGAGGTTAACTCCAAGGACTTAAACTGAGACTCAAAGGTCTTGGTTCCTTGGCTTTTTCTGGCTTGAACATTTAAAAAAATAAAGATGAAATTCACATATTAGCCATTTTAAAGTGTAGTTTGCTGGCATTTAGTACATTTAGTGTTGTGCAACCCCTACCTCCATCTAGTAGCAAAGCCTCTTCACCAGCCCAAAAGGAGATACTGTGCCCTTTGAGCAGCTGCACCCCGCTCCTCACCCCTCAGCACACTTTAAACATGACCTTGTACACTGCTGTACTTTCTCAGGTCTCTAGGCTGAATCCCCTGAAGAGGAAATGGTGTTTTCTGGCTGGGTCACATCTGGTGACAATAGACAGCATTTGTCTGGTGACAAATGCTGCCATTTATATAGAGTCAGCTGGGGCTGGAATTCTGCTCTGTGTAAGAGATAAAGTGTTTGTCAGTGCTATGAACTTTCTACCCCCACAGCCTGGACACAAAGTAACTCCATCACCTCAAAAGTTCCTCCCTACTGTCCCTTTGTAGGCAGTCCCCCCAACCTCCCCTAGCCCCGGCCACTACTCTGTCTTGTGTCCATATAATTTTAGCCATTGCGGAATGTCATATGAATGGACTCCTACACTATAATGTTAACTTCTTTTGTTGACACTGTTACAAATGTCCCCCCCTTTGCCCACCTGCACCCAGCCCCCGACCTGCCCTGACCTTCACCACACTGTTGTGTGTGTCCTTGGGCTATGCATATATGTTCTTTGGCTAATCCCTTCCTCTTCTTTTATCCAGTCCCCTTTCTCCCTGCCCCACCCCAAGACCTGTCAGGCTGTTCCATGCACCCATGCCATTGGTTCTACTTTGTTTGTTAGTGTATTTTGTTCATTCGATTCTACATATAAGTGAAATCAAATAGTATTTGTCTTTCCTGACTGCCTTATTTCACTTAGCTTAATACTCTTCAGGTCCATCCATACTGTTGCAAAGGGTAAGAGTTCCTTTTCATAGTCATGTAGTATTTCATTGTGTAAATGTACCACAGCTTTTTTTTAGTCACTCATCAACTGATGGGCACTTAGGCTGTTTCAAAATCTTGGCTATTGTAAATAATGCTGCTATGAATGTGGGGGTACATATATTCTTTCTGATTGGTGTTTCGGGGTTCTTAGGACATATTCCCAGAAGTGGAATTGCTAGATCATAAGGCAATTCTGTTTTTAATTTTTTTGAGGAAACTCTATACTGGTTTCCTCAAAACCGGTGGCTGCACCAGTCTGCATTCCCAGCAACAGTGCAGAAGGGTTCCCTTTTCTCCTCATTCTCACCAGCACTTGTTGTTTGTTGATTTATTGATGGTAGCCATCCTGACAGGTGTGAGATGATATCTCGTTGTGGTTTTAATTTGTATTTCTCTGATGATTAGTGATATTGAGCATTTTTTCATACGTCTATTGACCATCTGTATGTCCTCTTTGGAGAAGTGTCTGTCCAGGTCCTTTGTCTATTTTTTAATTGGATTACTTGTTTTCCTGGTGTAGAGTTTATAAGTACTTTATATATCTTGGAGATTAACCCCTTATCAGATGTATTATTGGCAGATACATTCTTCCATTCAGTGGGTTTTTTTTTTCATTTTGTTGATGGCTACAGTATGTTAACTTTTGAGTCTGGCTTCTTTTGCCCAACATAATGTACTTGACATTCATCCAAGTTGCCATGTCCTTTTCTTGCTGAGTGCAGGTATTATCACAGTGCAGGTGTATCCTTTTCATGGTGCAGGTGTATCACAGTTTGCCTCTCCATTCACCTGTTGAATAATATTTGCATTGCCTCCAGTTTGGGGTTAGAACATTCATAGATGCATTAGAGACAGACTGGGAAAAGCATAGCTCTTCTCAGTAGTTAGCAGTTTATTGAAAAGCCAAGAAAAGTGTGGGTAAGTTGTGCCCAGCGCCATGTAGCCAGCACCTGAGGGGGCCCTGCCTTCCACTACTCAGAACTACAGTAACACAGTAGCTGCTAGCCACATGAGGCAACTGTGGCTAGTGTGAGTCAAGACGGGCTGTCAGTGTCAAATACTCGGTGGATTTCAAAGACTTGATATGTGCAAAGGTCCTGAGGCCAGAGGGTACTGGTGCATTTGAGGCACGGCCGGGAGACAAGTGGGGTTGCAGTGAAGGGAGAGAGAGGAGATGAAGGCAGAGAGGTGACCTTATGGTACTGTTTCTATGTCTGTCCCCCAACTTGATTGCTGCTCCCTTTGGGCAAGGGCTAGGTCTGCCTTGTAAGTCTCTGTAACCCCAGGGTCAGCAGGGTCAGCACAGGGTCTGCCATAGAGTGGGTGCCTGCTACATGCTTGCTGAATGAAAGAAGGCATGTTGATGGGAACTAAATGCAGCTGAGATAAACCAAGCAGCCTGGAGAGAGAAGACAAACTGCCTGCTGTAGGGTCACTGTGGTGAGTGTGTGGATGGGATACACCATCTGGACTCAGGCACTCACACCTCAGCTGCTGGGAGGGCTGGTAGTCCCTCTCTGGGAATGGCCTCCAAGTCATACCCTCAACTCCTACTAGTCAACATGGAGTACAAAGGTCCAGCCCCCTTCCCCAGGTGGGACACTTCTGCAGGGCTGTCCCAGCTCCAGAACTGCTGGTGGGGCAGCATCACACTTCAGCTCCTCCCTCTGCTTCTGCTTCTCTCACTACCAGGCAGGTGCTACTTCCAGTATACCTACTTGCCAGTCTGCCAGCTTCCCAGGGAACCTGTCAAGCCATAACCTTGCCATTCATTCATTCATTCATTCATTCAACAGATATGTATTGAACAACTGCTGTGTCCCAGGCATTGTGCCGAGATCCATCAGTGACCCCAAAGAGACAGGACTGTTTGTTAGAGGGATGTGAGCCATCAGGTTTTCAGATTTCACTGACAATGACTCATCTCCCAGCCCCACCACTGCCGTGCCACCCCCAGGAGATCTGACCCTGCTTCAATTCCCTGGACCAGCCCTTAGAGGATGTGGACTAGTGTTGGAGGAGTGAGGGAGCAGACTCAGGAAGCTCAGGCCTCTGGAGTCAGACAGATCCAGGCTCAAATTTCAGCTTAGTGCCTTTTTGCATTTCCCTAGTGACGAATAAATGATGTTGAGCATCTTTTCATGTGCTTAGTGGCCATTTGTATATCCTTTTGGGGAACAATTCTAATTGGGACCTTTGCATGTGTTTAAATTGGGTTGTTTGTCTTTTTGTTGTTGAGTTGCAAGTATTCTTTATATATTTTGGATATTGGACTTACATTGTCTTTTTGTTGTTGAGTTGCAAGTATTCTTTATATATTTTGGATATTGGACTTACATCAGATATATGATTTGCAAATATTTCCCTCATTCTGTAGATTGTCTTTTTACTTTCTTTACAATGTCCTTTGATGTGCAAATAATTTTAATTTTGAAGTCCAATTTACTTTTCCTTTTGCTACTTGTGCTTTTGGTGTCAAAAGTCATGAAGATCTATCTACACGTTTTCTTCTAAGAGTTTTATAGTTTTAGCTTTTACATGTAGGTCCTTGATCCATTTTGTATGTGGCATGAGGTAGAGATCCAACTTCCTTCTTTTGCATGATGTTCCAGCACCATTTGTTGAATAAACTATTCTTTCCCCATTGAATGATCTTGTCGACCCATATAAAAAAAAGCAACTGGACATATATATATGAGTTTATTTCTCTGAAACGCCTCAAAATGTAAGGTGGATGGGTGTGTGGATAGAGAGGACAGATGGACAGAGATGCGATATGGTGCGTTAACTGTTCATTGTGGAATCTAAATGGTGGGATGTGCACAATTCTTTCAGTAATACAATCTTGGTGGTGATTATAAGCTGCAGACCTGCACCACAGCCTTCCTGTATCAGAATCCTGATTACCACATGACTTTGGTTGCTTTACGCTTAGTGCGTTTGAGCCTCTGTTTCCTCCTCTGTAAAGGTCCCTGGCAGGAGTTTATGGATGAAATGAACAGGCATGGCGATAGCAGCTGGCAGCACGCATGGCCTGTAGTAGTAGTGGCAGAAGCAGTTGCTGCTGTAAGTATTAGCCTAGAAGGATGGTTCTCGCTGCCAAAAAGTAAATTTTGCTTAGAGGTTCCTCCAGTAAGCTAGAAGTAGAGCTGGTCACCTCAAGTGTGCATGGAAAAGCAGGCATCACCATTGGTGCAGGGGGCCCAGGAGTGTTGGTCATTGAGGTGTATAATTCCACCTCTCCCCACTCTGGCCTGGGCCTGTGGTTTCCATGGCTGGGGCCTGTGGAAAGGAAGACCCCATGCTCTGGCTTGGAGTCAAGAAAAAGGGGCACCAGAGGCCAGGAAGTTTCAGTCTGTCCAGTGACCTGGTGATGTTATGTGAATGAGGGAACAGGAAGCCTGCTTGTCACTGGGTAGGGGAGGGCATTAGTGACACGTAAGTAAGTAGGCTGGGCCTCAGAATCACTTTAGCATCTGACTCACCCTGACATTGTATTATTATTGAAAGAGCGGTACGGTGAACAACCATGAGTGCACCATTTAGATTCTACAATGAATAGTTTACTCACCTTATAGCATCTCTGTCCACCTCTATCCACCCATCCCCATCCACCTTACTTTTTGATGCACTTCAAAGCAAATTGCATTTACATACTCCCAAACGTCCTGCATACTTTGGCATGCATCTCATTAAATTTGCAGTTGTCTGGGCTTTTTGTTTTTTTGTGGGTTTTTTTTGGCCAGAACCTGTATTTTGTTTTTTAAATCACCAGAGAATTTTTCCCTGGTGATGACCCAGAATACAGAGTAAGAGTCCCCTTCCCCCTGGGTCCTTATTATTGCAAGATATGTGAGAGAGACCCTTTGTTCCATGTGGGGATCAGAATCCCAGGCTCCACCCCTTACCACCTGTGTGGTCTTGGGCAGGTCACATCACCTCTCTGAGCTTCAGTTTCTTCATCTATAAAATGGGCTTAAGGAAAGCACTTTCTTCTTTGGGTTGTCTTCAGACTGCACTTGAAACACGTGGCATGGCACTCAGCACATATTAAATTCTCAGCTAACTACTGCTATTTTGAAGATGCCATTACATGTCTATCCTTCCAGAACAAGCCCCTATTCTTAGGGTGGTAGGGTTTGGTCTTCATTCCAGGCAACCAGAAGCATTTTTGACTTGCCTAGAAACTGGTAAATGGGTAGGTTAAGTGTGAGGCCAAGGCCCAGAAGTCCCCTTGCCTTACCTTTTTTCCTCAGGGGCCAGGAAATCCCTTTCTAGGCGGTTTTAATCCTACTTGGAAGCTAGGGCCCAGGGGGTTATTTCAGGCCCAGGGTGAGGGTGGTGGGTAGGGAGGGAGATAATCTTCTGCGGAGGCGAGTCTCCGCAGCATGTGTCAACAGACCTCAGTTGTCTGTTCACAACAATAATTTAAGACTCCAATTGTGCAACTCTGGGAGCTGTTGAAACACAGCAGCCCCTTGGATATTTTTCAGGAGGTTCCAAGGAGCTGTGTGTTAGTTAACACACAACTTCCCAGGCAGTAGAAAAGCTCACATTATAAGGACCGAATTTGCAAACTGCCTGACCACAGGCCAGCGTCACCCACAAATGGCATTCAGGGGCACACAACCTTTGTTAGACTGGTATAGGCTGCCAACAATTTTACAATTTTTAATTAATTAATTACTTTTTATCCTCACCTGAGGACATTTTTTCATGGCTTTTTAGAAAGAAGGGGGGTGGGGAGGAGAGAGAGAGAGAAAGAGAGAGAGGTAAGACAAACATCAATTGGTTCCCTCCCATGTGCCCCAACTGGGGTTCAAACCTACAACCTAGGCATGTGCCCTTATCAGGAATCAAACTCATAACCTTCACTGGATGATGCTCCAGCCAACTGAGCCACACTGGCCAGGGTGCCAACTATTTTTTTAAATGTGGAGATTACATATTAAAATGTCTTGATATGTCAAATCTGGCAATACAGTGCCCATTGGCTGAGTGTGACTGGCCTCTTTATTGTGGAACATGAATGCCAGTTTGTCACTACTACATCAGGGTTACCTGCCTGGCCACTGTTGGCATCTAAGCATAAGCAAATGTACGGAGGAATCTTTGATGCAGGAGGTGAGCAAGTGTGGGTAGTAAGATGACGTGTGTGGTTCAAGAAGCATGAAGTTTGGGTTCAGATGGACCTGGCTTTTAGTCCTGGCTATACACCTCACTAGCCATGTGGCCTCCAGCTTGTCATTGGCCTTAACCTCAGTTTTGTCACCTAAAAAATTGGGATAAGTAATAAGGTTATGTGGATACAGCCTTGTCTATCCACACTCCTCCACTGGCATTCTGCATCCCAGCTGTTCTGAAATACTGGCAGTTTGCCCAATATTTCCATTCTCTCTCTCTCCTCTCTGGGCCCTCCATGTGCAGTTCCCTCTGCCTGGAATGCTCACATTCCAGGCATATGGATGACACCATCAGGAGGCAATAAACCAGGAACGAGGCATGGGGCATGAGGTCTTTGTGTATGTGTGTAAACTTGAAAGCCAAGAGAATCATGGGATATTCCCAGGCTTAGACAAGAGGCCTGGGAGCCTCTGTCTTTACACCAGCTCCCTTCCCTGTCACTGCTCTGGCCTTCAGATGCCTTGGGCAAGGCCAGTGGGGACACACCAGGCATGAAGGGGTGGGATTCTCTCTTGGTTAATGTCCCTGCTCCCTTCTCAAACCAGAAGCCTGGCTACTCTACAGCTCTGGGTTGAGGTATACAGGCCATGACTCCTCAAAGGTTATTGTCAGAGAGGCAGGCCATGGGCAAGTCACCCAGCTTCCCCTAGCCTGTTTCCTCTTCTGTGTAGAACAGTCTTTATAAGGTGTGGGGATCCATGAGATACTGCCTATAAAGCTCTTAGGACAGGGTCTGGCTCAATATGTCTTAGCTGCTTCATAAAAACCAAGCTGATGCTGAATACCCTCGGTATGCCCAGTATTGCAGGAAGTCCTGAGTATACAGTCTCCTAAGGACTGGTGACTTTAAGTTTTGACTTTAAAGTTTTGTGACGTTAAGGATTGGTTTAGAGTTTGTGAATTTTGCTGATGGGGGACATGAAATTTTTAGGGAGCAGTTCCATTTCTAGGAATTTATCTGAAACGTGCACAAAAATTTAGCTGTAAGTAGGTACACAGTAACAATTTTATAAAGTGAAAAACTGGAAATAGCCTTAATGTCCAACACTAGCATATTGGTTAAATGGGTGATGAGACAAGTAGAATATTATGCAGTCATTCAAGGAAGCATGGAAAGATGTTTATTATTAAGTGAAAACAATATATAAGACAATATTTGTATATCATAATTATATATCTATATATATTTTAAAAACCTGAATGCTAATACACCCAAATATTAACAGTGGATACATCTGAGTGGTTTTTACAATTTTTCTTAGTTTTTATTTCCTTTTCTAAATTTTCTACAAATGTGCATTTCTTTTGTGAAGAAATATAGTAATATATGTATTAATTTTTTAATTATTTTATAATGTTATTAAGGAAGGTCATCTTTACTAGCTGTCCTGTCCTCTCTTGACTCGATTCTTGATCATTCCCAGTAAACATGGGCTCATCATGCTACTAACATTTATTAACCTCAGAGTATCCTCCCACGTAAAGTGATGTAAAGATGAATACTCACGTTCTCCAGGTGATTTGCATGCACGCCAAATTTTGAAGTGCGTTAAACAGGGAGTTCTTTACCTCCCTCCATTTATTTATTCTCTTTTAATTCATTTCATCCCTTCATTCCTAGTTTGGGAGCGGTTACTTTACGTGCGCATGCGCACTCCTGACGGCTAGTCATTGGGACCACTCAGCCGGGAGGTCCCGCCTTCTGGCCGACCGTTGGCCGGCTCCACCAGCTCTCCCCTGATTGGCGCCCGTGGGCGGGGCCTCGCTGCCTCTCAAAGTTGGCGGGAAACCAGCCCCCTAGCGTAATGGCGGCAGCTGCAGCCGACTCTTTTTCCGGCGGCGGCCCGGCGGCGGTGAGGCTGCCGTCGTCGCCGCCAGTCAAGGTGTTGGCGGAGCAGCTGCGGCACAGCGCGGAAGGCAGCCCGGGCGCGTGGCGGCTGTCACGGGCGGCGGCCGGCCGCGGGCCGCTGGAGCTGACGGTCGTATGGATGCAGGGCACGGTGGTGGCAGCGGGCGGCGGCGAGGCGCGGCTGCGGGACCCAAGCGGGGCCTTCTCGGTTTGCGGCCTGGAGAGGGTGCCGCGCGGCCGGCCCTGCCTAGCCCCAGGTAATGGCCGCAGTCTAACTGGGGACTGACCCTTGTTTTGTGCAGCCAGAGGGCAGGGCCTGGTCGTCCCTCCTCCGGGCCTTTGCTTGGTGCCGGTTTCCCTCCTCGGGACCCTTCCTGTCCTAACCCCAATCAAGCGTCATCCAAGCTGATCTGACGATAAGCATCACTTGCAGCCGGGTTTTTAAAAGTGTAGGTTTCTAGGAACTTTACCCCAGTCCTCCTAGTCGTAATCTCCAGAGAGGGGATCCCCCCAGCAGTTTGTAACAAGCCCCCTTCTGGTAGGTGATTTTCGCCCCCATCAAGTTTTGGAAAATACTTTACTAGGAAACCTCTGTTAATCTTTTATGTCTCAGAAGCCCTGCAGGACCCCCAGGAATGGGAAGCTCCACCCGCACCTGTCCTTTATGGAACTGCCTTAGTCTGGAGGTCACTGAAGTTTGCATCTTTTAAACCAGTGATGCTCAAACTAGAGAGTACACCAGACCCACCCCCAGGGCTGGTGAAAACTGGCTGGGCTCCACCCTCAAGCTTAGTGTCTGTAGGTCTGGGTGGGGATGAGATTTGCATTTCTTACCCAGCCTGGATCTGAGCTGCTGGCTTGCTAGCCTGGGTGTCACACTTGGAGAACCACTGGGCCAGAAAGCTAAGGGAAAGATCACAACTGTGCTTTTCTGACAACTGTATCTTCAGCATTAGGTTGAATTCCTAGCTCTGCTTCTTTCCAGCTGAACTGCCTGGAGCACTTACATTAACTTTTCTGGACCTGCCCTGTCTCTGTCAAAAAGGGCTCATAATTTCTGCCTGTTGTGTGGATTCGATACATAAAATGCCTTCACACAGCTCCTGGCTCATAGTGAGGGTTCAAACAATTGTGGCCATTGTGCCTTCCTCTGAAGTACTTCTATTCCCTTCTTGCCCTATCCCCTGCCCCGTTCTTCAGCCTCCCTCCCTCTGTGCCCTCTGCAGCATTGTTAGCCTGACACCGGGTCGGTGAACTACAGGCTGCCCCATCTTTTCACATGGCTGCCAAACTAAAAATGGTTCCACAGTTTCAAGTGGTTGAAAAAAATTAAAAGGACTTTTTCATGACACGTGAAAAGTATACGAAATTCAAGTATCAGTGTCTGTAAGTAACGTTTTATCACGGCACATTCATTTTTGTAATATCTAGGGCTGTTTTCACAGTACAAGTACAGACTTGAGCTGCAACACACTCTATGGCCTGCAAAGCCTGAAATATTTTACTATCTGGCCCTTTAAAGAAAAAGTTGCTGACCCTTGCCCTAGCATGTAACCCGAGCTGCTCAGTGTCTCCCATGTCTGGTCCCAGCCCTGGCATGAGGTTGGCACCAGTGGTTGTCTGACTTACCTACTGCCTGAATGCCTGCAGGCAGGGGCCATGCCATCGCCTCTTGTTCATTCATACTAAGTCTTAATTGACGAACCCTAGTTAACTGCCTTCAGGCAGGGAGCCAGGAAAGTAAACAGGCCACTAAAATAGAACAATATCTAGGCTTGAGCACAGGTTGCCAAAGGAGCAGAGGAGGGACAACTGACTTGTATGGTCAGGGAAGCCTTACTGAAGGAGGTGACCATGAAGGAAGCGTTGGAATTAACTGTAGGGAGCAACCCTCCCAGGTTGCCTAGGACTGAGGGGGATCCTGGGTGGTAGGACTTACAGTTTATATATTTATCCTCACCTAAGCACATTTTTTTCATTACTTTTAGAGAAAGAGGAAGGGAGAGAGAGAGAAACATCAATTGGTTGCCTTCTCATATATGCCCCAACCTGGTTATGTACCCCTACCGGGAGTCAAAACCACACCCTGGGTATGTGCCTTGACCAGGAATTGAACCTGTGACCTTTTGGTCTACAGGACGATGCTCCAACCAACTGAGCCACACTGGCCAGGGTGGGACTTTCCATTTTAAAGCCAGAAGAGTTGGTCACCCTACATGTGTCTGAGGCAGGGATCATCCAGGTCTATGGAACAGTGTGTGCAAAGGCTTGGAGGTGAGAGCCCTGTGCCTTTGGGGAACCTGAGACAAAATATGGAGCAGCAGTGAAAGGTGGGAGGGCTCCCATCCTGATGAGCTGTTTGTGGAAGGACCTTCCTGTTTCAAGGTAGCTGTTAGCTATGTTCATCATATCAGGGCTATACCCCCACTGCTTTCTTCTCTGGAACAGCCAACAGTGTGTTTCCATAAATCTGCTGCATGTGCAGAATTGAGTCAGAACTCTCCTTGCTCTCAAGTTGCTCCCAGTCTGTAGGGCAGGAGGGGAGAAACAATGACCTAGACTGCATTGTGATCAGAGGGTTCTGAAGGCCAGAGCTGCATTAGAGAAAGGTCGCTGCGGTAGCGCGATAGCATTGTTTGTGAAGAGGAAGCAGCTGGAAGCGGGCTGGCTGGAAGTCATTGAAGTGGCCAGAAGATAAAGGCCTGACCAAAGGAAGGGGAAAGGGAGACAGTGAAGACACGGGAGGGAGAATGTATGGGTAGAATGAACAGGACTAGCAGCCAGGTTGTCCAGTCTTGGGGAGGAAAGCACACATGCCTTTGAGCTTATCCCTCTGTGGGTGCCTTCATTAGTGGGTCTCCTGTGAACCTCTTCTGGTTGGGATCCCCTTGGGCTTGTCCTTTCCTGGGTCTTTAGTCATTCTCTTTTTGAGGGTTTGATCTCTACCAGCACTTTAGAGCCATTCAGAGGGTACAGCAAGTGTATTTTTAGAACTAGCTTCTGTCACTGAGGAACCACACGTTACTTGCTCAGTAGAATCTGGAGATGAGTTCAAATAAACCTAAGTACATCCTTCCAGAAGTTCAAAACCAGAGGGTCAGGTGTCAGCTTGCCTGTCTTCCTTCAGTCAGAGCCCCGGGGCCCATGTGCAAACTCAGCCCTCCTGTTGGAAGCGTTGTGATTAAAATGGCCTTGAAGGGGCATGCAGCGGGAGCTGGCATGCCTGCCCTTCCTGCTGTGTTTGGGGTTTTTTACACAATTGAGTTTTGTGTGGTTAAGACCTGCCAAGTTTTGCTTTCAAGGAGAGCCACTTCCCCATGGGAATGGGAAGAGAGTCGCAGTTAATTTGTCATTAGATCATCTTGATGGCAGCCTGCCCTCTTGTTGATTTGCTCATGTGTACCCACTGGTGATCTGGACAAAGCAGGAGGTAGCAGGGGAGCAAGGGGGCTGCTGTAGCATGCCCAACTCTTTTGGCAACATTGAGGGAAAATTGGATTTGCTTTGGGACCGTTAGGGGGGTGTCTTCGCGGAAAGAGGGCTGGTCCCATGCACAAAGACCAGTCACATACTCTGGCATTGAGCAAGGAATAAGGACAAGAGACAAGCTTGGGTTTTCTGTCCCTTCCTGAGAGCAGTCTGTCTAATTGTAACTTTTACTCTGATGTGAGTCTCTTCCATTCTTTAGCATAATTGTTTTGCGCATGATGGTGGCTTGCTGCAATTTCTTTTTTTAGCATTTGAAAATTAGATACAGAAAAGATACACGTCATGTTCCAAGTTAAATATTGAACTTAGTGTAATATATATACATATTGATCACTGACCGCTTTGACAATTTGATCTCTATTCTCTGCTTTTTTTTTCCTTTAATGTCTCAGTTGCCTCTCTGATCAAGTTAAGCCCTCTGAAGGACTGAGTCTGTTTTGTTTTTGTTTTTTCTATGAATATGAACATTACCCTGGCCTTTTTTTCTTCTAGGAAAATATGTGATGGTAATGGGAGTGATTCAGGCCTGTGTTCCTGAGCCATGCCTACAGGCTGTGAAGATGACAGATCTTTCTGATAATCCTGTCCATGAAAGCATGTGGGCACTGGAAGTAGAAGATTTACACAGGAATATTCCTTAGGAGATGCTGGAGGTGTCGTTAAAAACAACTACAATTCTCAAAAGACTTAGGTTCTTATACCATGTGGATTTCATGGACATTGTTCAATATGTATTTCTCAAAAATTTCTCAGAGAGCTGTGCTTTGGCTCACCAAGGAGTCCAGATGTAGGATTTCTAAATGCTGGGACACACACTCCAGTTCACTCAGCCCTGCTGCCCCTGTGCTTTGACGGCTGTTTGCTGATGAAAAGCAGATGTTGTGTTCTCTCTCTCTGCTTTGGTTTATGTGTGTTAATTCTCTCTAAAGCACATAGAAATCTCACATTGCATTTTTCAAGTTTTACTAGTGATGATACTTTTTCTGTTACCGCTGCAACCCTATTTTATGATGCAGACTTGGGATCTCAGTCTTTGCCCGTGGTGACTGAAGCAAATCTCAGTCAGGTGTGGTTATGGGCAGGAAAATAGACTGTGTGAAAGAAGGACGTCATGGGCCCATGTCTTCTCCATCAACAACTTCCACATCCAGTTTGCAAGTCAAACGGTTCAGCAGCCTCTCCAAGACACAGCTCTCTTCCGAACACCACTCAGCCTTACCGTCCATTTCCCGTAGATGTGGAGGATGGTAGGAGATGCTGAAATGCTTTCAAGATTTCTTGTTGAAACTAAAAATTGATTGAGAACAACTCTCAGGCAACTGCTAACCTCTGCCTCTTAACTTTTGATGAGACACTGCATGGGCATCCTCTGGTTCTTACATTTTGGGTATGGAATGACCTTTTGTTGTGATTGTATTGAACACTGGGTTTCTGCTCTTTGCTTCTAACCCAGCCCTCTTTTCCCCTTAGATTGTAAATGTCAAAGGAGCCAGGTTTTGTTCCATCATTGGTGTAGAGTTTTGCTGCATTATTAATCATCTACCACTAATAAATTGTTTTATATGCTGTGTTTTTTAAATAGACTTTTTAAAGAGCATCTTTAGATTTACAGGAAAAAAGAACAAAAAGTATATAGGTCCCATATACCCCTTTCCTCAGTTTCTCCTAATTAACATCTTGTGTTGGTGATACACTTGTTATAATTGATGAGCCAACATTGATACACTATTATTAACTAAAGTTTGGGGTCACTCTTTGTAATAAACAGTTCTGTGAGTTTTACATCTACCGTTAATCGTACTGTACCACGTAGTTTCACTGCCCTAAAAATCCTGTGTGCTCCACCTGTTCATCTCCTACCCCTTTACACCTCGCAACCACTGACTTTTCTTTACTATCTCCATAGTTTTGCTTTTTCCAGAATATCACATAGGTGGAATTATATAGGATGTAGTTTTTTTTCAGACTGGCTTCTTTCGCTTAGTGATATGCATTTAACATTTCTCCATGTCTTTTTGCAACTTGATACTGATTTTTTGCTGAATAATACTCCATTGTATGGATGCACTATGCTTTGTTTATCCATTCACCTCTGAAAGGCATCAATTTGATTCCAGTTTTGGCAATTATTAGTAGAAATTTTTAGAGAGAGGGGAAGGGATGGAGAGAAAAATATCAATTGGCTGCCTCTCATACACACCCGGACTGGGGACCAAACTCACACTCAGGCATGTGCCCTGACCAGGAATCGAACTGGCAACCTTTTGCTTTGTGGGATAACTCCCAACCAATTAGATCACACTAATCAGGGCTGTGGACATGTTTTCTGTTTCCTGGGGTAAATGCCTGGGAGCACACCTGGTGATCATGTGGTAAGCCTCTGTTTAACCTTGTAAGAAATTGCCAGACTGTCTGTCTCAGTTCATTTGGGATGCTATGACAAACCATAGACTAGGGGACTTAAAAACCAATTGAGCCCTAGCTGGTATTGCTCCGTGGATTGAGCGCCAGTCTGCGAAACAAAGGGTTGCCGGTTTGATTCCCAGTCAGGGCACATGCCTGGGTTGCAGGCCAGGTCCCTGGTTGGGGACATGAGAGGCAACCACACATTGATGTCTCTCTCCCTCTCTTTCTCCCTCCCTTCCGCTTTCTCTAAAAGTAAATAAATAAAATCTTTGAAGGAAACAATTGAAATTTATTTTTCCACAGTTGCGGAGGCTGGGAAGGAAGTCCAAGATCAATGTGCTGGCAGAGTCAAGGTGCTGCTTCCTGGTTCACAGATGGCTGTGCTGTCCGTGTCCTCACATGGCAGAAGAGAGAAGAGAGCTCTCTGGAGTCTCTTGCAAGGGCACTAATCCCATTCATGAGGGCTCTGCCCTCATGATCTAATTCCTCCCAAACACCCTACATTTCAACATGGGAATTTGGGGGAACACATCCAGTCTATAGCACTGTCTTCCAAAGTACCATTTTGCTTTCCCATCTGCAGTGAGTTTCTGTTGTTCTACGTCCTCACCAGTATTTGGTATTTTTAGTATTTTGGATTTGCAGTGTTTTTAAGCTATAGCATTTTCTTTTAAAGATGGGCCAATTGGAAATAATGCATTGTTTTTATTATTGATCTGGGTTTGTTCACCTCTTGAAGCTTGTTTTGAGCAGGTTTATGTTCGAAGTTTGGGGATTTTCAGGCCATCATGGTTTTATTTATTTATTCATTTATTTTTAGGTAGGGAGGAAAAGGGAGAGAAACATCAATGCGTGTGGTTGCCTCTCACACACCCCTCACTGAGAACCTGGCCCGCAACCCAGGCATGTGCCCTGACTGGGAATCAAACTGAATCAGACCCTTTGGTTTGCAGACTGTTACTCAATCCACTAAGCCAGGCCATGTTGATGAGCCTTTTCTGGAACTTTGCAGCCTTACAGACCTGAATATGAGCTCTTCATCTGTTAAACTTGCTGTGAGACTGTAAGGAAGTTACCAAACCTCTCTGTGCTTTAATTTCCTCATCTATAAGGGTCAGATTATACCCACTTCATAGCACTGATGTGAGGAATAAGTGAAGATGCATTTAAATCACTTTCATATGTGCCTGGCACATGGTGGCCACCAAATGATTGTTGTTGGAAGGAGTAGAAAGTTCTTATATCCATCAGTTGCCTTTAAACAAATATTTATTTATTTATTTATTTATTTATTTAGAACAGTTTTATTTCTACAAAAAAATTGCAAAGACAGTACAAAGAGTTCCGACATACCCTATCCAGTTCCCTTTGTAATTATTAACATCTTAATATGGCACATTTGTTAAAATTAATGAACCAATATTGAGATGTTATTATTAACAAAAGTCTATACTTTAAATTTAGATTTCCTTAGTTTTTTTCCCCAAAATTTTCTCTTCCTGTTCTAGAATCCCACCCAGGATACCCCATTACATTCACTCCTCATGTCTCCTTAGGCTCCTCCTGGCTGGGGCAGTCGATCAGTTGCTTTGATTACACTGACATTTGACAGAGTCCATGGGATCTCTGTTACAGGATTCTTAGGTTAAAGCTTTATTCCAAAATTATTAAGGAGTTCCCAATAGTAGCCCTTGAGCTGGGTGTGTGGTAGGCCTCTTAAGACCTTACACTGAGGCTCCCCTTGTCCAAAACCTTTTCTGCTATAAAACTGCACCAGGCTGCTGAGAATCTCCTGCACCATAATCTACCCATTGGTCCCCACCTAACTTCTGGTAAATAATGCCCGGTTGAAGTTCTAATTGGGCTCATATTGCTTCCTGAGCAGTGATGAACTCAGGAGTGTGGGAGGTGGGAAAAGGACGGTGTCCTGTGTTTTGCTGACAGTCTTCACAGATTGCCAGTGGCTCCCAGTGGCTTCTTTGGAAGTGTGCCACCTCAGCATGTTAACTGAGCTCTTGTGGTTTCCCTGAATATTAATAACTCTCACTGTTTCGGCTAGCATTTCCTCATTGACATCACCAAATGAAAACGCGTCTCGGGTAGGGGTTTCAGTGTTCTGGTGCCAAATCAAAGTCGGTTTATCACCAAGCACCCCTCACCAGACAAGGGCAGGCTGTGTGCTTGGGCTGTGCTGCTTCCCTTTTGAAATTGGCTCTTTTCTAAGAACTGAAAATAAGCACCCTAGGCTGTGACTTCACTTTTCTTGGAACTGCTTTACATTAGAAGAAGAAGAAAAAAAAGAAAACCCTCATTTAGATGGTTTTGGATCTGAGTTCCCTAGTTCTTTCTGTTGCATATTCTTGTAAAGCCTGTGTTTTACTACAAAAATCTTATGTATCAGGTGAAGAAGGAAGGGGAAAGAATGACCATGTGAACTAGTTATGTTTTGCCTCCTGGTCTGTTTGCAAATGATTTAATGGTCAAGGAGAGGAAGGACTTGGAAGACACACTGTGTGCAGTTGTCTTCAAGTCCCAGGGGTATTGGTCGTGACAGTGTGGTCCTGACATCTGTCAGGTCACCAAACGGCCCATGTTGCCTAGGCTGGTGTTGCTAAACCTCAGGCCACAGTCAAAACTCACTGAAAAGCTGCCTGTCTGCAAGAATAAGGGTGAAAAATGCATTTTCAGCCATAGTGACCTACATTTAGCAGGCATCTTGTAGCCTGTGCAAAAGAACTCCTTTTAGGACCCTCCACCTGCTTAGGATAGAGGAGAGACTTAGCCACAACCAGGCTTCAGTGCTGATCCTTTCCTGTCTGTGCTTGGGCTTAGAGGTCGGCCTGTGAAATGAGATAATTTGTCAACAGGATGGTACCTGCTAGGTTCATGGAAACAGATTAGGATCCTTCTGAGAGCAGATCTCTATATGTAGAGAGGCACATTTCTGTCTACACTGGAGGGGCCTCCAGTCATGTGATTGTGTCTTATTTCTCTCTCTCTCTACCCAGCATCAGGCCTTGTATAACATATATATGGGCAGTAAGTAAACGTTCAGTGAATGGTTGGTTTTTAGGTGGGAGGACAGAGGAAATACACAAGCAAAGGCACAATGTGTTCTTGAATTTACAGTTAGCACACACAGTTTTCAAATGAAAAGAGCCCTTGCAGTCCATGCCTAAGTGTACCTTTTAAGTCAAGCACCCTGGGGTATTTTGTAACCAGGCTGAGGGTGCTTGCTAGAATGTTTTAGAATGTCCTGAAGTACAGAAAAGGATGACTTGGTGAAGACAGAAAATTCTGGAGGAAAAAAGAGAGAGACAGCTGAGTCAGGGGGAAAAAAGAATTCTAGTTCTACAGGAATCGTTAACCAACCCTCGATAAAGAATGCAAATTCAACCAAGAGTTATGTGCCAGGGACTGCTAGAAGTTTTCTCCTGTGTTCCTTCATTTTACTGTGTCACTGCCTGTATGGCTATGGAAACTGCAGCCAAGGGGATGGAATTCCTTCGCCCAAGAGCATCTGGCCAGCAGACTGTGGCAGAGACAGGTCTCAGGCCAGTTGGTTTCCCATGTTGCAGGGGAGGTGGCCAGGGCCTTCATTTTGAGATGGCTCTTATGGAGAAACTCCTCAGACCCTGGAAGCTCTGGAAGCTCATGGCCTTTTTTTTTTTTTTTTTTTTTAAATGTTGGGTAGTACAGTTAGCCCTGTGATATTCTCCCATGAGGGCTGCTATCTCCAATGCCTTTTTCTAGGAGGATTGTGTCAGCAGTCTTGCTTCCTCAGATGCAGCCTTCTTAGAACTCCAGTGAGAGCTCATGGTCTTTTCATTTAGGTGCTAGCACCCCCTGCTGGCCTGTGCCACCCAAAATGGGATGGCAGCTGGGGCCACAGAAGGAAGCAAAGGAACAAAATGGTGCTGTAGGCTTCACAGCTGTCCACCCCTGGGGTGTTGCCTATTGTGGCCAACCCATCTTGTGGGTAAGGGGTGGGGCAGGGCATTGGATCTGGCAAACAGATGGGTTCCAGTGGTCCTGCTTGGAGCCCCAGCCCTATTGTTTGTTAACAGGGTGAGTTTAGGAGAGTCACTTCCCCCTCTCAGAGCCTTATTTCTGTCATCCGTAGTGAAGGGGTGATTTGGAGTCGGAGAGGTGAAGTAGCTTGTCCACATGGCTGTTAACTGGAATCCAGGCAGTCTTAGGTGAAAGGGCAAAGTCAGTGCCGTTTGCCACTGTGGCACCATTTGCCTAGCGGGCCTATGACCTTGTTAAACACAACTGCCATTTTACTCTTCTGAGCGTATTTCCCCAGGACTGGAACTTACTGGAAGCAGGAACAGAATGTGAGTAACCACTCCCTATAGCCAGGGGCAGAAGATAATGTTGGAACCCAACAGCCCAGGGGCCAAACAACAGCAACCCCACCCTTTTTAAATCCAATAAAAGCTCAAAGCCCCTACCGCTCCACGCCCCTTTCCTTTTTTGAAGAGTGAATAAAATCTTTACTCTCTATACTTTCTTCTCTCTGTGAAATCTTTCACAGCCCCTGTCACCAACCACCCTAATATTAGGTGCTCAAAGAAAATGTCCAGTTCATTGGTCTTTCTGGCATCACGCACTTCCTCTGCACCTGCTGGGTTCCAGACTCTGGGGACACACAGTAAGCAGAAGACATGTGGCTGCTCCCTGTGAAATAGGGTGGCCTCTTACCCTTCAAATCTCTCTGACCTCCCACTCTGCCTCACCTCTCCTGTTTACAGCCTCACCTCTGTTTTTAAATACTCATGATTGGATTGGGCTCACCAGGATAATCTCCTCAACTCAAGGGCCTTAATCTATCTAATCACATCTACAAAGTCCTTTTTGGCAAGTACGGTAACATTCTTAGGTACCAGGGATTAAGACATGGACATCTCTTGGGGGAAGGCATTCTACCTACCCAGCCTGCCTCTGGCCCCTAAGGATGCAGGTCCATCCCAGATGCCAAATCCATTCACCCTGCCCCACAACCCCCAAAGTTCTCATGCCATTTACATCATCAACTCAAAGTGCAAAACTCCTCATCTAAATCGTCTCTGTCTGGTGGTGGTGGTGGTGGGGGGGGGGGAACTCTAGATATAATCCACCTGTGAACCTGTGGAACTCAGGAAATAAGTTAATCTGTCACCAAAATACAATGGTGGCAACCTAGAGGGGATGTAGTCTAGTTCTGTACCTGATCCAAGGGACCAGAGACATGATATAGCAAGAAAGATGAAGAAGTAATGAGGCTTTAGTGCCTGGAATTACCAAACCATTAAGTTTCCCTTCCTCCTAAGCAAACCAGAAAAGGAAAGGAGTTTCTCAGACCAGTCATTAGCACCTAAGTCCATTCACTGAGATGAGGAAAGAGCAGAGGCAGAGTTTTCATTAAATATTTAGTGTCTGTTTTGGAAAGTAAGACTCAGGTCTCCACATGCACAACTGTGCTGCCTCTGGGTGCAGAGACTTTCCCAGAATACTACTGAGCCTCAGCATCTTGCACATGGGCCTTAAGCCTGTAGGGGGTGTGACATTACCAGCCCCACCTGCGATGCCTTCAATGTAGTCTCAACGCTATCTTTAATTAAAATCTGTGTGGGTGGACTCAGGAAAATCTAAGTGTTTAGAAAGCTCCCTGGTGAATTTTATAACCAACCATGTGTAGCAGCTATATACCCATATTTTTCGGACTATAAGATGCACCCCCCCAAATTTGGGAGGAAAATGCAGTGGCGACCCTGCTCCCACCTCCTGTGACCCCACTCCACAGCCAACCCCCGCCCCCATAGCCCCACAGCGAGCCAGGTAAGCTACATTTGGACTATAAGACTCATCCTCATTTTCCTCCCAAATTCGGGGGGGAAAAGTGTGTTCTTACAATCTGAAAAATATGGTACCAACAGTCTCCTGGCCTGAGGCAACTGGCCAGGAGTCAGAGCTGCCCTGGTGCTGGGGGACTGCTAGGCCCTGTGCCTCCTCTGGCGGGGACCCTGGAGTCCCGAGGGTCGGGGCTTCAGCCAGAGGAAGGACAAATGAAGAACTGAGGATCCCTTAGCTCCAGGACCAAGGGGCCACTTGTCCCCCAGATTCCCTGAGCAGGAAGAGAAACAGGATGGAAAAAGTTCACACAAAGGAACTGGGCTAGACCACCCACTGGCTGTTCTGGGCCTGGACCTTCCCTGGTTCTGGGCTGCTGCTCAGGGCAATACAAGGTACAGATGTCAGGTTTCCCTTTGTTAAAGTGAGTCCACTTAGAGGAAAATATTAAGTGAAAAATAGTATGGGTGGTATGTGAATGACCTATGTTTGGGTAGACAGTTTGCTTTTACTTGGTGTTCTAGAACAGCAACTTTCGATCTTTTTCATCTCGTGGTACACATAACTAATTACTAAAATTCTGTGGCGAACCAAAAAATATATTCTCTGCTGATCTGACAAAAAAAGGTATATTTTTTATTGCTTTATAAAAACAATAACTAATTATCTACATTTTTTTCTCCAAAGTGACTTTTTAAGAAATCAGGTGCCTGTACTTGTACATTATGATTTCTGGTATCAAGAAATAACCATGATTTAACCAATCGGATGCAACCTTATTATGCAATATAACCAATAAGATGCAACTTTATTATATGCATGACCTATATATTTATGGTTCAAGGCAGGGCATTCACACCAGCAGCTATTGTTGTGTTGGCTGTTGTCATTTTTTAAATTTAACAATGTAGAGGAAAAGAGGTCGGTGCCCCTGAATAAATAGTTACGTATTGCATGTTTTAAAAATTCTTGGGGCATACTGGTTGAAAATCACTGTTCTAAAATATGATTGCACTGTCCACTAGCCTTGTATAGCTACTGAGCACTTGACCTACTGTTAGGGTTGCCAAATTTAGTAAATAAAAATACAGGATACCTCCTGGTCCTTAAGCATGGGCTATGCATGGTGACTTCCCTCCAAAGAGGACGCTGTGGAAAGGTGTAGTGAACAGAGTAACCTTACAACAGAGATACCTGACAAACACATCTCAGTCAGGTGATCCAGGTGGACATCAACAGCGGTGGGCCACGTTGACAGCATGTGCCCTTTGTATGACATGATGAGAATGGCACTTCACCTCTGTGATCTGCCTCTACCAAACCATAACCCCCAGTCTACTCCTGAGAAAAACATCAGACAAATCCTAATTGACAAAAATTCTACAAAATACCTGACTCTAGTATCCTCAAATTTGTCAAGGTCATCAAAAACAAGGAAAGTTTGAGAAATCATCACAGTCAGGGCAAACTGGATTGCCATAGATCTGTGCAGATCAATACCACTGCCACTAGCCCCACGTGGGTATCTAAATTAGGTGGTGCCCAGGGAGATAGGATGGCTTGGTGTGACTTGGGATCCTGGAGAAGAAAAAGGACTCTACAAAAAACCAGGAAATCTGAAATAGAGTATGTCCTTTAGGTAATAATAATAATAATATATTAACACTGGTCTATTGATGGTAACAAAGGTATCACACTAATGTAAGATGTTAATGATAGGGTATCTGAGTGTCAGGTATATGGGGACTCTGCTCTTGCTACACCTTTTCTGTAGATCTAAAATTGTTCTGAAAAATGAATTTTATTAATTAAAAGAATTCAGGCTGCCCAGTCAAATTTGATTTTCAGATGAACTAATATATTTTTTAGTATAAGTGTGTCCCATGCAATATTTGGGATTTAGTTCTACTAAAAAATTATCTATTTATCTGAAATTCAAATTTAGCTGGGCATCCTAGATTTTTTCTGAATTTGAATGTAAACATCCACATGTGGCTGGTACCGGGCAACACAGGTCCTGCGCTGCCTGGCTTGCCCTCAGCTCAGCAGTTAAGAAAGCAGGTGAGACGATGGAGGCCCTGAGAGAGTCTAGACTTGCTTAGAATCTTCTAATCCCACCTAACCTGATTCCTGCAGAGAAGAAACGGTGCTGTAAGGGGCCTGCAGGAGCCCCGTTTGGCAGTGTGGGGCTTCTTGGAGGTCTGGAGAAGCACTGAGGATGCAGAGTCTTTGGTGGGTGTGACAGCTGGGACAGTGCATGGGGCCATTGGTCTGGGACCATGGTGCCAAGTAACAGATAGGCACAAAACTAGCAATTTGTCTGACATGGCATGGTTGAGTTCTCTGCTCAAGGCCTCACTAGGCTGAAATCAAGGTGTTGGCTGGCTGAGCTCTTTTCAGGAGGCCGTGGGAAGAGTCCATTTCCAATCTCCCTCGGATTGTTGGCAGAATCTGGTTCCTTGCAATTGCAGGGCTGAAGTCCTCATTTCTTCACTGGCTGTCA
Source organism: Trachops cirrhosus (assembly GCA_028533065.1). Lineage (NCBI taxonomy): Eukaryota > Metazoa > Chordata > Mammalia > Chiroptera > Phyllostomidae > Trachops > Trachops cirrhosus. The sequence continues at coordinate 95,436,294 of CM052540.1, forward strand.
GTTGGGGACTGCTTCTAACTCCCAGAGGCCACTTTCATTCCTTACCATGGATGGCCCTCTATCCTCAAGCAACAACAGGGTCAAATTCTTATGCTTCCAATCTCTGATTCCCTTGTCTGTCCTCCAGGCCCCAATTTTTTTAAAATATATTTTATTGATTATGCTATTACAGTTGCCCCATTTCCTCCCTTTTATTCCCCTCTGCCCTGCACACCCCTTCCCAACCATATTCCTAACCCCCTTAGTTCATGTCCGTGGGTTGTACATACAAGTTCTTTGGCTTCTCCATTTCCCATACCATTCTTAACCTGCCCCTGTCTATTTTGTACCTACAATTTATACTTTTTATTCCCTGTACCTTTTCTCACATTCCCTCCTCTCCCCACTGATAACCCTCCATGTAATCTCCATTTTTGTGATTCTGTTCCTGTTCTAGTTGTTTGCTTTGTTTTTGTTTTTAGGTTCAGTTGTTGATAGTTGTGAGTTTATTGTCATTTTACTGTTCATAGTTTTGATCTTCTTCTTTTTCTTAGATAAGCCCTTTAACATTTCATAAAATAAGGGCTTGGTGATGATGAACTCCTTTAACTTGACCTTATCTGGGAAGCACTTTATCTGCCCTTCCATTCTAAATGAAAGCTTTGCTGGATAGAGCAATCTTGGATGTAGGTCCTTGCCTTTGATGACTTTGAATACTTCTTCCCAGCCCCTTCTTGCCTGTAAGATCTCTTTTTGAAAAATCACCTGATACTATGGGCACTGCTTTGTAGGTGACTGTCTCTTTTTCTCTTGCCAATTATATATATATATATTTTTTAATGTATTTTAGTGATTATGCTATTACAGTTGTCCCATTACTCCGCCTGTATTCCCCTCCACCCTGAACACCCTCTCCCACCCACATTCCCCCCCTTTAGTTCATGTCCATGTGTCATAAGTTCTTTAGCTTCTACATTTCCACTACTGTTCTTGCCCTCCCCTGTCTATTTTCTGTCTACCCTCATTGCTACTTATCCTTCGTACCTTCCCCCCTCTCCTCCTCCCACTCTCCTGTTGCTAACCCTCCATGTGATCTCCATTTCTGTGGGTTTGTTCCTGTTCTAGTTGTTTGCTTAGTTTCTTCTTGTTTTTGTTTTAGGTGCGGTTGTTAATAATTGTCAGTTTGCTGTCATTTTACAAGTTTTTTATCTTCTTTTTCTTAGATAAGTCCCTTTAACATTTCATAAAATAAGGTCTTGGTGATGATGAACTCCTTT
>CM052540.1:95438049-95572288 GCA_028533065.1 Trachops cirrhosus
ATCTAAAATAAAAAATTAAAAAAAAAAAAAAAAAAAAGAATGAGCCTGTTAAGCTTGTCATGTGGACTGTATCTGACAAACTGATGCTCTTCTCACTTCCCTTGTCCAGAGCTGCGCAGCTTTATCCTCACAGGCATGAGAATAGTCTTTCCCCAGTCTCCCCCCACCACCATTCTCCGCCTTTCTGGCTCATGTCAAGGCTCTTTAAAGAGCATGAGCTCACTGCACTGGGATCTCAGTCTCCCCAATTTGGCAGGCTGGACCAGACTTGGCATGGGAAAGAAATATCAGTGGGAAAAAATCTTTTAAAAAAATGTATGCATGTAGTAAAGTGTATATCCAATTGCAACATAAACATAATTGCACTTGTTGGTGTCTGTGAATGAGGCCAAGATAGGGAGTGTTCAGTAGGTCCAAGTTAATTTCCACCCACTCATTGAACGATCGTGAAGATGAGACCCTTGGCATTAGCATTCAAGGGGAGGAATTTTGCCATAAGCATCCTGTTTATTCCATGGTTATGGGCCTCTGCTACACAATTTGCTTGAAAACCTTGTGAACTATTTAATGGAGAAAGAAAGAATGAGGAATTGTGGGTAATGTGAAAGCAAGCAGCCAGTTTTGCAAAAGTTCCAACATGGGTGGTTTATAACTAATTGGAAAAACATGTCTCTTCTCGGTTGCCTTAATCCTTTTTGCAGGGCCTGGGCCTTAAGTGTTCCCCGAAGGTTTAAGGGGGCGTAATCAGCTCCCAGAGTAGTGATCAAGGAGGAAAAGAGCTCATGCTTATATGTGAGGGTCCTTCAAGTGTTGCCAGCTCAGTCTGGGGCAGCAGGGACCAGGTCTGTCACCAGCCTTCCTGGCTAGGGCAAAGGCGTAGGTGATAGGCATAGCAGAGAGGGGATTCATTCTGGCTTTAAATTTGACCTTCAGAACTAAAAGTTCTGGAGGCAGAGTCTGGGACTCAGACAGGAAAAGGAAACAACCAAACAACCTTTTTGCTGAGCTAAGGACTTTGACTCTTTGATTATAATAAGCACATATTTGGGTCCTTCCATCCTTTTACAAAGTTATTTTTAGAAAAGCAAAAATTGATGGTCCTGTTCCTGCTTTCTCTTCCTCATTGGGTTTCTCTGTAAGAGAACAGTCCCAGGCCATGGCCCCAGTGATCACTTCTGTCAGCAAAGAGAACTCTGCCCTGACTGACACTGCTGGTTCCTCTGGTCCAGGCACTGTAGAAACAAACGCCTGACCTGAGGCCCCCAGGTCAGAGAGACCCCTTGTGCTACACCTCACTGGCTGCTGCGCTTCATCTCTCAGAGCAGAACTACTGTGGTGTCACACAAGGGGTAACCACACGCCCCCTCCCTAGGGTTGCTTCAGGATGAAAGGCAGCACATGGATCCCCTCCCCCCACTGCCTCCAGGAGAGGGCTTAGACCAAGAGGTGATACTGGTATTAGAGTTTTAACTGTTTGTGGTTTCCTCTGTCTCATCTTCCTTCCTGAAAACCCAAGAGGCTTCGCAGGAAGGGAAGGGACTTTCAGATCCCAGATCAAGCTGGGAATGGCTGGCTGAGTTAGTCTGGCTGCCTAGAGCCCAGGGTGACTGGTCTGGGCTGTGGGTTACATCCACCAGGGCCACCAAGGCACAGATGGCCAACTGAGCACTGCCAGCCATCGAGCAAACACCACCTTTGTTCTTCCCAAGGAGGTGTTCCCACAGTGACAAAGGGTTGTTGGGTCTTGTTGTGCTCTGGACAGGCCACTTATAGTAACACTATGAGGACAGACTGGGTCCTGTGCCTCCTAGGAATTTTTAGCACGGAATGCCTGCAACAGGTCCCAGCCCTTTGGCACTCTCCCCTCTTGTTACTATTAATTCCACAGTTATAGGAAATGGACCTGTTCTGGCTGAGGTGGGCTGCTAGTTATTAAAATCGTGAGGGCAGTTGCTTAAGGTGTTGAAGGCTCCATTAGGAATTGGCTCTGAGGTGGTTATTCTAGACCTAGGGACTAGAATAACCTGTTTAGAAGGGTTCCATGACTGGCCAGTCCCTTGTTTTATGAAAATTGGCCTCTTTAGTCACCTTGAATAGGCTAATAAGCTAGGACAAGTGGAACAGGGAAACTGAGACAGATAGTTAAACAAGTAGTTTGCAACCATCTAGTAAATTGCAAAATCCTATCATCTGTAGCCACTTACACTTAACAGTAAGTGGTTTATACTTCTCCCCAACAAAAGGGTAAATAGCTTAAATCACCCTATTGAGGAAAATACCGTATTTCGCTGTGTATAATGTGCACTTTTTGCCCAAATTTTTGAGGGAAAAAGGAGGGTGCACATTATACATGGACTGTACTAATTCTATATGTGTAATGTGAATTATACATGGGAATCAACATTAAAATGTGAGTGTGCACTATACACAGCAAAATACGGTAGATAGCAGAAATCACCCAAAGACAGATGAAGTTAAGGGAATGAATCTTATTTTGGTTCAGCAGCGTAAAGCTGATGAATATTCTATTGAGATCCTCCCCAAGGCCTTCCTCAAACCCCCAACCTTTTAAAAACCCTCGAAAGGAAGGTCAGTGCACTCTCCCTCCCTGGAGCATGCCTGTGTCTTTTCCTCCCTCCTCTTCCCCCACAATCACACATCTCCTAAACTCTGAGGGAGCCCACAAGTCTTGCAACCAAGGAGCAATGGGCAGTGGCACCTCATCCTGGGGTAACCCCCTGACCCTTTTTTCTGACTTTTAGTGAGCTAAAGCAGCCCCACCTAGTCTCCTTTCCCCACCTAGTCCCTCTTTCTCCTGTTGCTTCTTCTATACTAGGCCCTTCCTTGTTTCCTTGTCCCCAGCTTTAATAAATGCCCTCCAAAAATCACCTGGACTCATGCTGCGACATCTCTCCTGCATGAAGTCAAGAAACCACACACTACCAACCGGCCCTTGGCAGACCCATTCAGGATCAGGTCCCATTTCTGGTAACAACCTAAGCACCTGCATTAAGTGGCTCTGAAGCAGGACTACCTATGTAATTTGCAGGGCCCAGTATTGAAAGAAAGTGCAGGACCCCTCATTCAAAAATTAATATTCATGATGGTGACAACAGAGCACTCAGACAAGTGAGGGGGCTCTTCTGAGTGTGGGGCCCTGGCCGTACAGTTTGTGTGTCCATGAGGTCTGATCTGGAGAGTTCAAGGCAGACAGCTGGTCTACAATGCAGATAAATTTGGTCACCCTACCTTTGAGTGAGTTGCCCACCCAAACTGTTGACTGACTAAGGCTAGTGAGATGAGCAAGGTTTGCTGTAGTCCAGGCTGAGAGGCTGGCTGAGTGTGGGCAGTGAGTGTGTGTGTGTGTGGTGGGGTGACGGGGGTGGGGGGTGGGAATGGTGCACAGCAGGGCTCCAGGCAGCATCTTCTCCCTAGAACAGGAGGTCCCTGAGCATGGATACCCAACAAGGTCATCTGCCACAGGGTTCAAAGTAAAATCCAAAAGACCAACATTGCCTGCAAATGCTTTGCCCATGGCCAACCTTTGTGAAAACCTAAACGTTTCTTTCTTAAGTGAGATTTCAAAATGAACTTTTGTGGGTTGGAAAAGGGCAGCCCTTTCCTGGAGAGAAATTTGTATTTGAAGAGAATGGGTCAGCAGTTGCTAAGGAAACCATTGTTTGCAAAGTTTGGCTTATATAAATTATCGGCAAAAAAAGAAGAAACAAGCTCCATTTTGTTCTTTCTCCCAGATGGTAAACAGGAAGAGAAGCCTGTGACTGGGTAAAGTGAGTCATGAGTGTGGGAGGCTCAGATCCTCATAGGACTCCTTTTACTTGGGGTCTCCTTTCTAATTTACCCACCAAGCTCCAAATTAAAAGGCAAATCTGATTAGGTAGAAGCAGACAAAAGATTGTCTGGGTATGTGAATGGGGGGCCTGAAGAAGTCTGCAGAGGTTTCTTCTTCTTTCTTATTTTTTCTTTCTTTTTAGGGGAAAAGAATCTCTTGTTTTATTATGAAATTGAAGCCAGAAAAGTCAGCATTCATGCTGCCTGTCACTACCAGAACCAGTAAGTGGAGACAAGGATTAAATCTTTATGGGCTCTCTATTCAGATGCTGGTGATCTGAGAAGATGGTGGGTTATGCACCCTAAAAACCATCTTCACATCTCATCTCAAGCCAACTGTTTTATAAGGAGAAGAAAAAGGTAGGTAAGGGGTTTGTGGAAAAAAGTTTAATCAGATGAGAGTTGCAGTAATTTTCCTAGTATTTCTTTATCTGCTGATCAACAATTCTTTATCTGTGTCACTGACATTCCCTCCCTGGAACACAATGGCTCAGATACCATGTCAACCATCAACACTTGCAGACCCACTGGGGCACAAAGGTTGAATTGCTTGTTGATGTCCTGAAGTCGTGTAGGTCATACATTCTAGATCCTGGAATAACAGCTTTCCACGTGCATGAATCACTTAAGCCTACCAACTATAACTAGATCTAAAATCTTTAACTCTTGAATTCCCCTATCAAAACCAAAATATCATTTGCAATGCTTTTCTTTTGTTTACCAGTCTTTTCTAAAAAATTGATATATAACATAAAATTCACATACCATGAAATTTGCTCCTTTAATTTGTATAATTCAGTGGTTTTTAGTAGGCACAAGGTTGTGCAATCATCACTGTTATCTAATTCCAGAATATTTTCATCACCCAAAAAAGAAACGTCATACCCATTAGCTGCTGAGACAGGCTAATAAGCCAGGACAAGCAGAATAGGGAAATTGAGACAGATAGTTAAAAGGTCAAGCAGTTTATAGCCATCCAGTAAATCACAAAATCCTATCTTCCCTAACCAAGGATACCTAAGAGTAAATTTTATTCTTCTCCTCCCCAGTCAGAGGGTACATAGTTTAAATCACCCTACTCAGGGAGATAGATAGCAGAAGTCCAATTACTGCCATTTGTGCCAATCAAACCCAAGGAAGAATGAAATTGGGGGGATAAATCTCATTTTGGTTCATTAGCATAGAGCTGATGAATGTTCTATTGAGATCCTCCCCTAAGACCTCCCCTAAACTCCCAGCCTTTAAAACCCTTAAGATGAAGGACCTGGTGCACTCTAGCCTTCTTGGGAGCACACCTGTGCCTTTCCCTTCCCCTCTTCTTTCCCTCAGGCGTGTTACATTTGCCTTTCTCCTAAACTCCAAGGATCCTTTTTCTGCCTCTGTAACTTGTTTCCTGAGCTTACACAGCCCAGTTAGCTCACTTCTACTACCTTTGTAACTTTCTAAGTAAACTTTCTCTTATAATTTCAGTTCCTGGCTCTGAATTCTTTCTTTGTCGAACTTAAGAACCAAGGTCCAACTTTGCTGGTAACAACTGGTGTTGTTTCATCGCCAAAATCACCAGTAACATTGTCTTACCCCCACAATCTTCCCGTCCCTCCTCATGCCCTGGCAGTCACTAATCTGCTTTCTGTCCCTTTGGATCTGTCAGCTCTGGACATTTTATATATATGGAATCATACAACATGTGGCCTTTTGGTCTGGCCTCTTTCACTTGGTGTATTGTTTTCAAGGTCCATCCAAGCTGTGGCATGTGTCAGTGCTTCATTCCTTTTCCTGGCAGAATCATACTCCGTTATATGGACAGACCACATGTCGCTTGTCCTTTCACCGGTCAATGAGCATGTTTTTGTCTACCTTTTGGCAAAGGGGTCTTCCTAACAAACACCTAGTGAAACTGCAGGAGTCATGGAGCTGGGCTTGTGTCTTAGAAAACATTTAGCTGGAAGTTAGGAAAAAGATAGTACAGTATTTGGTATTTGTCATTAAAAAAATGCCTTTTTCTCAGTTTTTAATTGTTGCATTAGAAAGTATTGAAAGGTAGCAGAATATGCCACCCCCAAATATTCGTATGTTTCTTTGGCATAAGGATTATTTTGAGAAATAGCAGACACAGGAGAAACTCTGAAAACAGTAGAAGTTACCCTTTTGAAAGGGAAACATATGTTTATAAAGGAAATCTTCATTTGAAAGGGTGTCTCTCTCCCTCTCTGCACCTGGAAGAGATGGGTGACTAAATCTCAGGAGACGCTTACCAATGGCCAAGGCATAACAAATAGGTCTGCACAGTGAATCTCCCTTGTTTGCCATGCTTTTCCTGGTAACCATCGCATAGCGGCTTCCAGCACCTTGCTTTCTCTTGGCTGTAGTTGAACATGGTATTTAAGCAAGTGGTGCAGGCAACCTTGGGAGTTAACTCATTTTTCCCCAAGTATCTCCTATGTTTACAGGAGGCATATGTAAATAAACTTCTGTTAATTTTTCTCTTGTTAATCTGTCTTGTATTACAGAGGTCTCAGCCAAGAACACAGAAAGGTAAAGGGAAAATTATGTTTCTTTCCCTGCTGTTTCTGGATGACTCAGATAGAACCCACAGGGATTTCCTATTTGCTCTGGAGCTTGCAGATAGGATCCTGGGAAAACTGGCAGAAGCCAGGGGAGAGTAAACATTCTTACCAAAGTCATCTCTCCTGGAATTCTATCTGCACTGCTCAGTTGAGAGAGGAAGGTAAAAAATTTCACATCCTTTCCCTTCCAAATTCAGATTAGCAAGAGAAAGCCATGTGAAAAAATGAGTTCTTGGGATTGTTTCTCATCCATTTAATCAGATATGGGCTTCCATATAAAATGATTTCTCTTAGGTGTGAACAATTTCTTTTAATGTCTCTTACACAGAAGGTCTGGTGGTGACAAATTCTCTCATTGTTGCCTGAAATTTTCTTTATTTTGCATTCATTTTTACGAATGTTTTTGTTGGATAGAATACTAGGTCGATTAGTATAGAATACTAGGTTGACAGTGTTTTTTCCCACCAGTCATTCTATTTTCTTCTGGTTTCCACTGTAATCTAATTAATTCAGCTGTCATTATTATTGGTGTTCCCATGAATGTCTCTTTCATCCTCTAGCTGCTTTAAAGATTTTTCTTTGGTTTCCACAAATCTGATTATGATGTGTCTAGGTGGGGTCTTCTTTGTATTAATCCTGATTGGGGTTTGATGAGCTTCCCGGATCTGTAGGCTGATATCTTTTATAATTATCTTTTGATAAGTTATTGGCTGTTATCTTTTAAGACACTCTTCTGCCCTGCTCTGTCTCTCTCCTTCAGGGCCTCCAGTACCTGTGTGTTGGAGAACTTGACACTCTCCTGCAGATCTCAGTCATCTGCTCTTTGTTCCTTTCTCCCGTTCTTCCTCTTTTTGCTCCATTTCCTTTTTAAATTATTGCTTCTTTCTGTGCTTCAGTTTGGATAATCACTATTGACCTATCTTCAAACTCACTGATTCCTTATTAGGTTATGTCAGTCTGATGTTAAATCCATCTAATTGATTTTTTTTCATTTCAGATATATGTATATTTTAATTGTAAAACTTCTCTTTGGTTGTTTTTTAGAGTTTCCACTTTCTATTAATGTTCCATATCTTTATCCATTGTTTCCTTTTACCTCTAAATTCTTCAACATCTTTTAAGTTCCTTTTCTGCTAATCCCAACATCTGGATCATATGTATATTTGCTTTTATTAACTATATTTTCCTGTTTCACATAGCTAGTAATTTTGAATTGTATGCTGAACACTATATAAGTTATTTATAAAGCTTCTGGATGAATTTTCTTCCCCTAAAGCACAGGTAGCACACACAAGTCCCGTGGGCCAAATCCAGCCCTCCACCTTGTTTTATCTGGCCCAGCACCTTGTTTCTGCCTGGCGGCAGTGCTGAGCTCTCACTTAACTGTTAAGGAGTAGTTACATTTATACAGTCCTAAAATCACATTCGGCCCTTTGAAGGCAACTGCAAGGCTGATATGGCCCCCAGTAAAAATGAGTTTGATACCCCTGCTCTAAAGAATGGAGTCTTGTTCTTGCAGACAGTTAAATTACTGACTGCTTACCTTGAACATGTCAAGGACTCATTTTCAGCTGTTAGCATGGGTCTATTTCAGGTCCCCTTCCCACCCCCATTACTCCTAGTATACAGGCCCTACTCCTAAGATGTGGAACATACTCTTGAATCTTGGCCTCTCTGGGGATATCAGCTAATGCCAGGGCCTTGTCTCTTAAGCAGGGTTAGAACTGTATGACCTCTAAAATTTCTCTCCAATTATCAATACCCTCTACAAAAGCTTTTTTTCTACCAGGCTTCATATAGTCTCAGCTTGTATATATTAAATACATAGTTTAGGTTTTGGCCAAGGATCTGAGGTGAATGTCTATATAAATTTCTGGGGTTCCTTCTGTGTGGTTCCTTTCTCTCTTGTGCCTTGCTCTGAAAGTCTCAGCTACCCTAGCATTTTTGAACTCGAGCTTTTTCCTCCACTCAAAACAAGACTGCTGTTCTCTGTTTGGGCTACACATTCCCACTCAGCAGTTTCAAAAGCGCTCCTTCCGAGACTTCCAGCCAAGATGGAGGTGTAGGTAGATACACTTTGCCTCTTCGCATGACCAAAAGAAGGACAACAACAAATTTAAAACAAAGAACAACCAGAACTGCCAGAAAATCAAACTGTATGGAAGTCCAACAACCAAGGAATTAAAGAAGAAACATTTATTCAGACTAGTAGGAGAGGTGGAAATGGGCAGCCAGGGCAGAGAAGATGCATGGCAAGACAGTGGCTGGAGGACTGGGTGGGCAAGGGGGCAGCTGGTGAACCAGGTGATCCCACATTTGCATGCAGATAAACTGGAAAGAACAACTGGGGAGCAAGACAGATCACACAGCTCAGAGTTCCAGTGTGGGAAAAGAAAGACTCAAAACCGCTGGCTATAAAAACCTTTGGGGGTTGTGGCAGCAGGGGAAACTCCCAGCCTTGAGGAGAGTTTGTTGGAGAGACCCACAAGGTCATAGAACATACGGAAACCCACCCACCCAGGAATCAGCACCAAAAGGGCCCAATTTGTTTGTGGGTACCAGGGGATATGACTGAATGCGGGCCAAGAGCTGAGCAAGTGGCATTGTTATCTCTTGGGCCCCTCCCCCACTTACAGCTCAACAACGCAGCCAAGTGTGTTGCTCCGCCCTGGCGAATATCTAAGGCTCTGCCCCTTACTATTATGTCACAGGCACACCAAGACAAAGAAATATGGCCCAAATGAAGGAACAGATCAAAACTCCAGAAAAAGAACTAAGCAACGAGGAGATAGCCAACCTATCAGAAGCAGAGTTCAAAACACTGATAATCAGGATGCTCACAGAAGTGATTGAGTATGGTCACAAAATAGAGGAAGAAGTGAAGGCTATGCAAAGTGAAATAAAGAAAAACCAACAGTGATGGAAGGAAACTGGGACTCAAATCAATGATTTGGAGCAGAAGAAAGAAATAAACACTCAACTGAAACAGAATGAATAAATCAGAATTCAAACAAATGAGGAAAGGTTTAGAAACCTCTGGGACAACTTTATATGTTCCAACATCTGAATCACAGGGGTACCAGAAGGAGAAGAGAAAGACCAAGAAACTGAAAACTTATTTGAAAAAAATAATGAAGGAGCACTTCCCCAATCTAGTGAAGGAAATAGACTTCCAGGAAGCCCAGGAAGCTCAGAGAGTCCCAAAGAAGTTGAACCCAAAGAAGCACACACCAAGATACATCATAATTACATTACCCAAGATGAAAGATAAGGAGAGAATCTTAGAAGCAGCAAAAGAAAAGGAGACAGTTACCTACAAAGGAGTGCCCATAGTATCAGGTGATTTCTCAAAAGAAACCTTACAGGCAAGAAGGGGCTGGGAAGAAGTATTCAAAGTCATCAAAGGCAAGGACCTACATCCAAGAATGCTCTATCTAGCAAAGCTATCATTTAGAATGGAAGGGCAGATAAAGTGCTTCTCAGATAAGGTCAAGTTAAAGGAGTTCATCATCACTAAGCCCTTATTTTATGAAATGTTAAAGGGACTTATCTAAGAAAAAGAAGAAAATCAAAACTATGAACAATAAAATGACAATAAACTCACAACTATCAACAATTGAACCTAAAACAAAGCAAAAACAAAAACAAACTAAGCAAACAACTAGAACAGGAACAGAATCACAAAAATGGAGATCACATGGAGGGTTATCAGTGGGGAGGCAGAGTGGGGAGAATGGAGGGAAAAGTACAGGGAATAAGCATAAATGGTAGGTACAAAATAGACAGAGGGAGGTTAAGATTAGTATAGGAAATGGAGAAGGCAAAGAAATTGTATGTATGACCCATGGACATGAACTAAGGTGGAAGAATGCTGGTGGGAAGGGTAGTGCAGGGCAGAGGGGAATAAAGGGGAGAAAAAAATGGGACAACAGTAATAGCATAATCAATAAAATATACTTTAAAAAAAGAGAAACAGTGATCCTTCCAAAGGAAGCCATGGTGAATGTGACTTCATCTCAATTACTTCCCTTCATTCAAGGACTGCCATTCTGTGCCACACTGTCCCATTTCTGCAAACAATTGTTTTATATATTCTGTTTAGTTTCAGAGTTGTTTACAAAAAGGGAGGAATAATCCCTTGGGAATGACCATGCAGAGTTTTAAAACTTTTTATTAGGTCACAAAATAAATATATTATGGATTTTGGGGTTTTGAGTTATGCTTAGAAAGGAATTTTCTACCAAGAACTGGCTAAACAGGTCTATTTGGATATTCATCTACTCTTTTTACAGTTTCATTTTTTAATGTTTAAATCTTGGACTAATCCAGAATTTATTTTGATGGAAGTAATAAAGTAAAAGGATATAACAATATTTTTTCCAGATGCTCCCAGTTGTCCCGATACCAATTAACTATAGTGTTTCCCCCACTAATTAGAAATGAAGTCTCGATCAAGTTACACACAAAATTTTTTAATGTATTACACATACTCGTGTAGTTCCAAGTCTTCTGAGTCATTGATCTGTTCTATATACATGTACATGCCCATGTATTTGTTATATGAATTTTTATGTGATATTTAATATTTACTTAATGTGATACTGTAGTATCATAATCTGATTTAGTATCTAGTGGGGTTTGTTCTTTATCATTCTTTTCAGAAATTTCCTGGTGATTGTTTTAAAAATTTTTATGAATTTTAGAATCAGCTTGTCTAGTTAAAAATTGTGCAAGCACATATACACACATGCATATATATCCCTGTGGGGTATTTTTGTATCGATAGTGTGTTATTTTGTATGTTAAATTTAAGAAGTTGCTCTTTTGCCCTGGTGGGTGGCTCGGTTGGTTGGATTGTTGCCACCTGCCCCAGAATGTTGCAGGTTTGATCCCTGGCTGGGGCGTACAGGAGGCGACTGACTGATGTTTCTCTCTCCCATCCGCCTCTCTGTCTCCCTTCCTCCCTCTCTAAAGTCAGTGAACGCATCCTCAGGTAAGGATTTTTTTTTAAAGTTACTTTTTAATGAATTTATTTTTATACTATAAAAATCACCCATTTAAGTATAACAGGCCCTTATAATGTCATTGTGCTCAATGTTATTTTGTTATAATGTCAATAAGATACCAATTTTTTTAAGTTAAAAAATTTTAAATAACAGTAGACATACAATATTATATTAGTTTCCAGTATACAGCTAAGTGATTGGACATTTATATAACTTATGAAAAGATCACCCTGATAAGTCTAGAACACATCTGACACCCAAGGAGATACAGCCAAAAAAATATTACTAAGAAAGATGTCAGAGTTTACTGCCTATGTTTTCTTCTAGGAGTTTCATGGTTTGGGGTCTTACATTTGAGTCTTTAATCCACTTTGAATATGTTCTTGTATATGGTATAAGAAAGTGACCCAGTTTCATTCTTTTGCATGTGTATGCTCAGTTTTTCCAAAACCCTTCTTAAAGAGACTGTTTTTACCCCATAGTCTTGTCTCCTTTGTCATTGATTAATTGACCATATACATGTGGGTCAATCTCTGGGTTCTCTATTCTGTTCTATTGATCTATGTGTCTGTTTTTATGCCAGATTCTGTTAATTATTCCTATCCATGAACACAGTATATACTTCCAGTTGTGTCTTGTTCAACTTCTCTCTTCAATGTCTTATAGTTTTCTGAGTATAGGTATTTTACCTCCTTGGTTAAATTTCTTCTTAGGTGCCTTGGCCAGTGTAGCTCAGTTGGTTGGAGTGTCTGTCCTGTAGACGGAAAGGTCAAGAGTTCAATTTCTGGTCAGGGCACATGCATGGGTTGCTGGTTTGATCCCCTTGGTTGGGGCGCATATGAAAAAAGACAAACAATCAATGCTTCTCTCTCTCATCAACTTTTCTCTCTCCCTTCCCCCCTCTTTCTAAAAGCAGTGAAAAAGTGTCCTCAGGTGCAGATAAAAAAATTATTCCTAGGTATTTTATTATTTTTGATGTAATTGTAAGTGGGATTATTTTCTTAATTTCTCTTTCTGTTCATTTTTGGTGTACAAAATGCAACAAATTTCTGAATATTAATTTTGTACCCTGCTACTTTCCTGAATTCATTTATTCTAATAGTGTTTTTGTGTGGCTTCTTTAGGATTCTCCCTCTATAGTATCATGTCATCTGCAAATTATGACAGTTTTACTTCTTCCATTCCAATCTGGATGCTTTTTATTTCTTCTTCTGGTCTGATTGCTGTGTCTAGGAGTTCCAATACTATGTTGAATAAAAGTGGTGGAAGTGGAATTCCTTGCTTTCTTCCTGATATCAAAGAAAAAGGCTTCCACTTTCACTGTTGCATATGATGTTACCTGTGGGTTTGTCATATTTGCCTTTTATTATGTTGAATTATGTCCCCTTTATCACTGCTTTGCCAAGAGTTTTTATAATAAATGGATGTTGGATTTTTGTCAAGTGCTTTATTACATCTATTGATATGATCATATGATTGTTATCCTTCATTTTGTTTATGTGGAATATCATGCTTATTGGTTTGCAGACATTGAACCAACTTTGTGTCCCGGGATAAATCCCACTTGATCATATTTTATTGAGGATTTTTGCATTTATATTTATCAGGGATATTGGCTTCTTTTCTTTTTTTGTGGTGTCTTTGTCTGGTTTTGATTATCAGGTTAATGCTGGCCTTATAAAATGAGTTTAGGAGCCTTCCCTCCTCTTCAGGTTTTTGCAATAGTTTGAGAAGGACAGGTATTAATTCTTCAAATGTTTGGTAAAATTCATCTGTGAAGACATCTAGTCCAGGACTTTTGTTTGTTGGGAGTTTTTCTGATTACTGATTAAATTTTATTAGCATTTATCCATCTGTTCAGATTTTGTTTCTTCTTGATTCAGCCTTGGAAGAGTGTGTGTTTCTAGGAATTAATTTCTTCCAGGTAGTTCACTTTGTTGGCATATAATTGTTTGTAGTATTTCCTTATAATCCTCTGTGTTTCTGTGGTGTCGGTTGTCACTTCTTCTCTTTCATTTCCAATTTTATTTATTTGGGCCTGCTCTCTCTCTCCTTGATGAGTCTGGCTAAAGTTTATCAATACTGTTTATTTTTTTTAAGGAACCAGCTTTTTTTTTTTGCATCTGGCTTCTTTCAGTTAGCATAATGTTTTGAAGATGATCTCTGTTGTGGCAGCTGTTAGTACTTTCTTTTTATTGCTGAACGGCATTCCATAGAATGCACACGCCACAATTTGTTTACTCACTTAAGAATTAATGGGCATTTGCGCACAAGTCTTTGTGTGAGCATATCTTTTCATGTGTCTTGGGTAGGTATCTAGGAGTAGAATTGCTGAACTCTGGTAAATTTGTATCAAACTTTTTAAGAAATTACCAAACTAGTTTCCAGGTGGCCACACCACCTTACATTCCCACCAGCATGTATGAGGGCTCCAGTTCTACATCCTCCCAACACTCAGTAGTGATGGTCCTATCTATCTATCTATCTATCTATCTATCTATCTATCTATCTGTCATCTATCTATTTTTATTGATTTTATAGAGAAGGGAGGAGAGATAGGGAAACATCAATTAGTTGTTCCACTTAGTTATGCATTTGTTGGTTGCTCCTTGTATGTGCCCTGACTGGAGATCAAACCCACAACCTTAGTTTATGGCTGTCCCATCTTTTTAGTGTCAATCCTTTCTAGGTGAGAATATTTGCAGTATGGCTTTCTATGCCTTTGAAATGTTTATGTCCCTTCACAGCTTTTAAAAGATGTTTTCACTTTTTAGTGCATTCATTTCTGGGAATTTTATTTGGGGTGTTGGGGGGAGGCTATTGTAGGTGGGTTCTAACTGCTTGCTGTTTATACGTAGGATGGCTAGGTGTTTTGGTATGTCACTTCTGTCCTGATCCCTTCTTTCAATCTCTTCCTGTCTGCCACATTTTTTCAATTGCTTCTTTTGGACTTTTCATTTTAAACATAATTATTTTACCTCTTTTTTAAAAAATGCCTTATGTTTTTCTCTTGCTTCCTTTCATCAGCTGGAACCTTCCAAACAAAAATGACGGTGATAGATAGCAGCCTTTTATTCCAGAGTCTCACGGAAGCTTCTGTTGCTGCCATCCGTCTCAGATGATGCTGATTTTGGGCTTGACATTTATGTGTGTCTGTAATTTTACATGTTAAGGAAGTATCCCTCTTTCTGATTTGATAAAAGATTTTGTAATGGTAAATTTTGTCAAATGCATTTCAACATCTATAACAATTATGATTTTTCTTTTAATATAGTGATATAAAGTGAATTAAAAGAGTCCTAATATTGAACCATCCATGTTATACTGTTACAAGTTCACTTAATTTTGGTGGTTTTTCATTTTAATGTCCAGGTAGATTTTACTTGCTAATATTTTATTTTGGATATTTGCATTGATTTTTACATAAATGAAGTTGGCCTATGGTTTTCCTCTATTGTACTATAATTGTTGGCTTTTGATATCAATATTCTGTAGTCCCTGATAAAGAATTTGGACGCATTTCTTTTTCCTCTAGGCCTTGATGCAGCTTAAATACCACTGGAATAAGCATTTCAACTGGCTGACTTCAGCCCTGGCCAGTGTAGCTCAGGTGGTTGGGGGTCGTCCCGTAACACAAAAGGTCGTGGTTCAATTCCTGATCAGAGCACATGCCTGGGTTGTGGGTTTGGTCCCCCATTGGGGTGTATATGAGAGGCAACTGATTGATGTTTCTCTCTCACATTGATATTTCTCTCTCTCTTGTCCCTGCCTTCCTCCCCTCTCTAAAAATAAAATATTAAAAAAACCAACTGGCTCACTTCACCTGGGAAATCATCATCACCTGTGGTCAGTCTCCCTTCCCCTCCCTTCTCCCTTCATGTGACTTGGGGGCTGGTGGTATTTTTCTCACCACTTTCGCAGTTTCTTCTGGTATAGTTATATATTTCTCTTTCAGTGCTTGTTGAAACTTTTATTTCCCCTGGAAAATAATCCATTTCCTATAGGTTCTCAAGTTCACTTGCATAGACAGTCAGCATTTGATACCCGCTTCTTGTCTGGATTACCTTAACTCTTCCCTTCCCACAATAAAACAATTTTTGGATTAATTTAAGGCCACCATTTTCCTGTTAATTTATTAATTTGTGAAAATTTTTATAGTCAGGAATTTGCACATGCTTCCAGGCTGGCCTTGGAGAACCAGGCTAAGACACACCCAGAGCCGCCGAGGCAGCAGGAGGCCACTGGAAAGCACCCTTTGCATTCAGCAGTCAAGGGTATTCCTCTCTCCTGGCAGCTGAACTCCAAGTTTGCTGGCCAGAGTGTTTCCCTGTGACCTCACTTGTACCCACTCATTTTCTGTCTTTAAAGAATAATTGAAAAGAGAGGTTAGAAAATAAAAGCTGACTTAGTTTTTCCTAAGATGTTGTTGACTGGGTCAGTCTCCTCCTGGCTTTGACAGTGGTCAAATGTGAGCAGGTTTTCCTCTTTCTTTCTGTTCAGGCTCCACTCAATGGCTACACTTTTTCATTTGGTCATAACCCTCCACGTGGCAAGAATGGGAGTGAGAATGTGAAGGGTAGCAGGTTATGCCACCTGAAAATAGCCCCTTTGGCATAAGGATTATTTTGAGCTGAAGGCAATTGAGAAGCAAATAGGAGAAAAGTTCTCTGCCTTCCCTCTTATGCATACATTTATAAACATATCTCTTCCCCTATAGATTACAGGAAGACAGAGGTTAATCCCTGAAGATAACTCTAAACCCTTATCAGCGCCACAGGAATCTATACAACAAGCCCTGCTGAAAACTAAACCTCACCTACCATTAGTTCCCCACATACTCACTCACACAAATTTTCCTGTCTTGTTGGCACAGGTGGGCACAGGTAACCAGGTTCTTGGTGATCAGGACAAAGAATTAAACCGAACACCCAGAGTTTATAGCAGAGAACATGGGAGCAGGCCAACTCCAAGCAGAGACCGACCTCATGGGCTGGAGGGACTCTATTCTTACAGGGTGGATCCTTCCTGGCTAGTTTTGGCATGCTTTTATTGTGCATGAGAAAGTAGTTGTATTACTTTAAAGCTACTGCGCATGTGGTCTCCCCTGATTTTCCCTGATTGGCCACCAGGGAAGGGGGTCCTACAACATTATCAAATGGACCCTCCTTCTCATGGGGCCCCCCTGAACTAGGTTTGCCTTGTCCGTCACCAGGGAATTATAACTCTCCATGTTAGAGATTGGTGAAAAGGAAAGGAATTGTTTATTCAAAAGTCATACAGACTTAAGAATAATGACTTAACATTTCATTAAAATCCCAAAGTCCCTTAAACCACCTACAAACACACCCAATCCTTCCTTCCCCTCCTTTGCCTGGACTGGGGTACCGTATCTCAGGAAAAGAAATAGAGGTCTGTGGCTCAGGCAGCCCCTGGCTCTCCCCAGTAATCCGTGCTCGGCTGGCAGGCCTCCCTCAGTTCCCAGCACCATCAGCTGTGTCACTGGGATCTCCAGTTCTTAATCCAAAACCACGTGGCACCTTCTGCTGGCCCACCAGCAAGAGTCCTTTCACCCCTTTCCTTCTGGCAGCATCTCTCCTGCATTCTTCCAAACTGCCAAGAGAAAGCTCTGCATCACTGCTACTTCTTGCTTTCTGACTTCCTAAGCTGCGTGGAAAAGGGAGACCCAAAATCATGTGGTTCCTCTCTGCTAAGGAAGCATGGTTCTTTCCCAGAGCCATGTGGTTCCTTTTGTCATGGCTGCTGTGCCTGGGTTTAAATCCCAGAGCCAATCTTCCTCTGCATCCTCATTTCCAACTCCTCTCACAATTGACCACACATGCCAGCATTCCCGTATTTTTCCGGCTTTTCTGCGCTGCCATAGTAAGTCTGGGCAAGTGTGGCCCTGTGGTATGGAACCAATCATCTCCAAGCTCTTTTGCAGGTGCTGCAACCAGGAGAAATTACCTCCCAGTTACATCCTGAGTGGAAGTCACTCCCATCTCCCTGGCTCAAAGCATGGCCAAAGCTTGTTGAACATATCCATAAAACCAGTTAAAGGTTATAGATATGTTAAATGACTATTCTAGAGGTTATCTGCAAAACTGTTGATATGCAAAACATCTCTTAATGGTCCTGCTCCATGTGTCCCATCCCCCAGTTCAGACTTGTGGGGGTGAGTGCATCCCATATTTTTAATATTTCCTGGACACCCTGAGTTCTGGACCCCACTACAAATCCTTCTTTTGGGGGCCCCCTGGCTGCGCCCTCTTACATTGTCACTTTTCTAAGCATGAATTGGTCTTGTTAAGATGCTATACAAACCCAAGTCCTAACCGCCCCATTGAGTTACTCATCTCTAGGTGCTCCTATGTGCCTGCTTGATGCAACATGCTGATGTTTATGTTTGGTTTTCTCTTGCCAGTCTAATTCACAGGCCTCAGCCGATGAACCTAACATGGTAGAGGAAAAGATTTTTTTCCTCCCCTACAGAACTTTCTTCCAGAAAATGATGGCATGTTATTCTCCCTGAAGATAGAATTCCAGCTTCAGGTCGTGTTACCGGAAACAGACCTGGCCCTGAGGTCTGCCTAGGGCCAGGATGGCAGTGTGTGTATTTTCAACTTCATGCAGGAAAGATTTCACAGCATGAGTCCAGGTGACTTTTAGAAGATGTTTATTAAAGCTGGGAACAGTGAAACAAGGAAGGGCTTAAGATATTGGAAGTAACAGGAGAGACTAAGCAGGGCTACCTTGGCTCATTAAGGAGTCAGAAAGAGGGGGCTCTGGAGACAGGGTCAGGGGGTGCCTGGGATAAGCTGCCGCTGCCCCTTTCCCCCAGTTCCAAGTCTCGTGGGGCTCCAGGTCTCTGTAGAGTTTACGAGATGCATGCCTGTGGGGGAAAATGAGGGGACGGGAAAGGCATAGGTGTGCACAGGAGGAAGAGTGGGTAGAGGCCTTCATTTTGAGGAGTTTTAAGGATTGGGGTTTAGGGAAGGATTTGGGGAGGATCCCAAAAGAATACTCATCAGCTTTATGCTGATGTACCAAAATGAAATTTATTCCCTTAACTGTGTCTGTCCTTGGGTGTGGTTGGCACAGGGCACTAACTGAATTTCTGCTGTCTATCTTCTGAGTAGGGTGATTTAATCTATTTACCCTCTTGTTGAGGAGAAGTACACTGTAAAGTGTCCTTGATTTAGGGAAGATAGGATTTACTAGATGGCTGCAAACTGCTTGTTTAACTATCTCAGTTTCCCTGGTCTGCTTGTCCGGGCTCACTAGCCTGTCTCAGTGGGAAGGGCACCTGCCTCCTGACCAAGGCCGGTCCCTTCTCTTCCTCACTCACTGCCATCTCCACCTTCTTGCTCACCCTCTAGGCTCCTGTCCCTATAAACATGCACCAGTCATCACTTGCCCTGACCCCTCGATTTCAGTAAAAAATTTCATTTGAGCCCCTTATTTCCTTCCCTTTCTTTTTTCATTTTTTTCTTGTAGTAAAATACTCATAACATAAAAGTTACCATTTTAACCGTTCTAGGCATACAATTCAGTGGCATTAAATACATTCACAATGTTGTGCAACCATCACCACCACCCATCTGCAGAACCGTTTCGTCTTCCCCAGTTCGTGCTCTGTACTCATCACACACTAACTTCACGTCCCTCTCTCCCTCCACCCCTGACGACCACCACTCTACTTTCTGTATCTATGAATTTGACTAAGTACCTCATATAAGTGGAATCCTACAGTATTTGTTCTTTTGTTAGTAGCTTATTTCACTCACCATAATGTCCTCAAGGTTTATCCTTGTTGTGGCTTGTATCTGAATTCCCTCCCTTTTTAAGGCTGAATAGAATTCTACTATATGGATTCTGGGTATGCTATTGTTTATCCATTTATTTATTGTAGACACTTGGCTTCCTTCCTTTTTTCTTTTTCTTTTTTAAAAAGATTTTTTTAAAACTAGGTAGTTTTTATTTTTATATTTTAATTTAATTTATTTATAGACAGAGGGGAAGGGAGGGAGAAAAAGAGGGAGAGAAACATCAGTGTGTGGTTGCCTCCTGCATGCTCCCCACTGGGGACCTGGTCCACAACCCAGACATGTGCCCTGACCAGGAATCGAACTGGCCACCCTTTGGTTTGCAGGCCTGCACTCAATCCACTGAGCTACACCAGCCAGGGCTGAAATATTTTTATTTATTTATTTTTAGAGAGACGGGAAAGGAGAGAGAAACATCAATGTGTGGTTGCCTCTTGAGCGCCCCCTATTGGGGACCTGGTTCACAACCCAGGCATGAGCCTTAACTGGGAATTGATCCAGCAACCCTTTAGTTCACAGGCCAGCACTCAATCCACTGAGCCACACTAGCCAGGGCCAGCTTTTTCCCCCTCCCTCCCCCTCTCCCTTTTAATTTTTAAAAATCTCTGGGCGAAATGGCATGATAACAATTATACAGGGAATTTTAAAAGAAAAGTGTCACCGCCCTTCTTATACAAACTGTTTCCATGTTCCTCTGTTCCTGACCAGTTTTGTCCATATAGAGTCACTCAGTGCAGATTTTTGTGCAGTCTTGTCTTCTGTTTGCCTTGAAGCCTACTCTTTTTTTATGATAATACATTTCCTCATTGGACTTTTTGCCAAATGAGTTCAAGAGAGCGCATGCAGTTTTTAAAAATGCACAACTTTAGCCCTGGCTGGTGTGGCTCAGTGGATGGAGCGTGGGCCTGTGAACCAAAGGGTCGCTGGTTCAATTCCCAATCGGGGCACATGCCTGGGTTGCAGGCCAGGTCCCCAATAAGGGGTGCTTGAGAGGTAACCACACATTGATGTTTCTCTCCCTTTCTCCCTCCCTTCCCCTCTCTAAAAATAAACAAATAAAATGTTTAAAAAATACACAACTTTAAAAATCATTCCCTGTTGACTATTTATAATTTTTTAACATTTTGAATAATGAAATTATTTTGAAATTTTTTGGAATCATTTATATTTTCCTTATTTTGGATCCAGAGTAATCTTATTAGGTAAAAGGAATGAATGGTTTTTAGAGTTGTAAAACATACCACCGATGTACAAGCTGAAACAGCCATTTACAGAATTTGAGATGATCAGTTTTGCTCACAGCCTCACCAGTTCTGGGCATTATTTAATGTCTATTCTGCAGTGTAATAGAGAAAGTTATAATAATTACTTTTACTCACATCTGATTGCCAGTAAAATCGTATTCCTCCCCCATGATGTTTACTCCTCAGTTGTAGTGCTCTTTTCAATTGCCTGTTCTTTTTACCAAATTGTCTCAGAGACGCATTAAAAAGAATTCTATGTACTTGCTCTTTATATGCCATAGACATAAACGTTTTTAGGTATTTTAAGTAGAATCATTCCCTCTCCCATCTGTTTTTCTGTAAACTCTGCACATGTGCATGCGTACCCCTCCACACACCACACCCACCCACACCACACCCAAAGTTGCCAAGTGCTGATGTTAAGTCTGCCTTGAGAAAGAACTGCTTTTCCCCTCTTGGGTCCCGGTGGTGCCCATGCCCAGCCCACTGCTGTGTTCCTGGTAAGCACTTGATGGATGGAGCATGGAAGCAGGTTGGGGGGTCTTCTGCAGTTTCCTTTCTTTTCTTTTCTCCTTCTCCGTCTTACAATTTTTTCCCCTAGACTGAAATCACTGGTGCATTGAACAGAAACCAACAGGTATGTGTTGCAGATTGTGGGCACATCAAACTCTGAAGTGCTCAGCTTCTCCCCGACCCCCCCTGCATTAGTTTGTTTGTCACTGTGAAGCATCTCTTTCCCTCTTATTCCTGGGCTGAGGTCCCAGCAACAAAGCCTAGCGCAGTGCCTCTGATAGTTGTGGGTGCATTTCTGATCATGCGTGACATGGCTTATGTGCATTAAAATGCCTAAGAGAAAAAATGAACAATCACTACATATCATAGCTTGGGACAGGGCTAAAGTTCACTTGATTCTCTTTCTTAAAGTGAATGGTAGACAATACAAGGCTATTGTGAAAGTAGAAAGTGGATGATTGAGGCTTGGCAGCCTTGGAAGGCGGACAGGCCCAGATGAATGCCAGCTTGGCCACCTGCTAGTTGTATGACCTTGAATAAGTCCCCTGAGCTGCTGTTTCTTCCATTACATAGGGTCATGCATGCCTCACTGGGCTATTAAAAAGTCTAAGAAAACATCAAACACCTTTCAAGAGCAGTGTCTAGACTCTGGGGTCTTTTGGTTATAACCATGACAACACAGCCCACACTCAATAAATCAGAACACTCCTCCCTTCCTTCTTTCTTCCAGAATGTAGGAACACGTAGGACTGGCTTCCTTATTCCCATTCACTCCATATTCTAAAAACTCTAAAATTCTCTAGAGTTTCTTCTAAGCTTTATAAGCCCCTGCTGTGTGCCAGGGATTTCTGTGTGGGAGGCCAGGGACCACTGAGTCTGGTATTTGGCTTCTGGTTACCCCACTCCTCGTGGTTGATACTTTCCCTTTGCTCTGGAATCTAAGCCTTAGAACTTGGGGTAGAGAGGGATTTAGGGGGCCCTCTACTGGTAGGTAGGTTTCACAGCCACCCAAGCCTCCTTCATCTTTCCAGTGGATGATCAGCCCCCCACCATCCAATGCACATATTCTTGGACTCTTCCAGCTTTATTTTTCAGTTGGAAATCCAAAGGATAAAGGATGCCCCCACCCCAGAAACTGAACAACTTTGAATGCAGTATCCTCAGGACCTAGGTACCCAGGTGCCCATAGTATGTGTAGATGGAAATGCACCCTTCAAGAAGTTCTCTAGTGGCCCCTCAAACATTCAGTTCTAGATTCAGTATCTACCCCAAAGAGGGAGGCTCCCCACCCGGGTTTGTGATTAGAGATTTGGGATCAACAGTCCACCTCACAGAACCTCGTGACTCAGGGGAACCCCCTACCCCTGACCTGGCAGAACATGGGGAAAACCAATCCCAAGAGAGAAAGACCCAAAGACCACCCAGCTCATGCAGTGGAGGCCTCAGAAATAGCAGCTCAGTGAGTGAGAAAATATCTCGGGCAAGAGCAGCTGCTGATGGAGTTCCCTCTGCAGGGTGGGTCCGTTGGCCAGCTTGCGCGGAGATTCCACTGCAGGTGTGGAGGAAGGTGCAGGATTATCCAGACCAGCATGGAGTTTTTTGTCCCTAGAAGCATTTTGAAAGCATTTACAAACAGCTGTTTTTTTCCTGTATCTGAAGAGAGTGTG
This sequence comes from Trachops cirrhosus, assembly GCA_028533065.1. Taxonomy (NCBI): domain Eukaryota; kingdom Metazoa; phylum Chordata; class Mammalia; order Chiroptera; family Phyllostomidae; genus Trachops; species Trachops cirrhosus. The sequence continues at coordinate 95,460,719 of CM052540.1, forward strand.
ATCTCTGAGCCTCCTGGCCATTTCATGACAGTTCAGTCCCAGCCAAGAATCTTGACCTTGCTGAGGAGTGGGGATGTGGTAGGAGGCAAAGGAGTCTGAAATCCCTGGCAGCCTAGTGATGACTTAGGCAAAATCTCCAACTGTGAAGAGAAGAGAAGAAGTCAGGCTGTGATGTGGACCCAGAGGACAGGGGACCACTGTGTTTCCCGGAACTGTGCTGTCATGGCCCCTGGCTCTCTGCAGGCCCAGCAGTGTCAGGCCTAGGGTGGCCCTTGTTCAAAGGCCTCTCCCCCTTGGGCAAGCAACAGGTATGGTTAGGTGGTTCCCTACTCCTGACAGAGTAAGAACCATGGTTTCGGCCACCCAAGGAGATCCAAGCCAAGGGGGAGGGCTGAACCCCAGCACAGGACAGTTTGGAGGACAGAGGATGCACCCCACCCAAAGTTAGGAGGTAAAGGGACATTCAGGTAGTGATGCCTGAGCTGGACTCTGAATGTGGAAGAGAAGGTCACAAAAGCAGGAACATTTGGATGGTTCTGGAACATTTGGTGATCTCTCTGAATGATTTCTCTTTGCTTTCAGAAAGAGCTGGCCTCACCCTTGGATCTGAGGCTCCCACTGAAGCTTGGAGTTCTTCAACACAGGGTCACAGGTCCCGGCAGCCTCTCTGCACCTTCTCTAGGCAAGTCGCCGTTAGCAGGTGGGGTTGAAGTTTTTTTCCTTTCCAATCACTTGTACTTCATTTTTCTCTGGTGTTACTGAGTGAGATGGTGTCATCAGTACAGTGTGTGGTAGAGGCAGAGACAGCATGTATCTTTATGTTGTTGCTGACTTTAAGTGGAATGCTTCTGATGTCCCCCCTTCAACTGTGACAATTAAAGGCTGTGCACCGAACCCCTCACCTTGTCAGGTAATAGGGGATGGCTCCTCCTATCCCCCATTTGCTAGGAGAATGTTTTAAATAAAATATGAGCATTAGATAACTTTATTAAATGCCTTTTCTATAATTTCTTGAGATGATATTTTTATTTCTTTTTCCGATGGACATTATCCTGTTAATGCTGTCTAATTTCCTGCAAGAATTTACAGCCTGTGTCTGATAAACCCAGTTCTGAATTCCCGTGAGTCTGTGTCTGTTGTTTGTTTGTGCTGGTTCTTGCTCTTAGAATTTTGTGCCCTCAAAGTTAGTTATTTTTTTTAAATGTGTTAGTTTTTTATAATTACAGTGCTCATAAGTACAATGTTTATTGTATCACCATGCCTAGCACACAATAGGTGCTCAGTATATGTTTGTTAATTTAACATTTTTAATTGTGGTAAAATACACATAACATAAAATTTACCATCTTTACCATTTATAAGCATAGTTTAGTATATTAGTGCACCAAACTTAATAATTTAGGATATAAATTTAGTACTAAATTTAGTATCTAGTACATTCTGTTAAGTACATTCATATGGTTGTGCAGCCAGTCTCCAGAACTCTTTTTTCATCTTCTTTCTTAAATTTTTTATTTTTAAAAAAGATTGTATTTATTTATTTTTACAGAGAGGGGAAGGGAGGGAGAAAGAGATGGAGAGAAACATCAACTGATTGCCTCTTGCATGCCTCCAGTTGGGGACCTGGCCAGCAACCCAGGCATGTGTCCTGACTGGGAATCGAACCAGCGACCTTTCAGTTCTCAGGCCGGCACTCAACCCACTGAAACATACCAGCAGAGCTTATTTTCTTCTTCTTAAACTGAAACTCTGTACCCATTATACAACAACTCCCCATTACCCCTTCTACCGGCCCCTGACAATCACCACTCTATTTTGTCTGCTATTGCTTCACAACAGTGAAATCATACAGTGTTTGTCCTTGTGTGACTGGCTTATTTCACTTAGCATAATGTCCTTAAAGTTTATCAATGTTGTAGCCTGGATCAGAATTTCCTTCTTTTTTAGGGCTGAAAAATATTCCATTGTATGTCTAGACCACATTTTCCTTATCCACTCATCCATCAGTGGATACTTGAGTTGCTTCTGTCTTTTAGCTATTGTGAATAATGGTTGCACAAATATCCCTTTGAGACCCTCCTTCCAATTCTTTGGGGCCTATACCCAGACATGGAATTGCTGGATAAAATAATTTTTTAAATTTTTGAAGAACTGCTGTACTGTCTTCCATAACAGCTTTTTACATTCCCACCAACAGTGCACAATAGTTCCAATTTCTTCACATCCCATATACATATTATTTTATCTTTTTTTGATGATAGCATCCTAATGGATGTTAGGTCATATCTCATTTTGGTTTTGATTGGCACATACCTAATGACTAATGATGCTGAGCACCTTCTCAAGTGTTTGTTGGCCATTATATGTCTTCTTTAGAGAAATGTCTATGCAAGTCCTTTGGCCATTTTAAAATCAAGTGTAGTTAATTGTAGAAGTTCTTTATATATTCTCAATATTATCTCCTTATATGATTTGCAAATATCTTCTCCCATTCCATAGATTGCCTTTACACTGTGTCATTTCATACACAGTTTTTAATTTTGATGAAGTTCAATTTGTTTTATTTCTTGTTTTGTTGCCTGTGCTTTTGGTGTCATACCCAAGAAATCATTCCAAATCCAACGTCATGAAGCTTTCCTTCTATGCTTTATTCTAAAAGTGTTATAGTTTTAAGTCTTACATATAGATATTTGATCAATTTAGAGTTAATATTCATATATGGTGTAAGGTAAGGGTCCAGCTTCATTCTTTTGCATATGGATATTCATTTTTCTCAGCACTGTGTGATGAAAAGACTGTCCTTTCTCCATTCAGTAGTCTCGACACAAATCATTTTGTAACGGGAGGGACACGGCCCGCTGGAAGTGGGGGAGGGTTTGAGCTGCACACGTGTGACTGAAAACTTTGCCCCCTTGCTAAACCTGGTGCTGGAAGAGGGGCAAAGTCCCCTTCCAACTCCGGCCCTCATTGGCTAGAAGGCTGGACACTCCCACTGGCTTTTGGCACGCATGGGATTCTGGGAAAGGAGTTTTAAACAGAGCACAGTAGGAAGCAAAAAGCCGCTTGGTTCTTTCTCCTCTCCCTGCTGGGTGGGGCGGTGCCCTCTCAACTGATGCTAGCAGGCCTGCCGGCGGTGGCCAGGGCGGGCCTGTGCGCAGAAGCCTCGGGGGTAAACTCCAAAAGATGCCTGGAGCTGGACAGCGACTGGAGACCAGCTAAGCCACTTACATTTATGATACTTTTGGGTGGGAAAAGAGGCTTCTGGCACAACCTTGAAATGAGCTGGCAGAGGGTGACAGGATGATTTCGGGGGTGTTTCCTAGAGGGAACAGGCTTTGAGGCAGAAATTTGTCATTATTTCCAAAGACTTTGGTGATAATAGCCAGCACCGTGAACAGATTTTTGTTTTGTGTTATTTTCAGTTCCTAGGTAGTAGTTGTAATGAGACTGTTTTTGATGTCATACTCTTTTTTCTTTCCTCTTACTTGTGTTACCCAGATATTTTAGGTACAAACTTGCCATTAAATAAAAGATGCCTTTCTTTTCCAACAAACCATCTTTGGAGATTTGCCTGGTAGGCAGCAAGCAGTAGGACCCCGATCTACTGTTTGGTTTCAACAACATTTGGCCATTTATGAAGGGTGTATTTCTGGGCTCTCTATCCTATTCCATGGGTGTTTCTGCCCTTATGCCAGTGCCACACTGTCTTGATTACTGTAGCTTTGTCAAAAGTTTTGAAATCAGAGTATGTGAGACCTCCAACTTTGTTCTTTTGCAAGATTGTTCTGGCTATTTGTGGTCCCTTGAAATTCCATGTGAATTTTAGGATAATTTTTTTTTATTTCTGCAAAAAACACCATTAAGGTTTTGATAAGAATTGCATTATATCTGTAAATCACTAAGTAGTAATGACACCTTAATGATATTAATCTTCCAGTCCATGAGCACGGGATGTCTTCATTTATCTGAATCATCTTTCACTTCTTTCAGCAGCATTTTGTAGTTTCCAGTGTACAAGTCTTTCACCTCCTCAGTAAAGTTTATTCCTAAGTATTTTATTCTTTTTAATGCTACTCTAAATGGAACTGTCTTAATTTTCTTCTTGGATTATTTGTTGTTAGTGTATAGAAATTGAGCTGACTTTTGTGCTGTGTTCTGCAACTTTGCCAAATTTGCTTATTAGTTCTAACAGTTATTTGTGTGTGTGTATGAAATCTTTAAGGCTTTCTATATATAGGACCATATTGTCTGAGAATAGAGATAATAATCTTTTCCTTTCCAATTTGCCTTTTATTTCCTGTATCTTGCCTGATTGCTATGACTAGGACTTCCAGTGCTATATTAAATAGAAGTGGCAAAATTAGGTACCTGTGTCTTAATCCTGATCTCAAGGAAAAGCTTTTAGTATTTTTCAATTGAATATGATGTTATCTGTGGCCTTGTTATATATGGCCTTTATTATGTTGAGGTAGTTTCCTTCTATTCTTAGTTTGTTGAGTGTTTTTAATCATTAGAGTGTTGAAATTTTGTTAAATGCTCTCTTTGCATCAATTGAGATCATCATGTGTTTTTTTTTCCCCTTCATTCTGTTAATGTGCTGTATTACATTAATTGATTTTTCTGTGATGAATCATCCTTACATTTCAGGAATAAATCCAATTGGTTGTGGGATTTATAACCATCCAATGTGCTCTTGAATTCTGTTTGCTAGTATTTTGTTGAGGATTTTTGCATCTGTGTTCATCAGGAATATTGTTCTATAGTTTTCCTGAATTATTTTTGTTTGGTGTTTATCCTGTTATCAGGTGGAGTGTTTTGTATTTTTGTCTGACTTTGGTATTGCGGTAATTATGGCCGCATAAAACGGATTTGGAAGTGTTCTCTCTTCTTCATTTTTTTGTAAGAGTTTGAGGAGGATTGGTTTTAATTCATTAAATGCTTTGCAGAATTCACCAGAGAAGCCATCTGGTCCTGAGCTTTTCTTTGTTGGGATGTTTATGATTACTAATTGAATCTTCTTGCTAGTTGTAGGTGTGTTCAGATTTCTATTTCTTCATGATTCAGTCTTGGCAGGTTATATGTTTCTAGGAATTTATCCATTTTCATCTATAATATCCAATTTGTTGTCATATTGTTGTTCAGAGTACTCTCTTAATAATCCCTTTTATTTTGGTAAACATTGGTTGTAATGTTCCCTATTTCATTTTTTGTTTTAGTTATTTGGGTCTTTTTTTAAGTCAATCTAGCTACATGTTAATTTCATTGATTTAAAAAGATGACTTTTGATTTGATTTTTCTTCCTTGTTTGCTACTCTCTATTTCATTTCTCTCTGCTCTAATCATCATGATTTCCTTCCTTCTGCTAGCTTTGGGTTTGCTTTGTTCTTTAGTGAAGAAGGTGTTGATTTGCGATCACTCTAGTTTATTCATGGAAGCATTTATAGGTATGTTTCCTTTTTAACACTGGTTTCTCTGCATTCCCCACTTCTAGTATGTTGTATTTTCAGTTTCATTTGTCTCAAGATATTTTCTAATATATCTTGTGATTTCTTTGATCCATTGGTTATTTGAGTATGGTGTTTAATTTAGTGCAATTTGTGATTTTTCCAGGTTTTCCTCTGCTATTGATTTCTAGTATCTTTCCATTGTGATTGGAAAAGACAGTTTGTATGAATTCAATTTTTAAAAATTTATTAGGACTTTTTCTGTGGCCTAACATATGGTATATCCTGAAGAATGTTCTATATGTTTATCCTGTTGTCCCTAGTGGAGTGTTCTGTATTTGTCTGTTAGGTATAATTGATCTATAGTGTTGTTCAAGTTTTCTATTTCCTTATCTGTCTTCTTTCTGATTCTTTTATTATCGAAAGGGGGTGTATTAAAGTCTCTTACTATTAATGTAGAGTTTTTTTTTTCTCTTCAGTTCTGCCAGTTTGGGGTACATATATTTATAATTGTTATGTCTTCCTCATAACAGTTTAATTAGAATTTTCTTAAATTCTATTTGTCTGATACGTGTAGCACCACACTGCTGCCCTTTGGGTTACTATTTGTATGGACTTTTTCCACCCTTTCACTTTTAACCTATGTGTGTCCTTGGATCTAAAGTGCGTCTCACAGACAACATAAATTCGATTGTATTTTTCAGCCCCAGAATTTTGTTTGATTCTGTACTATAATTTCTGTCTCTTTGGTGATAATTCTATTTGCTCATATATTGTTTTCCTGTTTTGTTCTTCAGCTAATCAAGCATGTTTGAGACGGTTGTTTGAAAGTCCCTTTTGTGTAAGTTAAGAGGCCTGTGCTTCTTGATAGTTGGTTCTGGAGCTTTTTGGTCCTTTAAATGGGCCATGTCTCCCTGTTTCTTTGTATGTCTTATCTATTGACAAGACATCCACCTATCTCAGGCTCTGTAGACTGTCCCTGTGCAGGGAAGACCTTAACTAAACAGCCTGTGTAAGACTCAGGGTTCTTTCAAACATTTTTTTTTGGGGGGGTACATCTTCTTCGGTTCTGTGTGTGTGCTTAAATTCTATTTCCTCAATATACACAGCTGCTTTATTTATTTTTAGAGAAAAGGGGGAGGAATGGAGGGAGAAATAGAGGGAGGAAACCAGTATGAGAGAGAAGCATTAATCAGTTGCCTCTTGACTGAATCTGCAACCCAGGCATGTGCCCTGACTGGGAATTGAACCAGCGACCTTTCACTTTGCGGGATGATGCTCTACCAACTTAGCCACACCCTCCAGGGCTACACAGCTGCTTTTAAATGTCCTAATTTCTCTAGGAGTCTCACCCCTGCTTCTTCTCAGGGGTTTAGATGTAGTGTTATAATCCTCTGCCCATATCTTGCCCCCAGCCGCCCACAGGTCTGCAGACGCCCCTCAGTGGCACCCACTACTGCTTTCAGCAACCCCCAACCTTATGTTCAGACTATGCCCCCATTCTCAGCAGCACTCTGAGTCAGGAGAGATGGAAACCAGTCCCTCTGGCAGCCCCCAGACAAGACGGAATCTTGCAAGCAAGTTCCACTCTTTCCCTTCCATCCCAAGGGAGGAGGCAGGAATTGGTTGGCTTCCTTGAAACCGCACTGCAGAGGGCAGGCAGGAACGCCATGGAATTTCCTCCCGTTTTGACTGTGGCTTTTTCTGGGTTAGGTACTCCCTTGGTTGGTGCTGCTCAACTGGTTTCTAGAGTTCTCACAAAACTACTTTGGCCCACATACTGTTATGATCCAGTGTTTCTGTGGAAGAGTGAGGTCTATACTTCCTAGCCTGCCCTCTTGCTGATGTCACTTCCCTGTCTTCCCCTGGATTTTGACCAACACAACATGTTCTGTATCTTGTCTGGTGTCATGAGATATCCAGCCTGAAGGGTGGTTCTGAATTACTCAGTCTGAATTACTACTTCAGTACATTGGTGTTAAATACATCCTTGTGTTCCAGAGGTTAACTTCAGTTGGTCATGGTGTTTTGTTCGTTTTTGTTTCAACACATTTTTGAATTGCGCTTTCTACTACATCAGTAACCTCTGTGCTCACTGTCAGGGTATTGAGCATCCGCATCAGTATGCAGGCAGGCTTCTAATTTCCCTCTCTTGTGTTGTTCTTGTGAGGCTTTTGCACCCTAAGATAGTACTGACTTCATTAAAATGAGTTGGGAAGAGTAAGGTTTCATTTTTCTATTCTGGAACAGTTGTGGTAAATTATTATAGCTTGCCTTTAAAGCAGTCTGGGCCTGGTATTTTTTCATTTTCTTAAACTTTTTATTTTAAAACAATTATAGGTTTGCAAAAAGTTGCAGAGAGTAGCGAGAGGTCCTGTTTTTTTTCGCCCAGTTTCCCCCAGTGGTTACCTCTTCTATAATTATATCAAACGCCCAGAAACTGACGTTGGTAGAATGCGGAGAATGTGTGAGAATACAGTTCTGACATGTGGTCACACACGTAGACTCATGTGGCCGCCATCAACATAGAGAACTGTCCCATCCCCACAAACACCGCCTATGCTCTTGCACTGTAGTCACACCCCCCATCGGTCACCTCAGCAGCCTCTGATTTGTTCTCCGTGTTTATAATTTGTCATTTTAAAAATGTTATATAAATAGAATCACACATGTGACGTTTAGAGTTTGTTTTTTTCACTCAGTGTAATGCCCTTGAAATCCATCCACATTGTTGCCTGAATCAAGAGTCTGTGACTTTTTATTGCAAGAATCTACCACATGATTTTCCCAAGCAACTACACCATTTTACATTCCCACCAGCAATGTCTGAGAGATCCTGTTTCTCTGCATTCTTGCACTTGGTATTGTCACTGTTTTTTTTTTTTATTTAATTCTTCTAATAGGTGTTAGTGTTATCTTGCTTCCCTAATGGCTAGTACTGGTAAACAGTTTTTCATGTGCTTATTTACCATCCATATGTCCTTTTGGGTGAAATATCTCCATGTTTTTTTCCCCACTTTCTATATAGATTTTTTTTTTTACTGTTGAATTTTGAGAGTTATTTATATATTCTCGATACTGGTCCTTTGTCAGATATGTGGTTTGCAAATATTTTCTCCCAGTCTGTACTTTGTCTTTCTATCCTTTTAACACTGTCTTTCACAAACCACAAAATTTTAATTTTGACAAAGTCCAATCTATTGATTTTTTCCCCTTTTATGAATGGTGCTTTTGGTGCCATGTCTAGTAACTCTTCACTAAGCTACGCCTATGGTCTTTCAGAGAGATGTGTTAACCTACAGATTCAGTTGATTTACTAGCTTTGATATTTTTTAGGTTTAAATTCTTCCTCTAATCATAAAATTTATCAGCAAAAATTTTAAGTTGGATCTGTAGGGTTTTGGTGTATTGTTGTTTTTTTAATCTTCACCGGAGGATGTTTTTTCTCATTGCTTCTAGAGAGAGAAGAAGGTGGGGGCAGGGGATAGAGAGAGAGGGAGAGAAACATTGATCAGTTCTTGGGCACCTTGACTGGGGATGGACACGTGCCCTGACTGGGAGTCGAACCTGTGACCTTTTGGCCTGTGGGACAACACTCTAACCAACTGAGCCACCCTGGCTAGGGCAGATCTGTAGTTTTGGCTCCTTGTTCATTCCTAGTACTGTTTATGTCTTTTTTTCCCTCTTCATCTGTGCTATTGCTCATTTCTTCCTATTTCATTAATTTCCCTTTGCTTTCTTCCTTCTGTTTTCCTTGGTTTACACCAGGCATCAGCCAACTTTTTCTGTAAAGGACCAAATAGTAAATATTTCAGGCTTTGCAGTATTTGTCGGAAACACTGTCCCGCTGCTGCAGCGTGAAAGCAGCCAGACAGCCCGTGAGTGAGTGCGTGCAGCCGCGCTCCTGAAGTGAGTGCGCAGGCGCGGTGGAGACGTTCCCACACAGTTCAGTGCTGAGCATTTATTCTGTCTTTAACCTTAAGTGATAGTTAAACTGGGCATAAAACCTGACTTGACAACTGTTTTCTCCTAATGTTTTAAAGATTTGTCCCGCTGTCTTACGTCACTGCGCCTGGGTGATGGGTTGTCTGCTCACTCCTGAGAGTGCATCTCTCAAACCTCTTCACGTTCTCATTCTGGCACTTCCTGTCGGCCCCTCTCATTCCACCCTCCCTCTTCCCTGTTCCTCGGTCCTCGGTTTTCTCTTCTGCTGTTGAATCTATCAAGTTTTAAATTCAGTGAATTAGTTTTGGAATTATGCTTATCATCTTAAAATTTCTTCTTTCTTGTCTTTAATAATCTCAAATCCTAGTATCTGAAGGCCTTGGAGAAAGATTTTCTCCTCGACCAGCTCTGCTCATGCTCCTGAGAACTCTCATTTCAACTAGGCCCCCATTTTGGGTTTCTGAGTTTGACAGTGCATTATTCAGTTTTAACAAGAATTCTGCTGTTGGTTTAGCTAGAATCCTGCATACTCTGTGGCCAATCACCCTGACTTCTGGTAGGGCCCTCACTAGTGAGGTGTGATCATTCTGGCCTGCTTTCTGCAAGAATCCTGTCTGGTCGGTGCAGCCAGAATCTCCTGACCCTGATGTTCCCTCTCAGTAATTTTCCACCCACTGACCCCCCACCCTGCTGCTTGGCTTAAATTCTCACTTCTCCTTGTTGTATTTGGAGTTGAGCCACAGTACAAAACCCCCTGCAGTGCTCTTTGCATCCATCACAATCGTTCCCCCAGTGCCCCGCCCTACCACTTTTACAAGTGTCGCAGCAAATCCTCTGGCCGGAGGCAGGAGCCTTGTGCTGTCTGCGGCAGTTGCTCCCTTTGGTGTCTGTGCAGCGCGGCTTCCGCTCAGCGTGGGTTGCAGGTGTGCCAAGGGGCTTCCAGACACCGCAGGGAGTGCACACGCACATCCCTGAATGGCAGGTATGTGGCCATACATTTTCAGAAGGTGACTTGGTAGCTGCCTGACCTCCCAGAGGTCACAGGGCTCACTAGAGCTGGCTTGGAGTTGGGGTGGGGGGCTGTCTTTGAGCCTCTTTATCTCTTTCTCGATAAATACTTCTTTGCACATAATTTTGACTCCCGCTCACTATCTGCAGTTGAGTACCTGTCCCCCTGGTAGAGCTAAGAGAACGGGACTGGTTCTCCCTCCAGATGGAAGGCAGGGGTGCTTGCTGGCCGGGGCAGCTTACCTCACTTGGAAGAAGATCCAGGCACACAGAGGTGGAGATAGGCTGTCTCCAGGTTTCAGGCAGGTTGGACTTCCTGGGAGTCACAGGTATCCCGGGTGCACTGGCTGAGGAATGGTGTGGATCGTCTAAAATCCACCACCCTTGGGAGTAGCTCAGAGGAAGGACATAGGCTAGACTTGGGCAAGGTCGTTCTTTTGCCCCATGGTCCACCTGCCATGTGACCTCCAGAGGGGGCCACGCTCGCCACCTGGAAGCAGTTCCCCAGGCTGGAGTAGGGGTCCTGGAAAAAGGCCTGGCAGGTGGGACTCTGTCCTGGGCACACCTGCCAAGTCTTCTCTGTGGCCCTGCAGGCACCGCCTACCTGATGGGATAAACACAAGGCTCTGGCCTCCTGCCTGGACCTCTTTTCTCTTGGGAAGCTCAGCCGCAGGAGGAGTCAACCACCCCTTCAGCCTTTGTTCTTTGCAGAGCATGCAGGCCTGGGAACCTCAGCGAGAGGGGCTCCTGGGGCCCCCAGAGCCCTAGTGATATATAGGCCTGATGGAGGGAGGGCTGGCCAGCTGGCTCACCCGCCAGGTGAGGGTGATCTCCAGCTTGCTGTGCCATCTGGCAGCATTGGTACCACCAGCTCATCACCAGCCTGTTGTCACTGGTACCCAGAAGGCCGGCAGAAATACCTGTGGGGCAGGGGAAGGCAGGACATGTCCTCCTCCTACCTGCACAGCTGGCCAGGCCTCGAGGGCATGGCCAAACCCCACCCCCTCCATGCCTGACCCCCATAACCCTGTCTCTAAACCTCATCAGAGGGAGAGGAGAAAGGAGAGAAAAGGTCTTAGGAAAGTACTGTGCCCCTCCCAGAGCCCTACGAGGTTACTATCCCCAGGCCACAGGGCCAGGATACAAGCCCTTCACAGGGTTCCCGGGCCGGAGGGAGAGCCGTTCTGGCGCTGCCTTCCTGGACCGTGGGGAGCACGCACGGCAAGTCCCAGAAAAGGGGCGGAGCCTGGGGGCAGAGAACCCTGGGCTCAGTTCCTGGCCGTGCTGCTCCTGGCTGTGGAGTGCACCGGCCACCGAACCCCAGTCAGGCTGTCTGTACCATGACTCCACTGGGGGACTGAGTGAGGAGTACAGTTCGCGTCAGGGCCCCAGGCACAGGGCCCTCTGTCAGTGAGTGGAGCTGGGCCGGCATTCTGCACTGAGAGTTGCTGCCACCCCTGGGCCACTCCAACACTGGGCACGATCAAAGCAGGGAGAGATGGCCTGTGCCTTCTTCCAGTTCTGAGCCATCCGGCTGTTCTTGAGCCCTCTCCAGTTGTGAGCCCCCAAGGAACAGCCTCGGCCCGAGGGAGGCCCCGGGCCTCCTGCCCGCAGCCTTGTGAGGACCCTGGGTGCTGCTCACTGGAACCTGTCAGTCTCAGCGTGGGAAGCTGACTGTGGCCTAGGCAAGGCCAGCTGCTCTGGTTTGGAGGTTGCCAGCCTGGGCGCAGACCTGGTGTGGAGCCAGAGGCCAGCTTGGATGTCACAGGTGAGAGATGCTATTCGCCTGGCCAGCTTGATCCTGGGGACGTCCCTCCTTACCTGACAGGAGGCAGATCTAGGTCTGGTCAGCTCTCCACAGGCCGGGAGCGGGTGTAAGGCCTATGGGTCTGTGGGCCAGATGGGCTGAGCAGGACGGGGGACCAGCTCCCTGGGATACCAGGCCGGAAGGGTAGAGGGCCCAGGGCATAGGTGTCTGACGTGACAGGAGGCAGGAAAGCCTCCTCTCTCTGGGCTGCCTGCCCCATGCTTATCTTCAGGCTGGGCCAGAGGGTGCTGCGGTTCAGCTTCTCAGGGATGTGAGCCCCGAGCCCACCCCCGCTCACCATCGGTGAGAACATGTCATGAGCAAAGTCCTTGGCCAACAGCAGGCACCCCAAACTCACAGGGCACCCCATAGTGTCCAGGGCCTGCTCTGTGGCTACTATCCTCTTGGGCAGCCCAAGTGGGGAAATGTGGTCTGTCCCAGCCCAGCAACCAGTTCCCCAAGAGCCCCAGGCTTCAAGGTGACTTGAGCTCTAGGGAACTGTTTTCAGATTACAGTCTAGTCAGCAACAGGAGGGAAGGGAGAACTGATACATTCCTGAACCTTAAACTCTGCTGGGTGAAAGGCTGTCCCAAAGGTCGCATATCCCACTGTTCCATTTATACAGTGTCCAGAATAGGCAGATCCACAGAGACAGAAACAGACCGGTGGTAGCTGCGGGCTGGAGGGAGATGGCTAAGGGGTACAGGGTGAGTCTCTGGGCCAATGAAAATGCTCTAAAATAAACTGTGGTGATGGGTGCACACCCCTGTGCATGTACTCAAAGCTACTGCATTGTACTTTATTTTTTTAATATATTTTATTGATTATGCTATTACAGTTGTCCCATTTCCCCCCTTTACTCCCCTTTGCCCTGCACATCTCCCCACCTGCACTCCACCCGCTTAGTTCATGTCCATTGGTTGTAAATATAAGTTCCTTGGTTTCTACATTTTCTATACTATTCTCAACCTCCCCCTGTCTACTCTCTACCTACCATCTATGCTTATTCTCTATACCTTTTCCCCCATTCTCCGCCCCCCACTCCCCCACTGATAACCCTCCATGTGATCTCCATTTCTGTGATTTTGTTCCTGTTCTAGTTGTTTGCTTAGTTTTTGGGGTTTTTTTTAAGGTTCAGTCGTTAATAACTGTGAGTTTGTTGCCATTTTACTGTTCATATTTTTGATCATCTTCTTTTTCTTAGATAAGTCCCTTTAACATTTCATATAATAAGGTCTTGGTGATGATGAACTCCTTTAACTTGACCCTATCTGAGAAGCACTTTATCTGCCCTTCCATTCTAAATGATAGCTTTGCTGGATAGAGCAATCTGGGATGTAGGTCCTTGTCTTTTATGACTTCTAATACTTCTTCCCAGCCCCTTCTTACCTGTGAGGTTTCTTTTGAGAAATCAGTTGGTAGTCTAACGGGAACTCCTTTGTAGGTAACTGTCCCCTTTTTTCTTGCTGCTTTTAAAACTCTCTCCTTATCTTTAATATTGGCTAATGTAATTATTATGTGCCTTGGTGTGTTCCTCCTTGGGTCCAACTTCTTTGGGACAAGAGGCGAGCAGACAGCTGGCAACAGTGGTGGAACACCTACTGTGTGACTGTGCTGTGCCAGCAGAGGAAAGGTGCCCAGAACCCCACCAACCACCCTATGAAATATATCTGATTCCCAATGACACATGAGAGAACAGGGCTCAGGGAAGTCCCTTCCCAAGATCACTTAGCCAGGTGGGGGTTCAGCAGGTATCCAGCCCACCTCTGCCCCTCTGTACCTCCCTAGGCTGCTGGGAGGCGGGAGGGGGATGAGAAGACTTGGCCAATTATAGCTAATAATAATTGCTAATATTTACTAGCTATTAGTGGGTACTTTGTATCAGGCATTGTTCTAAGCAGCCTACACAAATGAACATGTTTAATCCTTGCAGCATTAACTCCATGGGAAGTAGAGTAGGTACAATCACCCACTTTACAGAGGAGAAGACTGAGATACAGAGGTTAATAAGCAAGTTGTTGGCTGGGAAGAGGAGAGACTGGGATTCAAACCCAGGCAATCCAGCTGCTGCCTCTCAGTTATAGGAAAGAGCTGCTTGGTCTCAGGGCTGCAGTTGGGGGGCCTCCACAAGAGGAGAGTAGGTGCCAGAAATCCCACCATTGGAGCCCCAGTCAGCCAGGTTCCAGGGGGTCCCACCCACAGTTAAGCTCTGGTCCCCACCAGGGTACCAGCCTACAGTTCCAATAATGAACACTAGATGGCATGGATGCCCAGGCGGTGGTGGGCCCACTGGCCAGAGGAAAACTGGAGGGAAGTCCGGGAACCTCCCCAAGGGGCACATTGCCCCAACCCAGCTACCCACCTCCAACTCTCCAGAGAAGTCGGGTGTCCAGGGCCTGTTGTGGTCGTGGAGGGTCAGATTCAGGTGCAGCCTGTGGTCCGGGTCCAGAGCAAGGTCCAGCTGGCAGTGGGAATACAGCAGGAGCCCACCTTGATCCAGGGTGTGCTCCCAGACACGGAGGGGACCTGGGACAAGACATGTCAGCGGTCAGGGGTGCAGACGCACAGCTTCCTCCTGCCACCATGCCCAGGGCTCGGCCATCAGGACTGGCACAATAGCCTATCCGGCCTGCCATCTGCTACTCCCATAGCCTCTCCTCCACTTGGAGCCAGAATGACCTTTAAAAAATTAGAATCAGGCGTTACCCCCATGCTCAAAGCCTCCTGCCTTCCCACCACACTTAGAGGAGAAACCAGTGTCCTTGGCATAGCTGAGGGGTCTGTGTTTTCCTCCTAACCCCATCTCCTCATGCACTCTGTGTGGCCACCCTGTGTTCCTCACACACTCTAAGTACGCTCCTACCCCAGGGCCTTTGCACTGGCTGCTTCTGCGGTAGAGCTTGGCTTGTCAGAGGCCCCTGCAATGCCCTGTGCCCTCCCGCTTTGCTCTTCCACAGCACACACCATGCCTGACTTGTCACATGTCCTGTTTATCCTCCTCCAGCCACTGGGATGTAAGCTCCAGGAGAGCAAGCACTGGGCTGTCCCTTTTGCAAGCCTTGTCCCTGCACCTGGAACAGGGCCTGGCATAAGTAAACCCCCAAAATGTTTTCTGAACGAAGGGATGAATAGAGGTTGGCAAACTATGATTCATGGACCAAATCTGGCTCACTGCTTATTCTTACAAACATATTTCCACTGGACGGCCACACCCGTTCACTGTACATCATGAGTGGTGGCTTTCACGTCGCAGTGGCAAAGCCACTTGCAAAGCCTGGAACATCTTCTCTCAGGCCCTTTACAGTAAGTTTGTGACCCCTGAGAGGGGTGGGTAATGGGTGGGCCGGGGATGGGAGGAAGGGCAGGCCTATCCACCAGCCAACGGACCCAGGAGGAATGTTCTGGAGAAAAGGGTCCCCACACCTCACCTCTAACTGTGATGGCAGCAGCTTTTGTTAACAGGTCAAGCGCTCTTCCTGTGTCATACCTCTTAAATCTCAGTCACCCTGTTGCCCCTCCCATCCCTCGGATGAACATGGACGTTTGGAGAGGAGGTGTGCCCTGCCCACGGTCTCCCAGCTGGCAGCTGCTGTCCCTGCTCCCTGCGGTGCCTGCCTCTCTCCTCACTGGCCACTCCCATCAGTTCCTGGGCCCCTTTCCCAAGACAGACTCACCCTGGGCAGTCACAGAGCCCCAGGTGTAGGGAATGGCCAGCCTGGGGGCCTAGTCAGTCTCCACTTTTCCTGGGAGCTCTGTGCAGCACTGGGGGCCGCAAGGATGTGCTCCAGCATGGCGTCTGCATGGATCTTGTCCAGCTGAGACAGTGGAAGCCTCTGGAGAAGAGGGCACTGGGGGCCCAGGGAGCTCCAGGAAAGCAAGCACTGGGCTCCTGTGCAGGGACAAGGCCCACAAGAGAGAATGCCCATAGCCAGCAAGAGGAGAGCAGGCGGCAGAAACCTCACCGGCAGAACCCTGGTCGGCACAGCAGCTAGTTATACCACCGTGAGCAGGACTTTTGTTGAGCGCACTGAGGGGGCTGGGCCTACGGATGAAAGGAACTCAGGGTGGGAAGCCCAGGACCAACCGGGCCTTCAGGGCTGTCTGTCCCCACTTCACAGCCCAGCCCCTGCCCCAGGCTCTACAGATCAGCACCCTGAGCCTGACCGCTCAGGGAACCTGAGCTCCTGACCTCCCCTCCCCCCAGAAGCCCAGGTGTCACCGGCTCCTTGCCCACCTGCTCCCTGAGTGCCTGATCTGTGCTGGGTGCCTGCTCTCCTGCTCTCCCAGAGCATCCACTGCACCCCAGTTAGGGAAGGTCACTGTGCCCACTTGCAGATGAGAAAACTGAGGCTCACAGCTGAGAAATGAGTGGCCCCGGGTCCCACAGCACAGCTAGCACCAAGGACCACGTCGGCCCAGAGCTGGGGCCTTTCTGCAGTGAGTTGCCCAAGGCCACCCAGCTACACTGGGAGTCCAGCTGCCCTGGCCCTTTGCCCTGTGGTTACTGACTAAACAAATGATTATATGGATGAATCAGATGCTTATACCGGTTTCCCCCATTAAAATGTGAGCTCAGTCAATGCAGGGAACATGTCTGTGCCCTGAACACTGCCTGGCATACAGTAACTGCTTAATAAAGTATTGATGGCCCTGACCAGTGTGACTCGGTTGGAGCATCGTCCCATTGTGGGTTCAATCCCTGGGCAGGGCGTGTGCCATCCCTGGCCGGGGCCCTGTATGGAAGGCAACCAGTCGATGCTTCTGTTGCGTTGATGTTTCTCTCTCTCCCTCTCTCTCTAAAAGCAATGAAAAAGTGTTCTCTGGTAAGGATAAACATAGATAAATAATAAAGTATTGATGAAGGAGTGAATGGAGGAAGGACCCCTCAGGGTGCTTCAGGAATCTGATTCCAGAGAAGTCCTATCACTGATCAACAAACCAGATCTTCCCCTGCGCAGTCACAGGCGCCCTGCCCACGGGCTCTGTCCTGCAGCTCAGCAACTTCCAAGACCTGGACAAGGGCACCTCAGACGCTCCTGCTCACCTGTGGGCTCTCCTGGTGCCCCTGTCTCAGCAAGGCCCTTCCTCAGCCAGAGCAAGGAGACCACGGCCTGGGGCGGGAGACAGGCTGAGCCAGAGGTCTCACCAGGAGAGGCTGTTCCCACCCAGCAGACAGCCTTCATCGGGGTCAAAGGTGTGGGGCCACTGGCCCTAAGTGCAACATAGCAGCACTGTGAGAGGCCCTCGGAGAGCTCTGGCCCATTTTGCAAAGGAGGAAGTCAGGTCTTCCTGGAGAAGGGACAGACAGGGCTGAGCATGTGACAGAGATAGGACCAGGGTTGGCACACGTGGTGGCCAAGGACAGAGGTGCTGGAGCATTCAAGGGTTCAGATGCCAGCCCTGCCTTTCATGAGCTCTGTGACTCCACCTCTGAGCTGCAGTGCCATCGTCTAGAGGTGGGACTGATGTGCCCAGAACTTGACAGGCCTCTGGTGTGTGCTGGTCACTGTGTTCCGGGTGCTGCACAGGTGGTGTTGGAGCCCAGGCTCCTGCCCTTCCCCGTGCCTTTCCCACAGTCCCTCGGGAACCAGGCGCAGGCTGGTCGGGCCTGGTAATGCTTCCTGCACAGGGCTGCAGGGTGGAGTTCCCAGGGTCTCCTTCCAGCCCCATGCCCGTGGGTCCTTGCCATCCCAGCCCACAACTGGGTCATCCCGGTGGCTGCTTCTGGAATGCTCAGAGTACAGGCAGGGAGAGCGGCAGCAGGTGAGTGAGCGCCGCACAGGAGGACGCAGGTTCGTGTGCTGGGACTTCAGCTCCAGGCCTGGGGGCTCCGGGGAATCTCGGCTGATGTGGCTACCAACTCCGGCAGGGGGCCATGGGGGTGGGGCACACACTCAGGTAATCTACACAAAATTCAGAAGCTACACCCTCACTTGGTCCCCATACCACTCAATATACTCCCTTATCTGTCCCTTTTAGAGCCCCAGGTTCCCTCTCCTGCAATGACTTTGCACCGCTGCGCCAAGAGGTGGACTCAGTTTCCCCGGCCCTTGCAGCAGGGCTGGGGTTTGCTGATATAATTCAGTGGCATTGGCACTGCCTTAAGACACCTCAGCGCCCACTCGCTCTCCGTGACCCCTGCCCAGCCATGGGATCAAACCCAGGCTGGCCTGCTGGGTGGAGACACCACATAGAGAGCCTGGATGTGTCAGCCGAGGAGGCTGTCCTAGCTCCACTAACGGCCGCCATCCCTGAACAAGTTGGAGAGCCCGGCCAGGGTCAGCAGAGCCGCCTGCCCGACCTAGGCAGACCTTGCTTGATGTCTGAGGAAGACCAGAACTGCCTGGCTGACCCACAGGCTCATCTGCAGTGATAAATGCTTGTTGTTGTGAGCCACTGAGTTTTGGGACATTTGTGACAGTAATAGCCAACTGATGCAGTCTCCTACCCAACAGCTGTATCATCCTGTCCACACTCACAGTGACCCAGGCCCCCATGGGTGCCCCACACCCACCTGGGCCACCTGCACTCTCACCCACCCTGGGCGTAACACAGGTGGTTCCCATAGCTGAGGCCTCACAGCGGGCAGTCTCCTGGCTCCAGATTTTCTTTCCTCATCCCCCAGGCCAAGTCCAACTGCCCTGACCCTGATCCCCACTTGACCCCACCTTGTGAAGCCCTCAATTGGTTCAGACTTCCCAGACCCCCAGAGCAGAAGTCCACCTAAGACCTCCTGCCCACCCCACCCCATTGCAGACAATGGCCACCTTGACAAACTCTGAGCTCTCTGGAAGGGCTGCCACTGTCCCGTACAGGCTCCCAGGAGCTGTGCACAGCCGTGGCACCAGCTGCTTCTTGAGGCATCATCTGGTCATCAGCCCAGGGAACACTGACCCCCCCCATGCCCCCACGTCTGGGGCCATACGCCCCACTCCCTCCATCCTCTGCTATGTCAGCTCTGTGCTCTGCAAACCCACCGTGCACACACATGCACACCACCTTGGCGTGCTGAGGTGCACATGTGGCAACCATGACCCTGGGGGAGTTCTAGCAGACCACCCAGCAAGCCCTGCCCTGGGGCCAGGTCTGCACTGAGGGCTCTGCTCTGTGTGAGGGGCTCCTCAAAGGGAAGCCGACAGTGTGTGCACCTTCCCAGGAGGACCCCAGGGGTCACAGGTGCCATTGTGTGACCACTGTGGGTGACACTACCTGTCTGCCAACATGCAGTCCGTGAGCCTCGGCTCCAAAACCTCCTGGGGACACTGAGAGTTACCACACCTTCCAAGCCCTGGACCCTCTTCCCATTTGATCACACTTGGGGTCAAACCCAGCTCCTCATGTGGGGTGAGACCTTGTGTGACCGGGATCCCCCAGCCTCTCCCACTTCATCACCTCTCCCTTCTCCTCCCTCAGTCCACTCCAGCCACACTGGCCTTGCCGCTGTTGCTCCAGACACCAAGCCCATTCCCACGTCAGGGCCTTTGCACCCGCTGCTCCTTCTCCCTGCAGGGCCTGTCCTCGGACCTCCACTGCAGCCAGCACCTTCTTGTCCTTCAGGGCTCAGCTTCAGTAGCACCTTCTCAGAGAGGCTTTCCAGACCACCCCACCTGAAGGAGCCCTGCACCCCCACATCACACCCTGTTTGTTTTTACAGCCCTCCTCACTCTTGGAAAGTGCCACACTCTGGCATCACCATGTTCACAGGCATGTCCCTGCTCACTGCCCATCTCCCTGCAGGCAGGAACCTGGACCATCTTATTTCCAGACGGATCCCGAGTGCCCAGACAGCACCTGGATTAAGCAGGTGCTCAATAAAGGTTTGCTGAGCAAGGGAATGAGAGGGTCGCCCCTGCCAGCAGCCTCTCTCAGACACTCCCCCTGCAGGCCGGAGTTTTCAGGCAGGCTAGGGGAAGGGCCCACAAGGGCTCCAGTTGAGGGCCACCTCCTGGCTGTCCCACAGCATTGCCTGGTGCAGGATGCAGGTGCCACAGACTCGCTAGTACGAGGTCTGCAGGAGCAGTCCCCAGGCAGGGTGCTGAGTGGGACCACAAAGGCAGAGCCAGGTCACTGGGGCCACTTACCGAGAGCAGGAAAGGAGAGCAGCTTTCAGAAGAGGGAACAAAAGGGCCGTTTGTGGAGCACTAACAGGTTTCCGAGCTGTCATACACACAGGCCGAAAGCCTGACGTCTCTAGGGATGGGCAGGTACCGTGGAGGAGGGCACTGCAGGGCTGCAGAGGGTGCGGCAGGCAGGAGGCAGCATGGCCCTGTAAAGAGGACAGCAGCCTCTGGCCTCTGCCTCCAAGCTCTGTGGCCTTGGGGCAGTTTCCTAACCCCTCTGAGCCTCAGTTTTGTTTATAAAATGGTGGAAGAATAATGGGAGTGGTGTGCTTAACCCAGGGCTACACCACGTGGGAGCTGCTACAGTTGGTAGTAGGATTTCTCAAACGTTTAGTGAGCAGGTACTGTGTTCCTGACCCAGTGCTGAGTGGTGGGGTACAAAGATAACGAGAGCTAGCCCTGGTCCTGCAGGGGCTCCAAGGCTAGGGGAGAGACAGCCACAAAGACAGAAAAATGGTGGGACAAGGTGACAAGGATGACCATGAATTTATTCAAGTTGGTGAGCAAAACAGGGAAGCGCATCTAGGCAGAAGGAACAGCCTGTGCAAAAGCTCGGGAAGGGACTGTCTCGTTGCTGGTGGTTGCCACCGTCAGAGGGTGGCTGGAAGGCACTGCAGGGGGCCTGCTGGGGAGAGGAGGGGCATTTCCTCTAAATGTCTACTACCCCCACCTTGGGCCAATTCTCACCCTGCTCACTTTGGTGGCTTTTTCACTGGTGTCTCTGCGGCCCCCTGTAGGGGGGCGACACAGCAGCTGGAGGGATCTGAAATCAACATTTGGATCATGTCCTCAAAGGCTTCCAATATCAGAGACAATAAATCCAAACTCGTCCCCATGGTCCAACATGCCCTGTACC
This sequence comes from Trachops cirrhosus, assembly GCA_028533065.1. Taxonomy (NCBI): domain Eukaryota; kingdom Metazoa; phylum Chordata; class Mammalia; order Chiroptera; family Phyllostomidae; genus Trachops; species Trachops cirrhosus. Next base: position 95,481,899 of record CM052540.1, read on the forward strand.
ATAGTACCCCCACTGCCTCCTACCATGTCCCTCCTCATCCAATCTGCTCCAGCCCAGGGGCCATCCCTCAAACGTGCCAAACTCGTTCTGGCCCCAGACCCTTTGCACGTGTTGTTCTCTCTGCCTGGAATGCCCTTCTACCAGATTTTCAAATGACTGACATGCACTAGTCATCCTGAGCTAGCTGGAATGTCACCTCCTTAATGGGGCTGTCCCTGGCCACCTAATCTAAATCATTCTCCAGTCACTCCCACTCACATCACCCGTTTTGTTTTCTCTATAGTATGTATCGCCATCTGATACATGTATTTTCTTATTTATGTGATTTCGGGGTCAATTTCCCCACTAGACTGTATCTTTGATGAGAGGAAGGACTTATCAATCCTGTTCTAGGCAATAGCCCTAGCTTCTGGAATGGTGCTGGGCTTGGCACCTGGTAGATGCTCAATAAATAATGTAGCAGGGAGGGAGGGAGGGAGGGAAGAAGGTGGAGAGGAAGGATGTGGAGACCATCTGAGAGTCCACCCCAGCCAACTTTGACCATTTTACAGCCCTGCCTGCACTGGGTCTCCCTGGGAACCTGATCAATTAATGTTTTCTCAAAGGGTTCCTAGGAGCCTCCTGGCCTGGCCCTGGCCATCCTCCACACACCTGGGGGAAGGTCTGCTCCAGCTTGATGATGTTGGTGAGACAGGCCTGAGCAGCACTGGCCCGGTGCTGATGTAGAAATGATGCTCCTGGCCTCACCCTTGGAGCACAGTAGCTGGGTCAGAAGAAAAACAAGGGAGAAACCTCCCCACCAGTCTCTGATGGAATATTCAGGAAGGTGCTGCTCCAGACTGTAGGCTCCGCCTCCCAAAGCCCCAGGCCTGAGGGGCCCCTAGCTTCCTGGACTGGGTGAACTCTGAGGAAAAGGCAGTCCCAGGTCTGAGTTGAAGCCACCAGGTCTGGCCATGACAATAACCTCTCTGCCCAACACACTGTAACACTGACTTGAAGATAGCTAAGAATTCTAGTTGTACTACTATGTAGACAGCAGGGGGCAGCCTAGCATGGTGGACAAGGTATGGGCAGTGCGAGGAACAGACCAGGGCTCCAATTCTGGCTCTACCACCTGTGGGTGAATGACCTCCGGCTCATTCCCTAACCACCGAGCCTCTGCTTTCTCATCTGATAAATTGGAATAGTGATACCTACTTTCTTAATGTGCTGGCATAAAAACTGAATGAAATGTACTAATAATGTTCCAGGCTGGCTGAGCAGAATCACGTAGGGCACTCACCAAAAACACAGATTCTGGGCCCCCACCTAGAGCTGTGAAAACAGAACCTCTGGAAACAAGGGGAGAACTGGCATTTTTAAGAGCACGTCCCCCCAAGAAGCATCATTAACTTAGTGATACCCCTATCAAAAATGTTCAGCCCAAATCTCATCTCAAGCAAACAATCTGACAAATCCAAATGAAGGCTGTTTTGCAAAACAACTGCCTGGACACCACAAAATTGTCAATGTCAAGATCTTTCTTTAAGGTGGTTAATGACAATGAATGACAATGTTTAGGGGAACTTTGAAATGCGTCAAAAATTAAGGTGGATGGAGAGCTATGTGATAAAGCACGTGGAGGGAAATATGAATGAGAACATCTAGCCCTGGCTGGTCTGGCTCAGTGGGTTGAGTGCCAGCCTGCAAACGGAGTTGCCAGTTCCAATCCCAGCTGGGGCACATGCCTGGGTTGTGGGCCAGGTCCCTAGCTGGGGGCGTGCGAGAGGCAAGCAATTGTTTCTCTCACACATTGATGTTTCTCTCCCTCTCTTTCTCCCTCCTTCCCCTCTTTCTAAAGATGAATAAATAAAATCTTTAAAAAGAGAGAGAGAGAGAAAATCTAAGTTGTGGGGATGTAGGTGTTCGTGAAAAATTGTTTTAATAAAGTTTTATTGGAAAACAGCCATGTCCCTTTATTTACATATTGTCCATGGCTGGTTTTTTTTATACCATGGTAGAGTTCAGTAGTTGCTACAGACCTTATTGAATGTAAAGGCTAAAATATTTATTATCCAGCCCTTTACAATAAAGTTTGCAGACTTCTGGTCTAGTTTAGGAAACCAGGGAGACAGGGCAGCCAGGACCCAGGGTGATTCTGGATTGCTCCCTGGGCTTAAGGCAAGCAAAACAGCTTGAAGGAACATCATTGGGGTGAGGGTACAGTTTTATTGTGAACTGCATAATAGTGTTACATCATGTGTCACATGTCCTGAAGTTTGTACTTACACTGTGTCATGTAAGAAACCATCCGTGTGAGAGGGAACACTCTCTGAAGTATTGAGGATAACAAGGTTATCCAGAAACGGCTCTGTATCAACGCTCAGCGACACAGGGACAGTGTGTGTGTGTGTGTGTGTGTGAAGGTACAAGTGTATAAAACATGTCAATTGAATAGAAAGGCATAGCAAGATATCAACAATTGGTGAATGTCTTACGATAACTTCTCTACAGGTTAAAAATTATTCAAAATAAAGACTGGGGGACACTGAGAGGTCCCTGAACGAGTGTGCCGTGCAGTGAGGCCTGGGGAGCAGTGCCGTGGTCGCGTGTGGACTCGCTGGTGCAGGCCCTGGCGTGGCGTAGGGAATCCCCAGATGGAGGCGGCCTGGGCCAGGGAGGGCGTTTGCCAACACCGGTGGGGGGGCTGGCGGGATAACGAAGTCCCGGTCAGCAAGCGTGCTCGCTCACTCACAGGCGGTCGTTCATCCATTCACGCAGTACGTTTTGCTGAGCACCTACAATGGGCTGGGCCCCGGGCCAGGTGCTGGGCACGTCCTCCAGCGGCTCCTGACTTGGGGAAGAGGGCCAGACAGGGAAAGAGACAAGCGCAGCACAGGCGGTGGGGAAGGGGAGCCCCGGCCTAGGCCTCTGGGGCCTGTCTACTCCCGGGACCCGCCGACGCCACACGCAGGGAGATGCATGACCGAGGGATGTCCGGGGGCTCCAGAGGCCGTGTGGGAATGGGATCTGTGGACAGGGCAGGAGGGCATGCAGAGACCCTGGGCCACGGGAAGGCACATGGGGCACCTGGGAGGTGGTGCTGGCTGAGCTCAAAGGCCTGTGTCATCTGATCCAGCTGCCAGGAGCATGCCAGGCCGAGTGAGGCAGTACCAGGCGCCAGGCACCGGGCAGGCAGGCCTCCCCCAGCTCCCGAGGGTCTTGTGGGCCTGGCTGGGGGCCACAGGGGCTGGCCCAGGAATGTAAACCTGGGCATGTTTGGGAAAGCTGGAGCCAGGGGTTTCCGAGGGCAGCCCAGTGGGGCTTGCTGGAGGCCCACAGACAGATGTGGATGTGTTAACACTCCCCAGCGGGGCCTGGCCTGCATGGCCCGTCCCGCCTTGGGCAGGGCATCTGGAACCAGTTAGGAGCTCAGGGTGGCTGGGGCGCAGTTACCTTGGCTGAGGCAGCAGCCTAGGAAGGTGGGGAGGCTCTGCCGGCCTGAGGGCTGCAGCTCTTGGCTGGAAGAAAGGAAACAATGCAAGAGGCCTGGCAGCAGGCCACCCTGTCCAGAGCCCCAGGGCCGGGTAGGACCAAGCCCACATCCCCAACAGAGATCGGAGATTGGAGATCCGGGAATGCATCAGCAGCCCGGGCAAGGGCCACTCACACACTCAGGCCCGAGGGCTGGGCCTTGTAGTGGTTAGGGCTGGGGTCTGGTGTCAGGTGACCTGCATTTAAATCCCCGCTCGGCCTCTGCCTAGTGCTGGCATGTTGGGCAAGTTCCTCCGTTGCCCTCGCTGAGCCTCAGTTTCCCCTTCAGTGTAGGGGCTATAGAGGACTGGGTGGCATGTCTCCTAGAGGCCCCTCCCTGCAGCCCTGTCCACACAGTGCCCTCCCTCATTCCTCCAGGCCAGGGAGCTAACAGCTGCCCACTCTTGCTAGTGCCGGGGCACTGCCTCATCCTGGTGGCTGTTCTACACCCAGGTGTATCAACCTCAGCATGACTGGCACCCAGGCCGCAGAATTCATTGTTAGGAGCTGACCTGTGCACTGTGGGAGGTTTAGCAGCATCTCTGTCCCTGTCCCCTAGAAGCCAGCAGCAGCTCCTCCCCCACTGTAATACCAGAAATATCCCCAACCATTGCCCAAAGTCCCTACGTGGGTAAACACCACAGGTGAGTACCACTGGCCTATACCCTTAACAGGTGGCTCACTCATTTCCCTCAATGACCCAGTACAGGTGCCAGAGCCCAGCTGGTGTCCTGCCAGGCTTCATGTATGTGCAAGGCCACCGGGCACTGTGCCAGGCAACTAGTAGGTCTGCAAACCGAGGAGCAATAATGGTTAGTAGTATGTATTTGAGGCCAGGGTTGCCTTTAGTTTGGAGGACTAAGAACTCCTCAGTTACTCCCTAATCCCAAAGATTCAGGTTATCTTATTAGCTGTGTGACCTTGGGCAAGTCACTTTGCTCCCTCTGAGTCTCTCTTTCCACATCTGTGAAGTGGGGAGGACTTAAGGAGGTGTGGGGGTCAGAGTGCCTGTGCACACACACAGCCGACATCTCCTTCCCCCATTCCCCGTCTTCTACAGGGCCTCAGAGCTGCAGAGAACCCCTCACCTGAACACCTGATTCTGGCCAGAGGTGTCAAGGACAGGGCTGGCTCGTGAATCGCAGCTCAGCTGCAGGGAGGTGCTCAGGTCTTCCTCTGCCCAGCAAACATGAGCTGGGAAGGGAGGGAGCAGGCTGTGAGGCGTGAGGAGGGTGGAGGCCTGGGACCCTCACAGGCCAGACAGCACTGCAGCCCCAGCTTGCCCCTGCCCCCTAGCCTGACGTGGCAGTTGCCCAGGAGGCGCAGACCCTCCTGACAACCCCCTGGGATGGTGAGGACGCATGAGCAGGGCCCTGGTTGGCAGTGCCCTCTGGGGCCCCCGATGCTGACCTGTGCCCCAGACATCGGCAAAGAATGAGCCCCATGCAGCCCTCCCCACCACCCAGCCTCAGGAAGGGGGTTTGGATGGAGTCAGGGGAGAAGGGGAACCAGGCCTGCTCAGTTGTGGGGTACGGTGACACAGAGCCTGTGCATGAGGAGTGACATGCTGTCCCTCCTCCCATGGAGGAGTGGGGGGTGAGGGGAGAAACCTCCGGATAATCAGAAATAGGATGCTGTGAAAGAGGCTTTGATGCCTAGCTCCAAGTGCTCCCTGTGACTCATGAAGCAGCGGGAGGCCTCAGCCAGGCATGGCAGTGGGCAGGGCAGGGCCCCGTGCAGTGGGGGCCACAGTCGATCCCCCCTCTCAGAGATGGGAGGACGCCATGGGGAAGTCCCTGAGTACCAAGCCTGAGTCCCTGTTTTGCTGCCTACTTGCTCTGTGACCCTGGGCAGGCCACAAACATCCTCTCATGTGATCCAGAATGATGACGAAGGTGATTGCCACGACCTTATGGTCACTGTCCCCACTGCAGCAAAAGCTTCTAAAGCTTTTTAGCTCTACCCGTGCTCCATCCTGGGTACATCACTGGTATTAACTCACTCAGTCCTCACAAACTCCCTGTTACTGGTGCAATTATTATCCCCACTTCATAGATGAGGTGACTAGGGGCACAGAGAGGGTAAGGGATTTGCCCAAGGCCACACAGCCAGCAAGCGACAGAGCTGAGATCTGACCTCCAGAGATGAAATTCATATGAGCTATGCCTTCCTGCCTCTCACTGGGTGTTGAGAGGAGTAAAGAAAATGCACAGAAAACCCTTAAACAGCACTGAGCATGCAGCAGGACCTCTGCCTACAGACAGAGCTTGCTCAGCAGATGCCAGGAACAAGCATTATTATTCATGAAGGCTTTACAAACGGTAAAGTGATGGAAAGACCCAGACAAGAGCATCTCTATCAGCTGTGTACACAGTGGGTCTTCAGCACACTGGGAACTAGATGGGAGCTGACAGGATTAGGAGGGAGCCCTGCCCCTGCCTGTCGGGCCCTCCGGCCCCACGCCCGGCTACGAAGGGCAGGCCCAGCCCCCGGAGAGCAGTGCCCTGTGGCTGGTGTTGACCGCCTGCTCCAGGCTGTCTGCCATTCAGCGGCCAGGCCACAAGGGCTGCCCATTCCCACGGACCCCACCACTGGAGGGCCACCCTGGCCTGGGTCTGGATCTTTAGGGGCAGAAAATGACAGAGGCTGCTGGGGACTCAGTTTTACCTTCCTTCCCAGCTCAGGGACACACCAAAGATGGCAGAGGGGCTACACCTTGAAGGGGCCAGTGGGGTCAACCTTGGGCAAGCCTATCACATCTCTGAGCCCATGACATCAGTTGTCATGAGATGTCTCTCAATCTTGGTCTGGCCAGCTCCTTCTGTCACTGGGGCTGCTGCTGAAATGACACCTCCTCCAAGTAGCCCCCCCGATTGCCCATCTAATAAAGTACCTCCCAACCCTTGCTGCTCCCTCCCTGACCAGAAAGTCAACTCCATGGGGGCAGGGCCTTGAGTCTATTCTGTTCCCCGCTATGTCCCCAGCACTTTTCACAGCTCCTGACACACAGCAAGTGTCCAGTATGTATTGCAGGAATGGACAAACGAATGACTGTTCCTCTCCAGGGTTGACCAAATATTGGATCAATATCAGGTGATATGACCTGCAGCTCACCCGACCCAGGCTGGAAGGTCCCCACTCCCTCCCACCGCTCACAGATATCTTTCCAGTGCCCTGTTTCTGAGCTGAACCACACCTCATTTCAGCAGGCAGGTGGGAACCCTCCCGAAAAGGAGACTCCAGGATCTGGAACCTTGCAGTCCGGAGTTTGTTCTGTTTATCTTTGGCCTACTCCTCCATCCACAGTTAGAAATAGTCACTAGAATACACAGATGGAGCCCAGCCTACGTCAGAGGCCGGGTTCCCAGGGGCAGCTGGCTGCTTCAGCCTGAGGGCCACCTGGCCCAGCACCGTCACCTGCCATCTAGGCCCATCAGGGCAGGTGGCTCTCCCAGGCAGACTCGGACAAGCCTGGAAGCTCTGAGCCGCAGTCTCCTCATCCATAAGGGGAGCACAGCCCGTCCACCCTGAGGGACGTCACCGAGATTAACCGGGATAACAACACACCTCAGAAAACTGCCCGTGGAGCACACAGGAGGTCTCGGGAGATGTTCATTCCCTTCATTTATTGTGCGACATTCTACCGCATGCACCTGCTGTCTGTGGAGCCCCAGGAGAGAGGGGACACACATTGATTGGAGAGGGCGCGATCCCCAGTCTGAGGAGGTTCTTGCCTGCCAGGGACAACAAGAATGTTAATGCCGGGCAGAAAATGCCTCCTGAAGGGATGGTACCACCAAATACGGACAGTGGTGGGGGACACGACAGTCTCCCTGACTGGAGGCGGCCATGCCAGGCCTCCTGGGGGCTGGGAACTGAGGACGTGGACAAGGTCATCGCTGGGATGGCCACCCCATCGCTCACCCATGCAGTCCCCAGAGCAGGCCATGAGGTCAGCGCACACTAAGACAGACCCACTATCTCATCCGAGACCCCACTAACCCTGCAACGGACTGAGGCCAAGAATGAAGGAGTTTGAGGACAGGAGAAGATGACCGGGGGGCTGGGGGCTACCCAGGGGTCCCGATCCCCACTATCTACATGGGGGTCAGAGGGTGGCTCTGGAGTTACACTGCTGAGGTTCAAGACCCGATTTCTTCACTAACTAGCTGTGTGGCCTGGGACAGGGACTCAGCCCCTCTTGAGCTTCCATTGTTCCCCTGCAGAATGGGGATGGAGTTATGAGCCCCTACCTCATACGTGCCTGCATTCTTTCAACTGATGTCTAATCCAACACCTCCTGTATGCCATTCCACAAAACAGACAAAAATCACCTGTGTGCTTGTGGAGTGTACAGTCTAGTGTCAGATGGGTAAAGGACAGGTAGTGAAAAACAAAGATATTTGATAAGTTACATAGTACTTTAGAATGGCAAAGCCAGGAAGAAGGGTGGGGAGAACTATAGGGAAGTGAGGGTGCAAATACACAGGATGGGTGGGAAAGACCTCTTTGAGGAGATGATATTTGAACACTACCCAAAGGAGGTGAGAGAGTAAGCCCAGCAGATGTGTGGGGGAAGAGCATTTCAGGCAAAGGGAACAGCCTGTGCAAAGTCTCTGAAGCTATATACTGAATGATTATCACCTTGTGCCACCCAGGGAAACTAAAACCAAAGACAGCAAAAAGCTCAGTGGTGGCAGGGAGTTGAAGGAAAGGGAGGGATGAGTGGATAGAGCAAGGGGACTTGCAGGGCAGTGAAACTATTCTGCGTGATTCAGTGAAGGTGGGCATAGAGCATGCATTTGGCAAAACCCACAGAATGTACGACACACAGAGAAACCCTAATGTAAACTATGGACCTCAGCTGATAATAATATATTAGCATTGGTTTGTCAGTTGTGACAAATGTATGACACTAATGCAAGATGTTAATAATAGGAGAAACTGGGGGGCAGGGGAAGTAGGGGAACTCTTGCACTTTCTGCGCAATCTCTGTATACACCTAAAACTGCTCCAAAAAATGAAGTGTGTTCCACTGTTTTAAGTATGCCTGGGACCCTCTCACCAATCGACTCGGCCGCTCCGGGCTGGGGTCCAGGCATGTTCTAAACCCTCCCCAGGGGATTCCAATGTGTAACTGAGGCTGAGAATCAGGCCACACCCCTGTTCTCTCCACCTGGTCTCTGTGGCCCCGGGGGCCTGCTGAGCACGGATTCTGAATGGGGGCAATATCGCCCCAACTGCAAAATTAGTTCTGGGAGGGTGGGAAATCATTACTCTTTTTAGGTATGAAGTGCATATATGCATACAGCACATAAACAGAAGTAAAGTGTATCTGCAGAAATAAAGTTTCATAAAGGGAGCGATTAGGGGGGGAAAGTCCCTAAAAAGGCTCCTAGAGAGGGAATAATGGAAATTAGGTTGAGAAACACCCTCACAGAGACAACTTTGGGGAGTTTCAAGATGGGGAACAGAAGTTGAGAAAGCCAGGCTCCTGCCCCTCCCTCAGCCCCGGTTCAACCCAGGGACACTGGGAACAAAGGGTTCCGTGCTTTAAAAAGGAATAACAAAGCCCTGGCCACTGTGGCTCAGTTGCTTGGAGTGTTGTCCCATAAAACAAAAGGTCATAGGCCCGATTCCTGGTCAGGGCACATGCCTAGGTTGTGGGATTGGACCCCAGTCAGGGCGTGTACATGAGGCAGCCAACTGATGTTTCTCTCTCTCTCTCTAAAATAAGTAAGCATGCCCTTGGGTGAGGATAAGAAAATTAAAAATAAAAAACATAATAATAAAGTTGGAACCCATTAGATGACCCAGCCCACCAGCCAAGCTCCCAGTGGGATCCCCCACTCTGCCCTGCAGGTCCAGGGGCAGCGTGGGCCGTGCAGCCAGACCGCCTGGGCTTCCTGACCAAGATCCTCCACTACGTGCTCAGTGACCTCGGGCAAGTCCCATCACCTTTCTATGTCTCAGATTCTCACCTGCAGCGTGGCATGCCCCGCGGTATCACCAGGCATCCATGAGGTGACCCACATGAAGGGGCGACGGCAGAGCCCAGCACGTGACAAGCATTCCACAGACATCAGCTCCCAGCACAACTGAGCGGAGCGATGGCCTGGCCCTGGCCTTGCCAGCAGCCCCAGACGCACCACAGTTGTAGGTACCACCTGGAAAGTGAAAGGCTGCTAATGAAACGACGACCCTGTGCCGACCTGAAGACACACCAGATTTCAGAGGCGTCCCTGTGAAAAACCTGCACCCACCTGAGCACGAGCAGCTTCTATAACTCGGGGCCCCTCTCAGGCTCCACTGTGAAGCCTACCAGCACAGGCGCACGGCAGGCATGGGAACTGCTGTCAGATTCTGGGCCTCATCACTTACTTGTTGGGGTACCTGTCTACACCTCCACATCCCCGCCTGCCCACTGCCTAATTCCTGTGTGCACAGCACACGGTGCCTGCTCAGCGAAGCAATGACCATGTGGGAGCTTCCTCAGGACAGGCCCTGGGCAGCTGAGCACAGCCTACCACCTGGTCCTCTCTCTTGGCCCCTTTATTTCCTTGTAGAGTGGGAACCCTTCAGTGCTTCTGTCCCACACTGGGCAAAGTACCCTGGGGTCAAAGGAGAATCATGCAGCCATCTCTGATACCCAAACACAAGATAGGGTTAGGAGGACAATTCTGTTTCTCTCCATTTTCAAGGGTGAAATATGATCCTCTCACCCCCCAGGGAGCTTAAAACCCTTTTCACCCGGACAATCACTTCCAAATGGATTTGGAAACCTCCCTGCCATCTGTTCTTGATTCTGGAGGGGCTGTCTGGCTAAGCTTAACATCCTGGTGTGGCCTCCCACCTCCTCCCTCCCAGGGCCTCCAACCTCCCTTCCCCTCTCCCCATCTCCCAGCAAGCTGGCCGCTCAGAGCACTTGGCAGGCAGTTCAAGGTTGCCCCAAAGGGATCATTGTCCGTACCTGCAAGTTTGGAGGAAATGGAGGTCTGTGGGCATGTCTGAGCTAGAGGAGCATCACCAAGGGGAGACAGAGCTGTTCAGCTGAACTGAGAGGGAGGGAGAGTTGGCAAGGAACGTCAGAGGGAGCAGAGGGGAGAGAGGGGGGCCCAAGAGGTGGCTGGCTGGGCACCTGAGAAGGGACAGGTCATTCCAGAGTTTGTCCAAAGCCCTGGCCTAACAGAAGATGCCAGAAACCTCCATCCCCCCTTAAAATTTCTCAGCCCTAAATCATACTTAGGCTGCCTTACCGGGAAGCTAAGGAGTGAGGCCCCAGATGTGGGGCTGGGAGGACAGCTCTGGGACACTAGGCTCCTGCTTCCCCTACCTCCATGCCTGCCTGCTCAGGCCTCCCATGTCCACGGCTGCCCTCTGTTTGACCCTGACCAGAAAGCAGGCATTGGGTTTCTGGTTTTACAATTACCACCTCATTCAATCCTTACCACTTCTCTTATAGGCTGGTATTACTACCCTCATTTTACAGCTGGAAAAATTGAAGCTGAATGGGGTTGAGTAATTTACCCAGGTCACAGAGCTAGTCAGCAATGGAGCTATAAGTTGAACCTGAAAGCTCCTTGGAGAAGGGGACAGGAGCACAGTCACCTGTGTGTCTCAGTACCTAGCCAGTAACCTGGCTCGCAGCATAGACACAATCGGTATGTGGTGGTGAACAAACAAATGTATTTAACAGTGGCTGCTACATATTCACCAAACCACACTTCCTTTTCCTCCCAGACACATAGCTAAAACATTTCCCAGCATCCTTTGCAACTGGGTGGGGTCAAGTGATGAGTGCTGGCCAAGGAATGTGGGCAGGAGTGACATGGACTACTTATGGGTTTGGCCTATGAAAACCTCCTGCATAATTCTCACCCTCTCTCTCATCTGTCAGCCAGCAGGGCAGAGCCACAAGGTGAAGGGAGCCTGGGGCCCTGAGTGGCTGCATGGAGCAGAGCCACCCTGAACTGTGATATGACTGAGCAGTAACCTTTCATGGTAAAACAAACACATTATGCCAGTCAGCAAATCCTGTTCAATCACACACAGACTGCCAAAATAAGGGCTGTGTTGTTGCCGTTCCAGGGCCACCCTGCCACCTCCTCAGCTAACCCTTATAGGATACCTGCACTCTCAAATTAACCCCTCCTCCCTCAGCAAAGGGGCCGAACTGAGCCTCCCGACCTGAAATGTGGCATTGTGGTGGATGGCAGCTCCTGTGTCCACGTTGCGGTTGAAGGCTCCCTGGGGACTCCGTCTGAAGACAACATCCCGTCCAGACTCAGAGGGGGAACTTCAGCTGGAAGAAACAGACAGCTTCCTTCACTTTCTCAGAGTGGAGTTCTGCTTGGAGGTCACACACGGGCCTTTGCCCCATCCGGGGACGGCTGGCTGGGAGACATGAGCCACCCCCAGGGCTGTGCCGTGCTGGGATCTGTCATGTTTAAGTGCAGCACGACTTTCTGGTTGGCTTTCAAAGTGGCCTTGACGTCCCTGCTCTCAGCCTGGGTGTGCCAGAACCGGAGGCACAGAGGGAGGTGACCTGCCATCTCTAAGTGCCAGCAGAAGCCACCCTTGGAACCCAGCAGCTGGAAAAAAAATGGTCTCAAGACTAAAGGCTTAAAGCACAGGCTATACTGTTCCACACATGGGGCAGAAAGTGGGGACAGGCACAGGCGGGGTCTTTCGAACAGAGATGGCGAGCTTCAGCACCCTCAGGTAAGGTGGGCAGGTGGGCTTAAGGGGGAAACCCGAGCGCCTGTGTCTCATTCAAAGAGCATGCCCTGGCATTAGTCTCTTTTGGTCACTGCGGATGTATAATACTCAGCACAGGTCCAGGCACATGCTAGGTGCTCAATAAATATGTAGACAACCACAGAATCACTAGCTGTAGCCTGAAACCCCAAGCCAGAGCCAAGCTGGGGTGGAACGATGTTTAATTCATTGTGTGACAGAAAGAATAATACCCACCCTCCCAAACATGACCACGTTCTAATTCCTGCAGACATGTACCTTACAGGGCAAGGGGGACTTTGCAATATTGGCAGGATCTTGAGACAAGTAGAATATTTTGGATTATCCAGTGGGCCCAAGATAATCACAAGGACTCTTATTAGACAAAGGCAGGAGGCTTAGTGTCAGAGAGAGGGTGGAAGACGCTTCTCTGGTGGCTTTGAAGATGGAGAAAGGGACAGTGAGCCAAAGAATGTGGGCATCTTTCAGAGCCAGAAAAAAAACAAGGAAATGGATGTTCCCCTGGAGCCTCTAGAAGGAACAGAACCCCAGAAACCCCTTGCTTTTAGTTCACTGAAACCCATTTTGGACTTCTGATGTCCAGAAGTATGAGATAAATTTTTGTTTTCTACGCTGCCACGCTCGTGCAAGGTGATTTGCCACAGCAGCGACAGGAAACGAATACACGTAGTTACTCAGTCATTTAGTCACTCAGCGACTGTTTAGCTGCTGCCCCATACCCAGCAAACAGCGAGGCTGCTCTCTTTTCCCATCTGTGTTGGCTGAGAAGTTAAAAAGGTACTGTCACAGAATTTTATCACTAGTGGACACCTGCAAATAAATACGTGGTTTTATTTTAGAATCAAGATGGAGGAAGCATAAAAAAAGAAGCCCAAGGGAAGAGAAAAATGCGTCCTTCACCAAAGACTGAGCCTCACAAGCAGCGGACAGCCAACCTGAACAGAACGGAGGCCCCGCCTGCTCGGGCCTGCCATCGTCGGGCGGCTTGTTTAGGCCCAGTGTGGCCGCTCTTCCGACTTTCTTTTAATTAGAAGCTGAAATCTGGGTTTTATCCCAAATCCCCTGATTTTAAATGTTGACAATTCATTTTAAAAATAAATTTAAATGCTAAGCAGGCCAAACAAAACACACCTGCAGGCCGGACTTGGCCGGCGGCGCCATTCTGCAATCTCCGGCTTGCAGAGCGGTGAGCGCCGCTGGGAGGCAGGTCTGCAGGTGTTTCAGGCCGTCCTCCTGCCCTCCGTTTCCCCTCAGGAGCTCCCAGGACTGCAGCGGCCCGACTTCTGGGAGCCATTCCCAGCCCCGTCTAACTGGTGGGGGAGTGCAGCCCCAGAAGAACAGGGCTTGGAGCTTAACAGCTGGCCCAGCATCATCCTCCTTCCAACAGGCCTTTGTATGTCCCGCGAGGGAGGAAACGGCACTCTTCCTTGTCAGGGCCCAGCACGTAGGAGGTGCTCAATAAATGCTTGCCGGACAATGTGGTTGTCTTGGGAGCTTCTACTCCTAGAGGGGTCAGAAGGAGATGACTTGGGTGGGGGCCTAGTAGGCACGCCTCAAGGACTTGAGGGAGTGTTAATGTTAGTCTTCGATTCTCACAACCCCTGCACAAGAAATGAGTACTGTTGTCTCCATTTTATAGGTGAGGCAACTGAGGCCCAGAGACATGAAATAATTTCCTAAGAACACATACACAAAAATGAGTTTTATTCCTAGAAAGACGATGCCAAGACTCCCCCAAGTCAGGGGTCAGAGCACCATGGTGCACAGGCCAACCCCAGCCTGTGTTTGTGAATAAACCCATCTTCGTGATTGTGGCTGCTTGGACACAGATACCACAGGCTGGGGGACCTCAACCACAGAAACCAACCTCTCAGGGTTCTGGAGGCTGGAAGTTCGAGATCAGTGTGCTGGCGTGGCTGGGTTCTGGGAAGGACTCTTCCTGGTTTGCATGCAGCCTTCTCGCTTGTCCTCAAGTGATGGAGAAAGAGGGAACTAGGTCTCTTCCTCTCCTTAGAAGGGCACTAATCCCACCGAGGGGCTCCATCCTCGTGACCTCATCACCTCCAAAAGGCTGGGCTCCAGCATATGAACCAGAGAGGGACACATTCAGTCCGTAGCCAGTTTTATGGGAACAATGCCCCACCTACTCGGTTATGGATTTTCTGTGATGTGTTTATGCTACCAGGGCAGAGAGCAGTAGGTGCAACAGAGCCTGCAAGGCCTGAGAAAGCTAAAATAGTCACTGTCTGGGTCTTCACAGAAACTGTTGCAGACCCTGCCCTGGGTCGGGAATACAGTGGATTCTCAACAGCACTGAGGCGACAACTACTCATTAATCACTGACTGTGCACCAGGCCCTGTGGAGCTCTGCTGGTGAGGGTAAGAAGTCAGGAGGTAGCTCCAAGTGTCGCAGGACACAGGAAAGGTACAAGTCTGGGGGTAGCCAGGCAAATAAAAGGGAAAGGTGGTGGGCATGGCTAGAGCAAAGGCCTGGAGGGCAGAACTCTCAACCACTCCCTAAGGAGGCTCCCTAGATGACATTCACCTTCCCACGCACACAGGTTAGCCTGGGATGTGTCCTTCCACCGACAGCCTGCCACAGAGCGCAGCTGCCCCCTGTGCTGCGCCTCTGAGTGTGTGCCGCTCTCCACCTGAGTGGTGCAGCTGCGTACTGTGAGCCACCTGCCTCTCAGGCACCCGCAGCACAGACTGGAGAAGGCCCACACCCAAGGTGCTAATCAGATCATGCCACTCCCAACCTAGAACATTCCACTGGCTCTCCACTGCAGCTAGAGGTCAGCCTGAGCTCCCTGGTTGTCAGAAACTGGCCCAGAAACCTTGTGTGTGTGCATCAGCAGTCACTTCCTGATGCCTTCCTCCCATAGTCCCTGGAAACTATAAATCTTCCTGTCCCAATAGATTTGCCTGTTCTAGACAGTTCATATAAATGGACTCATATAATATGTGGCCTTTGGGTCTGGCTCCTTTCACTTAGCATGATGTTTTCAAGGTTCACTCATGTTGTAGCAGGTAGCAGAACTTCATTGCTTTTCATTGCTGAATAATATTCTGTCGTATGGATAAATCGTACTTCATTTACCCACTCACCTTGTGAACATTTGTGTGGTTTCCACTCTTTGGCTGTCATGAACGATGCTGCTGTGGACGTTCACGCACAAGTTTCGGGTGGACGCGGTCTCAATTCTCTTGGGCACCGGACTTGCTGGGTCACGTGGGAAGTGTGTTTAACGTTTCAAAGGAACACCAAACTGGTTTTTCAAAGCCACGCCATTTTATGATCCCATTGATATCTGAGGTTTCTAATTTCTCACATCCTCATCAACACTTGTTACGTGGTTTTAAATTTCAGCCATGCTAGTGGGTTCGAAGTAGTTTCTCACTGTGGTTTGGATTTGATTATGCTGAGCATCTTTTCATGTGCTTATTAGCCATTTGTATAACCTTTTTGGACAAACGTCTACTCAAATCCTTTGTATTTTTCTTGTTTAATTGTACGAGTTCTTTGTATATTCTGGATATAAATCCCTTATCAGACATACAATTTGCAGATGTCTCCTTCCATTCCGTGAGCTGCTCCCTCACTTTCTCCATGTCGTCCTTGGAAACACAAGTGTTTTTAATTTTGATGAGTATCTTGTTATTAATTATTTATACTTTCCGTGTCCTTTCTCAGAAACCCTTGCCTAATCCATGGTCATTATGATTTATTCTTGTTTTCTTGAGAGTTTTATTGTTCTTAATTTTAGGTCTATTTTGCGTAAGTTTTGAAATCCATTCTTTTGCGTCAGGATTCCAGTTGTCCTAGCACCATTTGTTGAAAAGACTATTCTTTCCCCTCTTCACAGCTGTAGGCCCCTTGCTGGTGGACCCCTAATTCCTCCCCATTGGTCCGTATGTCTGCCCTAGGCCACTATGCTACCATGTTATCTTAAATACTGTTGCTTCATAGTAAGTTTTGAAATTGGGAAAAGTGAGTCCTCCAATTTTGTTCTTTTTCAAGACCATTTTGTCTATTCTGGGTCCTTTCCAGGTCCATATGGATTTTAGGGTCAGCATGTCAATTTCAGAAAGAAAGACAGCTCAGCTTCTGATAGGGCTAGAGAGGGACCGTGGAATCCGTGGATCAATTTGGGAAGCACTGCCATCGTAACATTCCAGTTCCCAGTCCAAGAACATGGGATGCCTTCCTAATTATTTAGGTTTTAATTTCTTTCAACCATGTCTCATAGTTTTTTGAGTATTAGTTGTACATTCATTTGCTGAATTTATTCTTTTTGGTGCTCTTGTAAATGAAATTATTTTCTTAACTCCATTTTCAGGTTTATCATTGCTAGTGTAAAGAAATACAACTTCTTTTTGTATATGAATCTTGCATCCTGCAACTTTGAAGAACTTGTTTATTAGCTCTAATAGATTTTTTGTGCATTCATTAGGGTCTTCTATATACAAGATCCTGTCATCTGTAAAGAAAGATAATTTTACTTCTTCCTTTCCAATCTGGATGCCTCTTCTTTTTCTTGTCGAATTGCCTAGCTAGACCCCCAGTACAATGTTGAACAGAGGTGGTGAGAGCAGACGTCCTATCTTGTTCCTAATGTTGGGGGGAAGTACCTAGCCTTTCACCAGTAAGTGTGATGTCAGTTGTGGGTTTTTCATAGACAGCCTTGATCAGGTTGAGGAAGTGCCCCTCTGTTGCTGCTCTGGTGGGCTGTTTTTACCATGGAAGGGTATGGGGCTTTGCCTAATATTTTTTCTGCTTCTACTGAAATGTTATGTGGATTTTGTCCTGAATTCAGTGAATGTAGTACATTACCTTGGTTTATTTTCAAATGTTAAACCAACCTTGCATTGCTGAGGAAACCTCATTTGGTCATGTCATGTAACCCTTTTTATATATTGCTGAGTTTAGTTTGGTAGTGTTTTCTTGAGGATTCTGCCCCTATATTCTTCAGATATAATGGTCTTTAGTTTTTCTTTTCTAATGATGTCTGTCTGATTTGGGCATCAGGATAATACTGACATTGTAGAAGGAACTGGGAAGTGTTTCCTCCCTTTGACTGATCTTTTATTAAATTATTCTATAGAAAACCAATTCTGGCACAACCCAGTCCAGCCAAAGGGTTAAGAGCCTGAGGTTTGCAATGAGGCAGGACTGGAGTTTCAATCCCAATTTTGCCACATAGTAGTTATGAGACCTTGGACAAATCCATTTACACAATTTATCTTCTGTAATGTGGGGACAGATAATGCTTCCCTCCCAGGGATTAAATGAGATGATGCAAACAAAGCATCTGCACAGGGTCTGGCAATAGTCAGTGGCTCATCACTCCTCACTCTGCCCCTCCCTCTTCTACTCACTGCCAACTTCTTACAGATAAAGATAATCTGTGAGTGCTGGTTTCTTTCTCTGTAATGGTGTCTTCCACACTTCAGAAGCCTTGTAGAAATGCTGCCGCAGGCTCTAATCTCTTCACAAAAACCCTTGGAACTAGAAATAAGAATTTTTCACAATTTAGAATAGCAATATGATGCATATACTGCAATTATATTAAGAACTCCTGTGAATCAATAAAAGAGTATTCTAATTTCTTCAAAGGTCAAGAAATATGAAAAAGCAGTTTACAGAAAGGGTGAGGTAGTGGTAAAATAAATACAGAGAAAAATGTTGCTCAGCCTTATTAAATAACCATAGAAGTGCAAATTCAAACAATAAGGTACCATTTCCACCCATATCAGCAATATTTTTCAAATGATAAAATTCAAGTATTGCCAAGAGTGTGGAAACGGCTCCTCTTGGACACGGCTGGGAGCTGGGTCATCGGTGTATTATATGTAGATAGGCACATTGGCAAACAACCAGCAAATACAAATGCATCAGCTCCGTAACCCAGAAATTTCTCACGGAGGCATCTGCCCCAGAGACCCTGTCACACATGTGCCCAGGAAGGCAAGCCAAGGATGTTCCAGCATGTGCTATTAGAAACCACTGAGTAAAGTGGTCAAATAAAATGCAATATAGCCACGTATGAAACACAGTACAAGCTTTTGAAAGAATAGAGTAGATCTTCACAAAACAAGAGAAGTTTCCAAGATCCATTGCTGAAGGATGCAAGCAAGACTTGCCAAGCAAAGCTGAGTGCTTGGGATGTGCCAACAGAGCAAAGGAACAGAAAAGATTTCCTCTCCAGGGCTCCAAAGCGTAACTGCGCTTCCCTCCAGGCCACTGAGGGCAGGACTGGGATCTGGGGTGGTAACACCAAAAGGGAACTTTTGCCTTAATTTAAATGTTATGTTTTTTTTCACAAGGAGAATTTATCCCATTAGTACTGGTATCATTTTAAATCAATTTAATGCTTAGGAATGAAGTTAACCAAGGAGGCAGAAGACCTGCACCCTGAAACATATAAAACGTTGCTGGAAGAAAAGAAAGACACAATAAATGGAGACATTCTGTGCTCACAGATGAGGAGACCTAATATCGCTAAGATGTCAGCACTACCAAAAGCAATGTACAGCTTCAATGTAATCCCTATCAAAATCCCAAAACTCATAGGGACCTCAAGGGGCCCCCAATAGCTAAGACAATCTTGAAAAAGAATTTGACTCCTCTAGGTGGAGTCAAAGTTGGAGGCCTCCCAAAGCTCCAGTAAACAAAACTTTGTTTGTAAAACAAAAAGTTTGGTAGTGGCAGACAAGTAGACCGGTGGAATAGAATAGAAAACCCAGAAATAAACTCCCACATTTGCGGTCAAATGATTTTCAACACAGGTGCCACGCCTACTCAATGGGGAAAGGCAGTGTTTTTAACAAACGGTGCCAGTACACACGAATGAATGAAGCTGGACCTGTATCATACACCATGCACAGCATTTAACTCAAAATAGATCAAAGACCTAAACACGAGAGCTGGAACTTTCATAAAACCCTTAGAAGAAAACATGCATTGAAAAGCTTCATGGCACTAGATTCGGTGATGATTCCTTGAGTATGATACCTGAGAACAGGCAACAACTGGACCACATCAAAATTAATAGACTTTTGTGCATCAAAGGCCACTATCCACAGAGTGAAGAGGCAACCCACACAACTGGGAGAAAATACTTGCAAATCATCTGTCTGACAAAGTGTTAACATCCAAAATATATGAAGAACTCCTACAATTCAACAAACAATGAAAAACCTAGCAAACTGACTCAAAATAGGCAAAGAACTTAAACAGACATTTCTCTAAAGAAGATACACAAATGGCCCCTTCATGCTTATCAGGATGGCTTCCATTAAAACACAAAGACACCCAGAAAATAGCACGTGCCGGCAAGGATGTGAGAAACTGGAACTTTGGGCCCCGATGGTGGGACCGGAAAACGGTGCGGCCGCTGTGGACCACAGCCTGGCGGCCCCTCCAACAGCTAGAAATACAACTACTGGGCGACCCAGCAGTTCCACTGCGACTTAGGTGCTCCCCAAAGGCTGAAAGCAGGGACTCAGACAGACACTTGTACGCCCGTGTTCGCAGGAGCATCATTCAGAGGAGCCGAAGTGGAAACCTAGTGTCTGTCGGTGAATGAAAGGAAAAGCAAAGCAAGGTCTGTCCACACAATGGAATGTCATTCGGCCTTGAGGGAGGGAATTCTGACCCGTGCTACAACATGGGTGAGCCTTTACTCTGCCAAGTAAAATACAGCATTTCTCACTATAGATTTCAACGTACAGGGGGCACCTAGAGGAGTCAAATACACAGAGACAGAAAGCAGAATGGTGGTTCCCTGGGGGTGGGGGATGGAGGGGAAGTGGAATTACTGTTTAACGAGTAGCTCCAGTTTTACAAGGTGAAAAAGTTCCGCAGGTGGATGTGGTGACGGCTGTTCAAGAATACGAACGCACTTAATGTCACTGAACCACACACCTAAAAATGGCAAATATGGTCAACTTCTGTCATACATATTTTGCCACAATTAAAATTTTTTAAAACATTTAAAAAATAAACACACGGAGTTAAGTGTGTGTCTTATGAGAGCACATCACCTACCTGTCCAGGGCTACCTGTCCACATGCAGCTATTCCTGACTTACCAAAAAGGCTGGCCCTCCTGCCCTGCGTTTCCCAAGCCCCCCTGAGGACGACACAGCAAATGTCCCTGAAGGTGAGCCCCCTTGAAAATGGCCCCATAGTCCTTGGCACCCCGGCACACATTTAACTCCTCGGGGACTTGGAGGCCGGAGGTGTGGAAGGTAAGGTCACTACACCTGAGTTTTAGCTGCCTGCATACTGGCAGCCATCTGCAAGCTGAACTCTGCGCGTCTGTGGGGGCCGGGCTCACCCCCAGGAAGTAATGGCTCAGGACTGGGCCCCACACGTTCTGGAAGGTCTGGCTGATGCGGACAGACCTCTTACTGCTGCTCTGGTCCCACTGCTTCCGGAAGCTCATCTCCAGCTGCGAGTGCAGGTGACCCAAGCTCTCCTCGTGCAAGAGCTGGTCCTGGG
Source organism: Trachops cirrhosus (assembly GCA_028533065.1). NCBI lineage: Eukaryota > Metazoa > Chordata > Mammalia > Chiroptera > Phyllostomidae > Trachops > Trachops cirrhosus. The sequence goes on from CM052540.1 coordinate 95,502,674, forward strand.
GACACACCCCACCAGGGAGACCCCCGAGGAAGCCTGTCTGCCCAGCCCTGAGCCTCCTCACTGCCACCCACCCTGGGAGGCAGGCTTGCTTCTCCGGGGAGACAGTTCTGTAGGAAGCATGGTTTTTTTTTGTTAATGATTTTGACTTTGTAAAATACTGTGTCAGAATACAATTCACCTTCATGACTGTGTTTCTGGCACCCCGGAGCCTGAGATAAGAGCCTCACAGACTCACCCAAGAACACGCCTGATAAGAAGTTAAAAAACCCATGGGAAGATGATTCCTAATCTGCTTCACATAAACCCCAGGGTCTGTGGCGTCCCCTCTCCTGCAGCAGACTCTGGCTCCCTGAACAGAACCTAAGTGGATCAGGGTTTCACACCTGTGGGTTCCTCCTGCTGCCTTCCACCTCTGAACCCCAGACTGTGGTACACAGGCTCCTTCATTTATTCATTCACTGAACACATTTTTCTTTTTTTTTTTGAGTACCAAAAATGTACTCGATACAGCACTGGGCACCAGACACCCAGGAATAAAGGAACCAGAAGTCCCCTCTCTCCCAGTAGGAGTAACAAACTTGAAACAAGTAAATGAACGAAGGAACAGCAATTCTCCCTTTGCTTACCCTTCCGGCCACACTGATCCATTCTCCCCACCCCCTGCCCCCACCCCCTACCCCCACCCCCACCCCAGGACCTTTGCACTTGCTGTTCACCCTGCATGGAGCACACTTTTATGGGAACAAAACTGTTTCATGTCTTAATTTTCAGCTTAAAATTTATTCCCCCCTAAGAAACCTTCCCCCCACCCATCCAAACCAGACTCCCCACTATTAGACTCTATCAGCCTCCGCCCTGTTACCGCCCTGTCGGTTAAGTCTCCCTTCGTTTCATCTGTCTCTCTCGCTCTCTGCTCCCATGCAGCGCCACGCTCCCATCAGAGACAAGGTGCTGCCTCATGCACAGTTCTCCTCCCAGCACTGGGCAAACAGTAAGTGTTGTATAAAGACCAACTGAATAATGGGTGGAAGACTAAGGCTGAAGTTCCAATTCCAGATCTGTCCCCTTAGGTGATCTTGCACAAATCTCTCTCTTTGAGGATGGGTCCAGGGTGCTCACACTACCCTTTCCTGACCCTGAGGCTCCCTCCAGCCACCCCCCGCTCAGCCTGGGCACCCAGCCTGTGGCTGAATTCTGGGATCCACATAAAGCGGAGCTCATGGCCCCACTTCAGCTCGCAGGCAGCCTCTGAGCCGCTCTCCACCCACACAGTCTGGCTGGTGCTGTAGGCCTGCACCAGTCGCTTGGTCTGACCTCTGCAAGGAAACCTAAAGATGCCTGAGCCAGGTGTCCCTCTGCCAGGCAGCCCTCTGGCCTGGTTCCAAGGAGAGGAGCCCCCAGCTCAGCCTAGGCTGAGTAATGTCACTCACTGGGACCTGTCATGGGGGAGGTTTGAAGACACAGGTTTACATTCCCCCAGTGTACATGTGCACACACACTGTTTGTTCTTGTTGGTGTTGCTGGTGGTGGTGGTGGTGGCATTGTTGTTTGTTGTTGGTGGTGGTAGTGTGGTATTGGTGGGGCTGGTGGTGGTGTTAGTGTGGTGGTGGCGGCGGTGGTGGTGGTATTGGTGGTGTTGGTGGTGTTGGTGGTGTTGGTGGTAGTAGTGGTAGTGGTGGTAGTGGTGGTAGTGGTGGTATTGTTGGTGTTGAACAGGCAAATGCTCAGTTCCACTCAGAGCCAACAGAATGACTAACCGGCTGAGGAGCAGCGTGGTGAGGCCAAAGCATCAGGTGACAGTGGCAGCTTAGCCCTCGAAGCCACAGGCCCAGGGGATGACGCGGCTCTGCCACCTCCCACCTTGCCCTGGCCCAGCATGGGGCACCGCAGGCAGGGAGCTGCACTTGGTGCTCGGGGAGCTAGTCCAGAAGTGGCCCTGCTGCTGCCGCCGGCCCAGGGCACGCCGCCCCACCAGCTCCAGCACAAAGAGCTCACTGCCCAGGGCCACCCGTCCTTCACCTTCTTCTCCAGCAGCGAGGACAGCAGGTGGTGAGAGGACAGCAGGTGGCCCGCCTCCCAGGGACTGACACCCCACCCCAGCACTGGGCAAGGAAAGAAAGTGGGAACCGCCCAGGAGGTCTGGGGTGAGGGGACCCTTGAGAGAACCCAGACCGGGTCCGCCGAGGAACACAGGCAGCGGGGCCACTGACAGTGCTATTTGCACTGTTGGCGGCAACCCCAACAGTCACTTCTGTCCGTCCAGACCACAAGTTTTAAATAAAGTGGAACAAAAAAAAAGCATGGAACAGAAATGACTGTGTCGCCTGCCATCTGGTAAACTTCACTTTCTGAAGCTTGTTTCCGCTGCGCTGACGTTCAGCCTGATCACACGGCAGGGCCACGCCAGCTGAGGACCCCCAAGTGCCCACCTCCCAGCCAACAGCCCCTGGCCCTGACCTCATTCTCCTGGAATCTCCCAGACCCCACAGGGGGCATAAGCAGGGGGGCTCTAGCCCAGCCCGGGCACCAGGGCAGGCATCTACCAGACCTGTCAGTACCGGGCCAGGCTGTGCTTTCAAGATTTAACAGTGCCCCATGCAATTTGGGTAAAAATGCAAAATGCAAACTGGGTTTTTTTTTTAACACATTGTATAATGTGGGTCAGAATCAAAACAACCCAAAAACTGCCTTTTTAAGGTTCATGGGGGCAGACAGTACATTAGAGGGGGCATTGAGGGAATCAAATGGAAGCTGAGCAGATATGAGCCTGGGTTTTCCCTCGGTGGGTTGTGAATATGGGTGGGTTGAAGTGATGGGGACTGCAGGTGGGCCCTCAGCCTCCTCCTCCCATAGCCTGGCCACTGCGGAGAGACGGAGACGGTGTGACAGGAAGAGGTCCTCCTCCTACCTGACAGATGGGCAGGTCGCTCAGCAGGTGGCTCAGTGTCCCAGACAAGGCCACCTTGCTGCTGCCTGCTGGGTGAGGTCTCCAGCAAGAGCCACAGAGCCCCCACCGTCATCAGTTCCACCTTCAGCTGGGCCTCAAACCACTGTGCATCCCCACCCGCTGCTGGCCACAGGTCACCCCAGCCCTGGAAAGGCCCCAGGATCTCCTGGGCTCAGCCAGCAGGCCCAGCCCTGACCATAAGGACTGGGAGCAGACAGAGGACACAGAACAGCCTTCTAGGCTGACCCTTCTCTAATTTCTTAAACTTGATATTTTTCAAAATCAGTAATCCATGTTACTAACTCAGAAGGGCTCTTCCTCTCTCCCCTTCATCCAGTCCATCAGGGACTCTGGTCAGCAATCCCTGCAGAATTCTGGATCTGACCACGCCTGCCTCCTCCACCACTGCCCTGGCTCCAGCCCCGGTCATCAAGCCAACGTCGCTGTGACATCCTCTTCCCAGCTCTGCTGGCTCCTGCTCTGCCCCCTGACATCTGTTCTCGGCCTGGTGACCAGAGTGACCCCTTCGAGACAAGCAGGACCATGGCACATTCGTCTCTCTCAGGGTGAAAGCCAACAATACGCGGACTTTGTCCTGAGGTCCGCGGTGCGGGCCTGGCCAGGCGAAGGCAGAGCTGCCTGTGGGAGGACACTGGCAAGGGGACACAGGCAGGACCCAAAACGTGCTCAAGGTTTTCTGGAGAGCCCAGGAGCAGTCGTAACTGTCGTCTTTGACGGCCCCCACCGACTGCAGACCGATCCCGTGGGCACCTCTGCCGGCCGCCAGCAAATCCATTTACCCGAAAGTTGTAAAAACAACCTTTCTGTTCTCAGACTGTCTGCTGTTCATGCTCTCTCATAAATCTGTTTTCGTCTTTGTTCTTCGACAACAGTCACAAACCACTGTCTTCTGGTGACTCTGGCAGAGCCACCTCTCCTACTCCGCTCCAAACCACGCAGGCCTCCGTGCTGTGCTTCTAGCACTCCAGGCACGGGCGCGTCTCTGGACTTTTTCTCTTTTGTTTTTGTTTTTTAAAATTATATTGTATTGATTATGCTATTACAGTTGTCCTAATTTCCCCCCTTTGCTCCCCCTCCACCCAGCGCTCCCCACTCCCTCAGGCAATCCCCCATCATTGTTCACGTCCATGGATCATGTGTCCAAGTTCTTTGGCTACTCCATTTCCTATTAGTGTGCTTTACATCCCATGGCTATTCTGCTACTGCCTGTTTGTACTTCTTAATCCCTCACCTCCTCACCCATTCTCTTCCTTCCCCCACCCCCCCCCACCGCCCATCTAGCAACCCTCAAAACGCTCTCTGTATCCATGATTCTGTCTCTGTTCTTCTTGTTTGCTTAGTCTGTTTTTTTTAGATTCAGTTGTGGATAGATTTGTATGTTTTGCCATTTTATTGTTCATAGTTTTGATCTTTTTCTTAAATAAGTCCCTTTAGCATTTCATATTCCTTTAATTTTTTTTTTTTTTGGTCTGAGATGATCTTTATCTGACCTTTGATTCTAAATGATATGTTTGCTGGGTATCTTTATTTCAATTAGTGTATCCTTTATTTCTGACTGGATCTTTTTTATGCTGTTGAGGTCCACACTAAGTTCCTTGAGCATCCTTATGATTAGTGTTCTGAACTCTGCATCTGACAGATTGCTTATCTTCATTTCATTTAGCTCTTTTTCTGGAGTTTTGATCTGTTCTTTCATTTGGGCCATGTTTCTTTGTCTCCTCATTTTGGCAGCCTCCCTGTGTTTGTTTCTGTGTATTAGGTAGAGCTGCTTTGGCAGCATGACCAAAATGTAGTAGGTGTCCTGTAGGGTCCAATCTCAGAGCCTCCCCTATCACCCAAGCTGGGTACTTGGCTGCTGTTGGCAGATTAAAGGGAGGGATTTATCCAGGCCAGTCAGCTGCAAGGATTGGCTCTGACCACTTACCACTAATCTTCGCCCTCCTGGAGGATCAGCTGTGTGCAGGGACAGGGTGGTGGTACTCTGACATGGTCTGAGCTGCCCACTGGGTGTGCTGGCCCTGGGGTTTCCTGGGTGGTGAAGGCCAAGGTCAGCTCCCACCTATGTTTTTGCTCAGGACCACCCTGCCTGAGCTATAAAGCAATCTGAGATGGATGCTACTCATGCTGGGCTTGGAGATTCCTAGGCAAAGCCAAGCTGTGAATCTAGGCTGGATGCTGCTAATGCCAGACCTGGGGCTGAGGCCAGGTCTTGCTTGTTTGAGAGGATTAGGAAATCGTGAAGCAGAGTGGAAACCAGCCATTCTTATGGAAAAGCAGCTTGGCTGGGCCTGTAAGGTGGGTGGGGCAGAGTCTCTGGGGATCTCCAAGGTGTGTCAAACAGTGTTAGCCAGGTTGGTGGAGTCTCAGATACGGCTCCAGCTTGCTGGCTCTGTGGGGGGAGGGATTAGAAAAGGGACAATGGCCTCTGCTCACCTTGATGCCAGACACTTCAGTTTCTCCCTATGTACCACTGGTGCCTTTCAAGCTGCTATCCTGGTGCTGGAGCTCAGAGGGAGGGAGTCTGAGTAGGTTAGTCCACGTGTGGGTTCTTTAAAAGGAACTGCTTGGGGTTCCAGAAGTTTCTTCCACTGACTGAATCCCTGCTGGTTTTTGCCGCCATAAGTTGTCGGGACTTATCTTCCTGGCACTGGAACCCTGGGCTGGGGGCCTGGTGTGGGGCTGAGACTCCTCACTCCCAATATATCCCTCCTGAATTTTTATCAACCACAAGTGGGTGAGGGACCAGTCTGTTCTGCTTCTGCATCCCTACTACCAGTCTGGATGGATGTGGTTTCTTTAATCCCATAGTCATAGACTTCCATTCAACTCTACTTCTGGCAGTTCTAAGTGATGGTTGTTCTATATTTAGTTGTAATTCTAATGTGGTTGTGAGAAGGAGCAAGCCATGTCTGCCTACGCCACCATCTTGACTGGAAGTCCCATCGCAGGACATTTTCACAGGCTGTGCCCTTTACCCGGAATGCCCTTCCCCCAGAGAACCACGTGGCTCTCTTCCACTTCATGCCTTTGCTGAAAGTTATCTTCTCCCTTGGGCTTACCCTGTCAGCCCTACTTAAAACCAAAGCCAGCCCCCGGCCCTCCCTGCCACATAACTGCAGACCCCATCCCCAGCTCCATGATTCCTTTTCCTATATACCCACCTATCACCATACAACTTGCTTATTTTATTATCTCTCCCATGAAAATATAAGCTCCAAGAGGAGAGAATTTTATGCATCTCTTTCATCTCTTCCCATTATCTGGCACATTGTAGGTGGTGAGTAAATGAATAAAGATATAGGTTCCCCTCCTTGGTCCCCCAGTCCCTTTTAAGCACAACCGCTGTGCCCATATTCTTGTGCATCTCCAAGAGATAACATGGACCTAGATGAGTCTGTTTGCATGTGTGTGTGCATGCGGGTGCACATGTGCACACGAGCATATACATACACACGTCCCTTTGCACAAAAACAGATGCAGGCTCTCTGCTCTGCTCTCCTTCTCTTGTTTGACTATGTGTCTTGGTGATGGTTTTATCTGGTCTATATCAGAGGCTGTTCGGCAGTGGCCATAGCTCTCTCAAAGCAAAGCCTTGTGAGTGGAATGACTGTAGAACTTCTCATCCAGACAACTTAAAGGAATACTGGTCATAATGGAGCTGGACCAACGGTAAACTAGGCAACCAGAGACACTGGGGTACCCTGTCACTGCGCACCCAGGGAGGCAGGAGCTGGACCCTCCCCCTTGCCATTCTAAAGCCCCATCAACTGAGCTGAGCTGAATCATACTCTTCTGCTTCGTATTCATGAGCTCATTTGCCTCAGTTCCTCCTCTAATATGGGCTTACCAAGAGGACTACAGGAGGAATCCTGGACCCAAGCCTCCAGGGACCCCACAGGCAAGCTCAGAAAGTTGCAGAACTCTTACTGTTACCATTATCAGGATGGGTTTGAGGCAGCTAGAATGGAGTTTCTCTAAAGGCAAATGTTTCTGGGCTGCAGACAGCCATCTGGAGAGCAGCAGAAAGGTCTGCAGGGAGGTCAGGTAATTAGCACGTGTGCATTTAGCAAACAACGTGGGGTGTGGGGTTCCAGGGCTCCCGGGGAGTTCTGTAAACAATTTGTACTCTCGGCAGTCAGGCAGCTGGGCCTTAGGAGGAAGGGAGGAAGAAGCTGTCCTCTGACACTTTGTATCTTCCCCACCCGGGCAGGAAGTGGATCTGGGAGCGCTGAGTGTGTTTATGCAGTAACAGTTCCAGCCCTGGCTCCAGATCCTTGACTGCGAACCTCTCTGAGGAGACGTTGGAAACCGAGGCAGGATCACCGACTCACTGCCAAAGATGCCCAGAGCTCCCGCCTGGGAGCCTGAAGCTGCTGCTTTTGCCCTTTTGGGAATCACAGACCTGTTTGGTCGTAAGATGGAAAGTCTAAACCCTCTCCCCAGGCGGGTAGACAGACACAAAACTTCCACACAATCGTAGGGGTTTCAGTGGACTGACGGAGTCCTGTGCAGGTACCCCGAGTTAATAACCTTAAAGAGTACCTACTGAGAGAAAAACGTGCATGCCCTTTGCTCTGGGAATTCCACTGCCAAGAACTTACCCTGCAGAGGAGGGCGTTCACAGCAGTAGATGTAAGACCAAAAACCTGGGGGAAACTCAAGACCCTTTCACTATGGAAGTAGCTAAATAAATTCCATCCCATTGACCATTGCACAGCCATTCAAAATACATGGGAGACATTGCTATTTTTAGGAAAGTTGGGGGAAATATACTGATACCTACTTGCTAATTGTGGGCGTAGATTGTCTCTGAGAGGAATCACAAAAAACAAACCATGGTTGTCTTGGGGAGGGGGAATGGTGAGTTTTCTTTTTAATTCTGTACCTGTGCTAGACAATAGAACTTTCTGCAGTGATGGAAAAGTTCTTGAAAAGTAGTCAGTGCAACTGAGAAATAGCAACTTCAATTTTCTATAATTCTTGTTCATTTAAGTAGCCACACATGTATGTAGTCGCTACCCCACTGGACTACAAACAAAGAATAGGGTATGGTTATTTCATGTTTAAAAAAATGAAGCTGAACTCAACTCTAAAAGATATTGCAAATATATAGTACTATGGGTTGAACTCTTTCCCCCAAAAAGATATTAAAGTCCTAACCCTCAATATCTGTGACTGTGACCTTATTTGGAAATAAGGGCTTTATAGGTCATCAAGGTAACATAAAGTCATATGGATGGGCTCTAGTCAAGTATGACTGGTCTCCTTATAAAAGTGGGAATTAGGACACAGACACCTACAGAGGAAAGACACAGGGAGAAGGTGTCTGTCTGCAGGTCGAGGAATGCCTGAGGCTACTAGAAACTAGAAGGGACATGTAGGACACACTCTCCCCCACAGCCCTCAGATGGAACCGTCCCTGTCAACACCTTGATTTTGGACTTCCAGCCTCCAGAATTGTGAGAGAGAAATTTCTGTTGTTTAAGCAACCCAGTTTGGGATACTTTGTTACAACGACCTCAGGAAACACATACAGATTTCTGGCTGTGTGCATTGACGTTTCTTCTGGAAACCTGGGACAGGCATGCTTTAATTTACCAGTTCATTTTTAAGCATGTTCCTACGTAACTAATATTATCATTATATTAAACATCAGTGGTAGTGGGATTTGTGCCCCTTTTTCCTTCTTCACACTTTTTTGATATCAGGAAGTCACAAATGTTATTGGTAAGTGGAAGGGGAAGAATTGATAAAACACAAAAGGAAGTGGCTATTCTTAAGCAGGAACGCTGGGATGCAGCCAAAAAGGCCCAGGAAGGCGGCAGGTGCCGACACAGGCGGGCCGAGGATGTGAACCAAACTTTGATGTAGCAGACGTCCCTGTCATCCAGTATCGGTTCCAGGTGACTCACAAGGATTCTCCGGAGAGTCTCAGTCTTTCTGGGGGAAGAAATAGGAGTTTAGAGATGGGGGTTCGACATCCTGTGCGCCCCTGCAATTGCTGGGTGCTATCCTGCCAGTGTCCTCATCTCTTAGCCTGTCTCGCCCGTAAAACAGGATGAATGGACTTGGTGCTGACCTCAGGAGGGTGCTCAGGGAGCGCGCTGCAGGTGCCCGGCCCCGGGTCACGCATGCGGTGGGGCGCACAGCAAATGGGGAGGGGCACTGTCATTACTGTCTAGCTCAGTTTTCTTCTTGGGATGGAGAAGTCTGAGCTGGAACCTTACCTGGGGCAGCTTGTAGCTGATGTCCACCCCAATGTCCCTGGGCACTTCCCACTTGGGGGTCCCATGAAGAGAGGGCTGGGTCTCTTGAGAGAGCCAGCCGTCCTGGAAACACAATGGAATCCTCAAGATCAAGAACCCCACCCTGGTCCTGCAGTTCCCCCGACCTCCCGAGGGAAGCCCCCCACCCTCATGGTTCAAAACCTTGAGTTCTTATGCTCATCCTTGACCTTGCCAGACAAGAACCAAATCAGGAATTTGGGGACCTAAAATAGTATCCCGGGGAAGAGCAAAGCCCAGGACAGCTCAGGATGATGTCGACAGAGTCTCAACTTGTTCGACAAATAGCCAGGGAAAAGGTGTAGCACACTCGACTGACACACTCTCTGGTCCCCTCAGAGCCCTTGGCCAGCTCAGCATGGCCATCTCCCCTTTTGGCACACTTTGCTGTTAACACCTGGCGCCTGGGACCTCCAGAACATTGTTCTCCTGCAATGTTTTTACAGTAGTGAAAAGAAAAATCCCAGCTGCTCAGCTTTGAGGGGTCAAACTCTGAATGCATCTCATGCCCCAGGGCTTTCCAGGGGTCAGACCCAGGCTGCCGCTTCTCCCCACAGTGCCCCCCACTCACCTCTCTCCCCTTTCCTATCCTAATTTCTCCACTCTTTCACTGAGGCCTCCTGGAGCCTTTTCTGAATCAGTCCCTTTTACCTAAATCCTTGGCTCGGGTCTGCTTCTGGGAAAAGGCAGCCTAAGCTAAAGCCCCCTTTAAGACCCTGCGTCGACGTACCTTCATTCACTCCCATGAACAAGCACTAGATACACGACGTCCACATTCTAGAAGGTGGGGCATGGACCACCAGGCACGAAAGTGTGCAAGACAGCAGGTGAGTGCTCTGCTGACACACTCAGCAGCTGAGGCGCCCTGGCAGGGCCACCGCTCCAGACAGGGTGGTCAGAGAGGGCCGCCTCTGAGGCAGGGTATTTGAGGAGACTTGAAAGAAGCAAGGGAAGACGTCAGGTGGGTGCCTGGGGAAGAGTGTTCCAGGCAGCAGGAAGGGCCCTGGGGCAGCAATGTGCTTGGCATAAAAAAAGAGTTGAGTGAGTCTGGAGAGTGATGAGCCTGGTGAAGAGCTGGGGAGGTGGGAGGAGAGGCTGGCAGGGCTGGGTCACGGCGGGCCCATCGTCAGGGGTTTGGCTCCCCCATGAAGAGTGATGGGAGCCTTTGCAGAGTTCTGAGCAGAGCAGAGACTCTGGGATTTGGAGCGTCCACCTGGCTACGATGGAGAACAGATGGTGAGGAGACCTGAGTGGGAGCTGCGGGGTCAGACAGGAGCCTGCAGTGCCCATTCCGTGCCAGGGCTAGCACACGGGGTGGGAAAAGCACTGCACTGGATCTGTTCCCAGGGACTGATGACCAGCGGGGAAGACAGACCTCAAACAACTATGAGCAGCAGGAACACGAAAGCGATCTAAAGGGAAGGAGTGCGGTCCTGTTAGATCAAATAACAAAGCGCCATGACTACCGAGGGGCAATCAGGAAGCGCAGGGTAAGGGCCTGACAATAAGCTTCCCATTGCTGAGCGTCGGTTTCAAAACATGTCCGTCTTGAATAAGCACTGTCAGCCGTATGACACAGCGACAAGCAAAACAACCAGATAAAAATTGAGCTGCTGCCACCCACCAACGTCCCGGAAAGCCCTCGGTGACCTAGATAAGTGACTGCGTCAGGGACCCTGCTTCTCCTTCCCCACATTCTAATTCCTGTTCTTATGCTTTAAATTTTCCAATAAAGGTGAGCCCACAAGCCCTGGCCAGGTGGCTCAGTTGGTTAGAGTGTCGTCCCATATACCAAAAGGTTGCGGGTTTGATCCCCTGTCCAGGGCAACTGATGGATGTTTCTCTCTCACACTGATGTCTGTCTGTCTGTGTCTCTCTCTAAAATAAATAAATAAATAAATAAATAAATAAATAAATAAATAAATAAGTAAATAAATATTTAAAAATCAATAAATATGTCCTTGGGTGAGGATTTTTTTAAAAATGGCAAGATCTTAAAAAAAAATGACATGCTAGACTCTTGGCCCTAATAAAATCACAGCCGACCCATCTCCCTCTCCCTCCTGCCCCAACCTCGTCCTGTGACCCCTGGGAGCACCGTTTATGCTCTAGGACCTGTAGTAACAAGTCCTGTTCCTCAAAGCTCCCTGATGGTCTTTGCTGAAGTGCATCCTGCATTCATGATAAGAACCACAAGGGCCAGTCCAGCCACCACACCAGCCCCAGGAGCAGACAATGCCCATGACGGCTGGCTGTGAGGAGCACAGGCCAGGCAAGGGTTCCAGACGTCCTGAATCCATAGCACCACTCAAAACAGGATGAGACCTGCACAGGAGGGGACCCCTGAACTGAAATTCGGAGTCAGAGTTAACAAGTCACAAAGCCCCAGACAGACAACCGGCATGCGAAAAGGCCCTGGGGCAAGAGAGAGCCTACAGTAGGACCTGCCCAGTCCAGTAGCCCTAAACAGCCCCATGTGTACCTGACTGGGAAAGAAGGGGAAGTTCCTTGGGGCCTACCTGTGTGTGGAGGGTCTGGACAGCTCCCAGCAGACACTCTTCTAGCCCCCAGTTCTGCTTCTTCAGCATCACCCCCTCAAACACAGGCCCTGAGAGCCGGTAGGCTGACTCAGGGCCAGCCCCCAGGGTGGGGCACTGCAGAAAGGCCAGGGGCTCAGAGAGTCAGACAGCTTCAGGTGGGGCCCACGGCTGCTCACGTCAGCAAAGAAAGAGCTTCTATATTGGCAAACCGAATCCAGCAATACACTAATGAAATCATACACCATGACCAAGTGGGATTCACCCCAGGGATGCAAGGATGGTACAATATTCACAAATCAACAAATGTAATACACCACATAAACAAAAGCAAAGACAAAAATCACATGATCATATCCATAGATGCAGAAAAAGCATTTGATAAGGTACAGCGCCCATTTATGATAAAAACACTCAGCAAAGTGGGAATAGAGGGAGCATTCCTCAACATAATAAAGACTATGTATAAGAGACCTACAGCCAACATCATACTCAATGGGCAAAAACTTAGAGCTTTCCCACTAAGATCGGGAACAAGACAAGGATGCCTGCTTTTACCACTTCTATTCAACATAGTATTGGAAGTTTTAGCCACAGTGATCAGACAAGAAAAGGAAATAAAAGGCATCCAAATCAGAAAGGAGGAAACAAAACTGTCACTGTTTGCAGATGACATGATAGTATACATAGAAAATCCTATAGACTCGGCCAAAAAACTGCTTGACCTAATAAATGAATTCGGCAAAATAGCATGATACAAAGTCAATATCCAGAAATCAAAGGCATTTTTGTACACCAACAATGAAATATCAGAAACAGAAATCAGGAAAAGAATCCCATTTGATATAGCAACAAGAAAAATAAAATGCCTAGGAATAAACCTAACCAAGGAGGTAAAAGACCTGTACTCAGACAATTACACAACACTGAAGAAAGAAGTTAAGGAAGACACAAACAAATAGAAGCATATACCGTGTTCGTGGGTAGGAAGAATTAACATCATCAAAATGTCCATACTACCCAAAGCAATGTATAGATTCAATGCAATACCTATTAAAGTACCAATGGCATATTTCACAGATATAGAACAAACATTTCAAAAATTTATATGGAACCATAAATGACCCTGAATAGCCTCAGCAATCTTCAGAAAGAAGGACAAAGTAGGAGGGATCACAATACCTGATATCAAACTGTATTACAAGGCCACTGTAATCAAAACAGCCTGGTACTGGTGTAAGAACAGACACATGGACCAATGGAACAGAACAGAGAGCCCAGAAATAAACCCAAGTCTCTACAGTCAATTAATATTCGAGAAAGGGGGCAGCAGCATAAAATGGAGCAAAAATAGCCTCTTCAACAAATGGTGTTGGGACAGCTGGACAGCTATATGCAAAAAAATGAAACTTGATCACCAACTTACGCCATACAGAAAAATAAATTCAAGGTGGATAAAAGACTTAAATATAAGTCATGAAAAAAAAGAGCTTCTTTTCACTTTCTTTAGAGAGACAGAATTGTGTAGACATTAAGCATATGAGGCAGTGCTGTGTAGACCAGGCTTTTTCCACCTGGGTGTTGTTACCAGGCTGGGCTGGATAATTCTATGCTGTGTTTGGTGGGGGGACAGTTCTGTGCACTATAGGTTGCTGCGCAGCCTTCCTGGCCTCTACCCACTAAATACCAGCAGCACCCCCGACACACACACCAGTAATGACAACCAAGTATATCTCTAGATATTGCCAAATGTCCCCAGGGGAACAGACCGCTCCCAGTTAGGATCCCTGGAACACACTTTAAGAGTGTGAGGCAGTACTATGTAGAACACAGCCTCTGGAGAAAAGACTGCCTGGGTTCAATTTTTAGCTCTGCCACTTCTAAGCTGTGTGACTTTGGGCAAATGACTTAACATCTCTGTGCCTTGGTGCTCCTCATCTGTCAGCTGGGAGGGATAATCGTTCCTGCCTCATGGTGTTGCTGTGAGGGTCAGCAGGTCGGCCAGTGTGCAGGACAGTGCCCTTTCTAAAGTGACGAACTCAGTGAGATAGGCCCCTGAACCCACTCCAACAAGGAGACCACAAGGTTGCCGCTGCTCAGTGTGCTCCCCGCCCATCTTCCCCAGTTCTGTTGCCTTTTGCCCGATGTCATTATCAAAGAATTTCCTGTTATTAAAATCCCTTGTTCATTATAGGGTTTAAAAGATACGGGACATCTCAATAGTTTACTAAAGCAGGAACTGGCAAACTTTCTGAAAACGACCAGAGAATAATCGTTTGACGCTTTGCTAGACACAGTCTCTGCCACGACTAAACTGCCCTTGTGGGACAGAAGCGGCCACAGACACAGATGAACACAGGTGAGGCTGTGCACCAACACACCTTTACTTCTGGACACGGAAGTGGGAATTCCAAATTTTTTACATTATGAAATAGTCTCCTTTTCAACCACTTGGAAATGTAAAAACCTACTGTTAACTCACAGCCCCTTGTAACATAAGCCTTTCGCTCACTGGATATTTGAGTTGGTTCCTATCTTTTGCTCTTGTGTATCAGAATGCAGCAAACACCTTTGTGCATGGGCATTTAAAAGTGGTTTGCTTTCATAGGGCAAAGATCTAGAAGCAGAGTCACTGAGGTAAGGGGTACAACTACTCTTAGGGCAGAAGAGGAATTAGAACTTGGAGCTGGCATCTTTCTCCTTGGCCCCTGGGACATGACAAGGGGGCCCCGCGGCCTGCCTTCCTTGTAGGTACAGGATTGGGTCTAGGTGAGCTGTGAACTTGACGAGGCTCCTCACACCATCCCCAGTGATGAGATATAGCTGAGAGCTGGGTGGGAGAGAAGAAAATGCCAGACAAGTCATTTTCGTTCATTTATTGGACAAATACCCCTTGACCCACCAGATCTGGGAACTGAGGCAAATTCCACCATGAAGAGGACAGGCCTTTGGGGAGCTGGCACTCCGGTGGGGCAGACACTCTGTGAACACAGAAGGTGACAAGTGCTATGAGAAACCTGAAATGGGGGCAGCACTCGGTCTGTCTTGCGGGCAGGGCCTTCTTTAGCTCGGGCATCAGAGGAGTTCTGCAGAGGTGACATTTGAGCAGAGACTCAAAGCATGAGAAGGAGTCGATATTCCAGACAGAGGAGGCAGCAGGTGCAAAGGCCCTAGGGTGGGAAAGAAGTGGCCTCTTTAGGAGCATAGAAAGAAGGGTGGCGTGGGGGTGTGAGGGGGCCAGGATGGAGGAAGGCGGAGTGAGCGAGGGGCCAGAAGTAAAGGCAGGAGACAGGAGAGAGAGAGGTGGGCAGGGCTCCCATCGGCAGGACAATCCTGTAGACCTGGGTTATCTTAGAAGCAAGTGATGGGTTTTAAACTGATGGGGTGGGGGAATAATAGGACTTCATTGACATTTTAAAGGTCCCCGTGCCTTGGTGGGCAGGAGAGAGGATGGTGCCTCCAGCTAAGGTGGGGCAACAGGGAAGGAGGTGGGGAGGGTGGAGCACCCTGTCTTCACTGGCATTGTCTGAAATTACTGCTCTCCAAATGCCACCTCTCCAGAGGGCTGGGGACCAGCAGGCCCCAGGAGAGACCCCAATAAAGAGCTGAGGAATATGGGAGTTCCCCACTCTGCCCCTCAGCCACCCTCAGTCCGTCACTGACACCCCCCTGCACACGGACAAGCACACACAGACACACAGACACACAGGGCACTCAGACACAGATACACCCCGCCCTGCCTGTGTTCACTGAACATGCGCACACTTCCACAAACACCCCCACAGACACGCACGGTCCCACGCACAGACTCACTCTTAAGCACGAATGTCACACTGTGCACACTCTCAGATACACATGGTCAGACACTCTCACAGGCTCATGTACAGACACACAGCTGATTACTCACACACGTGGTCACAGACACACACGCAAGCCCTCAGGCTGCACCCGTACCCACACACACCATTTCTTGCACACACACGTACTCACACTCACTGGCTTCCTCCCCACTGGCGGTGCCACAGACAGCTGTCACCCACCTCAGCCCAGCCTGCTCCAGGCACCTGCCCCGTCCTCCTGCACCGAGATCTGGAGCAGGGCGCTGAGGGAAAGGCTTGCGCAGGCCGCACCCTGCAGGCCTGGGAGGCTGCACACCCAGCACCCGCCCACCTGCCACCCGGGCTGTTCTTCACAGTCCTGCACCAAAGCCACCCCTCCAGCACGTCCGCCGCTCACCGTGCACTCCTTGTGCACCAAGCACTAACACATCAGCCATCGGCCCTCACAGCGTTAGCCTCGTTTTAAAGATGGGGAAACTGAGGCTCGGAGAGGTGAAACCAACTGCTTGGGTCTCCCAGCTGGAATGCGAGTCAGCCAGGACTGGAGCCCTGGCTGCAGGAGCCCAGACCCAGGTCTCCATGCCGAAGAGCAGCCAGCCCGGGATGCCCACACCCCCCGTGTCAGACCCAGAAACCAGGACAGGCCAGCTGAGTGGCTGGGGACAGCTGCCCAACAGGCCTGGGACGGGTCCTGCGTCAGCAGTGTACTGGCCTTGAGTCTCAGTTTCCTAAATTGTTACTAGACATAAGTGCCCACCTCATAGGTAGTTGTGCTGCTTTCATGGGCTCAGAGCCACATATCTTAAATGCTTCTCCTCCTCTCCTCCCTCCCCTCCCCTCCCCTTCCCTCACCTCCCCTGGGAGGCAGAGCAAGGCAGAGAGAAGGGCATGGTCTGTGACAGAGACTGAATTCCTAGCCACCTCACACTGCTGCTCAACCTTGGGCACATGACCTCACCTTGCTGAGCCTCAGTCTTCTCATCTGCAAAGTAGGCATGACTGCCCAGCATCTCCTCACTCAATTGGCAGTAGCTGCTATGATGGGTGGTCTGCAGAGCGGGGGTCCCTACCAGCCCATGTGATGCTCCAGCTCTCTGCACCCTCCCTAGGGGAAGGTCCCCCCCTTCCCCTCCTGCAGCTCCTGGGCTTGACATAACTGTTCATGGAGAAAAGTCAGCCACCCCCCATACCAGGGCACTCATGGTGGCCAAGGTGCTCAGGATCAGCCAGGCTGGAAGGCGAGACACAGTGGGAAAGGTGAGCTCCTCCATGGACAGGTTCAGTTTCCAATCCACCTGAACCTCCCGCCCCTGTGCTCGAAGAACCACCATAACCGAGCACTGAGAGCCCCTGCCGAGGGCCAGGTGTGCACCGAACTCTGAGCACACGTGACCTCTCGACCCTCACACGCCACTCAGAGGGGATGTTATCATTCCTCCCAGTTTCTAGATGAGAAAACTAAGCCCATGAACAGACAAAATAACCTGGCTGCACCCACACAGCTAAAAACAGGCACAGCTGGGGTTTCAACCCAGACAGTCTACTTCGAGAAAAGTCAGAAGTCAGGAATCTAGGATTAGTCAGGTAAGGAGGAGTGCGGGCCCTGCCCTTGGTACACAGCTCTTGGTATGCACCAGGTATATTCTAAACACTTTGTTACATTTTTACTGTGTTAAGTCATTTGATTCAAGAGCTCTATGAAGTAGGTATTACATTACTATGATATCATCCCCATGTGGAAACCGAGGCCACAATAAGTTAAACATGCCCAAGGACGTACGTGGTAGATCTGGGATTTGAACTTGGGCAGTCTGGCTCCAAGTTCATTGTTCTTTAGTACTTCCCCAAAGCATCAAAGGAAACACCATGGGGTCAGCAAAGAGGGGTCAAGCCCAACTTGAGGTACATTCAGGAGCCTGAGTGCGAACTTGGCCCGATTCAGGGACTAGTGTTTCATGTGGCTGCCCATCGCCCCACGGCTGACAAAGCTCAGCTCACACTGCAGTGCCCGCTGCTCCCCTTGCCTCTGCCGGAGAACCCAGACTGGTGACCAGGAACAGGGCTTGGGTAGCTGGGCACGGAGCCTGGACTGTGCGGGGAGTTGGGGGGGAATTGGAGAGAAGGGTCAAGAGGCCCAGAACAGCACTTGCAATGCTCAAAGCCGGCAGGCAGAATCCGCAGACGTGTTTTTGTGACTTGCACAGTACTGCCCGATGCCCAGTGCAGAGAGTGTGTGTGCACGTGTGTGAGTGTGCAAGTGTTTTAATGCTCTTTTTATTTTGGAATAAATTTAGATTTATAGAAAAGTTGCAAATTTAGTACAGAGAGTTGTCAAATACCCTACCTACTGTTTCTTCCATTGTTGGCACCTTTCATTACCTGGGTGCATGGAGAAAACTAAGAAACCAACGCTTTCACATCACTGTTAAATAAACCCCAGGCTTTACTCAGATATTACCAGGGTTCCCACTCTATACCATGACCCAATCTAGGTACCACATGCGTTTAGTTGTCATATCTCTTCAGCCTTCTCTGGTCTCGATAGCTCCTCAGTCTTTGTTTCCAACAGCTAAAAACTGGGAGATTTTATATAAAATCCAAATCTCCAGCTTCTCCAAAAAGCAAAATACTGGACTGCCTCCTCCTGACAATAAGGGGCAATAAGTAGCCAGAGTTGAGCAGTGGCTGCCATGTTTAGCTGAGGCACATGCTTCCCCTATCTGCCATAGTCCCCACCACTCCCTATTGTCTCTCCAACACTGAGGTCACATATTGCTGCCATTCATCACTGTGCTTGTGCAAAATACATCTTGGCATGTGAGAAAATAACAGACCAAAGGGATTGTGAATTTTTTAAAAATGTGTATACCCAGCCCACCAACCTCATTCAAATTACTTGCTGGCCCCAGATCTAGTCCAAGAGATTTTTAAGGGCAGGGACCATGTTCCAGGGCCCTTAGCTCACATTTGGTGATCGCCCTCAGATAAATGAGACAATGATCTCTGATAACAGCAAAAAAGTATCAACAACCTAAATGTGAGAGTGCTTTTGTAAAGGGCGGTCCCACCCACACCATGGAGATTACAATGTATGCTCGCAGTGAGTTTGCAGGAAGAAAGTACTCAAGTAACAACATAAAATGAAAAGGCAGGCTAAACATACACACACCCTACCACCCAGCAGTTCCACTGTTAGATGCACACCACAGAAATGTGCAGACGTTCACCAAAAAAGACTTGTGCAGGAAGGTTCACAGCACTGTCCATGGCCAGGAAACGGAAACTACTCAGCTGTCCATCAAAAGTAGAATGGAGAAAGAAAATGCCATAGGGAACATTTCACAGCAAGGAGAATGAACCAACTGTGAATACACACAGCAACGTGGATGGGTCTCAGAAAAAACACATTTCAAGCAAAAGTAGCCAGAAACAAAAAGGAGGGCGCGAGCACCCATTGCTCACCATCACTGACAGGTGGAACAACCTGAATGTCCATCGACAGATAAACAACATTTTGTTTACCCTTACATGTCATTCAGTCTTAAAAAGGAATGAAGGGGCCCTGGCCCAAGGGCTCAGTTGGTTAGAGCATCATCCTGATGCACCGAAGTTGTGGATTCGATCCCTGATCAGGGCACACACAAGAATCGGCCAGTGAATGTATAAATAAGTGGAACAACAAATCAGTGTTTCTCTTTCTCTCCCCTCCCTCTCTCTCTTTCTCTCCCTCCCCACCCCCACCCCTTCCTCTTTCTAAAATCAATAAATAAAAACTGTTTAAAAGTAAAACTAATGAAGGGACTTCTGGTCAAGGTGGCCACATGGAGTCTGGAGGAGGGTGGAGATGCAGAACAGTCGGGTCCCACACCCACAGTGTGGTGGTTAAGAATCAGGAGGGATTTCTCGGCTGCAGAGGTACCCCCTGAAGTAGCAAGGGATCTAATTCCTGCACTGGCCTCTCCACCCGAGGGCACCGGTGCCAGAAAGAGAAGTCCCTACATCTGGCTCTGAAAACCAGCGGGGACATTGCCTGAGTGAGACCCAGGGCTGCTGCAGGAACTAAGCACTGCAGGCCTTAAAGGGCCCACACACAGACTCACTTACTCTGAGTTTCACTGCCAGAGCAGCAGCTCAAAAAGTACCAGGGACAGCCCTAGTACTGGTATGGCTCAGTTGGTTGAAGCATCATCCCATAAACCAAAAGGTTATGGGTTTGATTTCCAGTCAGGGCACATGCCTAAGTCATGGGTTAGATCCCGGTAGGGGCACATATGAAAAATTAATGTTTTTTCTGTCACTTTGATGTTTGTCTCTCTCTCTCTCTCTCTCTCCCCCTCCCTCCCTTCCTCTCTCTCTAAAATCAATAAGCTTGTCCTTAGGGGGAGATTTTTAAAAAGTACCAGGGACATATGGA
The DNA here is from genome assembly GCA_028533065.1 of Trachops cirrhosus. Classification (NCBI taxonomy): domain Eukaryota; kingdom Metazoa; phylum Chordata; class Mammalia; order Chiroptera; family Phyllostomidae; genus Trachops; species Trachops cirrhosus. The sequence continues at coordinate 95,522,716 of CM052540.1, forward strand.
GAGGAACTTAATTGACAAGCTTCAGGGTGCAGGCTGGAGGGGCACAAGTCAAGACAAGGTCAGGAGTGCTGGCAGCCACCACTGTTCCTTTGTTGAGCCCTTACCATACCTACCTGCCAGGTGCTGGCAGGTGCTAAATCTGAGCTCTCCGTTAACCTGCCTAATACTGTTTGCCTAGCCATGGTGACTGCCTGAGACCCTGCCCCACCCTTGCACGCCCAGCCTGAGCCTCTTCTAGCCACTTCTCCATACAAGTGGCCTGTCTCAGCCTACACTGTGGACTTTCTTCCAATCTCAAAGGTCTACAAACCCCAAACCAGCAGCAGCTGGCCTCAGTGTGACCTGTACCGCTTGACGAGCAGCCCCAAACACAGTGTAAGTGGTGGCTGGTCTCAGCTTGCACTGTAACTCCCATTGAGTAGCTCCAAGCCTTGCAGAAGCTGCTTGGAACATAGCTCCAACTAAGTGGCCAAGAGACCAGCACAAGTGGCAGCTGGCCTCAACTCACATTGTGGTGTCCACCAAAGGGTTCCAAACTGGCACTAGTAGCCGTGTAGCCCCTCCCAAGTACCTCTAAGCCCAGCACGTGGAGCAACCAACTTCAGATAAGGAAGCTTGGCACAAATGGCAGCTGACCTTGACCTGCACCAGAGCCCCTCCTAAGAGGCTCCAGAACCAATACACCCAGTGGCCAACTTCAGACCACACCAGGGCCACTACACATGCAGTTCCACAAAACAACACACCTGAAGAACTGACTCAACTGGAACCAAAGCCTCACTAAAGTGACCCTCTCTCCTTGATGTCAGCCCCCAAACAATAGTTCATCTACTATAGTCATGGCCAGCCCTCACAGCCAGTCAGCATGCGGGTCAGTCCCACCCACTGATGTGCCAACAGCAATCAAGGCTCAACTACAAAAGGAGGGCACACACAATTCACACAAGGGATACCCCTTGACTTCCTGGTTTAGGTGACCAGGGAAACTGACCACTGGATAGACCTCACAAGACACCTACTATTTAAGGTCATTCTGCCAAGACTGGAAGACATAGCAGACATTCCCAATACATAGAAAGAAACACAGGGGGTGAGCCAAGAGGAGGAGACAAAGAAACATGTTCCAAATGAACAATCAGCATAAACACCCATGTTGGGAACCACTCTGCCTGGTTTCAAAAGCCATAACCCCCTATGGCTAAGGCTGAGTAAAAAGACCTTGGGACCATAAGCCACTAAGGAGACAAAACTTATCATCCCAGTAGGGGCGCAGCCTCTGCCCCCTTTAGTCCATCCTTCTTGGCCCCTGGAGGATGACTGGATAGTCAATGATGGGTAAGATTCCGCAAGGAAGGAACAACCTAAGACAGGCACAGTTGCAAAGGGGCCATCAGCGAAGGACTTAGGGGATTATGGAAGAAGGACAAAAGACCCTCACTCCTAGGCTTTGTCATAGCCTGAGTCCTCATTCTATCTGTAAAAAGTCTCCTAATCTCTTGTCTGCCTTGCTTCCCCCACTTGATTCAGGCCTGAAACAATGCTGAAGGGGGGTGCAGCTCTGTGCCGGAATGGGTGGTTCCCAGTGGAGAGGGGGTGGTGATCAGGCCTATGAAAGAATGCATAAAATCCTGTGAAAACTGCTTTACTAAGAATTTTTAAAAAACTCTCCATTTAAATGATAAGGGTCCCAGCATAAAATGAGTTTGTTTCCCAAAGTTTTACAGCCCTTTGGCATCACTCTATCTATCTAACCCTGACTCAGAATAAGCCCTTATAGTTCTTTGAATGTTATCTATTCCTTGATCATTACTGCCTGACAATGATGAGCTTTACATATATGCCTGTATTCCTATGCAAACTAAACCCAGTAAAAGCCCATTGAGAAAGAGGCTCGAGGCCTTTCTCCTCTGAGATACCAGTCAGCCTTTCATCCCCAAGCAGATCATGTCTTGGTAGATTTATTCTCATCCACAGGGTCCAGGAGGGCTCTGCAGGACAGAGCTCCCCTGAATACCCAGAAAAAGAACTCAGCAAAATAGAGACAAGCAATCTACCAGATACCAAGTTTAAAACACTGGTTATAAGGATGTTCAATGAACTTATGGGAAGAAGAGATGAGCTCAGTGAGAGCTTCAACAAGAGACAGAAACCACCCTGGCTGGTGTGGCTCGGTGGATTGAGTGCTAGCCTGTGTACTGGGGGGATGCTAGTTTGATTCCCAATTGGGGTATGTGCCTGAGTTTCAGGCCACATCCCTGATAGGGGATATGCGCGAGGCAACAAATTGGTGTTTCTCTCCCTCTCTTTCTTCCTCCTTTCCCCTTTCTCTGAAAATAAATAAATAAAATCTTTTAAGAAAAGAGATAAAAAGAACCAGTCAGAACTAAAGAATACAATATCTGAAGTATTTATTTAGAGAGAATCAACAGCAAATTAGATGAAACAGAGAATCAAATCAGTGATCAGGAAGGTGACATAACAGAAAATACCCAATGTGAACAGCAAAAAGAATCCCCAAAAAAAGGAATCCAGACAAGGAAAATCTAAAGGAGTTCATTACCACCAAACCAATGTTACATGAAATGTTAAAGGGACTTCTTTAAGTAGAAAAGATCAAAAGTATGAGTAAAAAGTATTTTAAAAATTCTCAATATACATAATTCATAGAAATACAGGCAAGCACTTAGTAAAAGGTGATTACAACAATAAACTAAAGGATACACAGAAACACAGTCACACACACAAAAAAGTTAAAATAATGGTAAAAATGTAAACATGGAAGGTGTGTGTAAAAATTGTGGTGATTTTAGAATGTTTTCAAATTTAAGCAACCATCAACTTAAAATAGGCTGCTATAAACATTGCTTGGTATATGGGAAACACACGGGAACCTCAGATCAAACATCTATGAAGATGGACAAGAAATGAAGAGAAAGGGTGCAGGCACAATGCTGCAGAAAGCCGTAGCCTACAAGAGAAGACAGCAAGAGAAGAAAAAACAACAGAGAAGAAATACACAAACAATCAGAACTCAGCGAATAACATGGCGACAACTGCGTGTCTATGGATAATTGCTTTAAATGTGAACAGACTACGTGCTGCAATCACACGGTGGCTGAATGGATAACAAAACAAGATCTGAACATAAGCTGCCTATGAGAGACCCACTTCAGGTCGAAAGACACACAGTATGAAAGTAAAGGGAAGGAAAAAGATATTTCATGCAAATGGAAATCTAAAAAAAACTGGGGTAGCAATACTAATATCAGACAAAATAGACTTTAGAACAAAGGCTATCAGAGATAAAAAAAAAAAGTGCATTTCATAATGATAAAGAGATCAATCCTGCAAGAGGATATAACTCTTGCAAACATCTACACCCCCAACATGGGAGCACCCAAATACATAAAGCAAATCTTGATGGACATGAAGGGAGAGATCGACAGCAATACAATCGCAAATCGCAGTAGGGCAATTTGCCACCCCGCTGACATCGATGGATAGCTCTTCCAGACCGAAAATCAACAAGGATACGGTGGCCTTAGTTGACACATAAACCAGATGAACTTAATTGATATTTTCAGGACATTTCTCCCCAAAGCAGTAGGATATATATTTTTCTCAAGAGCACTTGGGACATTTTGCAGGATAGACCACATGTTAGGCCACAAAACAACTCTCAGTAAGTTGAAGACTGAAATCCTATCAAGCACCTTCCCCAATCATAATGCTATGAAACTAAAATCAATGACAAGAAAACTGAAAAACACACAGACACATGGAAGCTAAATAACTGGCTACTGAACAATGGACAGGTCAACAAAGAGGCCAAGGAAGAAATCGAACGGAACCTTGAGACGAAGGGAAATGAACACACAAGCACCCCTGTCTATGGGACACAGAGCTAAGAGGGAAATTCATAGAAATACAGGCCTGCCTCAAGGAATATCACCCATAAACAACCTAACCTTACACCTAAAGGAACTAGAAAAAGAACAAAGCCCAAAGTAGGTAGAAGAAAGAAAACAATAAAGGTCAGACTGAAATAAAGTTTAAACAAAATAGACAAGATCAATGAAACCAAGAGCTGGTTCTTTGAAAAGATAAACAAAAGTGATAAACCTTTAGCCAGACTCATCAAGAAAAACACAAGCTGGCTGAAATGAAAAAATCAGAGAGGAGAAGTGATAACTGACACCACGGAAAAACAAAGGTTTATGAGGAAATATTAATTCTACAAACAGTTATATGCCAACAAACTGTGAAGCCCGGAAGAGATGGCTGAAGTCCCAGAAACAGACAGTCTTCCGAGGCTGCATCAGGAAGAAACAGAAAACACGAGCAAGCGGCCCTCTTGGCGCAGCGGGCAGCACGTCGGTCTCAGAATCTCAAAGTGCAGAAAATGTGAACAGACTGGTAACTACTAACGCATTGTGTCAGTGATCTGCAAAGCTGCACCAGAGACAAGCCACTTCTCTTGGGACCGTGTGATCCCCAGGGAGAGGCCACAGTCTGTCTACAGCAGGGGAGATGAAAACCAGGCGAGCTGCGCCCTGCCACCCAACCAAGCCAGTTGTCTCCCAAACATGCAACCCCGCTTTCATTCTGGGAGTGAGAGGGATGGGCTGTCGGTTGGGGTGATTTGCTGGGGCCACTGGGACCACACTGTCCTGGGCATGTTGGGGGCTGAGGCACCACTCCTGCTAGCATTGGCTTTGCTCTTCCCTGGGGTCTTGATAGGAAGTTGGGGGGTAAGGGGGATAGGGAAAGAGATACACTCTGAGTAATTAGAGACTCTGGCCTTCTCTGAGGTGGCTGTGGCCGCAATCTGAAGGAACCAAATGGAAGTGTGCAGCCAGTGGCATCAGAGTCAATGGTGAGCGGCTGCCTTAACCAGGGGGAGCAAAAAGCTCTAACATGCAGTGCTTGCAAATGTCCACGGTGTACATGCTCCCGGCATGGCCAATTGCAGCTGACTCACCACACGAGGAACCGGGAGGGGACTGGTCGGCAGCAAGCACGCAGTCCTGTGGCAGGTCCACACGCAGACACAGCCAACATACTTAGACCCAATGGCACAGGTGCAGTACCTTGTAGTAAGAGAATTAGGAATTAAGTATCTATGACCTTTGTTTTTAATATAATTTTTATTCTATTAAATATATATTCAATAATAATAAATATAATTTTTCTAATTGTAAGCTTAGACCACCTAATCTTTAATAATGGCTATGTTTATCAAATGCTCACAAACTGCCTGGAAATCAAGACTGTCCCTCCTCCAGCCCCGACCTGAAGCACCTGCTGGGGCCCCTTGGGTCTGGCTCCCTGAGGAGCAGGAGGATACCCCAGCCCACCTTCTGGGCCCAGACTGCTCTGCCCACGCAGCTCAACCAGGCCCATCTCTCCTGGGGGCCTCACAATGGCAGTGGTCGGACCCAGACTGACTTGGACCAGGGCCACTCCGGCTGCTGGGCTGAGCCCCAGCCAAAGGCTCAGCCACCCTCGCTTACCCCAGGACTCAGCCTTCAACCATGAGGAAGGCAAAGGGGTGGCGAGGGGTGGGGGGGCTCAGGACAGGGAGTGCTTGCTCTAAGCCTCTCAGAGGAAAAGTAAGAAAGATGTATTTTATTTCATAAACACTAAGATGAGCTCCCTATTGCCAGGCTCTGCCGTTATCATGCTACACAAATCACCTGTTTTAATTTGAGACACAGAGAGGTTAAGTAACTTGCCTGAGGTCACGCAGCTAGAACACGATGGAGCCATAACTTAATCCTGGAGGTTCTGATTCCAGATCAGGTGCTACTACCACATTCACAACTTCACAACACACCCTGGGTGCTGAGCATCAGGCACCTCTGTGATCCCTACACCTATATCACTCCAGAGTAGGGACCTCCTGGCAGCCTACGGAAGTACCACCTCTGCACCAGCTCCATTCTTCCCTCGGATTCGTGGTGCTTAACCAGCTCTGTGTATCCACTCGGGGTGTCAGTGTTCTGGGTGTGGGTGTGCATGTGTCTCAGTGCAGGTGTCTCCTGGTATACAAGGTCTGTCCAGAAAAAGTCCAACCATTGTTAATACAATAGAATGGTTTGCGTGACATCGATGTAACCTGGCAACCAAGGAGAGTGGACTGAAATGCGCATGCGTGAACAATGACAACTTCGCTGTACTAGTCAGTGGGGGCGGTAGATGCCACTGAGTGAGCATGTGTGCTGTGTGGCCATTGCATTCAAAATGACTGAGCAAGTAGAGTAACAAGTATGCATCAGATTTTGCGTTAAGCTTGAACATTCTTCTGCAGAAACTATTCGGATAATTCAGAAGTTGCTATGGGCAACAGGTGATTGGCAGCTTCATCATGACAACACACCGACTCAGAATCACATCTTTTGGGAAAACATCAAATGGGCAAAACCCAGGTGACTTTGGCACCCTGGGACTTCTGGCTTTTCCCAAAACTAAAATCCCCTTTGAAAGAGAAGAGATTTCAGACTGTCAATGAAAGTCAGGAAAATATGACAGGGCAGCTGATGGTGACTGGGAAAACTATATGAGGTCCCAAGGTGCCTTCTTTGAAGGGGACTGGGGCATCATTGTCTTATGTACAGTGTTTCTTGTGTCTTGTATCTTCTTCAATAAACGTCTCTTTTTCACATTGCATGGCTGGATACCTTCTGGACAGACCTCGTACATGTACACACTGGTGTGCACGTCCTGTGCATGTGTGTGCACATGTACTGACAGGGATTTGTGTCCCTGTGTGTGCACTCGCATGTCCCAATGTGTGTGTGTGCCCATGTCTGATGAATCCTGGTGTGCATGCACATGTCCAGGTATGGGTGGATGTCCTCACATGTCCTGCATGTGAGTGTTCTGGTGTACACATGTGGCATGTCTGTGTGTACACATCTGCATGTCCAGGTACGTGTGTGTCTTGGTGTGTATGTCTTAATGTGCCTCCGTGTGTGGGGGGTGCCCCTATACAAGCTCATGCAAGAGTCCTTAGGGTGCATATATGTGAGTCTCGGTGTATATGTCTCCATGTATGTTTTCTTTGTGAAAGGAAGAGAGACGTGGCTTGGAAAAGCACATTCAATGTTATTCTAGATTCGGCAAATGAAAACAAACATTCCCCGTTTTCTTACCACAGAGGAGGGAGAGCAGGGCTCACCCTGGAGGGCAGAGTTCTGGAAAGATGGAGAGAGGCTACTCAGACATGCAGGGGGGTTCCTGCCTGACAGAGGTGGCCACCTGAAGGGTGGGCGGGAGCCGCAGGCCAGGATGGCTGGGCCGGCCTCAGGTTGGGGCTTCCAGGGGGTTGATGGCTGTCCTGGGGGTCTAGTCAGAAGATCCTGTCCTCTGTGAGCTGAGGGACCCTGTCTGCCTTTCTCACTGCATGTCCCTAACAAGTGGTCACAGCAGCAACACCAGCCACATCCATAACACTCGGCACACGTCACAACCCATTAGCTCACACAATCACTACGAGTTACTCCCACCACACAGAGAGGGAACTGAGGCACAGAAAAGTTAAGTGCCTTGCCCAAGGCTGTGTTGGTGAGGGAGGGAGCTGAAGCTGGGAAGTCTAGATCCAGAGTCTGTGCTTTAGCCACCACACCCCTGCCGAACAAAGGAGCGGGTGGAAGGAAAGAGGAAAGTGCACGAGGTTTTCAGGAACACTGACCCTGCCCAGCACTGGCTGAGCCCTAGCAGGTCCTGGATGGCGCTGGTATCCCTGGCAGTCAGAGTGTCACCTGCGAGGCTGTAAGCTGTGGGCAATGCCCCTCAAGGCCCAGGCTGGGGCCTGGCTTTGATTCAGTGCATGATTCCTGTCTGCTGAGCCAACAACTTGGCCTGCATGGCACAGCCCCACTGCAAACACTGGGGTGAAGAGTGAGGGGCCCGGGGCTAGGCCTGGCGTGAGTGCTCCCTACACTCCACCTAGAGTTAGCCAGAGCCTGACCAGCATGAGAGATGGAAAGATCTTGCTGGAGACCCCCTGCACCAGGGCAGGAGTCTCTCACACTCCCAGGGGCCCTGGCTGGCCCATCACCAGATCCAGAGTGGCCTCTGAACCCAGTCTGGCACAGCAGGGTGAAGGGCAGCAAGTGACAACACTCCCAAACAATTGAGGACATGCCCAGTGGGGGAGGGGAGAGCAGCAGGATCACCTTGAGCAAGCTGCCCAGCCTCCTCGGGCCTCAGTTTCCTCATCTGCACTGTGGGAGTAATAAGAGCGCCTACTTCACAGACACATCGTGAGGGTTAAGTGAAAGCTGGTTGGCCTAGTTTCGCACACTTTCCTAATCTCCAGACTCATGAGGTATGTTTGTTCAAAACAGTAACAGCAGCTCTTACTCTATGTGCTCAGAGTCCATACCAGACACCAGTTGAAGTGCTTTACATGCAGCATCTCGTTTCTCACCACAAGCCTAGGAGGGAAGTACTGTTCAATCTCCTTCTTATAGTAAACAGGCTCGGAGAGGTGAAGTTACTTGCTTAAAATCACACAGCAGGGACGAGCATGGTTGAGACTCAAACCCAGAGCTCTCTGGATCTGCCTCCACTAGCACAAAGGAGCTGGCACAAAGCCCAGAGGAGAGCAGGTTGCCCCCACACACACCATGTCCAATTAGCAGCCAAGCGGGAAGGGACGACAGGGGGGCTGGGGCAGGGTGCAGGGCATTGCCAGCAGCTTGCAGACCATGACATCTCTGGGCTGAGGGACAAAGGCCAACAACCAGAGCCACACTTCTAACTCATCCCCATCCTCAACCTCCTCCACCTCTCCCGACTCAGAGAGCTCTGTCATGAGGCCCATGCAGGGCTCGGTGCCTCAGGAGGGCAGGGAATCCACCCACAGTTTCCTGAGGTTGTGAGAGGCCCAGGGAATGTCACAAGGGTGACACACCTCGCAGTGCCCTCAGGTCATCATAGCTGAGGCTCTGAGAGGAAAGGTAGGGTCCCGTTCATATTCACACACCTCAGAAGGAGCCCGGCTGGGCCTGGCCTGGTGCCTGTGCTCTTTGGGCCCACAGGGACACCAGTGCCCGAGTCAAATACCAGTTACATTTAAGCCCATAAGAATTGGATGGAGAAGCGCAGACCACCTGGGTTCAAACCCTAACTCTGCTGTGTGTCTTTGGGAAAGTTTCCTAACTGCTCTGGGCCTTGGTTTCCATCTGCAACTGTAATTTAGGAATAATAAGACCACCTACCCACAGGATTGGGTTGTTGTGAGGATTAAATGAGCAAATACAGATAAAGGGCTTGACAAGGTAATCATGCACTAGCTATTACATTTTATAGTTATTCAATTAGACATTCGGCAATGTCATTTTGCCAGGTTTTTTTTCTTTTCTATCTTAGAGTCCATACAAGCTTTTCAGGTCTCAAAATCTCTTTAAGAGCCTTTAAATAATTCACAGGCCTGAAATCAGGATCTCGGGTGCCCGGTGAACAGCTGCACTCTGGGAGGAGCCCTGAGCTGGCCCCTGTGCAGCCCTGAGCACTCGGAGTTAGCTCCTCAGATTCCCCTCCACACTTGGGGGTCTCCCTACACCCCTTGCTGGCCCCACACCAGCAGGGTCGGGGGAAGGGCACCCAGGGCCCATTGGAATGCTAATTTCAGCTCTCAGCAAGAGGGTCCCAGGCCAGGGAGGAAACAAAGCCCGTCTTTATGCCGCCAGGCCCTTCAGCTTCTCCAGGGCTTGGGCCCCGTGGGAACCTCCAAGCTCCGCGCTTAATCGCCCTCTTGGCAGACGTCCCCAGACTGCAGGACAAGTTACCATCCCAGAGAGGAGCCATCACCACCATCCGTCCCTAAGTGGGAACCCAGGACAGGGTCAAGCCCACCCAGCCCCCAGGACCCCCAGCCAGCCCCTGGCCCAGCCCCCAACGTGGGGAGAGGCCGTCACCACTTGTCTACGCATCTAAAGAAAGACTGTCACCAGTGTTCCATCCGCTTATCCTTGGAGAGGCCCTGGAGCTCGGACTCTGGCCACAGAGGGACAGCTCTGCAGCATGGGGACAGCAGGGGCAGCAGGGGGGCCCAGCAGCAAGGGGCGGGGCAGGGTCATCTCATCCATCTCCCTGCCTCCAGGCAGGACCGCAGAGAAAGTAGGCATAATGCTAGTATCTTCTGCCTGAGGTGCCACAGACCCAGTGGGATGAGGCGGCATACCTGGGCTTCTCTCCACTGCGCCCCTGCCAGCACACAGGGTGGCCCGTGTTTATTCTTTAATTGGACAACTACTGCAATATTTACTGGGCACCTGCTATGTGCCAGGCACTGCACTAGGGGTTAGGGATATAATGGTGAAGAAAAACAGACACAGGAGCTGCATTTGTGAGCTTTACAGGCTAATAAAAGCTCAGTAACTGTTCACCATGATTATGTCTAATTATTATAATAAGTCTTAGCATAGTTCCCATAGTTGGTGAGGTAGCAATCTTTCCTGATATTTTCAATGAAAACATTCATTCATAAACATCTTTCAGGGTTATGAACAGTGACGGCTAATAAAGAGTGGTTTGTGGGTTTTGTCCCTTGTCTGAAAGGCCTGATCAGCATGGTCTCCGAGTGTCCAAATACTCCCAGGGAAATAAAGGACCCTATTCAGAACGCACACCCCTCAGGTTTCAGGAGATATCAGGTTTGGTCCTGGCTTCCTGCTGGCAGCTCCTGTGCTTCCTCCAGGCTTGGCCAAGGCCAGGGCTGAAGCCCCCCCACCCCCACCAGGGACTGAGTACCCCTGTGCACAAAGCTTGACTCAGCAAGACACAGCCTGGGCAATAGGCCACTGAGTGGCCAGCTCAACCCACCGTCCCTCCTGCCAGCACATCTGTGCCCAGGGGCCAGGCAGCATTCTCATAATGTGCCTTCTACTGGAGGAGTGGCTGGCCGCCCTGAGCTCTGTCCTTACTTCCTCATGCAGGACACGCAGGCCGGCCCTGTGCAGGCCTGCTGCCACCATCATGACTGGCCCTGACCACTGTCAGCCTCAAAGACTCTCTGCCAACCCCTTTTAGGGCAGCTGCCCTGGGGACTCTCAATTCCAGGCCTGCTTCCTGTCTTCCAAATGGGGTCAGATCCATGTCCCTCTGGCTGGTTGCTGCCTGTCCCAGCATCACTGGGTATACTCTGGGCTCAGACACACGTGCTTCTAAGACCTCCAGCCGTTGTGCACACTGCTGTGCCTCGCTGGGCATCTTCCCGCTTGGGGAGGGCGAGGTGTCTGCCTGCTCCAGGGAGGCCTCAGGTCCCAAATTGGCTTCAGGAAGAGCTTCCCAGAGCCAGGCACAGCAGGATGGATCACAGTGGCTCATCCGGTTTCCCCTCCAGCAGGGAGAGGACAATTCAAAAATACAAGAGTGGGCGCAGGAGGCAGGCTTTGGGATGGAGGGAATAGTACGAGGTTCCTGCCTCCTGTGTGAGAAGCCTATCACTGCAAGTAACAAGAATGCACAATAATAATAACAGCAGCAACAACACCAATGATCCTGCCAGCACGTTACTTTGCACAGGGCCTTTGTGGTATGCCTGCTCTCAGCTCTCTACACACACCACCTCATTTGACCTCTGCAAAGCCCTAGGAGGAGTGGCTGTCATTGCACTCACTTAACAGAGAAGGCAAGTTACATTCAGAGCACTGAAGTCAGGTGCCAGTGACCTCACAGCTACTAAGTGGCAGAGTTGAGGCTTGAACCTAGGCCATCTGTCTCCTAAATCCACACTCCCAAACAGGGTCCTCCACTTGAGGTCATGGAGAAAAAAAAAAGAAAAAAGAAAAAGCTCTGGTTTGTGGTGTTTGCCAGTTCCCATGGTGTAAATACTCCCACCATCATCATTCTTTTCAAACCATCTGTGTGCTGTCACCGAACACAGATATAATCAATGCAGATAGCCTCATGTGCAAAGATAATAGTAAAATAGTCCTGGCTGGTGTGGCTCAGTGGATTGAGTGCTGGCCTGCAAACCAAAGGGTCGCCGGTTTGATTCCCAGTGAGGGCACATGCTTGGTTTGAGGGCCAGGTCCCCCATAATGGGCATGCCAGAGGCAACCACACATTGATGTTCCTCTCGCTCCCTTTCTCCTCTTCCCCTCTCTCTAAAAATAAATAAAATCTTTTATAAAAAATAGTGAAATAACTGGGTGTTGGCTATTTTGAGTACTCATTACCTTTGTTTCTAATATGAGTCATTTTCATTGTAAGATGGGATAACTTCATCTCTAGTAGTGGCTGTGTTTAACAGCTGCCCTGCAGAGCCCCTGGAACTCTCACCCTTGGCTATTGCAAGCCATGTCCAGCACCCATTATCTCAAACCCTTACTTGTTCATAGTTGGCATTTAATACATGCCTGTAACTTGGGCTCCCTATTCTTAGAAGACCTAGTGGTGGTCCTGAGCTGTGCCCACCCCCAGCCTCACTCCTGGGAGACCCTCTTCTTGGCCACCTACCATGCCCCTTTCAACTCCTGAGCCTCTCTACAGAGGGTCAGGCTAGGGAACTTGCTTTCTATTGAGTCCTGGTTTTGTTTCTAGACTGGAAAATGAATCTTGCCTCCTGCCTACCAACAATAGGAAGGGCCAAGGCATTCCCAGCTGAAGCCTGGGAGGCCAGTCCCCCAGCAACCAGGAGGCCCTCAGCCCCCCCTGGGGGGCCACAGAGCTGCTCGTGCACACTGCAACTTCCCTGAAAATCCATTTTAGGAACAAGGTCCTCAGCCATTCACCACCAGCCCAAGGGACCTCCCGGGTGAGAAAAATTTACTTCCCTTCTTGTGCTGTAAATACAGGACAGCCACCCTGTGCCCTCTGGGCCCCATGCTGCCAGTCTCCAGGGAGGGGAGACACAGGCCCACAGCATGCCTTGACCCAAGCCACCTCTGCTGGGGAAATGCCCGGTCAGGGGGTCAGAGGGTGTGCTGGGGGCCAGAGAGAGGAAGCAGGCCTGTGCTTGCCAGCGTTTCTTGAGGTTCAGCACTCAATTAGAACACAAGCTGTAGAGTACCACTTCTCAATGGGGTAACTGTGCTCCCAGGAGACATCTGGCAACATCTGGAAACACTTTGGTTGTCACAGCTGGGGTGGGGGTGATGCTGGCATCTGGTGGGGAGAGGCCAAGGATGCACTGAACACACTGCAGGGCACAGGACAGCCCCCATCATAAAAGAGTTCTGGCCCACAGTGTCAGCAGGGCCAGGCTGAGCAGCCCTGTTGTAGGGTCAGTTATCTGGGGTCCCCATGGTTCCGTCACTCACCAGCTGGGAGCACCACCTGGCAAGGCAGATGGCCCTTTCCTTGGGGCTGCTCACTGACTTCCATGAGCCCTGCAGGGTGAGGGCCACTAGACCAAGGATTCAAGAGAGCAACAAGCTGAGGGCCTGGCTCCCAGCCCCTAAAATAGTGGAGAGTCAGGTGCAGGCCTCTGCTAAATGTACATGTAGACACAAACTATATAGTGTATGTGTTCAATATGCATTCGATATACACATCTATAACATGTAGTCTATATATACAGTTGACCCTTGAACAGCATGTGGGTTTGAACAGCATGTGGGTTAGGGACCCACCCCCCACTCCCATGCAGTTGAAAATCTTAGTATAACTTTTGACTCCCCCAAAACTTAACTACTAATAGCTACTGTTGACTGGAAGCCTCACCTCCCTCCTCTGTATCGCTCCTTGCAAGGCTCCCCATTTACTCTGAGAAAAAGTGACCTGCGTGCTCCACTCAAGGCGGTGACCCTGGTCCTCTCCTGCCCCTGCCCCCCACTCTGCTCCAGCCACACGGGCCTCCTTATCACTCAAACTCAAACCCACCATGCACCTCCTGCCTGGAGCTTTGCTGCAGCCCCTCTCTGCCTTGCCCCCCAATTCCACATGCCCCTCTCTCCATCTGCTTTGGGGCTTTACTCCAGGTCACCTCCCCAGTGACAACTCCCCATCATTTAAAAGTGCACCCCATGCCACCCCACCTTGTCCCCCTTACTCCCCTCCCCGTGCCACTTGTCTCCCCAGCCCCGGGCATTTGTATGAACAGGACGTTCAGTTCACACACGTGTGGGCATCCCTGCTCGAGTCCCCCAGGTGCTCTGGGCACACAGCTCTGCTTCCGGCATCTGAGCAGGACCCGGGGCTCCAAGCAGGACCCAGGGCTCTGCACCACCCCAGCCGACGAGCCCCAGCCTGGATGCCTCTGGCCCATCCGCTCCAAGCTCATAAACGGTGAACACTGTGCTGACACAGGCGGTGGCACCCAGCAGGCCCTCTGGGGTTGAGAAACTCAGACACAGGCATTTCTGGTGCAGCAGGCGCTGGCCTCACCGTACCCTTCACTGTGACTCCACAGGAGAAACACAGAGCTGTGCACCCAGGTGCCCAGTTCCTGACCCAGCCCTGCTGAATCAGAACATCGAGGCTTGGGGCCTGGGCACCTGCATATCTGAGAAGCCCCCATGCCCAAGTGCTGCCAGGAAAGTCAAACTTCGGGAGGGCAGGGGTGCTCCTGGCACACCGGGCACCGTGCCTGGAACTGGCACCTCCAACAGGGGCCCCGCTCTGTCCACACCCTGAATGACCTATTTCTGTCCATGCTTGGCATGTAACAGTCCCCAAGCCCTTGGTCTGTGAAAATAGACAGGGAAGTGCTATTCATTTTACAGTACCCCAAACAAAAAAATGTATATTTTGAATGCTTTCGGGCTATTATGGGGTCAAAGAGAAAATACCCCTTTCCTTTCTCCCCAGCACACGGGCCCTGGGGTTTGAATCAGAAAAATCCTGGCATCTTAAATGCCTTCCAGGAGAAGTCATGGTTGTCACACTAAAATCAATAGCACAGTTGAGACAGGGCAGAAATAGCGGGCACCACCTAAGTCCCCAAAATGTGACTGGTGACATCCAGCCCTGAGCTGTGGAAGGCAGCGAGGATACAACAAAGATCTCCACGTGCCTAGAAAGTTCTGGGAGTCATCCTGACCATGAGGTCCTGCAGGAGCTGGGCCCACCCGTCCTTACTGTCTAGCTCCAGCGAGGCCGACCTGCCTGCTCCCCAAGCATGCCGACTCTATTCAGGCTCTGGGCGCCAGCCCTGGCCAAACCCTCTTTTCAGAGCACTTTCTCCCCACTAGATTTTCAAGGGACCACCCCAGGTCTCTTCTACTTCAGACCCCGGGCCCTGGCCAGGTAGCTCTGTTGGGTAGAGTGTTATCCTGATACACCACCTTTGCAGGTTCGATCCCCAGTCAGGGCACATACACGAATCAACCAATGCATGCATAAATGAGTGGAACAACAAATCAATCTCTCCTCTCCTCTCCCCTCCCCTCCTCTCTTTCTGAATAAATAAATTTTAAAAAACAGTTTAGAGTCTAAAGTGGTCACTCAGCCACATCCCTGCTCTGTTCCCCACAGTGCTCATCAATGACTAAAATCCTCGTTCATTTGCCACGGGCGCTATCCTTCCCCCCACACCACGTTTTATGCTACGTGAAAGCAGGGACCATGTGTCTCACTCACCATAAGGGCCAAGAATGGTGCCTGGCACATGAAAAGCACCTTGCCTTGCTAAACAAACAGCAAGTCCACTGGTTGGGTGAACCAGCCACCCTGGGCCCTGCCGATGGGAACATTGTTCCTGTGAATGTGGACGGTTCTATCGGGAGGGCAGCGTGGGCAAGCAGCCTTGACACAGGCCCTGATGCATCATTTCCCTTCCCCAGGGATGGTGCTAAACTCTCTCTCAGATTCTCCTTTTACATGCAGGCACAGGGCTCTAACTCAGAAATGGGTGGGAAGGAAAATGCACCATTCGAGTATGGCCTCAGCACTCTCAGAAACACCTTCTCGGTCGCCAAGGAGGGGGCCAGCCAGAAGTCTCAGCACCTTCTGAACCCCCTGCGCTACGAGACCTCCACATCACACCTACCCACCCCTTGACTTGAAACAGTGGGAAGTTCCAGGGAAGGCCTGGGCCATGTGTCTCTGCCTTGTCTGGGACTTGATGGGAAGTACTCCGGGCTGAGGCCTGGATATGGCTGGAGGCTTCCTGAGGGATCTCCAGCACAGGCCAGGCTCAGCACAAGCCAGCACAGCAGGCTTAGAGTGGGGGGCCTGATGGGACTGTTCGCCCATAGACAGACAATCTCCTCCTCGCTCATATCCAGCCTGCTCTGGGGCACACAGCTTAGCACATACCAGCTAAATGTCTTCCCCTTCTTCACTTTTGCAGCCAGGCACAGCTGTGCAGTGCACAAACTGTCCAAGTGCACACAGCAGCCCTAATACTGAACATCTGGGAAGGCAGAGCATAAGGATCTTGCAGGAAGAGAAACATCCCAAGGACCTGGGCCCGGGGCAGATGCTGTCCTGGGGCTACAGAAGCCACATGCCCCAAAGCTTATGGCCCAGCCAAGCACATGTCCTCACTGATGCAGCAATTGTGGCCACCATAGCCCAGCCAGGGCAGCGTCTCCTCCTATTCAGACATCAGGCTGCTTGGGGTTAAGTCTCCGTCATCTGGATCTGAGACAGGAATCACCAAATGGGGATAATCACAGGGGGACACCAGAATTGGCAGAAGGCACCCCCAGGGGCTTTCCCCTCTCCCTGCCAAAGCTTCCTTGCATGTGTTTCCAGACACAGGTGAGGGGGACATGCATGAGGAAAATCACGGCAGTGTTGCTGCCGATGACAAAAATGAGAACTAACCTATGTACCCATCCATGGGGGGTGGTCAAATAAGCTGACTCCAAAGCTCCAAGGATTGACAGAGAAAACATGGAAAGCTCATCCATACAATGGGAGATTATTCAGCAATAAAAAGAATGAGGTTCTGGTGTCCCAGGACCTCCACACCCATCTGCTGGACTCTCCCTGGGGTGGTGCAGTGAGCCTGTCCTCGGAAGCCACCGTCAATTACCAGACACAGGAGTTCGAGTCCCAGCTCTCCCTCTCACTAGCTGTGGGATCTCAGATAAATAAATATACCCCTTATAGCCACAGTTATCTTATTTTTAAAATGTAGCCAGTATCCCTGGCTAGTGTGGTTCAGTGGATTGGGTGCCGGTCTGTGAACCACAGGGTACCTGGTTCGATTCTCAGTCAGGGCACATGCCTGGGTTGCAGGCCAGGTCCCCAATAGGGGGAGTACGAGAGGCAACTGCACATTGATGTTCCTCTTTCTCCCTCCCTTCCCCTCTCTAAAGGAAAAGAAAAATGTAGCCAGTAACAGTACCTTCCAAATGGGGTTTTGATGAGAATTAAATAATTCAGAAAAAGCACCCAGCACAGCTCCTGTCCCACAGTAAATTCTTCCAAAACATCAGCAATAAGAATTAACCATTCTTATTTCATTATTCAGTAAAATAACTGGTTTCGAGCATAAACAAAGATCTCTTTATCTTAGACACAAGCTTTGCTTATTTCTTTCCATGAAAAACTATGGGAGGGAGCCAAGCCCCAGGGAGTGCTACGTGTTGGTAGGAACTTTCCAGAAAACCATGGAGCCTGATTCAGCTCATCCCCAAAATGATCAGGCTGAGGGTCATCAGATGTAAGGTGAATTCCCCCACAAAATCTGTGATCCAAAAACCCCAGCTCCACGGAGGGCAACCCAGGGAGAAGGACCAGGTCAAGCCTGAGCCATCTGAGCCAGCAGAAACTTCCAGAGAAACTTTCTAGAAAAAGAAGCCGCCTCTCCTGACAATGATCGTTTTCAGAAATGGTTTGAGAGCATCCAAACAGGGTCAGAGCGACGGAGCCCAGGCCTGCTTGAGCCCCTCCGGCCAGAGGAGGCTGTGAGGTCCCCTGCGGGTCCCACACCTGCCCTTGGTCACCTGTGATAGTTCATGAACATAACATAGCAAAGGCCATGTACATCTCCATATTGAACTTTTTAAATGTTTTTAAAAATATTTTATTTACTTATTATCTTCAGAGAGGGGGAGGGAGAGAGAAAGAAAGAGGGAGAGAAACACCGATGTGAGAGAGAAACTGCAACTGGCTGCCTCTCACATGCCCCCAGCTAAGGACCTGGTCCGCAACCCAGGCATGTGCCCAGACAGGGTATCGAGCCAGCGACCTTTAGGTTCATAGGCTGGTGCTCAATCCATTGAGCCACACCAGCCTGGGAGCATATTGCACTTTTTTTATGTACAAGAATAAAAGAGTAAAGTCGAGTGTCTCACATATGCTAAGAACAGCACAAATTTGTCACAATTAAACTTAATGCAAAAGCTGGTGTAAGGAGTATTACAAATGTAGAAATATAGCTCTGGCTGGTGTGGTTCAGTGGACTGAGGCCAGACTGCGTAATGGAAGGTTGCGGGTTCGATTCCCAGTCAGGGCAAATGCCTGGGTTGTGGGCCAGGTCCCCCCCAGTGGATGTTTCTCTTGCACATGTTTCTCTCCCCCTTTCTCCCTCCCTTCCCCTCTCTCTAAAAATAAATAAAATCTTTTTAGAAATGTACAAATGTAAGAGGTAAGTACAGAATGAGACAGTAGTAACAAATTTTATGTACATAACAATATACTGTATCACTTTAAACTTTTTAGAATAGTTGTGTTTATCAATACAGACCTTTGTTGCTAAACTGCTTGACTAGTTTTAAGCTCACACAGTTTCTTAAGCTTTCCTGTTTTTTAGATGTAAAAGTAATTAAGTATAAAAGCACTAAACCTCCTCAATCACTGATACAAAAATTACAACGGTCAGCTCCCTTAGGTCATCAAAAACTAGTCACAAAACTAGTTCTTACATTCAACCTGAATGTGCCACACGAGAAAAACTTCAAGACTTTCCAGCTCAGCCCAGAGGCTGAGGGCCCTGCAGCCTCCATTTCATTGCTACTGTCCCTGCCATGTTCACCCCCGAACGCTGGTCCTCTCGAGGCCATTTATTTTAGTACTACTCAGTAAGAATAAAATCTAACTTCAGTTTGAGTGTCCATCACACACCTCTGTTGAAACAGAATGGAGACAATATTGCCAGAGAGATTTTTAAAAAGTATGTGCCCCCTTATAACTCCTCTAGCAAATCTGCCGTGACATAAATAACACAGTTCTTGGTTTCCTTTCTCGCCCATTCCCCTGATTTCTCCTTGTGCTTGGCCTCCCTGCGTCCTGCACAGGCCCAGTGATTAGCTCTGGGAATCATCCTGAGTTTGCCAATGACACAGCAAGTGCCCCACATGGGGTCCATGAGAGCAGTCGCAGAGCCGAGGCCGAGCTGGTCACTCCCCCTGCAGCAGGGGGAGCGAGGACAGAGTCTGCATCTGCACAGCACTTGCCTTCTTGGGCCCGGAGTCTGTCTCTGTGTAGGAGCCTCCCACAGCACACTGGCCTGGAAGCCTTGGACGCAGGTCAGGCTGGAGGCCAGGCCTGGCTGCCGGACCTTGGGGGAAGGAGACTGGGCTCAGGCCAGGTCCTGGCTGGGATGGAACCCAGCTCGTGCCCCTGAAACCCTCAGTGAGAGCCAGGGCTGGGGGTCTGGGGGCTCCCCACCTGGACCGTAGCAACAGCAGCCCAAGCAAAGGCTGACAGAGATAGAAGGACAGGGAAGCAAGAAAGCCCAGCAAACAATAACCCTGAGGGGCATAACAATAAAACCTCAGTATGGAAATGAAAACACTAGTCAGCACAGTCCTGCATGAGCCTTCAGATGTCAGGACTCTGTATCACAGTAGTTAATGTTGACAGTGATCGTCTCTTACACACACAGACACTATCCACCAAGCACTTCCACTGACAGGTAGCTATGGACAGCAGTGGGTGGGGGGCGGGGGCAGGGAAGGAACAGGAAAAGAAGAGGAGAGGGGGTAGGAGGGAAGGAAAGCAGAGGTGGGGGAGGAGGGGTGAGGAGAGAAAGTGGAGGGGAAAAGCAGAGGAGAGAAACCTGGTGAAGAAGAGAGGGGACGGGGAGAGGGGACTGAGGAGGGAGGAGGGGAGGTCCAGACAGGGCCAGGGAGCCCAGGGAACCCAGTCCTTGGTCTTATGCAGCCTGATGAGACCAGTATGTGGCAGTGGGACAGCTGCCCAGGATGTCCACCTGGCGAGCAGCCGGGTCAGAGCCCTACCCCACAATCCCTCCAGGCTCCTAGCCTCACCTTCTCAAGAGTCTGGAGGCCATAGGCTCCTGGGGGCCCTGCACCAGGCCCAGCATGGCTCAGTGTGGTGGGGATGCAAGCACGGTAGGGACCACGCATCCTAAATGGAGCAGGACACAGCGCAGGGCAGCACTGCGGGCAGGAGGTAATCGGGCAGGGCCCCTCCAAGGCACCAGGCTACCTCTTCCCTGTTGGGGCCGCAACATCCCTGCCCCTTCTGCACAGCCCCCTCCTACACGTTAGCCCCCATAGGATGCACCCAGAGTATCCCCACAGGCCCCCAGGCGGCCTTGCTTCCCTCCTCAGCTGGGCTTTCCAGCCAACTCTTCGCTCAGAGCTGCCCCAGTCTTGTCACCACTTGGACTGAAAGAGTGTGTGGGAGCCCAGTGTGAAATCCTAAGAAGCTGAGCTCCAAAGACTTCTACATTCCAAAGCTTCCCATTTTCCCCACCCACCTGGGAGGTTACTTAGTGCCCCCACCCACACTACAGAAGAAGAACCAGAGGCACAGAGCAGTCAAATGCCTTGCTCAGGGCTGCAGTTGGGATTCGAACCCAGGGAGGCTGGCTCCAGGGCCACAAGTCTCAGAGTGACTTGAGTGACTTGAGACCTTGTAATTGTGCTGAGATGGCCATGCAGCTCAGAGAGGGCGAGTTACTGGAGAGATTCACACAGCAAATCTGGGAAGAGCTGGAACGAGGATTCAGCTCCATGCTCTTCCACCCAACCCTCACCTGGCAGACACCAGCCAGTATCTAATATCTGCCGGGTGACAGGATGGGGAGGCTTCAGGGGTGGTGAACACCCCACATGGGGTAAAAGAGGGAGGTGCCCCACAATGAAGGGGAAACTGCCTAGCCCCAAATGCCACCAGCCAGCCAGCAAGACAAAACCCTGAGGGACACAACTGTCCCCACTTATACCTCCCCCAGGAGGTCACTGCCCCGTCTCCAGCTCCAGCTGGCGTCTGGGGGCCTTCTGGAGGCAGCCCCCTGGGTCTCAGACCTGGTGCTGGAGAAATGTTAATGGCGCCCGCCCCTTCTAGAACCGCAATGGCAGTCCAGTCTGAAGGATCCGACAACTCCGCCCACTGACTTAGCATTTCTGATGAGTCCAGGGACAATGGCCTTGCTGCCCCACTCCCCGCTGCAGCCTTTGAGCAGGGATCCATCTGCCCCTCGGTGCACCCCCCTGTCCCTATAGCTCTGCACAAAGGCTTTATTTTTTAACAAATGAATTTGCAATAAAAAAGGAAGAGGAATCTGTGGAGATGGGCTTGTCTTCATCTGGTGGCTGGACTAGGCTTTGAGGCCACTGAGGCTGCTGTCAGGGAGTCCTGGGAAACATGCCAGAGGCTGAATTCCAGGCTTGGCTGGGTCACAAAGGGCGGCTTAGCTTGGAACGGGAGAAGCCGTGGGTCTCTGGAAAACCCCCATCTCAGGAGAGAGGGAGCAGGAAGAGGGACAGGCCCCAGTGGTGCTGTGTCTTCCAGAATGTTTTCAATGACAGTGCCCAGACTGTGCTTGGCAGACATCACATCTGGACATGCTGGGTGGGGCGGGCAGGGGGTAGGGGGACAGTGAGGCAGGGAAATACTGGGCTAGTTCCTTCCACTATGTAAGGAAAGGCCGCCGGGGCTCCTACCTCATGACAACTCCCAATCATCATCATCAGTAGTCAGGTGTGGGCCCTGGCTGGTGTGGCTCAGTGGATTGAATGCCAGGCTGTGAACCAAAGGGTTGCCAGTTCAATTCCCAGTCAGGGCACATGCCTGGGTGCAGGCCGGGTACCCAGTGGGGGATGCATTCGAGGCAACCACACATTGATGTTTCTCTCCCTCTTTTTCTCCCTTCCTTCCCTTCTGTCTAAAAATAAATAAATAAAATCTAAAAAATAAAATAGCTGGGTCTGGGTGCTTAACACAGTCAGAACAAAGATGAAATTCTTTGAACTTCAGCCTGAGATGGTACCTTCCAGGGGCGGAGGGGAGTGTCACCTTAACTGGGTTCTTCTAATCTAACTAGGTGCACCTGGCACCCAGCAGCCATCAGGAAAGGGTACAGGGCTCATATTTCCAGCCTCGTGAGGAGCAAGACCCAGCATCTTACCTCAGACTCTCTGATTCCTTCAGAACTGCCACCTTGGCCTCCAGATGGATGTCATCTGGAAGACTTGCAGCGGAAGCAGAAAGCACTGTGAGTTGCTGACCTCTCCCAGAACATTCCAGAACCAAACCAGCACCCTGACCTGCAACATAGTTCTGGTGTTACAGAACAAACCCAAGGAGGGTGTACAATATACTATAACCAAAAGAACCCCCAACTGGGTTCACCATGCCCACCATCAGAGGAAAGACGTCTCTTAATGTCAGAGATTTGTGAAAAGGAAATATTTATTTAAAGCAATACAGACTAGAGTCCTTTAGGATACCCACAGACACACACAGTCCTTCCTTTGCCCTCTTCCCTAATCTGGGGTCCCGTATCTCAGGAAAGGAAGTAGAAGTCTGTGATTCAGGCTCCCAGCACCATCAGCTGTATTGCTGCCATGATCTCCAGTTAATCCAAAGCCATGTGGCACCTTCTCCTGGCCCACCAGCAAGAGCTCTTTCACTCCTTTTCTTCCAGGCAAAGTCTCTCCTGCTTCCTAAGCCACGTAGCAAAAGGGAGCACCCCAAAGCCACACGGTCCTCACTCTCGCCAAAGTTGTGGGGTCCCCAGTTTGCCAAAGCCACGTGGTTCTCCCTCCTGCATGGCTGCCGTGTCTGGGTTTAAATCCCTGAGCCAATCTTCCTCTGCAGCCCCATTTCCGACTCTTCCCACAATCAGTTACACCTGCCAGCATTCCCATATTCTTCCAGCTTTACTGGGCTGCCACCGTAAGTCTGGGCAGGTGTGGCCCCATGTCATGGAGCCAATCATCTCCAAGCTCTCACGCAGGCGCTGCAATCGGGGGAGCTGCCTCCCAGTTACATCTTGGGGAGAAGTCACTCTCCTCCCCCCCACCGCCTCTGCTCAAAGCATGGCCACAGCTATTTAACATATCCATGACACCAGTTAAAGGTTATAGATATGTTAAATGAGCATGCCAGAGGTTAGCTGCAAAGCTGTTGCGGTACAAAACAGCCCTGCATGTTCCTGCTTCATGTGTCCCTTCCCCCAACTCACATCTGAGGGGGGGAGGGGGGAGGACATCCTATATATGTTTCTAATATTTCCTGGACACCTTGAGCTCTGGACCCCATTCCAAATCCCTATTTGGGCCCCCCCACTTGGCTGCACCCTGTTACAATCCCTCCTTTCAGATATACACCCACTTTATAATCATATAAAGGACAATGGACGAAGGAAGGTCTCATCTTCTCGTAACTACTTCCAGCTGGACATGGACGTCGTCCTACCTATCCTTGGGTCAGGGGTGCCCTGAAAGGGGGGTGCAGCACAGAGGGAGTCCTTCCTGTAAGGGGAAGGACCTTACGGAATCAAGGTCAGTTGGTTGTCACCAGGAAGTCACAGGCTTGGTGTCCAAAGGCTGGCATTACTGGACAACTGGTATCCTAGTCATATTCTGGAAGTGACAGATTTGGAAAGAGTTGGAAGCACAATTAAATCATAACCACTAAATGACGAAGGCAGGGACTTAAGTAAAGAATGGCTTATCTGGAGGAGGGTGTGCAAGGCATGCTACACCTATCCAAAACCCTTGTGGCCCACTATATTTCACCCGGGCTGAGGGGAATATATTAGGATTTCCCTCCTTTCAGATTTCTGTCTCCCTCCTGTCCAAGCCATCAGGACAGAAAAGGGAAAATCAGTTCTAAAGTGAAGCCCACAGACCACCTGAACCCTTCACTAACCCAACCACTTAGTTCAGCCAAACCGTGGAGTCTCAGGGGGTGATGATGAAGATGGGCTCCTTGAGTGAGGCCTATATTGCAACCAATCACTCAGGTAATATGTTCATAGGCATATGACCTATGAAAACAGAAGAACATACAGGTTAATTCATACAACAACCCCAAAACCAGTCTCTGTACCTGTGAGACTATTTTTTGGGGAAGACATTCAGTTGCAAGGTCCTTCCTACAATGACTTTTAACTTCCTACAATGACTTTTGACAGGTTCTTTGCACCTATAAATTGTACATCTTTGGTGATATTACAAACCCAGTTTCAACTTTCAAATGAAAACAAACTTTTAAGACAGTTAGCTGCACCATTCTGATGTCCAATACTGAGCATTGTGATTTTCCTTGAACCACAATTTTTCTCCTTAAGATCAACCTCACTGTTATTAAAGGGACTACATTGAGTCCAGCTTTTAATTTTTTCTGTTTGTTTGCATACACACGCTAAGAGCAGCCTGGATCACTTATGATCTTTAAGTCCACTTTGCAGGAACTCACACAGGGAACCTTTAGATTGACTCCTCAGGCCGCCCCTCGGGGCACAGAAGCAGAGCCACACATCCGCCATCTGGCTTCCTGTACCGGTTGTTTCACTCAAATCCTTGAGGCTTCCATTGTGCCTGCAGGTTCCTTTTTGGCCATCTTTTGTGAAAGCAACCTTCATTCCTTCCCTGGAAAGACCGCCACAAACCGCACAACCACGCAAGGTACCAGTCATTTTCTTGTGGGCTTACGCTAGCTTCGCAAGTCAATCCCAGTTCCTCAGGGCTTTCTGGTGACGACCAGAACCCAGACATGCCTCCTGCAGGTGTGACGTTCCAGTCAAAGTCTCAGTTAACAAAACCACTATTAACGACTGGTGTTAATGGATTTATGCAAAGAAACCTTATGTCATCACTCACTCCTTCAGAATGCCAAATTCTGGAGGGATCTGTATGGAGAAAAATACAAAGTGTGAAGGAAAATCTTTTTCCTTCTGATATCCTTTCATATACCTTTTTCATTTACATATCTTACATTTTCCCTTGCTCACTTTCCTACAGAGTGTGAAGCTTTAACCTTCCCTGGAATCCTCAATTTCCTTTTCAGAGCAGATACAGAGCAGAACAGAAGAGTACACAGGCAGAGGCATTCTCTTGTACCAGTGCACCCACGGGTGCCTCCGCAGAGACGTGCTCTTCCAGGCCCGGTCTCCTGGCAGAGACACGCTCCTTTGCCTCAGGCTGAAGCACTCATCAGGCCTGAATGACCCTTCCTGGGTCTCGAGTGGCAAAGACATTCTCCCCAACCGGCTACAGGCGACCTTCACTAGGTCTTACAGGTGACCTTTCTTAGGTCTTTAGGTGACCTTAAAAAAGTCTTCAGGTACAGAGGATTTCTGATCAGAAACAGAACCAAACTGAAACCACATTCCCACAAAACCAGAAAATGAGTCACTGAGGTTTCCTTTCCTCCAGGTTTAAAACTTTCACAACATTTATACATCTTTTTCCCCATTCAGATTTAACCACAATTTTTTAATCCCTGTTCCTTTCCCACACTGGGAAGGACTATACTTAAACTCAGTACTTGAACTCAGTATCTGACAGCCAAAGGTGCCTAGCTTTATAAACACCTGCATGAAATAACAAACACTGTCACCTTGTATCGGGGTTTGCTGTCCTTCTCCAGAAGAGGAATTTCAAACCTTCCCCCCGAGTGCAGGTCCAGCTTTCCCTTTCTGCCTCAGCTGCAGCAGTAGGGTCTGCGTCTCCCTTAGGCGGTGCCCGTTTTACCCGTGTGTGGTGAATCCAGGGCTTAATTCCCATCAGCTTCAGGGAGGAATGCGTTGTCAACAGGACATTGTAGGGACTGGTCCATTGTTCAGACAGCTGCTGTTCAGGACCTTGGCTCTTCCAGGTCTTTAGTAGGACCTGGTCCCCTGGCTGGAATGGGTGCAGGGGCTCATCAGAGGGGTAGACAGACCTGCGATGAGCAAACTTGTGCAAAATGGTTAGTGTCTGCCCTAAATGCTGTACATATTGCTTAATTCGTGCCTCGTGCTCCAAATCCAGAGGGCGTATACCTAAAACAGAAATTCAGAGGGGTTTCCCATACACTATTTCAAAAGGACTCAGTTTAAACCCGCTTCTGGGTGCCACTCTGATTCCGAGCAAAGCAATGGGGAGTGCCTGGTCCCATTTTAAAAGTGTTTCCTGGCATATTTTGCCAAGGTCTTCTTTATGGTGTGATTCATTTTCTCAGTCTTTCCTGTGGACTGAGGTCTCCAAGATGCATGCAATTTCCATTGTATCTGCAATGCCTGTCCAAACTTCCGGGAGATTTCTGAAGTGAACAATGATCCATTGTCACTTTGAATGCTCTGGGGAAGTCCAAACCTGGGAATTATTTCTTTAAGCAACAGTTTTGCCACCTCAGTTGCCTTTTCAGTCCTGGTGGGGTATACCCCTTTGGATGGGGTATACCCATCCAAAAAAAGTATCCACGAAGGCCAATAAGAATCTGAAATTTCCCTTTGTTTTAGGCATTTGTGCAAAGTCCACCTGCCAGTCCTCGAATGGGCACATCCCTTTGTATTGTACTCCCTTTTCTGTGGGAACACACTCTGTCGTAGCATTGTTTTTGGCACATATCTGATGTGCTTGGCTGATCCTGTGGACAGTCTTTTGCAAACAAGGGCCTTTCAGATGTGGTCTAATGAAGTCCATTAGAGCATCTCTTCCATAGTGGGTCCCTTAATGTAGGTGCTTGAGGATGGGATACACCAGAACCTCAGGGAGTAGAATCATAATTGACCTTCCACGTAGAATTGGTATCAGTGTTAGTGAATCCCCATTCACGGCCCGCTCCTCATCCTGTTCTATGTAATGAGGTTTAAACTCCGATAAGTCCAGATGGGGAACCAGAGCTGCTAGGCGTGGCAGCTCCTTGGCTGCCTGTCTTACTGCTTTATCAGCAACTTGGTTTCCCTGACTGGTTTGGC
Source organism: Trachops cirrhosus (assembly GCA_028533065.1). Lineage (NCBI taxonomy): Eukaryota > Metazoa > Chordata > Mammalia > Chiroptera > Phyllostomidae > Trachops > Trachops cirrhosus. The sequence continues at coordinate 95,549,726 of CM052540.1, forward strand.
ACCCATCCCTCTGGTGTCCTGGGCAGTGCATTATAGCAACCCCGTCCGGTACATTCACTGTCTCTAGCAACTGTAAAATCACTTCCGCGTGTTTAACATCCTTGTTCCCTGAGGTTAAAAGTCCTCTCTCTTTCCATATTGCTCCGTGGGCATGGACTATCATGAAGGCATACTTGGAATCTGTATATATGTTAACTTTCTTTCCTTGGGACAGCAGTAAGGTTCTAGTGAGGGCTATTAGTTCAGCCTTTTGCGCTGAGGTTCCTGGCGTAAGGGCCTGGGTTTCTATTACCTTGTCTGCTGTGGCCATTGCATACCCAGCTTGTCACTAGCCATTGTCCATGAAGCTCCTCCCATCTGTACAGCTTCCAGTCTGGTGACACCAGCGGCTGGTCCATCAGGTCTGACCTGCTAGAATAAACTTGATCCATTATTTCCAAGCATTCATGCTGAAGGGCAGAGTTCCCCTTCATATCTGGGAGTAGGGTGGGTGGGTTCAGGGTTGTGGTGATCTACACGGTAACATTTGGATTATCCAGCAAAATGGCCTGGTATTTCCCCATATGCCCTGCTGTCAGCCAATATCCTCCTCTCTGTTCTATCAGAGTCAGAACCTGATATGGCACCAACACTGTAGTAGGTTGTCCCAAGGTAAACCTCAACTTCCTGTAAGATGTCACAGGTGGCTGCTACTGCTCGGAGGCATGGTGGCCATCCTTTCGTTGTGTGGTCCAGCTTCTTTGAGAGATAGGCTATGGACGGGGGGATATTTCCCAGGGTCTGGGTTAGTACCCCCAGTCCTATCCCCTGCCTTTCGTGAATATACAATTTGAAAGGCTTCTGTAAGTCCGGCAGTCCTAATGCCGGGGCTGAAGCCAGCTTCTCCTTCAAAGTATCAAATACTACCTGACAATCCCCTGTCCATTCTAGGGGTTCAGAGTCCAGTCCTTTTAGGGAAATATACAGTGGATTTGCTGTGAGTCCAAAGTTTGGAATCCAAACCAGACAAAACCCAGTAATTCCCAAGAACCCACGAAACTGCCTTCGATTTTCTGGGATTTTTAGTGTAGTAATGGCTTGCTTTCTATCTGCCATCAGACTCCTGGTGCCTTGTTTCAGTTGAAATCCCAGATATGCCACTTCCTGTTTGCAAATTTGGGCCTTATGAGGTGACCCTTTTTATCCTCTCTTTGCCAAATGATTTAGGACTGTGATGGTGTTGTGCAAACAGTCCTCGTAGTTGCTGCTGGCTATTAACAGGTCATCCACATATTGCAAAAGAACTCCTGATCTCAGCTGAACATCCCTTAAGTCTTTTGCCAGTACTTCCCCAAATACAGTCAGGGAGTTCTTAAATCCTTGTGGCAACATGGTCCAGCAGTATTGGAGCGTGGCTTTAGTCTCTGGGTTCTGCCACTCAAAAACAAACAGTTGCTGAGCCCACTCATCTATTGGGATGCAGAAAAAGTATCCTTCAAGTCCAGGGCTGAAGACCATTTGCCATCCCCAGGCACCATAGTCAACAGGGTGTAAGGGTTAGGCACAGTAGGTGAATGTCTTGGACAATGTCACGATGGCCCAGAGATCTTGTGCAAACTGGTACTTATCTGAGCGTGGCTTTTTGACTGGCAAAATGTGAGTGTTGTACGGTGACCAGCAAGGCTGAATTAATCCTGATTTCAAAAACTTCTGCAACACTGGCTGGATCCCCCCTAAAGCCTCCTTTTTGAGGGGATACTGCTTCTTTCGTGGGACCCCCACCCCTTCTTTTAGATTTATCTTTATGGGTTGCACTTTACCTATTTTACCTGGAGTTCCGTCAGCCAAAACAGTTCAATTGACCTGTTCGCAGATCTCAGGTGGGAAGGGTTCACCTCTAGGGCCTCCAGGACAGGTCAGGGAAACCTGCAACCGGAGGGCATTTTCCAGCGGGACTTCCACGCACAGCTGTTGTCACTTGGGGGAAAAGGTTGTTTGTGCATGCAGTTTACACAGCAAATCTCGGCCCAGCAATGGAATGGGACAATCAGGCATATACAAAAAACTGTGTGTAAGCTTTTGCCCCCCAAGCTGGCATTCCAGAGGTTGCAGGAATGTGTTTTTGTACCTGGCCAGACACACCAGTAACCATTACTTCATTTGAGTCTTTTCCAGTCAACTTTGTGTTCAGCACTGAGTGTGTGGCTCCCGTATCTACAAGAAAGTCCATTGGCTTGTTCCCCACAGTCAACCGTACTGGGGGCTCCTGTGGGGAAATGGTGATGGGTCGGGAGATGCCCAGTGGAGCCCCTGGGCCTCCTCATTCATTGTCACCCTCCATTTCCTGCTTTACCGTCATTCGACCTGGATTCTTACTCTTACTTTCCCTTTTGTGATGTGGGCACTCATCCCTCTGGTGACCCTCCTCCTTGCAAAAGGCACATTGATTAATGCTTATTGTGCCTTTCTTCTTCTCCTTAGGGCCCCTTTGCCATCAGCACAGTGGCAAGCACCTGATAAGTTTCCTTTCTCTGGCCAAGGGTCCTGCTTTTTTTGGTTTCCCTGGGCTAACTCCAAAAACACTGTGGCCCGTTTTGCCTTCCCAGCTTCCTGGGCATTGTAGACTTTAAATGCTATGTCTACTAACTGGGAGGAGCTCATTCCCAGTACTCCGTCTACACGCTGAAGTTTGTTCCTGGTATCCGGAGCACTCTGTCCAGTAAAAGTCATGTTTACCATCCTCACGTTTTCTGGTGCCTCTGGATCAACATCAGTGTACTTCCTATATGCCTGATATATCTTTTCTAGAAATTCAGAAGGATCCTCGTCTGGCTTCTGCTGGAGAGTCTGTATCAAATTCAGGCTCCTCTGCTTGGGCGCTCCTTTCCTAAGCCCTTCCAATATGCACCTTCTGTAGTGTTTCAAAGAGGCTAAGTCACCTCTGCTATTCAGGTCCCACTTAGGGTCCACCCACGAAATTGCCTCAACTGGGTTAAGGATCCCCAGGTGTCCTCATCGCGGAGACACTGGACCTCCTGATCAGCCCTATTAGAACCAACTGTCTTTCATCTGCCATTAGCAAAATGTTCAGGAGGGCCTCTATGTCTGCCCAGTTTGGGTGGTGAGTGGCAAAAATAGAGGCAATACGATCTGCCATCTTCTGAGGATCATTCCAATATGAGGGGTTGGAATTCCTCCAGTTTAGTAAGTCCGAAGTGGAGAATGGAGAATGGGCCCAATAGTAGCCAGCAGCCTGGCCTTCCTCATTTACTCTGCCCATTGGGTATTGCCTCAAAGGGTATTGGCTGGCTACACCTTTGAAGTGCCCCCCCTTATAGGAGGTGCCCTGGCAAGTTGGAGGGGGGTGGGCAGCGAGACGCATTCCTCAGCCCATGGCAGTGGGGCAGTTGGCTTTGTTGTCTCTGCTTCAGGGTCAGTTACGGGAGGAGACAGTACTGAGGTGGCTCCCACCACCTTCGGAGGGGGAGGTACCACGGCAGTGGCTGTTGTCATCACCTGTGAAGCCCAGGGTATAGAAACCTCCACCACCTGTGAGGGTGGCAGCTCCATGGAGGCCCCTCCCATCTGCACAGGGACTGATGTCCTGCAGGCCCCTCCCACCTGGGAAGGCGGGGGCACCATAGAGACACCTCCCACCTGCAGGGGGTGGAGCCCCAGAGGCTCCACTCTGCAGAGGAAGCCAGGCCCCTGCCATCTGTGAGGGAGGTAGTGCTGTGGAGATGCCCCCCCCAGGGGGTGGGGTGCTGAGGCCTGTGTCCCCAGAGGAGGCAATGTACAGGCCTCGCTCACCTGTGATGGCAGGGGTCCTGGGACTCTGGTCTGGGGAGCCAGTGAGGCCTCGAAGGCCCCTCCCATGTGGGAAGGTGGGGGGTGCAGTGCAGACCTGCAGAGGGTGCTAATATGTGGTAGAGATGTCTCCTACCTGCAGGGGGGAGGGAGCTGTGGCGGGTCCCAGCTCCCGAGAAGGTAGCAGCACTACAGAAGTTCCCTCTGCCTGAGAGCACCCATTCCCTGGGTTCAGAGCATTAATGAGGTTTATTTCCTCATTCTCTCCTCCTGTGTTCTACTATCAGGGAGGGGTCCTGAGACCACTTTTCCTTTCTGGACCATTACACAGTTCTGTCTCTGGCATAAGGCTATTGTGCAATATTATAAATACATTAAGATAGTGGAGTTCTTCTGATAGTTCATGCTGCCAGCGATGCTGTTTCAATCTCGTAATGATGCAGTAACTCGAACCATTCATGGGCCACCTCATCTCATCACTCAAAACATAAGTAGGCCACACCGTCAATAACTCCTTACACAAGGGATTCTTGTACATCGACTTAGAACAGTAGCTCTCCCAATCCCTTAGAGTTCTACCCAGTGGGCTCCACTTAGGGACCAGCTCAGAACTACTCATACTGTTCCAACAAAGCATGCAAAAATTCAGAGCAAGGATACAGATGGCATAAATACTGGGTTTTTCCCCAGCTATTGCCCACCATTCCAACTCCATTATTCCAAAAGAGTACTCAGAAACCAAGTTTTCAACCAAAACACTTTCACATCTCTGCTCCCTCCCCGTTTCATTTCCTTTTCACCTTTCCAAGCATGATTAGGTGGCTGATGCCCTCAGGAGGAGTGCAGAGAAACTCTCAGAGACTGGGAAAATTCCGAAGTCTCACTCTCTCAAACCTGAGGGGGTCAGTCTGCCACAGGCAATTATTAGCCCACCAATGGATGCCAAAAACTGTTACAGAACAGACCCAAGGGGGGTGTACGATATACTGTTACTGAAAGGACCCCCCAGTGGGTTCGCTATGCCTGCCGCCAGAGGAAAGACGTCACCCTGTTACACTGGGGCCCAGCCTGATACACACTGGGGGCCAGGCAGAGAGTCCCTCCCTTGAGCAGAAGGTTCTAGCATCTGGGTTACACATACTGAAGATCTCCAGGGCTAAACAAATAGCTAAGGATCTACTGCTCTCTCCTAAATGTTCAGAAAGTTCTCATTAGCTTCTCATTTTGCCCAAAAGGCCCTGGGAGTTTGTGTGAGAGATCCATATAGCTATACAGAATAAACAAAAATGGGTTAGGGTTGCCATCATGGATCAAAGACTGAGATGTACAAATATCACCACAGTTATCCCCCAGAACCAAATATACACGTGGTACATGTACATGTACAGTTACTGTTACAGAACACAGGGGGCCAAGGGGGGCTGAGGGCAATATACTATTACCGAAAGGAGTCCCCAGGTTCGTTATGTCTGCTGCCTTATAGGAAAGGCATCTCTCAATGCCAGAGATACGTGAAAAGGAAAGGAAATGTTTATTTAATGCTGTACAGACTAAAAGTAGTGACCTAATGTCTTCACCAAAATCCCAAAGTCCCTTAAAATGCCCACAAACACACACAGTTCTTCCTTCCCCCTTTGCACAGTCTGGGGTACCATATCTCAGGAAAAGAAATAGAAGTCTGTGACTCAGGCAGACCCTGGTTCTTCCCAGCAATCCGTGTTGCCTGGTAGGCCTCCCTCAGTTCCCAGCACCATCAGCTGTGTCGCCGAGATCTCTGCTAAAACCGGGTGGTAGTTCCCCCTACTAATGCTGCAGGGGTCCCCACTCTGGCAAAGCCGCGTGGTTCTCCCCGCAATGGCTGCCAAGTCTCGGTTTAAATCCTCGCACCAATCTTCCTCTGCAGCCCCATTTCCCACTCCTCCCACCATCGGCTACACTTGCCGCATGGCCCCAAGTCCTGGAATCAGTCATCACCAAGCTCTCACACAGGCGCTGTAACTCGGGGGACCTGCCCCCCAGTTACATCTTGGTGGAGAAGTTACTTCCACGCCCCTGGCTCAGAGCATGGCCACAGCTATTTAACATATCTGTGAAACCAGTTACAAGTTATAGATGTGTTAAATAACCACACCAGAGGTTAGCTGCAAAGCCCTGTTGCTATGCAAAACAGCTCTCAATGGCCCTGCTCCATTTGTCCCTTCCCCCAGCGCACACCTGTGTGGGGGGGAGAGTTAGGACATCCTAATATTTCCTGGACACCTCGAGTTCTGGGCCCCATTCCAAATCCCTATCTGGGGCCCCCTCTTGGCTGCACCCTGTAACATTACTGCAAAAGAAGATAGGCTTTCCAATGGTGAAAAAGAAAATCATCCCTAAAACCATAAATCACCTTAATATGACTGATTTTACTTTTTTTTTAATAGGCTGTTTTTAAAGCAATTTCAAGTCCATCGCAATACTGAGGGGACTGAGGTACAGAGATTTCCCATGTCCCCCTGACCTCACACATACACATTATCAACATCCCCCATGAGGGTGGCACATTTGTTATAAGTGAGGACCCTACACTGACACATCATTGTCCCCCGAAGTCTACAGCTGACATGAGGGTTCACTCTTCGTGGTGCACATTCTGTGGGTTTGGACAGATGCACACTGACATGGATCCACCATTATAGCATCCCACAGATAATTTCACTGCCCTGTGAGTTCCTTCTTTCCAAAGTAACTAATCCTCATTCATCTTGTCTAAAACCCAATTCCTCTGTCTTTTCAAAACCAGCCTACTCCCCCATCTGAGGGTCTGTCATCTCCCCAGTCACCCAGGCTTGAAATCCTGGGGTGAAAGACAGCCCCACTTGACAGGAGATGCTGTCCTGAGCAACGAATGTCCCAGCCACAGTACTGATGTGACTTATTGTCTGACCACACTTCAAAACTGCTCATTACAACTGTACTAAATATGTCCAAAAGTTCAGTAGGGACATGGAAGATATCTTTTTGAAAACCTACTGAACTACACACTTAAAATGATTAAAAGGGTAAATTTTATATTATATGCTTTTTAGCACAGTTAAAAAGCAGGTTTAAAAAAAAAAAAAAACGAATGAAGCTCCAATGTTACAATGTGGATGAAGCTTGAAGACATTAGGTTAAGCAGAAGAAGCCAGACACAAAAGATTGTATATTGATTATAAGCAATTTTTTCCAAAGGGAAAAAATTCCAAAGGGTATTTATATGAGGTACCTAGGATAGAAAATTTATAGACACAGAAAGTAGATCAGTGATTATTAGGGACTGTGGAGAAGGTAGAGAGGGGAATCATTATTTAAGGGGTACAATGCTTCTGTTTAGGATGATGAAAAAGTTCTACAAATGGACAGAGGTGATGGTTACACAACATTAGAATTTACTCGATGCTACTGAACCATTTATGTAAAATGGTAACTTTTACATTATGTACATTTTACCACAATAAAAAAGAAAAGAAGACTTCCGGGCAAGATGGAGGCATAGGTAAACATACTTTGCCTCCTCGCACAACCAAAAGAAGGGTAGCCACCAATTTAAAAATAAAAAACCAACCAGAACTGCCAGAAAATTGAACTGTATGGAAGTCTGACAACCAAGGCATTAAAAAAGAAATGTTCATTCAGACCAGTAGGAGAGGCAGAGAGGGACAGCCTGGCCAGAGAAGACATGCATGCAGAGAGGTGGCAGCTGGAGGAGCGGGTGGTACCACATTTGCATGCAGAGAAACCCGGAGGAACAACTGGGCAGCGAGACAGACCACTCAACCCAGGGTTCCAGTGCAGAGAAATAAGGCCTCAAAACCTCTGGCAATAAGAATTGTGGGATGGGGGGTTGTGGCAGCTGGAGAAACTCCTAGCCTCACTGGAGAGTTTGTTGGAGAGACCCACAGTGTTCTAGAACATACACAAACTCACTCACTCAGGAATAAGCACCAGAAGGGTCCAATTTGCTTGGGGGTAGTGGGGGAAGTGACTGAAAGTGGGTGGAGAGCCAAGCAAGTGGCATTGTTCCCTCTTGGGCCCCTCCCACACATACAGTGCCACACAGCAATGTTGTGGGTTGCCCCGCCCTGGTGAATACCTAAGGCTCTGCCCCTCACAAAGTAACAGCTGCACCAAGACAAAAAAAATATGGCCCTAATGAAAGAACAGATCAAAGCTCCAAAAATAGAACTAAGTGATGAAGAGAGAGCCAACCTATCAGATGCAGAGTTCAAAACACTGGTAATCAGGATGCTCATAGAAATGGTTGAGTATGGTCGTAAAATAGAGGAAAAGGTGAAGGCTATGCAAAGTGAAATGAAGAGAAATGTACAGGGAACCAATAGTGAAGGGAAGGAAACCGGGACTCAAATCAATGATTTGGGGTGAAAGGAAGAAATAAACATTCAACCAGAACAGAATGAAGAAACAAGAATTTTAAAAAATGAGGAGAGGCTAAGGAACCTCCAGGACAACTTTAGACATTCCAACATCCAAATCATAGGGGTGCCAGAAGGAGAAGAGGAAGACCAAGAAATTGAAAACTTTTTTGAAAAAATAATGAAGGAGAACTTCCTCAATCTGGCAAAGGAAATAGACTTTCAGAGAGTCCAGGAAACTTAGAGAGTCCCAAAGAAATTGGACCCAAGGAAGCACATACCAAGGCACATCATACTTACATTACGCAAGATTAAAGATAAGGAGAGAATTTTAGAAGCAGCAAAAGAAAAGGAGACAGTTACCTACAAAGGAGTGCCCTTAGTATCAGCTGATTTCTCAAAAGAGACCTTACAGGCAAGAAGGGGCTGGAAAGAAGTATTCAAAGTCATGAAAAGCAAGGACCTACATCCAAGATTACTGTATCTAGCAAAGCTATCATGTAGAATGGAAGGGCAGATAAAGTACTTCCCAGATAAGGTCAAGTTAAAGGAGTTCATCATCACCCAGCCCTTATTATATGAAATGTTAAAGGGCCTTATCTAAGAAATAGAAGATCAAAACTATGAACAGTAAAATGACAACAAACTCACAACTACCAACAGCTGAATCTAAAAACAAAAACAAACTACACAAACAACTAGAGCAGACACAGAATCACAGAAATGGAGATCACATGGAGAGTTATCAGTGGGGAGGGGAGAGAGGAGAATGGGGGTAAAGGTACAGGAAATAAGAAGCATAAATGGTAGGTATAAAATAGACAGGGGGAGGTTAAGAATAGTATGGGAAATGGAGAAGCCAAATAACTTATATGTACGACCCATGGACATGAACTAAGGTAAGAGAATGTGGGTAGGAGGGGGTGGAGAGGAATAAAGGAGGAAAAAATGGGACAACTATAATAGCATAATCAATAAAATATATTAAGAAAACAAAAAGAAAAAAAAGGAAAGAAAAGCCAGATTCAAAGAGAGCATCCTGTATAATTCCATTAAAGAGAAGTTCAAAGATAAGAAAAATTGATCTACTAGGTGTGTGAACCTTTCTGTAGGTGTGTGAACCTTGAGAAAGAATACATTTATTCCTGGTGGCTAACTGGGTTCCAATTGACAGAAAGAGAGAGAGAGAGAGAGAGAGAAAGAGAGCGAGCCTAGCTGCTATTTCTACACAGAGGCCTCTCATTCAAACTGTACTTCAGTGAGAAGCCAGGAATGAACCACCTGCCTCTGCACTACATTGCCTGCCTCCATTGTGTCTGCCAACTGAGCCAGCCCTTACAGAGGAGATTCCAGAATCCTATTTCAATCAATAGAACTGAGGCTTTCCTCATCCACTCAGAGCTACACAGCTCCAGCCAACCAGAGAGACTCTATTCTGGCCAATCAGGACAGTGACTTTTGGATCAAAGTGCGAGGATTTGGAGTCCTCACTTGCATGAGAACAGACCAATCAGAGATCAGGGTGGGGGCTTCTATCTATATAACCCAGCCCCCCTCTCTGGGTCTCAGTGTACTCTCTTTCGCTTTCCACTGGACACTAGAGGCTGCTATGCCCGGCTGAGCTGAAACACTGAAGCTGTCTCACCAGAGCAGGCCATGTGTGGGCCAGAGCAGACTAGCACAGAACAAAGCTGAGCAAAGCACAGCGGAGCAGACCAGGGCAGCGAGAAACAGACTGGCAAAAAGCAGAGCTTTCTCGCTAAGGGGGCAAGGCCGGCCCCAGGGCCGCCTTGCAGCCGTGCTGTTTTCATAGTTGTGCTGTATTGCAATTGAGCTGTTTTGCACTGAATAATTTTGTTCTTCACAGGCACCCCAGAGTGGGGATTGTTTTTGGCATTGAATTGGTGCCAAGAAGCATTGGTTGACAGGTGCTAGAAATCAGGAGGGCCTTTGGGAGAAGTAACCATAAGGGAAAAGGAGGGAAATTATATGGATTATGTTTGATTTCTTGATCAGGTGGCATGTTGAGTATATGAAAAGTCATTGCTCTAAATTCTTTTTTTAATATTTTATTTATTTTACTTTTAGAGAGGGGAAAGGAGGGAGAAAGAGAAGGAGAGAATCTAAATTCTTATTTTCACACAAAAATGATTTAATTGATTGCCTCCTGGGTGGCTACAAAATTTCCATTTACACTGAAAATCTCCAAAATAAGCAAGTTTCTTCTGTTGGCAACATTCAATACTACCGATTTTTTAAATACTGAAAACAAAACCAACGACACTGCAGCAGTACACAATTTGCTTTGTGAAAACTGGCCCTGCAGAAAAACAACTGTGTTTTGACGAACGTGAAAGGACAGCAAAGACTCTAATAAGGGGGCAGCTCTGACCCAGACAGACATTTTGGATAGTTTAAGAATTCAGAGGCAGCTCAGAGCCACCCAGGAAAGACCCTATCGTGTGGTTTACGTGCAAAGAACAAAACGGTTTTGAGAAATTCTTGTTGACAAGCACTCAGCCAATTCAAAAATGCTTCCCAAGTATGACATAAGACTTTAGTGGAAACTAAAAGGCTTTTATTCAGGATGGGAGGGTTTATGCAGGAAACACAGGAGAGTCATCAGAAAGGGGGCAGAGAAGACTAGGCAGGCACTCCTCTTGCAAGAACATGGGGGAGGGACTTCGGGTCAAGATGGCAGCATAGGCCAACACAGTGCCCAAATTCTCCCACAACCACGTCACAATGACAACTGAACTATGAAACAACCATCATTCAGAACCACCTGAAGTCTAGCTAAGTAGAAGTCCTACAACTAGAGATTTAAAGAAGAAGCCACACCGAGACTGGTAGAAGGGATGGAGATGCGGAACAGGCTGGTCCCACACCCATGTGTGGCAGATAAAAATTGGGAGGAATACCTTGGGTACAGAGGTTCTCCCTGAGGAGCAGGGCCCCCAGCCCAGGGCTCCAGTGCCAGGAAGAGAGGTCCCCGTAACTTCTGGCTGTGAAAACCAGTGGGGATTGAGGCCTAGTGAGATGGAGGGCTGCTGGAGTCCCAGATGGTTCTTCCTAAAGGGCCTACACACAGACTTACTTGGATTCATTCTCTCTGAGCTCCAGTGCTAGGGCAGAAGCTCAAAAGGCACCAGGGACGTATGGGGAGGAACTGAATTGTCTGACATCAAGGCAAGAACTTGAGGGGCAGCTTTCTGTAAGACAGAAGTGCTGGCAGAGGCCACTCTTCCTTTTCTGAGCCCTTCCCATAGAGAACCGATAGGTGGGCACCATATCTGAGTCCCTGCCCTGGTAGCTGATCATGCAGCTCATCCTCAAGCAGGTGCTGACTAAACTGGTCCCTTTGTTCCAGAATTCAAGGATTGTCTAGTTCCATTTCACCACCAAGGACCTGGAGCCCCTCAAACACTTCTACCGCATCGTGGGCAAGCTTCATGTGATGCATGCACTTCCCCCACATCGTCCCCTGAAAGGTGCACCTACTTATGCTCCTGTACTAGTCTTCATGGGCCTCATCCCCTATGACCAGAACGGCTTCATCAACGGTATCCAGTGGGTCATCATCAACCACAAACAGGTTCAGCAGCACAAGCTGCAGCAGCAGTGTGGGATGGAGCACAGCAGGCACCCCTCATACTGGGCCCCATTCTGAAGGACCAGGCAAGGCCCTCACAGGATCTCCTCCAGCTCTGCCCACCACAGCCTGAGCCTCAGGGCATTCTGGGGGCCTCTGCAGGCATGGCACAGCCCCAGCCCCAGGGTGCTGCCCAGGCCACCCCTAGGCACTGCTCAAGGCCCTCTTAAAGCAGGTCCTAGTTCACCCTCTTCTGGAGCTATCCTTCAGCCTCAGAACCCTGGGGCAAATCCCCAACTGTGGGCTTTCTCTTCAACCCACTGCTGCCCCAGACCAGGATGCCCCACTGCAGACTTCCCTCCATCACCTCCAGCCACCTGCATTGCTGCCCCCACTACACCAAGGCCTGAGGCAGCCCTAGCTAAGGCCCTCCCTTCTGTATCCACTGCCCACCCAGTCCTGGCCTGCACAGCTTCCCCCACCGGCTCCACTGCCAGGTCAGTTGCTGCTGAATGGGGGTCCCCAGGACCTGGTCCCCTGGACCTGTTCCCCCAGCCAGGCCCAGAGTCCAGCATCATGGAGGACAACATCCTCATGGATCTCATCCAAACCCCTGACACTCAATAAAGTTCCTTTTCATACATACATACACATAAATTCAGTGCATAAAAAAATGCTCAACATCACTGTTGTTAGGGAAATACAAATTAAAACCATAAGGAAATACCACTCAACACCTACCAGAATGGCTAAAATCAGAAAAACAACATAAAGTGTTGACAAGGATGTAAAGGAATTGGAATTCTCATACACTGCCAGTGGGAATGCAGAATGGTGCAACCACTTTGGAAACAGTTTGGCAGTTTCTTATAATGTTGAACGTATACTACTATTTGACCCAGCAACTGTCACTCATAGGAATTTAACCAAGAGATATGAAACTTATGTTCCCAAAACAGACTTCATGCAAATTTTATGGCAGCTATATTTCTAATTGCCCCAAACTGGAAATGCCCCAAATGTCCTTCAGTGGGTGAATGAGTAAGTAATCTGAGGCATATCCATATGTGGAAGGCTGAATAATGGCACTCTGGAGGAGACCACATCTCAAAACATGAAACCTATGAATGTTACCAATATGGCAAAAAAAAAAAAAAAAAAAAGACTGCAGATGTGATTGAGGATCTTGAGATGGGGAGATTCATGTGCATCCTTATAAGAGGAAGGCAAGGGGAGATTTAACTCCAGACAGACGTAAAGGGTGGCACTGCGACCCCAAAGGCAGAAACTGGAGTGATGTGGCGTAAGCCAAGAACCAGCAGTGGCTACCTGAGGGTGAACTTGCAAGGAAAGGCTCTCCCCTAACGCATCCAGATGCCCTGTCAATACCTTGATTTTGGCCCAGTGACACTTATGTCGAACTTCTAGCCTCCAGAACTGTGAGAAAGTACATTTCTGTTGCTTTAAACAACCAAGTCTGTGGTAATTTGTTGTAGCAGACATAGGAAATTGATACCCCATACAATGGAACACTATTACACTTAGTGATAGAAAGGAACAAACTACTGAACTCACAACAACATAAATAAATCTCAAATGCATTCTTTCTCTTAAAATCAGGCACAAAATGCTATATGCTGTATGATTTCATTTACTTAACACTTGGTTAAACATTTTTTAACATGCTTAAAAAGGCAAAATTATAGGGATAGATCATCATTTGTTGCCAGGGGTTGGGAGGGGTTTAGTTTACAAAGGGAAGTCTAAAAGAGTTTTGGGAGATGATGGAACTATACTTGAATTTTTTTTTAAAGATTTATTTATTTTTTAGAGAAAGGGGAAGGGAGGGAGAAAGAGAGGAAGAGAAATATCAATGTGTGGTTGCCTCTTGCACACCCCCAACTGGGCACTTGGCCCAAAACCCAGCCATGTACCCTGACTGGAGATTGAACCAGCGACCCTTTGGTTCACAGCCTGGCACTCAATCCACTGAGCCACTCCAGCCAGGGTGGAACTGTGCTTGAATCTTGATTGTGGTGGTGGTTATACTCTATGTATTTGTAAAAGCTCATAGAACTATATATATACCAAAGGGAATATAATTTACTGTGCATAAATTTTTAAATAAATTTTTTAAAAACTTTTGTTTTTAAAAAAAGATCATGAGGAAGTTTCAGGAAAATAATTTTTTTAATTTTATTGATTTTGGCGGGGAGGGACATGGAGCAAGAGAGAGAGAGCAAGAGGGAAACATCGATTTGTTGTTCCACTGTTTCATGCATTCATTGGTTGATTCTTGTATGAACCCTGACCAGGAACCAAACCTGCAACCTTGGGTTGTCAGGACGACACTCTAACCAACTGAGCTACCCAGCCAATGCTAGAGGATGAATTTTAAAAACCTAAATCTGATCAACATCATTCCCTGTCTAACAGTTCCTAAGGGTTCCCCTACCCCCACTCCCCCACACACCCCTGCACTCATAATAAAGTCCTACCAGGAGAGAGCGGCTGGCCTCTGCCTGCCCCTCGGGCCACACCGTTCCCCACTCTCACCTTCCAGCCATGCTGGTCTTTCTTCCCCAGCTTCAGCCTTTGTACATGGTGCTCCTTCCTGCCTGAACACTCTTCTTCCTGCTCTCCACATCCTAGGCTCCTTTAGGTCTCAGAATGGAGATCTCCCTCCAGTGAAGCTCTACCTGGCCACCCTGTCCAGAGTAGGTCCCTGCATTTCAGTCTCCGTCTGGTACCTTAGTCTCTTCATTATTCTCCCATAATTTTATATGATTTAATTATTTTGGTTTCCTATATAACAGTAGAGACTGGGGACCAGTCTGAACGAACAAACAAACACAACAAACACTGACACAGCACTTGCTGTGTGTCACACACTGTTCCCAGCGATGTATGTATTCCGCTCCTTCAACGTTTCAACACTCCCCTAAATGCTATTATTACCCCCATCTTATGGATAAGGACACTGAGGCACAGAGACCTTACATGACTGGCCTAAGGGCACACAGCGAGTTCGTGGTGGAGCCACGGTTTGAACCCAGGCATCTGGCTCCGGAATCCACAGCCTCAACCACTGTGTTACCATGGGTGAATAACTGAGTGAATGAGTGAAAGAATGAATGAATGAAACAACAAAGACAAGACTAAGAGGCTGAAGCAGCAAATGCTATCTAGCGCTGTTCCCTGGTGGATCTTGTGACACCTCATTTCCCCAGCCACCTAAGCTGCAGAGGACAGAGTATGGACAGAACCAGCCAGAAACCTCCTCAGCCCTCTACTTCAGGCTCCTGAGGACCCTCTGCAGGGGGTCCCAGACCTTCCTCCCCAGGAAGCGTCAGCATCTCTTCCTCTACCCATTACTATAGACAGTCAGCGTGCCGGGGGGTCTCCCCCCTTGGCCAAGATGGTGGCAGGGCAGGGGAGTTCTTAAACTGAGCCTGCCAAAATCTACAAACACAAATGGATAGGGCCTGAGCATGCCAAAAGCTAGCAAGATAATTGGAAGTGGGGGGGAAGCCCTCCCCTCCCTATCCCTATTAGAACTGTGGGCTTGAGCAGGAAGTGGGGGAGTGGTCTTTGAGAGCAGAGTCCACCAATCTCCCAGGCTGTGGCCCCTGAATAAACCTTTTTCCTCTTGCACCAGCACCTGCCTCACGAGTTTGGCTCCACTGCGGCAGGCAGCCAGACCCCCATTTGTTCAGTTACACACCCATCCCAACGTGAAGCACACCCATCCCCACCTGCTGTCAATCCTCGGTTGTCACTCCTTCCAGCCACTTGCCTGGGTCTTTCCTGGGCACCATCCATGGCCTCCCAGAACGGCCTTAGCTGGGTGCCCATCTGCAGCCGTTTTCAGACAATGGCTTCTCAATAATACCATTTCTGTCCTCAAAACCACCCCACTGTGCCTCAACTGGTAATCATCACACAGGCCAGCCTGTTTAATCCCTTGGGGGGGAAATGCTTTCCCAAAATGGGGGGAAAGTACATTTCACACCATTTGGTTACGATGCTTTCAGACAATAAAACAAGGCAGGATATTTGGCAGGGATTTTCCTCTGAAGATTCTGGCTCATCTGACCAAGTGCTTTTGGCATTAAAGTAGAATATCAATGGCTAAAACACCATTTCAAAGACTTTTAACCCAATTCATTTCCCTTCCAATCTTCCTCCAGCTCTTTGACGCCTTGGACTCCGGGCACCAAGTTGAACAGGTTTGTGCATAATCATCAAACTCCCAGCTCTGCACACAGGCCCAGCATTCTGCCCATTTGCCCGACCGACCAAGTCCAGATCTGTTTGCCCCCGGCCACACGGAAGGCCCTGGAAGCAAGGTGTGTTCCCGGAGCATTCTGCTGGAGCCAAGTCTGTTTCCCCTCCACTTCTCAAGCGCTTAAAAAACATATCTACATTTTAACATTTCAGAAAAACAAAAATCATTCTAGGATGCTAAATAGATCAATCAAGTGTCGGGAGGGCGTAAATCTTCCTCCCAGACCCTACCCACTCCCAGGGATAGACCAGAAAGGGACTGGAATCAGTACCATCTCTGTAGCCTGGAAACCAAGTGAGCCTCATTTCAGCCTTCTCAGCTACTCCTTCGTCTATCCAGACGACACAGATTTTACTGCGTGCCTGCTGTGTGCCAGGCAAACAGGTGCTGAACACGCAGCGAATAAGACAGCTGTGACCCGACCGGAACCGTCCAGCACAGTAGCCGCCAGCCCCAGGGAGTAGTCAGTGAGCACGTGACATGTGACTGGTGTCACGGGGAAACTTTTCATTTTATGTCATTTTCGTTAAATTTAAATTAAAAACTGGCATCTACTGGAAGACTTTTAAGTATGTTTGAAACAACTAAGTATATGACATTCTACATTTTAGGGACTCTAAATCCAGATTCAATTCTTTGCAGTATGGATGTAGCAACCAAACTGAAACGGCTCCGAGTATAAGGTAAACACTAGATTTCAAAGCATGGAAAATATGCCTCATGAATCTCATTGATGTTGATTATATTGTCCAATGATGTTTTAGGTATATTGGGTGAAGTACAACATATTATTAAAATTAATTTCACCTGCTTGTTTTATACACTTTTTAAATGTGCCTACTAGGAAATTTTAAATTACCTATTGGCTTGCATTGGATAGTGCTGCCCCAGACCATCCTGCAGTAAATAGGCAGCAAATGAAAGTTCATTTCACAGCAGTTCCCTGCCTCAGACAGCTAGCTGTTCAGGGTCCCCCGGCACAGCGCCGAACGCCCCTGCACTCAGGGTTCAGGGAGCCCAGAAGTCAGAGTTCCACCACCCAGGATTCCAGGGGATCTTGGTGGAAGATGGAAGCGAGATGAGGGATCCACCTGTATTTATTCCTTCTTTTCCCCATGAAAGGCAAACCAAGGGAGGCAGCGGAGGCATCTGGCTATAAAAAGAGCTGTTCCGGGTGGATCTGGCCTGCCTTCCTCACCCTGGATGCAACCAGGACAGCAGCAGCTTTTCTTAACGCTGTGAAGTCACTGCGGCCAGAGCCAGAACAGGCCCAGACCCAGGAACCCTGTGGGCGCCAGCACCACCCTTGGCTGAGGGAGCCCCAGACCACCCGCCTCTCTCCAGAGCCGCTCAGAGCAGCCCTGAAAAGACCCTGCTTTCCCAAAGGCTCGGGCTCAGCTGTAGTCCCCTCTCCCGGCTCAGGGGGTAAGAAGGGAAGGAGGGGGCTCCAGGTCAAAGACCCAGCCAATCAGGAGCCTCCAATAAAGTTATTAGCACCCCACCCAGGAGGGAGGAAAGTCCCATCTTTTTTACTTTATTATGCTATTACAGTTGTCCCAATTTTTCCCTCTTTGCAAACAAGTTTTGCCTCTTTAAGCCTTGTGAGTGGAGTGCTCAGAGTAGAAGGTAATACAACCATGGTTGGGGTTTTTGGGGTGTTTTTTTTGTTTTGTTTTTAGATTTGTGTTCTAATGCATGTAACATAAAATTTACCATTTGAACCATTTTTTAAAACATTTATTTTTAGACAGAGCACAGAAGAAGAGAAGGAGGAAGAGAGGGACAGAAACATCAATGTGCAGTTGCCTCTCATGGGCCCCCTACTGGGAACCTGGCCTGCAACCCAGGCATGTGCCCTAACTGGGAATCGAACCTGCGACCCTTTGGTTCACAGGCTGGCGCTCAATCCACTGAGCCACACCAGCCAGGGCTGAACCATTTTAAAGTGGCAATTTTGTGGTATTGAGTACATACATTCACGACCTCGGCAACCATCACCACTGTCTAGTTCTGAAGTCTGATTTTTGGAGTTTTCACCACTGCTCAGGGTGGGCAAAGCCAGGCCTTGGTAATCGACAGCTGCAGGGATTTTCAATGCTCAGGCCCACGGCCACCCTCCTCGACATGTTTGACTATATTTACGTGGGTCTACTTCTGGAGTCTCTATCCTGTTCCACTGATCTGTCTGTTCTTCCGACAACACCACACTCCTGAAGAGTGCAGCATCACACCAAGTCTCGAAGTCAGGCAGTGCCAGCCCTCCAGCTCTGTTCCTCGCCACCAGTACTGGCTGTTCTGGGTCTTTTGCCTTTCCATGTAAACTTTAGAATTCGTGTGTGGATATCTGGAAAAAAACTTTCTGGGATTTTTATTGGGATTGCATTGAATCTATAAATCAAATTGGGAAGAACTGACATCTTGACAATATTGTCTTCTTACCCATGAACTTGGAATCTCTCCATTTAGTTAGTTCTTTGATTTCTTTCATCAGAGTCTTATAGTTTTCTTCATGTAGATCCTGTACCCAGTTTATTAGATTTACACCTAGGTATTTCATTTTGGGGTGATATAATAAATGGTGTGGTGTTTACTTTCAAGTTCCACTTGTCCATCGCCAGTAGACAGGAAAGCAATTGACTTTTGTACATTAACATTATGTCCCACAGCCTTGCTATAACAGTGTAATAGTTTCAGGAGTTTGTTGATTCTTTCATATTTTGTTTTAATTTCTAATTTTTACTTATTGATTTTAGAGAGAGAAAGAGGAACAGAGAGGGAGGGAGGGATATTCTTCATCAGGTTTAGGAAGTTCCCCTCTATTCCTAGCTTACTGAGAGTTTTTGTCATGAAAGGGTGTTAGATTTTGTCAAATGCTTTCCCCCAACCCCACATCTACTGATATGACCGTATGATCTTTCTTCTTTAATCTGTTGGTGTGATGGAGTACACTAATTGATTTTCAAGTGTTAAATGAGCCCTGCATACCTGGGATAAATCCCAGTTGGTTGTGATATATCATTCTTTTTATATATTGCTGGATTCAATTTGCTGATATTTTGCTGAGGAGTTTTGCATCCATGTTCATGAAAGATATCAGCCTATAGTTTTCTTTTCTTATAATGTATCTGGTTTTGGTTGTAGGATAATGCTGGCCTCATAGAATGAGTTAGGATGCATTCTCTCTGCTTCTATCTTCTGGAAGAGATTGAAGAGAATTTGGTATAATTTCTTGCTTAGTGTTCGGTCAAACTCGCTAGTGAACCAATGTGGGACCGGTGCTTCCTGTTCTGGAAGGTCATTTGATTCCATTTCTTTTGGAAGGTTATTTGATTCCATTTCTTTAACAGCCACAGGACTGCTCAGATTTTCTGTTCCTTTTGTGTGAGTTTCAACATAGTACAATATCTTTCAAGGAACTGGTTCATTTCATCTAGGTTATCAGATCTGTAGGCACAAAGCTGTTAATATTACTCTACTATCCCTTTAATGTCCATGGGAAGTGACATCTTCTCTTTCATTTCTGATATCAGTAATTTGTGTCCTTTCTCTTTTTTTCTCAGCCTGGCTAAACGGCACATAAATAAAATTGGTATTTTATTTATCTTTCCCAAAACCAGATTTTGGTTTTGATTCTGATTTCCTGTTTTCAATTTCTTTGGTTTCTGCTCTAACTTTTATTTCTTTTCTTGTGCTTTGCTTTCTTTTTCTAGTTTCTTCAGGTGGAGTCTTAAATTATTGATTTCAGATCTTTTTTTTCTAATACATGCATTCAATACTATAAATTTCCCTGTAAACACAGCTTTTTGCTGAATCCCACAAATTTTGGTGAGTTGTAACTTTATTTTCATTTAGTTCAAAATATTTTTTAACTTCTCTAAAATTTCTTCTTGTGTGTTATTTAGGAGTGTGTTGTTTAATTTCCAAGTATTTTTAGACTTTCCTGTGATCTTTCTATTATTGATTTCCAATTTAATTCAATTATCTCATAGCATACATAGTATGATTTCTATTTCTTGTCATGTATTTTGTATTTGAAATAAAATCTGTTCCCTGTTGATTATTAGTGAGGTTGGAAAAGCCAGAATTTGGGGAGGGTTAGCTCATCTCTCTATTTGTTTAATAGCTGTGTGATCTTAGGAAAGTCAGTAGACCTCTCTGGACTCATTTACTTATTGGCAAAATAAAGGGATTGGGAATTACTGATGAAGTCTTCTGGATCTTTGTTATATTCAAGTGGAAGATAGCAGGACCAGAAAAGAACCAAGTATACATGAGAATTATCACATGATAAAAACAGCATCACGTATAGTTGGAGAAAGGTAGATTATTCAATAAGTGGACGAAACTTATGAGCATGCAAAATGGCACATAAATGGGTTTCCATCGAACTAAGAGAAACTCACCCTCAGACATAAAGAAACACAAAATAAAGCTACCAAGTGTGTTTCTTCACCACTCACATGTACACCTGCCACATGACTCAGCCACTCTACATAGATATTTACTCAAGAGAAAAGAAAGCATATGTCCACGTAGAGACCTGGACATGAATACGCAGAGCAGCTTTGTTTGTAAAGCTCAAAACTGGGGCGGGGAGGGGGATGGTGCAGACAAATACCCATCGACAGGTGAGTGGATAAGCGCATGGCAGTACACCCATACAATGGAAGACTGCTCCGCCATGGAGAGACAAACTGTTGGTGCCCAGTGACATGGATGAGCCTCAAAATGTTTGTTCCGAAAGAGGCGGGGGAGAAGAGTATATTCTGTACATCTCTATTCACATAAAAGTCTAGAAACTAAAAATTCTAGAAAGCAGATCAGTGGTTGCTTAGGTATGAAACAGAGTCTACGTTACAAAGGTGAATAAGGAGACTTTCGCAGTGAGTGTGTTCTTCATCTTGATGGTGGTGATGGTTTCACAGGTACAAATGCGTCAAATGTATCACATTGCATTCTTTAAATATATACATGTGGTTTGCTCTTTGTCAATACCCCTCAATAAAACTTTTTTTTTACTTACCATGTGATATATCCTGTTCATCTATCAGACTGACATTGATGAAAACCTCGTGAGAAAACCATCTTCTGGCTATACACACTCTATGGTGAGGCAACCTTCACACAAGCTCTGAGGAGAAAATTTAGCAGTGAGAAAATTTAATGTGCACTTAACCTTCTGACCCATTTCTAGAAGAGATGCTACTTTTAGGAATTTGCCTACATTGGTTTTCTATTGCTGTCATAACACGTTACCACGAGCTGAGCCGCTTAAAACACCACCATTTATTATCTCACATTTCTGGAGGGCAGGAGGCCAGGTGCCACGGGGCCCAGCTGGATCCTCTGCGTGGGGCCTCACAGGCTGAGATCTGGCTGCTACTGGTTCCTGGGAGATCCTTCCAGACAGTGCTACCCATTAACAAAAAATACATGTATTTTCTTTCTTCCTCTTGTCTATTCTTTTAACATGTCACACAACATTCTACATCTTGTTTTCTTCACTTAATAATCTGTCATATCTGGTCTGTCCTTCTCCAGCTGCATACGACTCCACTGCGTGGCTATGGGTGTCATTTACATAACCCGCCAAGGCTGCGTTCCTTTCTGGAGGCTCTGGGAAGGAATCTGCTTCCAAGTTCATTCAGGTTGCTGGCTGAACTCAGTTCCTGGTGAGTGGAAATGAGGTCCCTGTTTCCAGCTGGGAGCCTGGTTCTGTCCCTATAGGCTGCCCACGCTCTTTCTTACACTTTCTCCTCATGGCCCCTCTTAGGCTTCAGATATTTCCTCCTGCCTCGTCTCTCTGCCTCCAGCCAGTAAAAGTTCTCTGCTTAAAGGGCTCACGTAATAGATTGGGAGTATTCATTTCCTATTGATGCTATAGTAAACTACCACAAACTTTGTGACTTAAAATGACACAGATTTGCCCTGGCTGCTGTGGCTCAATGGACTGGGCACTGGCCTGCAAACCAAAGGGTCGCTGGTTCAATTCCCAGTCAGGGCACATGCCTGGGTTGCAGGCCAGGTCCCCAATTGGGGGTACGTGAGAGGACCTGGTGTTTCTCTCCTTCTCTTTCTCCCTCCCTTCCCTTCTCTCTAAAAATAAACACAATATATTTTAAATGACATAGATTTATTCTCTTACAGTTCTGAAGTCAGAAGTCTGAGCTGAAATCCAGATGTTGGTAGAGCTGACTCCTTCTAGAGGCTCTGGGTGGAGAGAATCTGTTTCCTTGCCTTTCTAGTTTCTACAGGCCCTCTGCTTTCATTGGCTAGTGGTCCCTTCCCCCACTTTATTGTGAATCGCTCTGATCTCTGCTTCTGTCCTCATATCACCTCCTCTAATTTGGAGTGCCACGTCCAACTCCAACCATGTTGTCTGAGCAAAGTCCGGACATGGGGTATATGTCTTCAAAGAAGCATATCCTGGCCTGAAGGACGTGGCATTACTTGGGATCTGTGTTTGGTTTTGTTCTTTCTCCTTTTTGGATTCTATATTTTTA
>CM052540.1:95572788-95714079 GCA_028533065.1 Trachops cirrhosus
TTAAGCATGTAGAAACAGTTACTGTGAAGTCAGAGTTTATAGGACACAGAGAAACATTTTAGACAGAAAAGATAGATAGCTAAGTTAGATATCACAAAGGCCTTATTGCTTCTGCTCAATCTACCGTATACTTTTGCCCTATGAACAATTACTGAAAAATTATAATCATCTGATTTATGACTCTCCTGGTTAGAATAATCTTTGTTCTCTATAACTGAATCTATAGAAACTTTGGTCAAAACAATCTTTGTTTAATATAATTATATCCATGGAAACTTTCATACTTTTCCTGGTTACCTTTGTATTGAGTTTTCTGCTTAACTAATCAGGCGATACACCTACAAATGTTAATCTATGCCAAAAAGGAAAATATAAAATTCCACTTGTACTTGCAATAAACGAATCAGTGCTTCACCTGCCTCTGAGCTGTGTAGTCGCCTGATCTCCACGCGCCGACGCCTTACCCACCTATCGGGACCCCCTGGACTCTGCTGCTGCCGGCCCGCGGCATTGGAGTCCTGCCTCCTTCTTGTGTGAACCACTGTGATGGCACTGGCTCCACCTGGGTAACCCAAGGGGCTCTCCCCATCTAGGGTCCTTACTTAATCACATCTGCTAAGTCCCTTTTACCACGTAAGGAAACAGTCACAGGATCTGGGGAGGAGCATGGATGTTTGGGAGCACATTACTCAGCTTACCATATCGGGTTTACCACCCAATTAACCCAGGATAATCTGCCTATTTTCAGGGACATATACTTAGTCACATCTGCAACATCCCTCCGGCCTCGTGTCATAAGATAGTCAGAGGCTCCAGGGACAAGCATGTAGACGTTTTCGGGGACCGTTCTGCCCACCACATCATCCTACAGTTACACTTGTGGGTTGTGTGCAAAGCACTGAACCCACAGGATTACTCACGTCATTGCCTGTGACAGCCAAGGACTGGAGACCACCATCATATCCTTCAACACAAGGGCTGGTGGGTTACGTAAAGGAGACAGATTCATACCGTGAAGTGGAGTGCAGCTGCAGAAAGACATAAGTCAGATCCGTGCCATTTTCTTACATGACAAAAGGAAGATGCAGAGTGCTGCAGGTTCTATGCCAACATTGTATTAAAAGATGGCAGCAAGAGAGAACATACACGTATTTGCTTGTTAATAAAGAACCCTGTGGAAAGACCTACCAGGAAGTGGTAAGAGGGATTTTGTCTGGGGTGGGGGCGGGGGCAGCAGAGGTGTGAGGGAGAGTCCATTTTTGCTGTAGCATTTGGGGCATGTAATGCTTATTCAAAAGTACAGTGTTTATAAGTGAAAGGGCCGAGAACTCTGGATGTCATAGTAGCAGCTAGAGAAGGGTGAGGACACAGCACTCTCAGGGAAAAGAAACATGCACAGGTGTCTGGACATTTTGCAGGGGGAAGATGGAAGGCAGATAAAGGCTCTGGATGTGAGACTCTTGAAAAGAGAAAGTGTAACATCATCAATAGCAAAGACCACCCGCCTTCCTGGATCCCCCATCACAGGGTCGATTGTGATGCCGAAAGGGCTGTCTGGAGTCAGGGCCCAGGCATTTTATAGTACAACGACCCTGCTCACACCCAGAGTCTGCACAGTCAGGTAAGAACCTGAGCTCACAATCCCCAACTTGCTTTGCCCGGAGGACCTTTAACAACCACCTGGAGTTGAACCTGAGAAAAGGTAGTGACCTCTGCCCCAACCACATTATAGGTAACACAACAATACATAATGGCTACCCTGCTGTCCTCCTTGCCGGTGACCTGGGACGGTAGCCGCCCTTCTCCCAACTCACTGTGCCCTCCACCGTACCCCCTTCTGTAAGTAATATATGTCGTGACTTTGTTTCCTCTTCATGAGTGTATTGAAACTGTACTTCCAAGCAAAACAATGAAATGGGTGTATTATTTTATACCAACTATATATTTTTTTTTTTTACAAAAATGGCCTGGGGTTTTCACTGCCCTAACTGTGGGAGTGACCCACAGACCCCATGTGGGGGGGCCTGTGACTCTTCATTTAGCAGGTCATAATCTGCAGATTCTTTTTTTATCTTCTTTTTAAATGTTTTTTTTATTTTTGAATTACAGTCGACATACATGATATCAGTCTCGGGTGTACAATGCAGTGACTAGACACTTCTATAACTTATGAAGTGACCATCCGGTAAGTCCAGTGCCCGCCTGACACTGTACATAGAACATATTCTTCGTTGAACGTCCCAGCTATAGGCCCCAACACAGACCCATTTCACAACCAAAGCTGTTGTCAGGGGCTCCGCCTCCCCGGCCCGGAGAGCAGGAGCTGAGCCGGTCGGTGAGAGCAGCTGAGGAAAGCCACAAGGACAGGGTGCAGTGGGGCAGGACGGTTTTCTCTGTTGAGGCGACCTGGAAACAAAAGGCTCTGGCAGTTGTATGGATTCTGAGCGGGAGGGGACAGGGGGTAGGAAAAGCTCTGAGTCCTGAGTGGGAATGGTGTCAAGGTTCCCCCTGTCCCCATCCCCCATAAGGAGGCCTCAGCAGATGCACCGCACCTGAAGGAGCCCACTGCCCAAGGCCTCGGACAGAGACCTGGGGATGCAGGTCTGTGAGAGCAAGGCGGCCAGGGGCGCCTGAGCCCTTGGCTGCAATGCACTGGGCTGCCACCAAGCCTGCTGGGGGAGACCAGCTTTTGCCCAGGGGGCTGCTAAGTAGCACCTTGCCTTTATAGGCCTAGGGTTCAGGCCTGAAAAATCACACCTGGTTTTTCGCTAGGAGCTGGAATTCTCAGCTCCCTTCCCCAGGGCCTGCTGGGACCAGACAGTTCATTGCTCTCACCTGGCCCAGACATGGGGTGTCCACACCTCGGGCCTGCCTAGGACAGCCACGCTTCCTGTCTGGTGTCTGGTGTCACCCTAAGTGGCAGCCCCTTTCATTCTCTAAAGTTCCCACCTTTGTTTGCAAATAATAAAAGATCTTAGATGACTACAGAAGAAAATGAGCAATGTTTTTACTAAAATGGCACACAACTCGTTCTTCTTTGAACAGTCAACAATGAGTACCTTTTCTAGAACCATAAATTTCTTAGAATAAGGTCGCCATCCACAGATGAATGGATAAACAAACTGCGGCCTTTCAGCACAATGGATAGACCTCTGACCATAAAAATGAATGAACACTGTATAAGGATGAACCTTGAAAATATTATGCTGACCGAAGAAAACCAGACACGAAAAACCACATACAATATGATTCTATTTATATGAAAGGGCCAGAGCAGACAAATCCCGAGACACAGAAAGTAGATTAGTGGCTGCCTGGGGCTGGGGGAGGTGGGTAGGGTGGGTGGGGGAGACTGGGGAAGGCCTAAAGGTATAGGGTTTCTTTTCGGAGCATTGAAACTGTTGTAATTTTGATTGTGGTGATAGTTGCAGGATTCTGTGAATATGCTAAAAAAAAACACTGAATTGTGCACTTCGAACAAGTGAATTGTCTAGTATGATAATTATGTCTAAATAAAGCCATTACAAAAACAACAATTCTTACCTAAAAGCCTTTGGCCGGTGGCTGTTTAAGGAGGAGATTCTGCATGGAGTCTGAATACATCTCAAGTTGTCAGAGGCCTGCCTGTTCCAGCCTGTCCTCCCCAGTATCTTATCTACTCAGAGACTCAGCAGCCACCTCCCCACCCTCCGCTCTATAACCAACACCTGCTTCCAACCCCACCTCCCCAAACCAAAATACACCTGTCTGACATTCCATTCACACCACAAGGAATGAGCTCACGTGAGGACTACATCCCGGGCCTGAGCAGTTACTTGCACCTGCTTTCAGCGAATGGTGCATTAATCGTGACCCAGGGAGGAAACTCCTCTGCCTAGGTCAGCAAATGCAAGAATCACTCTGTTGGTGGCATTCCCAGGCTAGGCAGGGAGACAGGTGGCACCCTGTGGCCCACCTGTGGAAGGAATGTGGAGGCCTTCAGACGGCCTGCAGAGAGACTTGCTCTTAGGTGCCAGGCCTGCCTCTTGAGGGGTTTCCTAGCTCACACAGGGGCTTGCCTCTAAAAGTTCAAGAGAGCCTGCCCCTGAATGTCCCAGCGTGTTTCAGAGCCTCCCCCTGCATCTGCCCACTTCCCAGCACAGACTCTTTTTTCTACTCCTCACCCGATGACAGGCTTACTGATTTCAGAGAGGGGAAAGGAGGGAGAGAGAGAGAGAAACATCGATCGGTTGCCTCTCCTACCTATCCTGACTGGGGACCAAACCCACAACCTAGTCTTGTGCCCTGACCTGGAATCGAACTTCCAACCTTTCAGTTCACAGGACGACACTCCAACCAACTGAGCCGCACAGGCCAGGGCCCAGCACAGACTTTTAGAATTGGAAGGATCAGCCTGCCTCTTGAGAGAGGAGAGGAACTCGGCCCAGGAAGTTTCAATGACTCATCAGAGCTGAACAGCAGGTCTCAGGTGGCTCAAGTTACCATTCTCGGTGGAACTGCTTTCAGGTCTTTTCCCCCTTAAATCCGACAGCACAACTGCACACCTGCTTGAACCCAGCGCCGTACTAATTCCAGAACGGCAGCACTGAGGTCCAGTCCACAAACTCTATCCCTGATTTTAAAATAGTATCTAATTAGATGTTGCATTCTTTTTTTAAGTTGATTATGTTTTTACAGTTGTCCCATTCCCCCCCTTTATTCCCCTGTGCCCTGCACCACCCCCTCCCTCCAGCACTTCACCCCCTTAGTTCATGTCCATGGGTCATACATAAAAGTTCTTTGGCTTCTTCATTTCCTATACTATTTTTAACCTCCCCCTGTCTATTTTGTACCTGCCATTTATGCTTCTTATTCCCTGTACCTTCTCCCCCATTCTTCCCCTGCCCCCTCCCTGGTGATAACCCTCCGTGTGATCTCCATTTCTGTGATTCTGTGTCTGCTCTAGTTGTTTGCTTAGTTTGTTTTTGTTTTTTTTCAGGTTCAGTTATTGATATTTGTGAGTTTGTTGTCATTTTACTGTTCATATTTTTCATCTTCTTTTTCTTAGCTAAGTCCCTTTAACATTTCATATAATAAGGGCTGGGTGATGATGAACTCCTTGAACTTGACCTTATCTGGGAAGCACTTTATCTGCCCTTCCATTCTAAATGACAGCTTTGCTGGATAGAGCAATCTGGGATGTAGGTCCTTGCCTTTCATGACTTTGAATACTTCTTTCCAGCCCCTTCTTGCCTGCAAGGTTTCTTTTGAGAAATCAGCTGGTAGTCTTATGGGAACTCCTTTGTAGGTAACTGTCTCCTTTTCTCTTACTGCTTTTAAGATTCTCTCCTTATCTTTAATCTTGGGTAATGTAAGTATGATGTGCCTTGGTGTGTTTCTCTTTGGGTCCAATTTCTTTGGGACTATCTGAGCTTCCTGAATTTGTATGTTTATTTCCTTTGCCAGATTGGGGAAGTTCTCCTTTATTATTTTTTTAAATAAGTTTTCAATGTCTTGTTCTTGCTCTTCTCCTTCTGGTACCCCTATGATTTGGATGTTTTAATGTTTAAACTTGTCTCAGACATTCCTTAGCCTCTCTTCATATTTTAGAATTCTTGTTTCTTCATTCTGTTCTGGTTGAATGTTTATTTCTTCCTTCCACTCCAAATAATTGATTTAAGTCCCTGTTTCCTTCCCTTTGCTATTGGTCCCCTGTCTATTTTGCTTTATTTCACTTTTCATAGCCTTCACATCTTCCTTTATTTTGTGGCCATACTCAGTCATTTCTGGGAGCATCCTGATTACCAGTGTTTTGAAGTCTGCATCTGATAGGCTATATCCTCGTTGTTTGGTTCTTTTTCTGAAGTTTTGATCTGTTCTTTCTTTTGGGCCATATTACTTTGTCTCAGTCCACCTGTTATGTTGTAAGGGGGTGGAGCCTTAGGTATCTGCCAGCATGGGGCAACCCACGTTGCCTCGTGGTGGTGCTGTTGTGGGGGAGGGGTCCAAGAGGGAACAATGCCACTTGCTTGGCTCTCGACCTACTTTCAGTCACTTCCCTGCTACCCACAAGAGAGTTATGCCTTTCTAGTGCTGATTCCCAGGTGGATGGGTTTGTGTACATTCTAGCACCCCGTGGGCTCTCCTGTGAGACTGGGAGTTTCTCCCACCATTGTGACCCCACAGGTTTTTACAGCCAGAGGTTTTGAGGCTTTATTTCCCCACACTGGAACCCTGGGTTGCACAGTCTGCCTCGATCCCCGGTTGTTCCTCCTGGTTTATCCGCACGCGAATGTGGGACTGCCCAGTCTGCCAGCTGCAGCCTTGCCCTGCATCCTCCACACCCCTGCTGCCCATCTCCACCCCTCCTACCAGTCTGGATGGATGTTTCTTCTTCAACTCCTCAGTTGTTGGACTTCCATACAATTTGGTTTTCTAGCAGTTTTGGTTGTTTTTTGTTTTTAAATTTGTTCTTATCCTTCTTTTGGTTGTGCGAGGAAGTGAAGCGTATCTACCTGTGCCTCCATCTTGGCCGGACAGGTGTTTCATTCGTATTGTGCTTGTTAATGGTTACAACCTTGATTGAATATCCACTCAGATTTACACTGCATTCACAATTCAGTCTGCCCCCACTTTACTGTCACAGTAAATCACAGAAACTGGCACATATTCGTATTAAGGTGAAACTCGCCAAACATAAAAATTAACCATTTCAAAGTATGCTATTCAGCAGCATTTAGTACATTCACAATGTTGTGTGACTTCCTTTGCCTAGATCTGAAACATTTTCATCTCCCTCAAAAGAGGCGCTGTGTGGAGTAAGCAGTCACTCCCCTTTCCCTCCTCCCCACAGCGCCTGGCTACCACCAATCTGCTTTCTGTGTCTGTGGATTCATCTCTTCTGGGTAAATGGAATCTTACAACGTGTAGCCTTTGTGACTGGCTTCTTTCACTTAGCACCATGCTTTCAAGGTTCATCCACGCTGCAGTAAGTATCAGTGCTTCATTCCTTTTCATAGAAATTAGCATATTTTACATTTTAACCACATGATATATGTTTGCTTCAACCCACATATTTAGCCCAGGGGTTCTCAAATGCGGTGACCTTGACCCCTGAGCATATTTAGGAATGTCTGAAGACATTTTTGGTTGTCACAGCTGAGGCACGTGGCATCTGGTGAGTAGAGGCCAAGGACACTGCTCAGCAATGCACAGGACAGCCCTCAGCACAGCAATGACCTGGACCAGGTGCCAATAGTGCTAGGTCAGGATTCCACTTGGCCCAGCCCTCCCTTCCTTCACTCCAGCTGCTCTGGTCCCAGACCACATGGAGCAGCATTTCTTAAACTTGCCTGCCCATAGGAATCACCTGGGTGCTCTCAAAAACAAACAAACAAAAGTGTATTTCTGGGCTCCCTCCCAGGCCTTCTAAATGTGAATCTCCGTGAGGGGAATGCTCCAAATCTGTATTTTAATGAGCCCAAGGTGTATTTTAGAACCAGAAGGAGTCATTCTGCTACAGATTGCTCAGTAGGCCCAGGCTTTTTTTTTTTACTCAGTGTCTCTGTTACTTCATCTGGAAAATGTTCTGGTGATGTTTTTCTTCTCCATCTGGAAAAGTTCTTGGCAGGATTGGTGAAGACAGTATTCAAGGAAGTGTTTTTTCACAAGATAACCTAATCACAACATGCAAAGCAATCCTAAACTGATAAAGTTCTTGCTCAGATTTCCCAAGAGCAAAGGGCCTAATTCTATCTGCTGCTCTGTCCCCAGAGCACGTTACACACCCAAAAACGCATTTCTGAAGCATAGAGGCATGATTGATCCTATCACCGCGAGAGGGCCCTGCAACCAAAACCAGACACCAGGGTCTGCAACCTGGGGACAAGCTGCAGCCACGTGCTGATGTCCCTGGGTGCCCCCTCCATAAAAAAACATTTCAAAAGTGTATTTTAAGACAGCATTGATAGAAAGAAGAATGTACTCCAGATTGAATTTATGATTATAAATTCATTATTATTTTATGCAGGCTTTTCCCTTCTGATCAAAAAATGAAATAAAAGCATTTCCCTGGGCCCCTAAAAGTATCATGGGCCCTAGGCACTTTGCCGGCTGTGCCCAACGAGAGGCTGGCCCAAGGCAGATGGTTCCCTAGGCGATTCTGACTCATTGCTCTGAGGTGTGGCCCAGCACGAGGTTCCTAAATGCTCCCCCAGGGGATTCTGAGTGCAGCCCAGGCTGAGAGCAATCACCAGCCCCAGTCCTACTGCAGGGAATTCAACTAGAACTGGAATTTCCCAACTGAAATCACCTGCCTGAAGCCTAACACAGGTAGTGATCCACACGGTGGTGAGGCCAGGCATGTCTTCGTCCAACCCCCCAAAGGGTACTCCAAACAGTTTGAGTATCGTAACTGGGAGGACCAATCCCGTGCGTCCTCTAGTCCCCTAGATCAGCCAGGTGACAGTAATCCCCTTGCTGGCGTGGCTGGCCTGACAGTCCTTGCAGGGCTCCCAAGCTGGAGGTCTGAAGGCGCATTTAGGAGGCTGGGGGCAGTGTATGGGGGAGGGCAAACCCCAGACACACAAATGCAGAGCCAGTTGCTCATGGCGGCTAAGACATCCAGAGCCCCCCACACACCACAGACACCTAGGACCTCCCCTAGTGCCCGACACACACACACATGCACACACACCCAGACCCCTGCCCCTTCACAGAGGTGCACACTCACACATGCATGCACACAGGCAAGGTAGTCAGTCACTGATAAAGGCCTGAGTTGATCTAAGATGGCAAGACAGAGGGTGGGGTGAAGATAAAACAAGGAGGGAGTTAGAAAAACAACAAAGCAGCCCTGACCTGTGTCGCTGTTGGTTGGGTGTCACCCAAAGGTCAAAGGTCGCTGGTTAGATTCCTGGTCATGGCACTAGCCTGGGTTACAGGTTTGGTCTGCAGACTGGGCGAGAGACAACTGATCTAATTGTTTCTCTCTCACATTGACGTTTCTCTCCCTCTCTTCCCCTCTCTATAAAAATAAATAAAATCTTTTAAAAGAAAAACAACACAGCAGGGCAAGTTAACTGATACAACACACAGAAAAGCTCTCAGCGGAGATGCCAGCTGGTGGAATACTAACAGAGGACCTGTGACCAGAGGACCCCGGGGCTGGGAGCGCGCCGCTGTGCTAAGGTTTCGGGTTTGAGCACATGCCGAAGGCTGGGCCCCCACCCCCGACCTCCCCACCAGCCTTATGATAGGCATTTTGTCTACCACTCTAATTTCAGACATGACAAGAAATGTAAATTATAGCTTAGAAAACTCTCCTAAAGGGCTGTTTGTGTTCTTGCCATATGCTCCCTTCCTGTTCTCACAGCCTAGGACTCACGAGAACAAAGGGGTGGAAACCAACCCATTGAGAGTGGAAATTGTCAAATGTTTCCCACTTTTGCCCGGCCAGGTGGCTCAGCGGGTTGGAGCATAATCCAGTACCCCGAAAGGCTGCCTGTCCGATCCCCGGTTGGGGTGTGTGTGGGAGGCGGCTGATCGTCTCTTTCACAGCCATGTTTCTCTCTCTCTCCCTCCCTTCCTCTCTCAGTAAATACACGTATTTTTAAAAATGTTTCCCACTTTCCCTTTTTCCAATTTCCTTCCTGGGGATGGCAAGATCCGCTCAGGTGAGCCCAGTTTCAGGAGGAGGTCCCACGCTCAGGGGCAGGCATGCAGTCACGCCCTGCAGAAATCCCCTGCTTACTGGAAGCCAGCCTGGCCCTTCCTGCTTATTAAGGAAATTAAAAGGCCTCAAGCC
Organism: Trachops cirrhosus; assembly: GCA_028533065.1. NCBI lineage: Eukaryota > Metazoa > Chordata > Mammalia > Chiroptera > Phyllostomidae > Trachops > Trachops cirrhosus. The sequence continues at coordinate 95,582,573 of CM052540.1, forward strand.
AAAGAAAAGGATCATTTCAAGTGCTGCCACTCCTCCCAAGAACATGGGACTCGGGTGATTCCCCCTGGAGAGGGAGAAACTGCAGATGAAACCGCACGATGAACAGAACAGAAACGAGCGTTCCGCCTACGTCTTTCAGACCCGTCTGGCACCGAATCCTAAGAGCTGCCTCCTCACCAGGAGAAAAGGGCAGAATGATGATAATTTTAAAGGATGAGGGTACTTCATCCAATCTGTACAATATGCTGTTTTCCTGTACATTTCCTCCCTGGTTTGCACCAGTTTATGTTAGATTTTCTTTCTTAACATCTCCCACTCCCCCCTGCCACCAATTCCACGGAGGGGACAGCATCCCCTCTTTGCTGCTCTGTCCCAAGCAGGGTGTACAAGTCAACAGGGCCAGCAGTCACACACCTGAGAACTCTATTTTCGAGCTCATAGCATTTCCTCAAAAGAGGGTCCATGCAGAGGGGCTGAGATACAGCAACCACCCTCCTCATTTTCCAGGCTCAGTGGGAGCCCCAGAAGGATTGAACGGGGGTCAGATGAGTTGAGGCATCAAGGCAGGCCAACCCGAGGGGCAGGTCGTGCTCTGAGTCCAGCTTTGTTACCACCAGGTTGCTCCAAATGGCTCTCGCAGTAGAAGACGACAAAGTTCTATACAGCAGGGCAGTTCCAAGTGGGTAGCCCTTGCTGGACATGGCTTTGCAGTAGGAAATGTTTAAGAAGTAACTAGGTGGTTCCTCAAGAAGTGAAACTAAATTACCACATGACTCAGCAATTCCACCTCCCAAGAATGAAAACACACGGTCACAAAAAAGAAAACAAAAAATGGTAAGCCCGTGGTCACAGCAGCATTAGTTGCAGAAGCCAAAAGGTGGAAGTGATGCAAATACTCACCAGTGAAGCCATAAACAAAATGTGGTGTAAACAATACAATGGAACATTATTCCACCACGAAGAGAAATAAAGCACTGACACCTGCTACATGGATGGGCCTCAGAAACATGACACTCAGTGAAAGATGCCAGAACAACAGGTCACATATCATACAATTCCATTATATGACATATCCAGAACAGGCAAACCCAAAGCAACAGAGGCAATTGGTGGCTGCCAGGTGCTAGAGTAGGATGGAAGGGATGTGACTATATAATGGGTATGGGATTTTAGGTGGGCCGAGGAAAATGTTTTGGACCTTGAAATAGGTGATGGTTGCACAACACTGTGAATGTACTAAATGTTACTGAATTACACATTTTAACATGAGGCGAATTTTAGCTTAAAAAGGAAAAAACAAGAAGCCACCAGAAATGTTGGCAGGGCAGGGCTGAGCCCACTGCTCACCCTCCCCAGGCCGGGCAGGACTGGCGCCCAGGCTGCAGACACCTCAGACTCAGCTGGAGCCCGTCAATGAGAAGCAACGTGAAAGCCACAGCTAGACAGTGCGCCAGACCAGATGTTGCCCTGGCGCCCTCTCTGCACTGTGACCCCCAACACATACACAACCATAAAACTGCAGGTTTCAAAGCTCTACTGTGCCCTGTCTGTGATGACACTGGGGGACTGGACACACACGCTAACTTGATTTTGCCCATTTGGGAAACCGGGTACGAGATCACGTGACAAAATGCAGTGCTAAGAGCTTTACAAGTCCTTGAATGTGTGTTTATCCAGACAATGGAATATCATTCAGCACTAAAAAGGAATGAGTTATCAAGCCAGGAGGAGACTTAAGTGTAGATGGCTAAGTGGCCGTCAGTCAGAAAGGCTCCACACTGTACGATCCCCAGTGCATGACGCTCTGGGAAAGGCAGAACTGTGGGGACGGTGAGAAGGTCAGAGGTTGCAGCTCTGGGGGAGGGAGGATAGAGATGCAGCAGACGCCTTTCAGGGCAGTGAAACTGCTCTGCATGATACTACAGCAGTGGACACGTGTCATTACACACTCGTCCAAGCCCACAGAGTATCCAACACCATGAGTGAGCCACAATGTGAACTATGGACTCTGGGTGACAATGGCGTAGCAATGTCATCTCGCCAACTGCTCCAAATGAGTCACTCTGGGAGGATGTTGATAATGGGGCATCCGGGCCTGGGGGGTGTATGGGAACTTTCTTCTCGATTTTGCTGTAAACTTAAAACTGCTCTAAAAACATTCATTTTTAGAGAAAAAAGGATACTCAAGTGTGTGAACATTTTCCTCATACTACAGACAGCAGTCACAAGACAGATAAACGCACCAGACTGTATACTTGGCCATGAAGTGTTTTGTTTTTTAAAATCTTTCTGAGCCTGAGAATCTTCCTTCTTTAAAATTCTTAGTCTAAAAATCTCCCTTCTCTTTCCTCGCCCTCACTGGGTCTACTTGAAATTCACTCATAAGCCTAGGAAAACAGACGACTCATTGTAAACATCTGAGTCACAAATGCAGGAGATAACTTTAATAGGCTCCAAAATGCAAATCAGAATTTTGTTAAGTAAAATTCCAATGTCCACACTTAACTCCTAATGGAGATCTTTGAGCCCAGAAGTCAGAGAAGGACTTTAACACCCAAACGCAAGAGGCCGTCGCTGGGGAGAAGCCCAAGAGGCCAGACTGTGTGTGTGTGTACTAAGCCACACTGATAAAGAATTTAGTGCCTGTTGGAATTGGTCTCGATAGCAACCAGGAAGCCAGTGGTCCCAGAAAAAACATTTTCACAGGTAGTGTTGAGTCAGCCAGGAATCAGTCATGTGCTTAAAGTTGGTTTAACAGATGAAATAATGGAATAGTTTTTGTTAACAAGACACAAACCAACACTTACGTATAAGGTTACCTCGCCTAGATGAACTAACAGTGTGTAAGAAATACAGACATTTGTGGTTTGAAATTGGTAGAAATCTTCTTTGAGGTCAGGGATATATAAAGTACTTTCATTAATTGAATGTGATTCAGTGTTTGCAACAAACTAACTCCAAAACCCCCAACAAACAGTGGTAGAACAAAAGAGCCTTTAATTCATACAAACCTGTACAAAAGCCTGTACTTGGAACAATGAAATGGAATGTCCAATAAATGCTCATGTGAACCCAGTTTCAAGAGGGGTCTCCAGGCATCTGACATTACTTTATAATTTCCACAGCATATTTGGTGGTCCTGGAAACACAGCTCTTGTTTTGAAGACTTTACACATGTAATTAGCAACAACCTGAGAACCCTTACATACCACCATCTGAACAAAACTGCTACCTGTGCATGGCTTTTGGTTTTGGCAAATGAAAGAAAAACACGTGATCAAAATTCAGATTTTCTCAAGACCGTAAGACAGGGCTTACATGACAACGTGAGCCACAGCACGATGTTACTTTCCTACGCCTTCCCAAATAAAGATGTATCACCGGGCAGAAATGCGGAGGATGACGTTCATATTCCCGGTGCAGTGACAGCGCTCTCCTCCTAGCATCTCACCGCCACCCCGATCAATTAACAAAGCATGTTTTGTTTGGAGGATGAATGGGGACGGCTTTCTTCTGTGCATTTTATTAAAACTTGAAAGCTATGGCTGGCTGCCACCGATGGCGCCCGTTGAGCTCCAACAGCCTAATGTTCCGATCTGACTCACCAGCAGCCTGCCCGACTCAACATCGGTCATCTTGACATCGCGAGACATTCAGTAAGTCTGAAGTTTTTATCAGGAAGGATTTTCTACTGTTATGGGGTAAATAAAGGTTCTTTGTAACAACGGCTAGAAACACAAGACCTTTCTTCACACTGTAAGAATTGATAAATAGTTCACCAAATGAACCAAAGACTTTATTTTTTAAAAGCAGATAAACACCAAAGTGCAATGTAGTATCCATATTCGTTGCAAAAAATAATTACTGAAACTTTCAAAATATCGAATGAATAAGCTGAATCAATGGTTATGATTCTAATTTTCAGCCAATATACAGATTTTTGTTCAAGGTCTAGGCTTGACTTCTACATAATGTTATTCACATGCATTCTCTGTGCCTATTTATCATCAAAATGGGGACTCCTGGAAGGCGAGTCCCGCTTTGTCTTGATTTCAAAGAGGACACAGCAGCAACCCAAGAACTCTGGCTTGCTGCTTGAGTCCTAGAAATCATGTCATCCGATGTTATACAACAAATGAGATTTCTGAGAAATAAAATCAGACTTCAGGTTCCTTTGACACAGTTCTGTCCCCAAGCTTTTCAGCACCACGGTACCCGGAAGTGCTCCCACCTGCTCTTCTGTGTCTTTCCACACACACCACCAGGAGCCCAAAAGGGGTCCCACGTTCCCAGTTCCGTCATGAAGGTTTTCCAGAACCACATTAACCCAAGTAAAGGCACTGGATGCAATTGCCCAAGACTGTTTTTGTTAAGGGGGGGGAAATATATATATATATGAGTGCCCTGGCAAATGGGGAAATGATACCAATTATACAGTTTCAGAAAATGGTTCTATAAATCCCTTCTTTCAAAATTGTGTTCAAAGGTGTTTAAGACCAAAAGGCTGTAAAAACTGTTAATATGAATAATTTCTCCACAAGAAAAAGCCCTTCATGGAAACTGGCTGAGGGCCTGGCACAGAGAGCTGAGGGCAGACAGAGCAGTGATGCGATCCAGCCCGTATTTCTGGAATCGTTTACGACCCCATGGATACGGGTCGGGGGGTGTGGGTAGTCCCTCCATGCACGTAAAAACGAATTAAAAAATTAAAGTGAATTTTTGTGCTAGTGAAAAGCCTGCAGTTACAGAACCTGAGGGCCAAGGCCTAAGGCAAGCCTTTTGTCATCAGACGGGAGGACAGACGGACACGATGGTAACGCTAAAGGCTGGCTCGGCCATGTTCAGGCCAAAACAGTCTTGAACATAAGGCAACCTGTGGCTTCTCAGTTGGAGCCCAGCACCAAAAAGGCCCACTGAGGCAAGAAAAGAAGCTGGCAAGGCAAATCACTGGAAGATACTCAGACAGGGCAATGCTCACAGTGAGATGGGATGATGGCCTGGGGTGGCAGGCAGGTAGGACACCCTTGACCCAGCACTCAAGGTAAATGTCTCTGCATGTCCTGTGCATGACTCCAAGCAGCAATTTCTGGGGTTTGGAAGTGTGTTACTTTTGCAATATTTCCCCCCAAAAGAAGACACAAAGGTGGAACCCCTGGAGAGAAGAGACCACCAAGGCGGAATCTCCATCAGGGGTGGGGCTGGCTGAGAGTCGGAGCAGACTCCCTGCCGCACTCGGCTCCCATCAGGCCTGGTTGAGTCCTACAATCGCTTGTAGGTGCCCAGGAGAGCTTTGCAGTTAGGACAGTAATGGTCCACGTCCTGCAGGGCGTCCACACAGAAAGGGATGAAGCAGCAGCCTGCCACGCACCTGGGAGAACAAAAACAGCCACAGGAAGAATATGTTAGTGACTGAAGTAGTCTGGACGGTGGCAACCCAAAGGATACATCAGGCGTCCTAACCCCCCTCCAGAGCCTGCAAATGAGACCTCATTTGGAGAAAGGGTCTTTGCAGATGTAATTAAGGATCTCAAGATGGGGTCATGCTGGATTAGGCAGGTGGGCTCCCCAAACCCAATGACTGGTGTCCTTATAAGAAGAGGGGAGGACACACAGAAATACAGGGGGACGAAAGCCATGTGAAGACAGAAGCAGTGATGCGGCCACAAGCTACAAACATCTGGACAACCAGAAGCTAGAGGAGGCACAGAAGGATTCTCCCCTTAGAGCCCTCAGAGGGAGTGTGGCACCTTAATTTTGGAATGTTCAGCTCCAGAATTGTGAGAAAATAAATTTCTATTGCTTTTAAAGAGCAGGTTTGTGGTAATTTGTTATGGCAGCCACAGGAAACTAATACGCCAACCAATGCCAAGCCTGCTCCCACAGACGGACCGGACCAAGTGCATTTTCAAGTCTTGGTTTTTTGGGAACCTTTCAAAGTCTTAGACTGAGGTTAGTGAACTTCTTTTATAAAGGGCCAGACAGTACATAGTTCACCTGCCATTGTAGTGTGAGAGCAGCCACAGATAATCCATATACAAATGGCGTGACGTGTTCTGATAAAACTTCAGTGGGGCTAGATCAGGCCCTTGGGCTGCAGTTTGGTGACCTGTCTCAGACTGATCACTTTTCCATATGGAGAGGCTGCTTCTTATAGCAACAACCAAATAAAGTTCCCCAAAATAGTGTCCCTTAGCCTATGTAATCAGCAAATACAGGAAGGACCTTCACAAGGCCTGTGGTGTAACAAGAAATAGCCAGTTGTACAAGTGGCAAGGTATCCTGAAAAGAAATGCACAAACATCATTTCCTTTGAGGAAGAAAACAGAGCCCCATGGTTTTCTGAGATTCCCATGGCCAGGAATAAGGTGGCTGCCTTTATCTGTTTGGGAAAAAAATTTAAATTGTGTTTCTTCAAATTTCTCCCAGAACAGAAAGTTATCATCTCTTTCAATATAATACCCTTGGTGCAGACATAAATATTTACACAATCCCCTTGTGGATGCAATAGGGAAAATACTTGGGCTCGTAAAAGAACAAGAAGTTCCGAACAGATGACTATCAACTATTTTAATGTGTGAATTGTTTAGAGCTTCTCTCAGAGTGAGACAAACACTGTTATTTAGGTCATGAAATTCTGTAAGAAAAAGAAATCCCTAGGGTATCACCCTACACAGATGCAAGTGGCCATTATGCTTGTCCCTACACGCAGGGAGTGGTTTGAGCAGATGAGCAAGAAGGAATGATGGGACAGCAGCTCCTGGGCACTGATAGGCTTAAGGGCAGTGCTTCTCCACAGAAGATGATTTCCAGTTAATACGATGGGAAGAGGAGCTACTGGTGTCGAGTGGGTAGAGGCCAGGGGTGCTGCTCAACATCCCGCACGCACAGGACGGCACCCCACAAGACGGAAGTATGTGCTGCAGGTGAGAGGAATGTGGGAGAGCCAGGGGATCCCAATGGACCCCAGACTTACCCGAGCAGGCACAGGCTCCCACAGGAGAGCCAGGTGAGGGCTCCGGCATTATAGGACAGCTGGGTCACAATCATCTTGTTGCAGGAAGGGCAACACATCTGTACCGGGCGGTCGAAGAAGGAAACAGGCTGCTGCACGTAGACCGTCTGCACGGCAACTGATGGAAGGGAAGAGGACAGAGCCCGGTTGGTAACAAGGAAAACGTCTGGTAGGCGGCAGAAAGATGCCGGCAGGATCTTGACAGTGATTTGCACACCCATGTTCACAGCAGCACGTTCACGAGCCAGATGTCCGTCAGTGGGTGAACTGGGCAGCACAGTGCGGTCCATCCATACAGTGGAATAGTATTCAGCCTTTAAAAGGAATGCAGCTCTGACACCTACGACTTGGGTGAACCCTGATGACATCATGCTAAGTGAAATAAGCAGCCACAAAAGGACAAGCACTGTACGATTCCTGTCTATCAGGCACCTAGAGTAGTTCAATTCACAGAGACAGACAGTAGGTGGTGGTCACCAGGGGCTGCAGGGAGGGGAACAGGGAGGTGTTTAACGGAGACAGAGTTTCAGTTTTGCAGGATGGAAAAGTTCTGGAAATGGGTGTTGGCAGTGGTTGCATGACAATGTAAGTGTAATTGATGCCACTGAACTTATACTTGGAAATGCTTAAGACACTGTATATTTAAAAAAATGGGGTGGGGCAGGCCTGAGGCAGCCACCAAAATCTGGGGCAGCCACCATCAGGAAGCCCCTCAGGGGCCAGGACCTCTTTGCCAGCGTGGATTCCTCAACTCAGGACTGCATACCTAAAGCAGTTGCACTTTTTTTTTTTACAGCTTTTTCCCAAAAATGATTTGTAGTTTTGTGCGTAGCATTTTGCCCTGATATGGGTGCTCCACAATAAAAACCAAATCTAATATTTAAAAAAAAATAGGGGAGGCGACAAAAAGGGAAAGAGAAGAAACTGGCAGATTTCCAGAAATATAATTTGAGGGGACTCAGAGAGCTGCTACATGCGAGGTGGAGGAAAGGACTGTGTGTCTGGAGGAGGGACTTGGCTCAGCTTGGCCAGGCGTTCAAACGCAACTGTCTGTGCAATCATGTGGGAGCTTACTGAGAATGCAGGTTCCCAGGCCCCGCCCCCAACACAGTCTATCTCCGCAGGTCGGGCAGGGTCCTCAAACTGCATTTAAAGCTCCCCGAGTGGTTCTACAAAGGTGGTCTGCAGATGGTAATTTCAGAGGCCATGACATGGTGGGGTTTTGTCCCCATTTTCTTCACCCACAGACTACTGGTGGCCAGGGGCTGGGGCAAGGGGAGCAGGGAATGCTAACAGGTACAAGACTTCTTTCTGGGGTGACGGCACTGTTCTGGAATCAGTACTGACGGCTGCACAGTGCTGCGAACAGACTAAAACTACCGAGTTGCACACTTGAAAAGACTGAACTTTATGGTCTGGGAATTATATTTCAATGACGCTGTTATTTAAAAAACGGATGTAACAGAGTTGTTTTTAGGATTAAATAAGAGAATGCTGGTAAAGAAAGAACCTCACACCATGCCTGGTACAGAGTGGCCCCTCGATAAAACAATTCCCTCTTTTCACAAAGAGCCTCCTTTATCAAGTCCAGTGCCCAGTGCAAAGGCTGGAGCGCACCGAGCCAGGGAACACTGGTCCAGCTCTTCGGGCCGAGGCGGGGAGCTGTGCTGACAATGGAAGGAGCACATGAAATCACGCTGAAAGAGAAAACTCGGTAGCAGGCAGGCACAGACATTCACAATCATCACAAGAGCAGCTAGGTTCACGTCAGTCCCAAAGCTCTTCGAGTTTTACATGGTCTTTTGGTATTCAGCAAAGTTGTTTAAGCTTGTATTTCTGTCCAAGTGACTTCCTGCAGTTCCTTTTTAGGCTGCTGGAATGCCATTGCTGTCATCTACGTAGTAGAGGAAATGAACGATTTCCCAGCACTAACTGAGCCTAATACTCCTCGGGAGGCCTAGAAATCTGGGAGGAGCCTCCCCGAAAACACCACTGAAGAAGCCTACTTTAGTACTCATGTGTAAATTGTATTGACTTTTTTGGGGGGGGGTACAAGAATGAGTTATTTATTGATCAGAGAGTAAGGTAAAAGTCAAAAGTTATCTTGTCCTCTCCCTTCTCCAGGGGTCAACGTTACTTGAGCACTTTTATCAAATGATTACTGATTAAACTTGATTTCATTTTGAGAACTCATTGATGTAGGTACTTAATGAGCCCTAACTCACAGATGGGAAAACTGGGCACACGGGGGTTAGGGGAGCCCAGACAGACTCACAGGGCCACTCTCCGGCCTGGCATTTTCTCCTGAGCTGCTGGTGATACTGAATCAGCTGGTGACACAGAAGCAGCAGGAAGTACTCAAGGGCAAGGCCATGAGGAAGCTGATGCACGAGTGATGTGACACACGAGAGGGACCTGGATGGCTGTTGTGGCTTCAGAGATGGAAGAAGGGGGCCATGAGCCACGGGAAGCTGGGAAAGGCAAGGAAACGGGTCCTCCCCCAGAGCCTAAAGAAAGGAAGGCAGCCCTGCTGAGACCTTGATTTAGCCCCTGAGACCTGTCAGACTTCTAACCCATAGAGTGGAATAACAAAAGGAGGAAAGCATAAAAGGAAGACAGGAAGAAAAGAAAGCAAAACAGAGGAAGATACAGGAATGTCACGTCTGTAGATGTCTTGAAGTTACTGAACCATGCCAACAGGCCAGCATGTTGCTTATTCCCAACTCAAGCATTTAACAGCAAAACTCAGTGAAGCTGGGAAGCTGCAGCCGATGCTGGAGGTAGAGACCACCTTCGACTCCTTTTCCTTTTATCTCTAGAAGGATGGATACTTGGGGTAAAATCCAGCTCTTCCACTTTGGTCCTTCAAGGACCAATATCAAAATAAGCGCATGAAGCAGCACTCTGGCTTCTAGGAGAAAGGGGTGTAAGACAGTGCAACCACACACAGCCATGGCAGCCAGCTTGGGCTAATTCCAGGAGAAAGGGGACTTACTATGGGGAAATGCAAATGGGCTTAAACAAATGAAAAGATGAAAAACCTCCCTCATTATAAGATAAGTGAAATTTAAAACTGCACTAAGATAAAATTTTTTACCAATTACACTGGCAAAATTTCAAAAGTTGGACAATATACTCTTTTGGCAAAGGGGAAATAGGCACTCTCAGACATTGTGCAAAATAATAAACCTCTATGGAGGGCAATTGGTAATATTCATCAAAATTATAGCCCTGGCTGGTGTGGCTCAGTGGACTGAACGCTGGCCTGTGAACCAGAAGGTCACTGGTTCCATTCTCAGTTAGGGTACATGCCTGGGTTGCAGGCCAGGTCCCCAGATAGGGGCATTCCAGAGACAACCTATCAATGTATCTCTCACACATCAAATAGAAACATCGATGTTTCTATTCCCTCTTTCTCCCTCCCTTCCCCTCTCTCTAAAAAGTAAAATAAATAAAATCTTTTAAAAAATTATAAATGCACTTATCTTTTGACCAAGTAATACTGTTCCTGGGGATTTCTTCTAAAAGCACACCTGCATACTTAAGAAATGACATACACAGTGCTGTTTACAAGCAAAAAATTGGGAACAGGCCAAACAGACATTAATGGATGCTGGTTAAAATAAACGGGGGCACACCCACATGGGGCACATCTATGCTATTGTAAGAGAATGAGAAAGCTGTCTAGGTACCCACACGCGTACTTGGTTAAGTAAGAAAAAAAAAGAAGGTGAAAAGAATGCACATATACACATATACCATGGGCATAGCATGCTACCATTTCTGTAAGAAAAGGAAGGGACAATATTTATTTGTGTTCATTATGTCTGCAAAAAGAAATGCCGAAAGGATACGTAAGCCTTAAGAGTGGCCACCTAAAAGTTGTGAGGGTCCGTGGGGTCCGATGGGAAAGGGAGAGAAACTTCTTTGTGCATACCTGATTGTATTGCTTTGAATTTAGAATAGGAATAAAGTTAGAACATTAAATAAAAAGCTGCTGCGATTTCCTAGAGGGCCTGGATAACCAGGCTTGGCGGCCACTCATGGAAACATTAGGCCAAATCACCCTGCCTGTTCTGTGAAATAAACCTTGCACAGTGCATTCTGAGAAGGCAGCAGCGGCGGCCACAGGGCTTCCAGTTTCCAGGGGCATGGAGGCATGGTTCCCAGGAGGCACAGCAGCCCCCTGTGTCCAGAGATCAGGGTCAGGGACAGCACATGCCGTGTGTCCGCACAGTGCCCGCACGGTGTCCACACCGCTGTCTTCACCGTACTGGACTAACGGACGCCAGTGTGCCGAGACTCTGAGCGCCGCAGCATTCAGTGCTGCAGATGGCAACGGGGCTGGGGCCCCAAGCCTGTTGCCTGCAGCAGCGAACTGCCTCCACCACGCGCCCTACTGTGCACCACACGTGGTATGCTTTCTTATGGAGGCTTACTTTTGAATAAGTTTGGGAAGCAATGGATTAGAGAACAAGCTTTAAAAGAAAGGACCCCCCATTCTGGCGGTTCTGAGCTGATTATTTCACTGTGGTTTTAATTTGCATTTCTCTGATGATTAGTGATGTTGATTATCTTTTCATATGTCTATTGGCCATCTCCATGTCCTCTTTGGAGAACTGTCTATTCTGGTGCTCTGCCCATTTCTTAATTAGATTGTTTATCTTTTTGGTGTTAAGTTGTATGAGTTCTCTATATAGTTTAGATATTAAACCCTTATTGGATGTTAAAAAAAGTTGCTGGAAGACAAGGGAGCAACTTTTGCAAATGGTGCTGCTGGGCTGGGGTAGGTTTCAGCTCACCCTCTCCTCACTCATGGCTGTTTCTTCCCCCTCTCCTGCTCCAGCCCTCAACTGGAGGGTTGGGTTGCTGGGCTTCTATCAAACCTCAGCAGGAAGGGTGAGGGCCCTGAAAAGCAAACTGTAATAGCCAAATTTCTCTGGCATGGTTGGTTGTGCCTCTGTGTAAGTGACAAAGGATCGATTTATGGCAGACTGGGGAAAGCTCATAAACTGTACTTTATTATGGAAAAGCCAACGAGACTCACCGATGCAGAACCTAAAGGACTGTATGCAACATTTCACACAAATGAAAACTGGACCGACTGGCACTTCGCTTAGGCTCAGAGTCACTTGGGTGGCTCTCTTGATTCCCATAGAGCCCCCAAGGCCAGGGCGATAAGGGGCCCGGGGAGGCCACACGTACTTGCATTGGCGTTGGGGACGGGCACTGGCTGGGTGTAGTATGCAGGAGGGTTCATGCCCTTCCCGTCAGGGCCAGTCACGAGTCCCGTGGTCGGCCCCGGCACGGGAGCAGGAGGCGTGGGGAAGTAATTGTTAATGGCCACCGTCTCTTCATAGGATGGGGGTGCGGTGGGCACTGATGAAGGCCCAGCAGTCTCCTGGTACAATCCTGGAGCAGACATTTCACCTAAAGGAAAAACAGAAGATACCAGATCAGAAAGTCAACTGACATCTCTCTCTCCTCTCCACCCTCATCTTGAATTTTTTACTACTTGACAAAAAGAAAATCTGAGGAAATGACTCATGTCCAGCCTTGTCCAAAAGCCAGAAAAGGAGTTCACGTGCTTTCAAGACCAAGAATCATCCCCTTAGCAAGGATTCCCTAAATAAAGACAAAATATAAGTAATGACAACTGAAAACTGTCCAAACCTATAAAAATCCCTAAAACCTAGAAAATCCCAAGGGCAAACAACCGAATTCGAGCAGAAGGTTCTTTGCACTTCAAGCCATCAATCTTTCACATCTAGAGTTTTCTTCTTTTTAACTGCTGTGGTTTTTTACGAATAGTTTCAGGTGCCAGAAAAGATAAAAGCATCCAAAAACCAACCACAAGCTATCGCAAATAGAGTGCCGAGCAAAAGAAGCCAGACACCGAAAATGCATGCAGAAATGTACATGAAGTTCAGAAATGGGCAGAATGAATCATGAGGCTAGAGGTCGGGAAAGTGGTGACTCTGGGGAGGCAGAGAAGAGTGTGCGAAGGGCAGGAGGGAGGCCATTCTGGGGGCCGGTCATGCTCTCTTTCTTCATCTGGGGGCTGGTTACATGGGTATGTTAGCTTTGTGAAAATTCGAGTTGTGCACTTTTCTGTATGTATGTCGTAGTTTTTCGAAGTAAACACACACACACACCAGTTCCCATATTGAAAAATGAGTATCAACGCAGCCAGGCACATACTCCCTCTTGTGAGGGCAAAGAAAGGATTTTTTTTCTCCCAGAGCCGATGCCCGCCTAGAATTACACGGCCTGTGCCCAGGGCGTGTTCCTGTCTGAAGGCCCACACTCACAGCCCCGGCCTCCGTGGCATGCACACAGTGCCGTCCTTTGTGTGGCTATGTTTTCCAATGGGGCAGGGCCCGGGCTGCTGTGTGTTAGGAGATCCATTCAAACCTGTCTCAGGAGAAATGGGGATATGAGCTCCCAGGGCAGCAAGCCACGGTCTGGGAGCTCGGATGGGCCTGCGGCCCCTTCCCACGCCTTCTGCTTCATCTTCTGGAACCAGTGGGAAGCAGAGGCAGCAATTAATTCTGCTGCAGGGAGAAGGGGAGAACCCTTCGAGGAAGTTCTGCCATTAAGCCAGCATAAAAAGAGACTTCTCTGGGGGAAGAGAAGAAAGGGTATACATTTCAAAGTGGAAAGTGAACATGTGCAAAACAAAGTCAATAAATAAAGAGAGACTTTGGAACTGAGTTCTACAAAATTTTGAAAGTCCTTTTGAGGTGTTTGGACTTTATAAGACTGTTGTCCAATGGAACTTTCTGGAAGGATGGAAATGTTCTCTATAGGGACTGTCTAATACATTCGCCGTCAGTCACAGGAGGCTGTGAACACTTGAAATGGTGGCTAGTGTGACTGAAGAACTCAATTTTTAAATCACATTTAAATATAAGCAATTTAAATTTAAAGTAGAATATGGAATTCAGTTACCAGAAAACTTTTTGTAAGTCTGGGACATCTCTGGTATATGAATCTACTTTAGCAACAGCAAATTTAATAAACTCTAGTATCCAATTTGGGATATGTCAGTGTAAAATACACCCTGAGTTTCAAAAACTAACAAATGTGAATGTAAAATATCTCATTCATAATTTTTTAGTATCAACTAACTGTATGTTGAAACAATACTATGTCAGACAGATGGAGTAAAATATGTTGTTAAAATTCATTTCACCTGCTTCTTTTAAACTTTTTTAAATGTGGCTTCTAAACAGTTTAAAATTGCCCGCGTGGCTCATTTCCTGGTTCTACGCGACAGCGATGCTACGGAGCAATGGGAGCCATGGACGGTTATAGAGAAGAGGAAGGTCCAACCCCAGAAAGGATAGATGACACAGAAGCAAGAAGAAAACTGCAAAAGGCCACCATGTGGATGGAGAGGACAGGAGGGCAGAGGGGGGTTAACAAGATCCCCGGATATCTTTGTGAAAATAGGCTCGGGGTTAAACATGAGAACACTGTGAAAAGTGCTTAAGGACTGTTGCCAGGTTCCTCTGACACTCAGATACAAAAATGCAGAAGGACAAAGACCACAAAGATCAGCCCCAGAACACATATCTATCAAGCTCACCTCCTAAGTCTGCTGACGTTCCCTCAGGCCCCAGGAACTCCCCCAGCTGCTTCTCACAGGGACTGGGCTCCAGGAGACTTCAGCTGGGGGGGCAGGCCAGGCTGCTCTGCAGTCATTTACATCCACATTCTGCATCAAGGACGTGCTGTCCCTTCCTGTCTCAGGAAAAGGCAGACCCTAGCTGTCTACATGATTTATTATGAAAACTGAGTCATATTTAAAAAAAAACCACAAAAGCAAAAAACACATGCATACAGCAAGCCTAAAATAGCCCTGTTTGCTGTGGTTTCAATCGGAGTGTTTTGGGAGGGTAAAATAAGGTGTGGGGTGCCCTAAATTGTGCAAATAGTTTGGGTCAAACCACTGGAAATCACTGACAACTCAGAAGCAGGATTCCTCTATTTCAAAACCACTGCCTCTCTCCTCCACAAGGAAACGTGGCCAGAAATTGTAAAGACAGAACATACAAGTGTCAGTGTCGGGAGGTGGGAGCCTTCAGTCCATCCACCGTAAAGACTCATTGTTCTGGAAATTAAGGCCAGGGCCCCCCATTCATTGACCAGGCATCATCTTTCTTGTATCACATTCTATTTTCTGGAATTTCAGGACGATGTGTGTTGAGAGTGTTGCTTTTCATCAAGTAGCCACAGAAACATGCTTGTAATTTTGAAAGGAACAAGAGCAACAAACTAGAATAGTAAAAAATAAAAATAAAGAAAAGAAAGAAAGAAAAAAGCAACAACCCATAACTAGCTGGTTTAAAAGCTTTCTAAATAAATTCCAGAGCACTCCTTCCCCAGGCCCCAGGCCAGGAAATGCCACTTCTCTCAGTCCCATTTCTCTCCCCTCCCCGTTTCTTTTCATTTGGCTTCCCCAGGGGCGGGCGGCAGGCCCACCTAGATGCCCACCTAGCCACCCACCTACTCACCCTTCCAGAAAGGACTTGCTCCACTGGCCTCCGCCGCCCCCTCCCCCAACTCCAACACGACACTCTTCAGAGCAGCAGTCTCTCACCCCAACACACACACAGGCACATCGCACATGCCCACACTCCACTGTCACCAGAGAACCTTTTGTCACTACAATCAGGAAGCCTGTGTGATGTGGCACTAGCACAATTACATCTAATACTTGTGTCCCTTTTTCTGGAAGAAAGTGCAAACCCTAGAAAAGCATCTCTGAGTTTAACAAAACTCAAAGCCACAGTTTTTACACATAAAAGCACAGCCTTGAGAATCCTGGGTGATTGGGGTGGCTCTGCACAGCCCTGGTTGCCATGGTTACAGGGGGGCTTTATTGGGGGGATAAAAGAAAAAACAAGGGGGTCTCCCCTTCTGTTGTTTAACTTTGTTTTTAAGCTCCCCAGAGAGTGGCTTTTCTCGATTGTCAGTTTAAGAGAACACACTGAAGATAAGTCTCCATTCACCTTCCACTGGCCCTCATTTGAAATCAAGAAAACGCTAAAAGCTGGAGATTTCTGTTTTCGCCATCTCAGAATGGCCGTTTTATTAGTTACGTCCAAATCTAGGGATACATTCCAAACCCATATTTTAAATATGGAAAATGTGGCCAGGCCGGCCTGAAGGGCGGTGACCTGCACAGCCCCACGGGGCCTCTGCTCAGAAACGCGCGCGGCCGCCATCCTGAAGTTCCGACTCTGCTGGTGGAGGCCGCGGGCTCAGCCGCTCTGAGCCCAGGGCCCGTCCCTCACGTGACTGCTGGTCACAGGAAAGGAACTTCCGATCCACAGAGCTGCATTTCTCACGTGAGACGCACTGGGCTTGGTCTTGGAAATTGGCTCATGACCAGCTGCATGATCCTGGCCCCCACTCTCTCATCTGTATAAATATGCCACTTGGAATTTTGGGGTCCTGCACTGAAAATTCCCCTTGTTCCAAGTCTCAATGATTCGCATAGTGAATGACATTCTCTTACCCGGGCGGTGAGGGGATATTCCTCCGCCCAGAGCATGTCTGGGGGCAGCTCTGTCACCCCACCGGGCAGAGAACAGGAGTTCTCAATCTTGTTTTCATTACAGCTGCTTCCCCCACCACCCTCCCGCCCCTGCCCCAAGGAGAAAAATTAAATTATCTTTAATTCAATTAATTAATTTAAAGATAATTTAATTTCTGCCTAACCAGAGAAATGAAATACTAAGAATTAAGATTTTGTTCAGTAGGATTGCGTCTTGCAGGGCCACACACAACTGTAATATCTAAGATATTTTTTCACCTCTCCTCCCCACTGAAGAACCAGCTTTCACTCCCCTGGATCCCCACTGAGAATCCACTGTGCAGTCCCAATGTGTGTTCCAAATCACCAACATTCATTGGCCTAGTATTTCTAAAACACGCCTCCTTTTTCTTGCTGTCATCAATGCAATCATCCAACCACATTTTAACCTTTTCCTGACCAAGTCCTAATGTCCCTTACATCCGTACATTCTTTTTTTAACTAAGATTTTATTTTTTATGGTAAAATACCTTTTTATTCTTTTTAAAAATTATTTAAATTACATTTTATTCATTATGCTATTACAGTTGTCCTGATTTTTCCCCCTTTGCCCTCCTCCAGCCAGCACCCACCACTCCCTCATGCAATCCTCACACCACTGTTCATGTCCATGGGTCATGTGTATAAGTTCTTTGGCTACTCCATTTCCTACACTGTACTTTACATCCCCATGGCTGTTCTGTAACTACCTATTTGTACTTCTTAATCTCCTCACCTCTTCACCCATTCCCCCACAACCCCCTCCCATCTGGCAACCATCAAAACGCTCTCCGTATCCGTGATTCTTTGTTCTTCTTGTTTGTTTAGTTTTTTAGATTCAATTGTTGATAGATTTGTATTTATAGTTCATAGTTTTAATCTTTTTAAAATTTTTTTAAAGATTTTATTTATCTTAGAAAGACAGGAAGGAAGGGAGAGAAACACCCATGTGTAAGAGATATATCGACTGGTTGCCTCTCACATGCCCCCAGCAGGCATGTGCTGTGACCAGGAAACCAAACGGGGGTTTCGGTCCACAGGCGGGCACTCAACCCACTGAGCCACCCAGCCAGGGCTTCTTTTTCTTAAATAAGGCCCTTTAACATTTCATATAATAATGGTTTGGTGATGCTGAACTTGTTTAGGTTTTTCTTATCTGAAAAGCTCTTTTTCTGCCCTTCGATTCTAAATGATAGTTTTGCTGGGTAGAGCAATCTTGGCTGTAGGTCCCTGCTTCTCATCACTTTGAATATTTTTTGCCAGTCCCTTCTTGCCTGCAAAGTTTCTTTTGAGAAATCAGATGACAGTCTTATGGTAACTCCCCTGTAGGTAACTAACTTTTTTTCTCTTGCTGCTTTTAAGATTCTGTCTTTATCTTTAAACTTTGGCATTTTAACTATGATGGGTCGTGGAGTGGGCCTCTTTGCATTCATCTTGTATGGGATTCTCTGTGCTTCCTGGACTTGCATGTCTATTTCCTTCACCAAATTAAGGAAGTTTTCTTTTATTATTTTTTCAAAGAGATTCCCAATTTCTTGCTCTTTCTCTTCTCCTTCTGGCATCCCCATGAGGCGAATGTTGGATCTCTTGAAGTTGTCCCAGTGGCTGCTTATAGTATCCTCTTTCTTTTGGATTCTTTTTTCTTCTTGTTGTTCTGATTGGTTGGTTTTTGCTTTCTTTTGTTTCAAATCATTGATTTGATTCTTGTCTTCATCCACTCTCTGTTGTTTCCCTGTAAATTGTTCTTTATGTCAATTAGTGTACCCTTCATTACTGACTGGATCTTTTTATGCTGTTGAGGTCCTCACTAAGTTCCCTGAGCATCCTTATAACCAGTGTTTGGAACTCTGATAGATTGTTTATCTACATTTCATTTAGCTCTTTTTCTGGAGTTTTGATCTGTTCTTTCATTTGGGCCATGTTTCTTTGCCTCATTTTGGCAGCCTCCCTGTGTTTGTTTCTATATATTAGGTAGAATTGCTTTACCCCATATCTTGGTAGTGTGGCCTAATGTAGTAGATGTCCTGTAGGGTCCAGTTGCACAGCCTCGCCATTACCCAAGCAGGGTACTTGAGATATGTCCTTTGTGTAGGCTGAGTACACCCTCCTCTTATAGTTGAGCCTTAGTTGCTGCTGGCAGACCAATGGGAGGGATCTGCCCAGGCCAGTCAGCTACAGGGACTGGCTCTGACCACTTAACCACTAACCTCTGCTCTCTGTGGAGGATCTGTTGTGTGGGGGTAGAGTGGTGGTGCTCCGACACGGTCTGCCCAGCTGTCCACTGGGTGTGCTGACTCTGGGGTTTCCCAGGTGGTGCAGACCAAAATCAGCCCCTGTGTTTTGTCCAGGGCTGCCCTGCCTGAGCTATAAAGCAATCTGAGATGGCTGCTACTTGTGCTGGGCTTGGAGATTCTCGGGCAAAGCCAAGCTGTGAAGCTAGGCTGGCTACTGCTAGTGCAGTCCTGCGGTTCAATGAGGCCAGCTGTTACTTGTTTGAGAAAATTTAGGAAGTTGTGAAGCATGAACCAAGACAGGCCATTCATATGTTAAAGAAGCTTGGTTGGGCCTGTAAGGTGAGTGGGGCAGAGTCTCTGGGGATCTCCAACGTGTGTCAAACAGTGTTAGCCAGGTTGATGGAGTCTCTAATATGGTTCCAGTTTGCTGGCTCTGTGGGGGGAGGGTTTAGAAAAGGGACAATAGCCTCTGCTCACCTTGATGCCAGACACTTCAGTTTCTCCCTGTACACCACCGGTGCCTTTCAAGCTGCTACCCTGGTGCTGGATCTTAGAGGGAGTGAGTCTGAGTAGGTGAGTCTGTGGCATGTGGGTTCTTTAAGAGGAACTTCTTGGGGCTCCAGAAGTTTCCTCCACTGACTGAATCCCTGCTGAGTTTTGCAGCCATAAGTTGTGGGGACTTATCTTCCTGCGACTGGACCCCTGAGCTCAAAGGGGTGATGTGGAGCTGGGACTCCTCGCTCCCGAGATATTCCTCCCAAATTTTATCCACTACATGTGGGTGAGGGGCCAGCCTGTTCTGCATCTGAGTCCCTCTTACCAGTCTGGACGGATGTGGCTTCTTTTAATTCTTTAGTTGTCAGACTGCCATTTAACTTGATTTCTGATGGTTCTGAGTGATGGTGGTTCTACATTTTAGTTGTAATTCTGATGTGGTTGTGCGAAGAGGCAAGCCATGTCTGCCTATGCCACCATCGTGACCAGAAGTCTCACATCTGTACATCCTTTTGCAGGTATATCCAGCCTTCTTGCACCTTAATCTCATAAGCCACAACTGAAGGAGGTGGGCAGGACAGGGTGACCAGCCTGGGGATATCCCCCTCTGCTGCACTGGGGCCAAGCAGGGCTGGGCTGTCTGGGCTGACCAATTCTCCATCTCCAGTCACTTGTCTGTCTGGGTCTTGAATCTGCTGAGTCTTCATCCCACAAAGAAACTGAAGACTGCTAAGTGGTACCAAATAAGGAGGCTATCAAAACCTTAATTTGGCATCTTCAAGTCCAGAGGTTATGGCCTAAGCAAAATCTACTGCTCTTCACACCCACCCCAGATTCACAACTGTGTTAACAGGAAAAGCATATCGGGCTCTTACTTTATTGTAATGGGCCCTGTAATTCATGCCCTTACATGTGCTATCCCATGTAGTTCTCACCACTGAGTCAGGAATTATTGTTACCATCATCGACCAAACAAAAAAACTGGGGCCCAGGGCGGTTAAGCGGTTTGTCCAAAGTTACACAGATGGAGTGGCAGGGCTGGTGTTTGAACCCATGCCCATCAGACTCCAGAGCTCTTTACCTCATCAAAACACCTCCCAGGCTCAAAGATCCAGACACAATCAGCAGCCTGGTTTTGCATACTTTGCCCCCAAGGGAAACAAATAGAAAATAAATTCTTCCCTAGCCCAGGTAAAAAGGTGCATTTCCTGCAGACTTTCACACCACACAACTGAGACAAAAGAAAAAGACCTGCCAGTAATGGATTCAAGTAATTTTGTCACTGTGGACTCTGCAATTCAAAACAACCCACTTCTTTAACAATGACGGGGCCAGGATCTCAATGATCAACTAACAGTAGATGTCCGAGAAGCTGTCCCTTCTTCATTCTGGGGAGACAAACAATAAAGGGGGGATCTCAATTTCTAAGATGCAACTTTTGTACAAAGCTGCCTATTTAAAGTGATGGTGTAGGCTGGGATATCTCAGCCACATGCGACACCACCAGGGGAGAAAAAGGCAAAAGCCTCTAGCCAACTGCATCTCAGCGCAAGCAGCTCAGTCCCAGCTTCCTAATATCACTCTGTTGAAAGAGAAGGCACAGGCCTTGCAAGTCCTAGGGAGAAGCCATGCCTTTGGGCCCAGTGATCTTCACACCCTGAGCTGATCCTGAAACCCTCCCTGGAAAGTGGGGATAAACTGCACGAGGAACCTCACTTTTATCAATCTATCTGCTCCTCAACAATTTGGCCTACACAGCTTTAGAGTTCCCTAAAATATACCAGGAAGATCTGCTGTTTCAGGCGCTCACCAAGAGCTTGAGAATCGTCTCACACATCCGTGCCTGCGCCCACATTCTTCGATGTTTTGGGAGCCAAGACTGGCAGCAGTCTGCCTGGAATCCTGAATTCTAAGGGAAGAATCTGAGTTCTGGGAAGTCCGCAGATGGTGGCGAGCAGCTTTATCACTGCCAACTCAGCTGAAAGGCATCACTGGAATCAGCCTTGAACACATGAGGCTAAGTGAGAGAAGCCAGACACAAAGGCCCACATCTTGTATGATTCCATTTACATGAAATGTCCACAATAAATCCATAGTGACAGAAAGCAAATTAGTGGCAGCCAGGGGCTGGAGGAAGGGTGTTGTGAGGAAATGGGGCATGAATGTTAATGGGTACAGTTTCTTTTTGGGGAGATGAAAATGTTCTAGAACTCGACGGAGGTGATGTCTGCATAACACTGAGAATGTACTAAATGTCACTGAATTGTACACTTTACAATGGCGTATTTTATGTCATATGAACTTTACCTCAATAGAAAGAAAAAACAAGGTACTGGTGGAACTATCTGGTCTGTACGTCAGAAGCCAAGGCCTGCAACCTGAGCCTCCAAATTTGCTACTCATCTCAGTTCAGCCCACCCACTGACTCCCGCTGACCTAAAGTCAAGACCACTGGAATCTTTCTGACCCCCCCAACATGTCCCACCACAGTGACCAAAGGTCCTGGGTTGCCCAGGATGGAGGGGGTTCCCAGGACACAGTGGACCCCTTCCTCCCACCTCTCTCTCACTTTACTTCCTCCCACCATTCCAAGTGCCAATTGTTTATGAATCTTCACCCTTGCTTAGACGTTTCCTACAGGCCAGGTACGCTCTTTCCTGTCTGTCCTCCTTTTTCCTTCCTTCCTTTCTCCCTTTCCTTCCTTCCTCCCTTCCTCCCTCCTTTCCTTCCTTCCCAATGTGCCTACAAATCCCTCTCACCTATCATATCCCAGCATGCATGTCACTCCATCCAAAAAACAACCTCTGGCCTTCACAGGGTAAAATTCCTCCCCAAACCTCTCTACACAGTGCAGAAATCAAGGCTGCAGGGTCTGGAGCCAGACCACCTGTGGTCACATCCAGGTTCCCCAACAGCATGATGCTGGTGCCTCAGTTCTCCCACCTGTAGAATGGGCACAATGGTAGTTTCTTAAGGTTCTTAGGAGAATAAAATGAATCCTTATGAAAGGCACCCAGAACAGTGAGGGACAGGTAAGCACTCAGTGTGTGTCAGCTGTTGTACAGTAAGTGTTCCTCTGCCACTCTGGTCACAGAGCATTTTTACTTTTCTGTCTTCCTGACCAGTCTGTGGGCCCTATAAGAGCAAGGATTCAAATTTATTAAAATCTGCAACTCCAGCACCTAGAACTAGGCTCCAAACATCACAGGTGCTTCATAGGATGGCCCACCATTCCAGTTTGCCCAGGAGTTTCCCAGATAAGGGACTTTTAGTGCTAAAGCTGGGAAAGTCCCAGGCAAACCAGGATAAGTTAGTCTCACTGACGCTTCAACAAATGTTTGTAAAAAATACCTGGATAAAAAAAGGACACCAAGCCCCACCTTGGATGGCTTCAAGATCTGGAAGCTGACACAAACGAGAGGGTCTTACCCTGAATAGCCTCAACTTAGAATCTGAGAAAACAGCTTTTAAAGGAAAGTGTTCACGTGGCCACAGCCTCCATCATGGATGGTCTCACAGTTCAGCTCAAGGCAACATGAGGGTGTGGCCAAAGCCTCGTCAAACACGCCCCAGAACTGGAATCACTTAAAGGGGGCTGGAATCGTCCGTTCCCTCCAGGATTCCTGGGGGAGCGATGTTTCTCAACGGAGCACCCTGGGATGTGAGGCAGGGGGTCATGTCCAGACGTGGGTGGGAACGACTTGAAAGGGAAAGTGTGGAGGCGTGCAAACACCAACACGATAAGCTCAGAAAGAAAAAAAAAGCCCAGTCTCCGAACCTCACTTTTACTCCTTGATGCAAGTTGGTAACATTGCTAGCATCCTGGCTCTGCAGAGGCACCTGGTTTCTGATGACATCCATTCCCAGCTCCAGTTGGGGTTACGAAAGTGGCGCTTCCTGGCACTGACTGTATCAGCCATTCAGGGTCTGGACTCGCGATCACTGCCACCACCCTCAACTCAGAAAGACCTGCCACTACGTGTTCATTATCTGGTCCTGGGCGTGGCTCCAGAGCCACGTGTGTTTGACATGTGTTTGACATGGATGTGTCATCCTTTCTCCAGAAATAACCATCTGCCAAGAAAATTTGGAGACTCTAAGTTGCTTGAACCCTGAGATGCCATAACATCAGCAACCCCCGCGGGCTTGTGTGGACAGGAAGGGGAAATGGGGTTCACACCTTTGCAGCTATCTCCCTCCTCAGTGCTTGGAGGCACCTGGTGAGGACTGAAGGCATACTAGTGGTAGACGAGGGAGTTATGGGATTTGGGATCTTTTTTCCTTCCCAACCCCATCCCTTTCTGGTGAAATGACCAACAGGCAGTCAGGGCCCAAAAGCAAAAGAGGAAGAGGACAGAGAGAGATGATGTCCACCACTGAGAATTCTCCTTGGCTGCTCTGGTTGACGTAGCTCAGTGGATTGAGCACAAGCCTGCAAACCAAAGCGTTGGTGGTTCGATTCCCAGTCAGGGCTCATGCCTGGGTTGCAGGCCAGACACCCAGTGGAGGGGCGTGTGAGAAGCAACCACACATTGACGTTTCACTCTATCTTTCTTCCTCCCTTCCCCTCTCTCTAAAAATAAATATTAAAAATAAGAGGGGATGGGTACCACCCATCTCTCAAGGGGCAGCAGGACAGCAAGACAGCAAGAATGGCATGGACCTTGGCCTGGCCTGCTGAATACCCAACAGTCACTCTGAGAAAAGAGAGGACACAGAAGAAATGTGAGCAGGCAGGGTATGAAAAGGGGAATGAAAAATGCCGAATGTTGAGGAGCAGGCTGGCACCAAGCTCCCTTGCTTCAAATTCCAACTCTGCCAACTTAGTGAGTTGCTTCACTTCTTTGTGCCCTGGTTCCATCATCTGGAAAATGGACTGAAAAAGTATCTACACCTCAGAGGGCAGCTGTACTAATGAAGTTAGTGGATGTACTCAGAACACCAGGCAGTCAGGTTACTGTAAACATGTTAATTCTAATTATTTACAGGGAAGCTGAGTGAAGCCTGGGGAGGAGGTCACTTGCCCACAGTGACACAGAGGTTTCACAGCGAGGAGTCGGGAAGACCCAGATACAGACCCCATCACACCGTGTGCATCCTGTTCTCTCTGACGGTGCAAATGCAGCTCCCCGCCTCTCTCCCACATCCATGGATTCACCCCCACCAGCGGCCTCCTTCTGCCCTCAGCCTCAACCTGAACAAGCCCACTCTGTTTCCTGTCCTCCTCCCCTGAAGCTGCCATGTTGGGAACTGCCCTGCCTGGTTTCAGGAGCTGTAACCCCTCCATGGCTAAGGCTGAGTGAGTGACCTTCAGACCATAAGCCACTAAGGAGACAAAGCTTACCTCCCTGGCAGGAGCACCACTTCTGCTCCTTTTACTTCACCCATAACTGGCCCCCAAGGCTTGATCAGTTAGCCAATGACGGGTAAGATTCCCCAAGGGGGGGACAACCTAAGACAGGCACGATCATGTGGAGGCCCCAGGGAAGGACTTGGGGGGCTATAGCAAAAGGGGGTGATGGACCCTTGCCCCTCAGCTTTGACATAGCCTGAGTCCTCATTCTGTCTGCAAGAAGTCTAATCTCTTGGCTGCCTCACTTCCCCTGCCTGACTTAAGCCTGAAACAATGACAGAGGGCAGTGCAGCCCTGTGCTGGAAAGGCCAGGTTCCCTGGATAATCAGGCCTGAGAAAGAATACATAAAATCCTGTGAAACCTGCTTTGCTAAGAATGCTCTCAATTAAATGATAAGGGTCCGAGCAGGAAATGAGTTTGTTTCCCAAAGTTTTGTAGCCCCTTAGCTAACAGACCCTGACTCAGAATAAGTCCTCGTAGTTCTTTGTATACTATCTATTGTTTGATCCTTACTGCCTGACAATGATTAATGAGCTTTACCTGTATTCCTGTGCAAATGAACCCAATAAAAGCTTGTCAAGGCAAGGGTTAGCACGCTCTCCTCTTGAGAGAGTGGCCGTGCCATCCCTCTTCCTCCACAGGACTCGGTAGTCCGTGTGAATGTTCCTCGTCTCATCCATAACACTGTGTGGACACTGCGGGCCAGCACACACGTCACTACCTGGCCCCTCCTCTGGAAGGACTTCCTCATTTGGCCTGGCCTTGAACTTCAGTCTCCCTCAGGGGCTGCTCCTTCCCCATCAGACCTTCTATAACCAGGCCCCAGGGACTCAGGGGTCTGCAAACAGTACTTATGGTACCCCATTCCTCAACCCCTCACCCATCTAGCTGACCATGACCCATCCCTGGACAACTTCATCTTCACATACAAAAAGATGCTCCTCGCTCTCTAAAGCAAGGAGATGCAGTTAAGACACCACAGAGACAGATGGGGAGGCTTAACACCATCAGTGAGAAGTCATGTGGACATCACATCCTTGCACGTCAGCAATGTGGTCTTCCTCCCACACACCTCTGACCCCAGGCTCATCATGAGAAAACATCAGACAAACCCCAGACTGGACAACTTTTTACAGGAGACCAAGCCAGTACTCCTCACAACTGCCAAGGTCAAAGAAAACAAAGAAAGTCCGAGAAACTGCCACAAACCAGAGTTGGAGACAGAACGACTACAGACAATGCAGGACCCGGGAACAGAATCCAGAAGTGAGGTCTGGAGTCCAGTTAATCACAAGTAAGGCAGCAACATCAGTGTCTCAGCTGTGACGCACACGCCTGGTGATGTGAACGACGGGGGAGCTGGACAGAGAACAAGGTCCTTCTACACTAACTGTTCTGCAAATCTAAAACTACTCTAAAACAGAAGGTCTGTGTTTTTAAAAAACTCACCACTGATACCAGCGCAGTGTTCACCCAACATTACATCTGTCACTTTCACCTTGGCAAAGAGCAAAATGTTTGGATGCACATGGAGATGGCCTGCTTGTTGATGTCACTCACACAGGATTGGTGGGAAGGTAAACTGAGGCTCACTCAATGGAAGCATCTACCAAAATTTAACATGCACAAGTCCTTTGACCCAGCCATCTAGGAGTATGTATTAGAGACAACCCCACACGTGGGCGAAGTGACAAAACAATGAGGACACAGAGGTATTCACTGCAATGTTGCTACAAACCACCTAACTGTCCATCAGCAGGAAGCTGGGTAGGTTGCTGGTGGTCCATCCACCTGAGGCAATGGTATGCAACCACCAAAACAGAATGAGTAAGTTTTATGTACAGAAATGCAGTAATCCCCAAGACAAACCATTGCACAAACAGCATTTACAGCAAGCCACTGCTTGTGTATGAGAAGGACATACGTATTTCCTTATATAATATGCATGAAATACCACCAGAAGGACACACAAGAAACTGCAGCAGTGGCTGCCTGTATGCAGGGGAGGTGAGCAGGCAGTGCAGTGGGACGGACACTCTTCACATTTATACCCTTGTTGGTCTTTTGTATGTTGAACCAGAGCAATACTACACAATCAAAATTAAATTAAGGAAAATTAAATAAATTACATATATGTATTAAGTGTAACTCAGTGAATTTAAAACATTGATATAACTTAATATATATTTATAATTATACATATTTATAATTAAATAAAATAAATTCAATCTGCTTCAAAATGGGGGGAGAAAAATCCTCCTTTGTAAACCCTTATCTGACTTCCCCAAACTGACTTCCTGTATATCCTCCCTCTGGGTGAAATAACATCATCACAGTCCTCACTCCCAAGAACTGTATCTAATGTCCATGCCCAGCACCTCACCCTTTGGCCCCTCCCTGAGTGTGTGTGGAGTGATTAAGGCTTCTGATTAGTTCTGTTTAGTGAGAAGATGTGCACTCTACCATTCCTGCTATATAATTCCCAAGTACTGACCACATCCTCTTTACCAAAATAAAGTTCCTCTCTTTGCATTTTGAGCTATTGTCCATTTTTCATGCAGGAGGTGCTGCAGGCTGACGGTAGATGAGGGACTGGGGAGACGTGGACCCTCCCTCAACAGCCCTAAGGAGCCCACCTGGGGAGGGAAAGTTAACCCACAGGGGGAGGTATGGGGCAGACGCGAAGGGAAAACTGAGTCCAGGTTCTCAAGCAAGTAGTGGGTCTGGTGGGCAGCGTGGCAGAGCATGCAGAAGCAGGCACACCTGTGTCCTATGAGAAGACCAGGAGGGAGGGTTGGGAACACTCACACCACCAGGAGCCTGGCCTGGATGAGGTGGAAACCAGGCTAGACCTTCCAGGAGGGACTTCACACAAAGGTTCTGTTTCATTAACCAGTAGTAGCTCATGAGCAATTTCAAATCCCCTAAAAGTATTCAACTCCTGACAAGGAGAGTTCAGATTCTAAAAATAAGCCTCAAAACCTGTAATACTGGGAGAAACCAACCACAGCAGCAGCCACCCAACACCTCCCACCATCATTTCACAAACTTCAAAGGCCCCATGGCCTGCAGCCAATGAGGTCCTCCCCCCAGATCATGTCTACACACAATGAAAATGCCAATCTCATAACTTCTGGTGTTGCTTCACTTTGACTGACAGCCTCTTTCAACATCCCTCCCCAGCAAGAATCTTAACCACATTCTAAAATCAATCCCATATTTCCCTCTGCTTTCTTAAAATGCACAAACACAAATAAATAAGAAAATGCTTGGCTGTGCTATCCCAGGCTGCCCATCGTCCAGCCTAGGCAGATGGCCGTCCCCAGCCCGCCTCTCCATCTGCTGACTCAAAGCCTCGGAGGACTGGGCAGCCAGACCCCAGGGGTACGGATTCTAGGTAAGTAAGAGTTACTGGTTTGCTCGGGTGCCTCCCACAAGTAAGGTAAACAACCTTGAGCATCTGGTTTAATGAAAACATCTGCGATACTGGGGAGTCTTGTATTTGCTTAAAAAAAGCAAATATTGGCTCAATTTTGGCTCTGTTCCAGATGACAGCAAGTACTGTAACTGTCATGTCTTTGAAAACTATGGAAAACAATAGTCTCGCCTTTAGCAAGACTCAGGAATCAAGTGAGACAGGGTGGTAAACATTAACCTTTGCGCTGTTTTCAAGCCATCCCACTTCCCCTGACCGAGCCCACACCATCCAGCCCTCGATGACACATGCCTTCCTCATGCATCTTAATTACTTCCTGTCTGCAAGTCAGACTCTGTATCCAAACTGGACCACGTTACACTCCTCCAGGGCAAGCACGGGCTCTGTTCTACGTTTCTCTGGATTCCCCACAGAGCCTTGGGAAAGCAGTCCACAGCCCACCTCCTTGTGGAGCTGAGATGCTGTGAGCACGTGTCTGACCTATATACCCCACAGACGATGGACATATATATTTATAGCGAGCGCCAGGTCTTTTGAAGTGTGTATTTTTTAAATGAAGAAGAAACGACAGATCTCCCTTACAGAAGAATTCCAAATAATATTGTGTAGATACCCTCCCCTCCAGGAGGTAGAGATTAATCTCTTCCCTCCCACTCCCAGGCGTGAGCTGGATTTAGTATCTTGATTTTAAAGAATAATAAGTGAAAAGAGGAAGAAAGTAACTCTGCAGTGGAGAAACCTGGTAAAGCCCACCTTCACCCTTCATCTAGCGATGAGGCTGTTATTAGCAACGTCACATGGCTGTCACGGACCCCCTGAGGTGATGTGAGGTGACAAGATGAGAAGGGCCCCTCATCTCTGTGGCACTCTTCCACAGACCTGTAACCCCTGTGTAATCATGAGAAAAACATCAGACAAATCCTACAAAATCCCTGCCTGGTACTTCTCAAAAGTAGTCATGAAAAACAAGGAGAGATCGAGCAACTGTAACAGATCAGAGGAGACTGGGAGATGAAGGATTAAATGCAAGGCAGTTAGTTCCCTGGGTGGGAGCTGGGCAGGAAAGTGGACAGCAGCGAGCAGCTGGTGAACTCTGGTAAGGTCTGCGGTTCAGTGACTAGTGAGGTACCAACGTCAGTGTCTTCACTGGACGCATGTACTGTGGCGATGATGTAAGATGCCAGCTACAGGGGAACTGGGTGAGGGTTATACGGAACCCCTGCATTAACTGCAACTTTCCTGCAAACCTAAAATTAAACTATACGGTGAACTGAGGCAGGCAGGCCTTACCCAAAGGCATTCAAGTTCAATTCTTTAAACATACGTATTAAAAAGGGTTTTTTTAAAAGTATTTTAAGTGTATTTTGTTTAAACATGAAAGATTAAGTGGAGGCAGGGTTTCTAATATTTCTAATTGCAGAGGTTTAAAAAGAAAGAAAAACATATCCCCAAATTTAAGTGAATGATCAGGCCTTAAATTTTAAGGAATCTCCAAAACTCCTAGCTGAATGCACATTGATACTCCACAAATCTGTACCCTCTTTCTTAACATGTATACTTCAAAACTCTAAAAATGTTGTCTTAACCACATGTGAGTAATAAACTTCTAAAAATACATCTCCGTGCCGTGTATAGAACTGTTTTCCAGATTTAGGGACGGACCAGTACACCAAAGGGCAAGGCCTTCGGAGAGAGGATAAAGTAGTGTTTTCACCACCGACTTAATCCTCCAAAATCAGTTGTTTCAGGAAGAAAAAAGGAAGATTATTCAATTCCATTCACCGCCTCCACCCTCCAGCCCCAGAAAAGAAACCAAGGAGACATCCTGGAACATGCACATAACAGAAATGACCCCAGAAGACCCCAGGGAAAAAAAGGGATTCCTTCAGCAAAAGGGCACACATGCGGACTGTCAGGTCTCTGGAAAGAAACAGCCTCGTTTGTACACAAGGTGGAGGACCAGCTGGGAACAGCCCAAAATGTCTGGTCTTTTACAGTCTCTGGAGAAAAATGTTCTTTACAATAACACGAGCGTAAGTGAAACCTGATTACAAAAGCCCTAAGGAAGTCTTTGACTCATACATTTATTATATCGAATGTAGCTCAAAATTCTTCAAGTAAGGGCCATTGGCCAGCCATCTTTAAAATACAAAGGCTCGGCAGTGCTGCGTTTGCTGTGATGGAATTTAACCTGCACATGGCTCCAGAAAACGTCCAGCATGAGTGGCGTTTCTTAAACTCTAAGTTAGTAAGGAAGAAGAATTTAGACAAAAGAGGAAATCGGGGTCTCCAGTTATCTTGGGGAAGGAAGTGAGAAACTGCACCACAGTTGTTAGGCTACTGGACCCCCCAACAAATTCAAATTCAGTACACTTCCATACAAATACAGAGGCTCACAGTGAAATATTTCAGAGAAACGCTTTCAAATTCCATCTTCTGAATTCAGTCTGTTTCTGCAGGGCGATATATTCCACAAGTCAAAGATAAAGTTACCACAATCTGAAAGCCAGGTTCAAACATGGCGCAAGTACAAATTACTGTGAATTGTGAAGTGGAAAATGCTCTGACTGGGGAATTGGACCTCTCCCCCAAAATCAGAGAGGGCAATTTCCCTGCGGATTCCTAGGGAAACCACATCCCCAGTTTCCACGTGAATGAGGGTTTCTGACTAAACGGTGCAATGAGAACATTAATGGGATGGCGTCAAGAGACAACACTGTGTGTGCCCTGATTGCAGCTTCATAAAAAAACGGGCACCATGACAAAAGATGAAACCACTGAATTTTAAAAAATATGCTAACTGTTCATTCACACAGTGAGATTATGCCTCCTTTTCTTCTTTATCTTCCACATTTTCTGTAGTAATTTTTTATATAACTTTAAAAAATACCGATGTACCATCTACGTACGAATAACCTCCCTGGACTCAAAGTTCAGGTAAGTCAATGCTGAGCTCTTAAATGTTCCCCAGGAACACTGTCAATGCTACAGTTCCATGAGCTAAGTGGCTTAAATTCTCCACCACTCTGTTCTCTGAAGTTAACAATACCATTAAAGAAAGTGATAGAGAAGAAAGAGCCTCAGGCTTTCAGGATCATGGTGAATTAATTTCTGCCTACTAGGAGAAGGCAGGAAATCACTACAAACACCTTTGATTCTGTCCATGCCTTAAACCTATGAATACTCACAGTTCTTCCACTGAAATAAATAAGTTGAAGGGACAACTTCATTAGCTACTGAAGTGTTATCATAGCTGCCCAGAGTGCCAAGGCAGATTCAAACAAGATGAAATCTTGAGGACTCAGGAAAGTACCACTTTAAGCTCAAATAACAACTTTACGTAAGTAAACACCAATTAAGTCCAGAACAGGCCATGGGTGGCCAAAGGAGCAGCAAAGACATCACAAACCCATCTGTGCTAAAGAAAGACAGAGTTAAGGAGGTCTATTTGCCCGATGAGATGGATTACCTCGCCCACAGGGCTATTTTCACAGCAGCAAAAGCAAAAACAGAAGACAAGTCGCAGTACCAAGACTCCAGGATTACCTCATGTGGACCTCCTTTTTTCCACTGTCACCACTGCTTTGTGGAGATTCATCTTGGGTGGAAGAATTTTAAGTCCTGATAGGCACCAGCCTATTCTCAGAATGGCCTTACATACACCTCTGGTCAGTGGGGATAGTCAACGGCCGCAGTGCGTGCACTCTGTATGTCCTTGAAAATTAACTTAAGCTGGAAATACCTCTGGCTCCCTTTCTCAGCCATCCCCCTTTCACTGTCCTCAACCCTGGGAATGTCTGTGCCTCCTCCAAAGCTTCGCTGAGACTCTTCTGCAAACGGTCGAATGCTGCCCACCATGTCCACATGTCCCTCCGCCAAATGTGCCCCGGGGGGGCCTTGGTGAGTGATGGCTCTTTCCTCTGTGTGTGTGTGTTTCCACTTTCCACCCACTGCATCAACCCCTCAGGACCAGGAGCCATTTATTCTGTGTCCTTTCCAGGGCGAGGGTATAGCACTTGATTTCCCCACAGCCAGCCTATAAAACGGACAGAAGGAACAAAGGGAAACTTACTCACCAAAGAGAGTGAATTACTTCAGTCTAGTATTTTAAAGACTTAAGAAATTGATCCTCCATCTCAGATCAATCACCATGTCACTTAATCCACACAAACATTACAACAAGGATACTTTTTCAAATGTGAATAAAAGCATCTATTATTAATGCCTTAAAGTAACAGGAAAGAGGGAAGATGGGCGTCTTCCATAGTTTCTCCCATAGGAGAAACACTCTCCTAAGTGTTTCTTAGAGTCTGGTACACATTAGATCCCAAAGCAAGGGATGGCTGAGAGGAAAGCCGAGTGCAACATGGGTGTTATTCTAGGCCTGGTAGAGACAGATTCAGATCCAACTAGGATAAAAACCAAACACAGTGGGAGAATCCCAGATACTAGCTATCTTTACAGGCATCCAGGTTAGCCCTATTTTAAAAGAGCCACCTGAGATGGCTCAAGATGGGGGGTAGGAAAGTGAGGCACACATTCCTGCAAACCATGAGTTTTCCTTAAAAGCCGCCCCCCCAACCCCGGGAGAACTGCAGGGCCGACCTTCCTTCCAGGAAGCCCCTGAACCAGCACCAAGGCTAGAGGAGGGATTTATCCCCCAAGGGAAGGCTGGTAGGAGAGTCTAGCCTGATGAATTACACCGGAAGGGCCTGTAACTTCCAGAAACTGGATTTCCCAATAACCAAACAATAGTCCAACAGTGAATGACATCAGCCTACTATCCCAAAGCGCAAAAGCGACCAGAAAACTAGCCAAGGTCCAACTGGCCTGATCCCTGGATGTTGCCCTTCCAGGATTCACCATTTTCCCAACACCTCCCCTCCCTAACCTGATCAGGAGGTCTTGGCATAACACCCAACCCAATGCCCAGATCCACGCTGACCTGGAAAGCTGAGGGGAGGGCACCTGCCAGCTTGGCAGGAGAGGCAATGTCCACTTTTACCACAGGTTCCCCTGCCTGTGACACCAGCCCCCAGCCGGCACCGGCAGCGGACAGGATCTGGGTAGACTCCTGTGCTCATCGGGTGCCAATCTTACCCCGGGGCATGGGACTTAGCTGAGCCAAGACTCCCTTCGTGTTGTGTCCCCATTTTCACCTCCTGGTGCTCTCCCCCAGGCCCTGAGGTGTCCATATAGGCGCCCACTGAGAGTGGTCCTGAATTTTGCGTGGATTCCCTGGGGCAGAGGCAAAAACAAGGATGCTCTGGACCCGACAAGCCGAATTTTAGGAACTGCGTCCGGAAATTCGTTGTGTTTGTTGTTTGCTTTGGTTTTGTTTCCGAATTCCCGGGTGATGGTTCTGGAAAACAACTTTTAGATTGCAGTCTCCACTGGGAATCGCAACGTTCCCGGAAAGCCTCGGGACGTCCTTTCCAGGAAGGGGACAACGCGGACCCGCAGGAGCGCCCTTTCAGGTTGGGGCCGGGAGACCCCATCGCGCGCGACCCGCGGACGACCGGCTCAGCTCGCTCAGGGGCGCAGGATCGGAAATCAGCCTGTCCCACGTCCTAGACAAGCGCTGGAGGCTGGAAACCGGCCCGCGCCGGCCCCGCGAGAAAGTTCTCGGCCGGACCCCTGCGCTCTCCACAGCGTGTCGAACCCCGGGACCCGCCTGGGTCATCGGCCGCCACCATCGGCGCGATGCCCCGGGCCTCCCGGCCTCGGCAGCTCCCAAGCCACGGGCAGGTGCCCGCGCCGCAGGGACCCGGCTCGCAGCCCAGGACGCCCCTCAGGTTCCGCACCCGCCGCCGCGCCCCCCATTAGCGCCCTGGCTGACTCCACGCAGCACTCACCGCTGCTTGCGCCGCCACTCGAGCCGGTAGGTCTGAGCCGGCAGCGCAGGCGGGCGGGACCGTTGCGGGGGTGGGAGCGGGGGCGGGGGCTGCACCCACCGGGGCGGAGCGTGAGGCCCGGGCTTCCGGCTTCACCCCGCCTTCGCGGGCTGCTGAGACTCTCGTCTGTGGACTCTCATCTGGGCGCTCTCGGGGCCACCACTTTCGGCCCACGCCAGGCCCGGCCGACTCGGCCTGTGATCCTGCGAGAGACCACCTACCGTCCCGACTCTGCTGTTCCCCTCCACTTCTTTCGTTTACCACTGTCCAGATTACACCCCGGCCTTAGTCACTCCTGAAACCCTGTTTCAGCCCAGGCTCCTCGTGTTGACCTCAGAGCATCCTCCCCCCACCCACTCCTCCATCCCGGTTTCTCCCCTTTCGGATTTTGCTGCTGCACCTCTGTCCCTGCTTCCTGTCCCTCCTGATTTGGCCCCCGCCCCCCACTCCGTCCCCACTCCCCTAGATTCCCCCCTCTCTGGCATTCCTTCGGGAGTGCTAGAGGAACTGGATGTCCACGGCACCCGATATACCTATCTCACACCATATACAAAATTTAACAAAAGGGAAAAACTATAAAACTCTTAGAAGAAAACAAAAGTGTAAATCTGCATGACCTTGGATTAGGTAATGGTTTCTTAAATATGACACTGAAAGCACAAGCAACAGAAGAAAAAAATAGTTAAACAGAGCTTTATCAAAATTAAAGATTTGTACATCGAAGGACACCATCGAGAGTGTGTAAAGGCAACCCACAAAAAGGGAGAAAATATTTGTAAATAATATATTTGATTACAATCAAATAGATTGCTCAATCCATATTTTATAAAGAACTCTTACAACTCAACAACAAAAACACAAGCAATGCAAGTTTGTAAATGGGCATTGGGATGATCAAAATATTCTGGAAAAGATCCCTGGCTGGTGTGGCTCAATGGGTTGAGCACCAGACTGTGAAGCAAAGGGTCACCAGTTCGATTCCCAGTCAGGGCATGTGCTTGGGTTGCAGGCCAGGTACGGGGTGGAGGACACGCAAGAGGCAGCCACACATTGATGTGTCTCTCCCTCTCTTTCTCCCTCTCTTCCCCTCTTTCTAAAAATTAAGTAATCTTTAAAAAACAAAAAGAAAAAATGTTCTAGAAAACTATGGAGACAATAATAAGATTAGTGGTTGCCAGACACTGGGGAGGGAGGGCGGGAATCAGAGGCAGATGAATGGGCAGAACCAAGAGGAATTTTAGGACAGTGAAAATACTGTTGGGTACTTGTCATTACATATTTGTCCAAACCCATATAATGTACAATACCAAGACTGAACTCTATTGTGAACGGTAGACTTTGTGGGATGGTGATGTGCCAACGTCAGTGTGGGGTCCTCAGCTGTACCACGTGTGCCACTCCGGTGGGGGTGTTGGTGATGGGGGAGACTGCAGGGTGGTGGAGCGGGTATGGGAAATTTCTGTGCCTTCCTCTTATGTGTTCTGTGAACCTAACAATTTCTTTTTAATTGTCTTTTTTTAGAAAAAAAGTTCTGGAGATAGATGGTGGGGTAGTTTCACAACATTGTGAAAGCACTTAATACCACAGAAATGTACACTTAAAAATAGTTAAAATGGTAAATGTTGTGTATATTTTTACCACAAAACAATAAAAATAAGTTAAAGTAAAAATGGGCCAAGGATTTGAATAGACATTTCTGCAAAGAAGTTACACAAATGGCCAACAAGCACATGAAAAAGATGCTCACCGTTGTTAGTCACCAGGAAAATGCACGTGAAAATATAATGATGTAAACCCTCATACCCACTGCGGTGGTCATAAAAACTTTTTTAAATAGAAATAGCAAGTGTTGGGAAGGATGAGAAGAAATTGAAACCCTCATGCATTGCTGGTGGAAATATAAAATGGTGTGGTTACTGTTTCACCCTTAGGTGTATACACAAAAGAACTGAGGACAGGTATTCGAACAAAAATTTGTACAGGAATATACACATCAGCATTATTCGCAATAATCAAAAGGTAGAAATAGCCCTGGCTGGTGTAGCTTAGTGGATTAAGCACGGGCCTGTGAACCAAGAGATCACGGTTTGATTCCCAGTCAGGGCACAAGCCTGGGTTGCAGGCCAGTTCCCAGCAGGGAATGCACAGGAAGCAACCATACATTGATATTTCTCTCCCTCTCTCCTTCCCTTCCCCTCTGAAGATAAATAAATAAAATCTTTTTTAAAAAAAAAGGTAGAAATAACCCAAATGTCCATCAACTGATTAATGGGTACACGAAGTGTGGTCTATCCACATGATGAAATATTATTTGGTCATAAAAAGGAAGTACTGGTACATGTTACAACACAGGTCAACCATAAACATTCCGCTCAGTGAAAGACGCCAGACACAAAAAGTCACATGTCATATGATTCCACCTACATGAAATCTGGAGAATAGGCAACCCCATAGACACAGAAAGCGATGAGTGGTTCCCAGGGGCTGGAAGGAGTGAAGACTGGCTACTAATGAGTATGGGCTTTCTTTTGGGGGGGGTGTTAAAAATGTTCTGGAAGTTGATAGCAGTGGTGGTTGCACAATGTTTTGAACATAGAATGGTAGAGTTTAAAGTGGTTAAAATGTTAAATATGTATTATGTGAATTTTATCTCAGTTTAAAAAAACTAAGCCGGGCATCGCATGTATGCCCTGTTAGGACACAGAAGGAGGGGGTGCCACACAGTTTTACATGACGTCTGTGACTACTTTCTCTTCTCACTGCAGACTTTGCAGCTGTGTTCCAACCTGAAAGGGCCCAGAATGAGATCTGGGAAGTAGACACACATACGCCAATACCACGGGAATAACAGGGACCAGACAGAAAGGGAGAGATTTCCTCTGCATGA
The DNA here is from genome assembly GCA_028533065.1 of Trachops cirrhosus. Classification (NCBI taxonomy): domain Eukaryota; kingdom Metazoa; phylum Chordata; class Mammalia; order Chiroptera; family Phyllostomidae; genus Trachops; species Trachops cirrhosus. The sequence continues at coordinate 95,619,468 of CM052540.1, forward strand.
GACTTGCTCATTCTGTGTACTTAAAAAATGACAGCAGCTAGGGGAGAAAAATAGACTGCCTAAAAAAAATACAGAATATGATACATTTTTGTTACAAAGAAAAACACACACACACTTGGAAAAACGTCTTCATACTTTTTCAAAGATAAAGAACCTATAAAAGGTCATTGCTGAGTGATGAAAATTAGAAATCTTTTCCTCCGTTAGCTACTCTCCATTTTCAAAAACAAACAGAAATTGCTTTCAAAAAACTAATTTTCAAAAAAAACCTCAGTTGCCAGAAATAGCCTCCACTGACTGGTGTGTGTTATTCATAACAACGAATTCTGGTAACTCATGTTTCCATAACACCTTTTCCATTTCCAAAACACTTTCCCACACACATCACACAGTTCATCCTCACAAAAGCCCTGTGCAGCAGAGATTCTGCCTGCTGAGTTATACAGGCGGGGAAACTGAGGCTGGGGGACGAGTGATTGGCCCAAGGTTGCACCCCCGCCTCGTGTCTGACCCCAGCTCACTGTCCTTGCTGGGGCTGGGGCTCTGTGTGGTCCGGGGCGGAGAAAGGCCTTGGTGGAGTTGCCAGATGTAGCAAATAAAAACACATGTGCCCAGTTAAATTTGAATTTTAGATAAATAGCAAGTGATTGTTTAGTATAAGCACGTCCCAAATGTTGCAGACCTGCAATACTTTCCCAATATTGCACAGGACATACTGAAACTTAAAAAAAATCACTCATTCTTTGTTTAAGATTTATATTTAACTGGGTGTTCTCTATTCTGTCTGGGAATGTCACCTGTCTGGTCTGCTTCTGGCCAGGGCAGGAGGCCCAAGTCAGTCCCTGGTCTCCGTGGGCTAAGGCACTGACAGCCCATGCCCAAGTGGAGGCCCAGGTAAGTTTCCTGGGGCCCATAATGACCTGGTCAGCCTTTCCCCTGTAGGTGTAAGAGACAGACCTGGAACTCATGACACCTCCATCTTCACCAGGCCCACCGCGTAGCAGGCGAGGCCTTTTCTGGCCTGCTCAGAGAGCAGACATGGTTACCTGCTTTGGGCGCATGATAACCAACAGGGAAAATGTGACCTCAGGATGAGAGGCCTGACCTCCTTAACAGCAGCACGCAGATGTCGTGCTGCATGCCTCTGCTTCTACTAAACAATTGACATACTGGCCACAGCAGTCAGCAAGGGGCGCAGGATGAACACCCAGTACAGACTGATGATGATGACAATGACAGCAATGACAGCGATGGGAAACACTAGCTGGGTCTCCAGCTGGGTGCCAAACCCTGAGTAAAGTGCTTTTATATTCGCTATCTCATTTTCATCCTCCCAAAAAGCCTGCTGTCCTGTAGATGAGGAAACTGAGGTCACACAGCCAGAAGGGGACTGAAGACGCATTCGCACCAGGTCTGGCTGACTCCTGCGGCGGTCAAACGGTCTCTCCATCCCCTCAGCTGCTCTGTCCTGGGTGCCAAAACTGTTCCAGGGGTGAGGACCAGGGTACTGAAGTTAAGGGCAAGGTCCTGACTCCCCTGGAGTTTATGTTCAGATTGGGAGCATGGGAGATAGATAAGAAATCAATAATAAGTGAGTGCCCTGTGACTGTGCAATCATTGCTGGCTCCTTCTTGTATCCCCAAGAAACACACATCTGCGTAGCACAGGAGAGCTCCATTCTCTGAGATCCAGTCCACAGCCCTGGGCAAGGAGGGGCAGTGGTGGGGGTGGAGCACGCATCCCAGAATCCTATTTATTATTTCACAAGCAATCCCATGGTGCACTGGTCTGCCAACAACTCCATGATGTAAGTATTACAGCTTCATTTCACAGATATAGCAACTGAAGCCCAGAGAGGTTAAGTAAGTTGCCAAAGGTCACATAGCTAGTAATGGTAGCAGTGGCATGTGGGCCCAGGCTGCCTGGCTCCAAGTCTGTGTTTAGTCACCATGACATGGAGAGCTTCTTGGAGGAGCGTGGAGCCTTCTAGATCACCCAAACCTGTGTCTTTCAGGCTGTTGGACCTCAAAGCATTTCCCTTCAATGCAGTCTCTACAGAGCCACAACCCACAAAACAGAAATAAGCAGTTCTGTGTGAGTTGAAGCAAACTCCAGTCTGAAAGGAAACGGTCTGCCAGCTTCCCCCAGTCCAGCCCAGGTCTCCACACAGACTCCTCCCTTCATTCAGGGCACCCACGGAGGCCCTCTGTCCCTTCCACCATTGTCTCTCCAGGTGCCCCGGGCACGGGTGCCACGTTCCCATCCAGCTTTCAAAGGGACTTCCTCATCTGGGGTTTTCTCCCAGGCACACCATTGCTAGGTTGTTTCTGTGTTTCCTGGAATTTGAACCTGGACACCAGTGTTTGTCCATCAGTTCTAGGTTGCCTGGCACCAGCTGCTGACCTTGATTCAAGGTGGGTTTCTCTTCTAGCCAAAAGGACAAGTGCAGGCCAGGGGCAAGACTGGGGAAGCCTGGGATTGCGCAATGTCCAGAGGGTCTGACCAGGGCTTGGGGGTGGGGGGTGAGCAGTCAGTCCCCTTCGGTTTGAGGAAATGGTCAGAGCACTGGTGATGACTTTGCGTTTGGCACCAGGCCTGGAACAAAGTAACCTTCCTGGTGGCAGGATCTTGGCCAAGCCCTCCTGCCAGACTCCCTGTTCCACAGTTGTCCTGCCATCTGCCAGTGTAGCCATGACAGTGAGGGGAACTGCTGAAGGGAGGCAGCATGGCTCCATGCGGAGCGCATAGTAACACTTCAGTCATTCACAGCTATTGTATTGTTGTTTATAAGCTCCCCTTCCACCAAAAACCAAACCACAAGGCCTGTGAACGTGCCCCATGTGTTTCTAGAATCACAGTTTTGATCTGCTAGCAACAGCCACAGTTCCCTGATAAGAAAATGGTCCCACCCAAGCAGATGTACTCAGGACAGAAACCAACAACCACCCCCAGCCTGAGCTCCTGACTCAGTTTCCTCACTGTATAGAGAGGTTCCAGGACCTTCCCTAACGCCTCCAGAGCCCTATATGACCTAAGCCGCATTTCTTCTCTGCCTTCATCTCCAAACACCCTTGACCTTGCTCACTCTGCTTTAGCCTTGCAGGCCTCCCTCTGTTTCGCAGGGTCCTGCCTCAAGGCCTTTGCACTGGCTGTTCTGCTGACTGGACCACTGGCACCTCGGGTATCCACATGGTTCGCTCCCTTCTGTAAGCCTTTGCTTAAATATCACCTTCTCTCCCAGGCCCACACTGACCCCCCTTCCTGAAATTACAGCCCCTCCCCAACACTCTTGACACCTCTCCTGCTTTTCTGTATCACTTGCCACCTACTAATTGACAGCATTACATTTATTATCCTACATCTGTCTCCCCAGCTAGACTGTCAGCTCTGGAAGGACAGGGATCATTGTGTGTTGCTCCTGGAGGTCTCCCACAGGCCCAGCACAGGCCTGGCAAATGAATAAGGAGAAGGCGGTGTGGAGGGAAGGAGGAGAGCCCTGACACCCTCCACACACTTCGTTCCCCCTTTCCGCATCCAGGTAGCCCCGAGGCCCCTGCCTGGGAGCATCATCAGGGGTCCTTGTTATCCAGCAAATTTCCACAAAAAAAGGTAAATTATGCTGCTTCCCCTTCCACCTACCCCCTTTCTGAGATGAGGTTGTCTCCCCGCTTACCCACCTCCCTGACCCCTCCCCCCATGCACCTTCTTGGGATTCCTAAATGAGACGCTGAAATGTGGAAAAAAAGCTATGGGAAAACTGCTGGGGAAGGGCCCCTAATATTGGTCCTCTCTGCTGGGCTAGACACAGTTAGGACTAAATGTTCATTACTAGACCTCTTGCCTTCTGAACCACGAACATTCTTTCTAAAACCATGATTTTTTAAATGATTTTATTTATTTATTTTTAAAGAAGGGAGAAGGAGGGAGAGAAATGTCAATGTGTGAAAGAAACATCAACTGGTTGCCTCTCACATGCCCCCAGCTGGGGGCCTGGCCTGCAACCCAGGCATGTGCCCTCACTGGGAATTGAACTGGTGAACCGTTGGTTCACAGGCTGGCACTAAGTACACTGAGCCACACCAGCCAGGGCTAAAACCATAATAAAAAAATTGTAATTGTTTACTACATGCCAAATGCAGCAATATCATTCTTAATCATTCTTAATAATGACAATAGTAATAATAAATGCATAGCCAGGCATTAATCTAGCATGATATTCACTCACTTAATCCTCACAAGAACCCTACGAGGTAGACACTACAACTCTCCCCATTTTATAGATAAAGAAAATGAGACACAGAGAAGTTAAGTATCTTGCCCAAGTTCACACAGCTAGTTAGTGTGAAGCCAGGATCAGAATCCAAACAGGCTCTTTCTAAAGTCTATGTGCTTACCCATTATTCTACCCTTTTTTGGCTAAGAATTATAATCCCCGCTTTATATATGATGATGAGACCGAGACCCAAGATTTTGCCCCTGTAAGTGTCAGCGGCAGGATTTGAACCTAAGGACTGAAACTAAAGGGCCCTTTCTAGCTACTTCACTGCAACTGTGAGTCCCATTCCGATTTGTGCGCATGCGCACACGGAGCCAGCATTTACCACCTGGGAACACACTGGCCCCGGAACAATACAAAAGCCCTGAGGCCTCTGAACAGAAAGACCAGCGATGTGGAAAACCTTTGGAATTAGGGTTCAGGGGGGTCCCCTCCTCTGACGCACTCGAGTGACAAAAGAGGAAGCAGAGGAACTGGGGAACCAGCTCATTCCTAAAACACACGTAGATATTTCCCAGCACCAGAAGCAGGTTGTGCAATGAAGTCCTGTGTGATCACGGGATGGGTGTAGGGTTCCCTGCAGGGGAGCAAAGGGTCCTTCACTACCCCAGAAGCACACCTCCACGATTCCCTCCCTGGGTCATTCCCAGAAGCAATCAAGATACTTGAGGGGCACGCTTCTCTGCTCGGATGTCCTAGGACCAGTGCATGGATGGCAGATCCCCCAGAACCTTGCTGATGACAGCCCGAAGTGGGGAAAACACAAATAACTATTAAGAAGAAGCTGACAAATACATCGTGAAATACCACTCAGCAAGTTCCTCTGTTGCTTCAGGAGGAAGAAATAGCCCCGCATGTCCACTTATGGAAAGCAGGCTGTGAAATCCTCAAGGGCAAAGAGATTAAGAAGCACAAATTGCCAGTTATAAACAGTCAGGGGATGTTAAACACAGCATAGGAAATAGAGTTGGCAATATTGTGATAATTATGGATGGTGTTAGGAAAGGTACTAGCCTTATCGGGGTGATCCCTTCGTAAGTCATACAAATGTCTGCTCACTGTGTTGTACACCAGAAACTAATATAATTCTGTATATCACCTGGAATTGAAAAATAACTTTTTTTAAAGCAGCAGCAGCAGCAGCACCGAGCAGTCGACGTTGTGTTAACGTCTACAGCGGTGGTTTCACCGATGGTCACACAGAGCAGTGGGACAGGAGGCCATCTGACTGGGCTCTGACCAGCCGCCTTCGTTTGGGAATGGAACGGAATGGAACAGAGCAGAAGAGAACAGAATAGACAACCCCAGAGAGCGATCATTATCATAAGGATATTGCATAAAACTTCTGTTTCAGTAATATGCCAGTATCTGCATCCTGGCTTACAACGCAAAATCTATTTTTTTTCACTGTGGCTTGGAGTTAAAATATAAAGTTTCAAAACCCTTGATATGGAAAATAACTAAAAGAAAGAAAGGCCCCGAACAGTCGGGGAGGCTCCCTCTGAAGAAAAGGGAGCAAGAGCTTTATTTTATACAATTTGGTACTATTTGGGCTTTTTCTTTTAAACAATGAACATGTATTGCTTTTGCAATAAAATAAAGACCTTTTTAAACCTTTTAGAAAAAATAAACACCCCTGCCTCAGGCTCCAGGAGAGAGGCTGTGCTGTGTGAGCTGTCAACAAGTTTTTGATGTGAAAAAGACCAAATCCTTGCCCTGAGGGGCTCTGCCTCCCAGGGGGCTTCTAGGGCCTCCCTGGTTTGTTTCTGAGTCCTTCTCATCCCCTCCAGAAAGCCACAGGATCATCCAGAAAGGAAATATGCCTTAGGGTGTCAGTCTTCATTTTTGAAAATGGAACAGACACCCTGGATTTTAGTGTTGGATCTGCGGCCGAGCCCTGGGGATGCGGCTGTCAGCTGCGACGTGGGGCTGGGACACCCACCCCCCGCCCGCCCCGTCTCACCACACGCAGGTTGCTTTTTCCTACCAACTCAGAGAAATGTGACAACATCACAGACCATTAGGAAAGCGGATGGACACCCCAGCCCAGACAGGCCATGTCTGCATTTGGGTGTTGTGTTTTCAGCGTAGCATTACGTCGTATTTTCCACGTTGATAAAGAATTCTCATTACTGCTCTGACCAGTGTGGCTCAGTGGGTTGGACATCGTCAGCAAAGCAAAGAGCCACGGGTTCAATTTCTGGTCAGGGCACATGCCTGGGTCGTGGGTTCAGTTCCCTGGTAGGAGTTGTGCAAGAGACAACCAATTGATGTTTCTCCCTCCCTTCCCATCTCTCTAAAAATAAATAATTTTTAAAATCCTCATAATTCCTCTTTATGAAAACTTACTTAAGGCTCCACCAAGCAGTTACAACATATATACCTGTCGCTCACGATGATCTCAAGTCTCAGCTGCAGTAGATAATGCTGGGCGCCAGTCCTTCCTTTTCTTTATTTAGGATTAGTTCCTTCGGGCAAATCCCCAGAAGTGTGACTGCTGGAAAGGAAAGTGAAGACCTTTCCAGGCCGCTGAAGCTCTGCCAAAACTGCTTTTGGAAAGGGCAGGAACCCAAGCCTTTTTAAAGAACTGCCAGCTAGAGCGATTAAGTCACCACCACCTCCGTCACGGGACAGGAACCGTCTGCGACCCCGGAGCCCCACCCCTGTCAGGAATCAGGAGCGATGCAGGAAAGAGACTTCCTCTGCTCCTCCAGGCACCAAGGAGGGCCTGAGACACAGCAGTGCAGCGTCAGCCGAAGGGCTCTGCGGGGCAGCGAGGGCACCCTCCCTCTCCTTCCGCTTCGGAAGGCTGGAAGCTGGGCCCTCGAAGCCAGGGCTGGGAAGAGGGCATTTTCTTTGAATTAGACAACATAGACTTCATCGGTAGTCTGTGACAGTGAAGAATGTGGTACATCGCTGCGTGTCTGAGTCCATTTAGGCTGCTCTAATGGAATATGACAGACTATGACTTACAAACAATAGAAATTTATTTCTCACAGTCCTGGAGGCTGAGAAGTCCAAGATCAAGGCCTAGCAGATTTGGTGTCTGGTGAGCACCCACTTTCTGCTCCCTAGAAGGCTGTTTTCTCACTGTGTCCTCACATGACAGACGGGGTGAGGGAGCTCTGTGGGGTCTCTTTTGTAAGAACACTAATCCCATTTATGGGGAGTCCCTCCTTATGATCTAATCACCTCCCAAAGACCCCACCTCCTAATACCATCATATCAAGGGTTAGGTTTCAACAAGTGAATTTGGGGCGAGGGGGATGCGGACATACCACTGGGCATATGTTGTGCAGAGAAGACAGGGACACCATTTGTCCAGATGGGGCCGATGGATGGGTAGGGACACAGCTCAGGGTCAGCTCTACCTTTGGGGGCCCTCATGGACCCCCACAAAACTTTAGTTCCTCATATCTGAAAAACTGCTGCTTCCTGCTTCCAGACAAGATGGTCACTTCTTTGAGGTTTGGCAAGTGCTTTCCCTGGGCCACCTGCTGCCCCCCTCCCAGTGTGTAGTTCCCCTCCCAGCCCAGTCTCTGCAGCATAGAGCCAGCCAGGAGGAGAGTTCCAGCAGGAGAGAGCAAGAGTGTGGGTGACAAAGAAAGAAGGAAAAGAGGGAGAGAAGGAGGAAAAGAAAAAGAATTGCAATGACATGAGGAGTGATAAAGAAGGGAGGAATTGAGGGGAGAAAAAAGAAGAGAGGGCCCTGAATGGTGAGCTTGCCTGTTCTGAGTGGCTCACACACACGGCTCCCCTATTCTCACAGCTGCACCCAGGACCAGTGCCGCCATCCCCACTGAAAAGCTGCCGTTGACCGTCCACTTAGAACCAAGGCATAGACCTCCAAAATCTTTCTCTTCCACCTTTGCATCCCCATTTTCTCCTAGAGCATAGCTCACACAGGGTGTATAATCATCCATTTAATTAAGGGGTCGATTTTTTGTTAAACTCACCACGGTCTATTACAAACATGTTCAGTGTCATCTCTGTGTGGTCCATCTGATGTCACCTGTGGCCCCCATGCTTCCTTCCACCACTGGATATTTTTTAATAAACTCTTTGGGGGTTGCATCACACTGGAGCAAATCCCTGTCATCACATCATTTCATCTGTACATACCTCAGTCTGAGTCTCTCAAAGATGAGGACTCTTTTTTAAAATATAACCACAAAGCTATGACATCCCAGAAAAAAATGAACAGCTACTGAATTCCGCCCGTGTCATCCAGCTTGGGTTTACATTTCCTCAATGCTCTCGCAAGCATTTTAAAAAGAATCTGATTTGTTCGAAACAGGAACCTGTTCACTGTGTCTCCAGCACCTGGCAATCAGCTCTTCCGGCAAATACTGATACTCTGTGCATGTTTGCTGGGTGAACTGATAAGGGTAGAGAATGGTTTAAAAAACCCTCGCGTTTACAGAGAACTTCTCAAGCTGGACACCATGGACATTCTCATCTCATCCTGCTGGCCATGCTGAGGGATAGCACCTTTTATTGTCCCTTTCTGAGGAGGATGCAACTGAGGCACAGAGAGGCGAAGGGACCTGCCCAAGGTCATACAGCGAGGAGGTGACCCCTGAAGGAGCAGGTGGAGAGGGTGTGAGGAACCAGCGCACGGTGCCAGGTGCTACACTTCTGTTGACAACAGCCCTCAACCTGCAGGTGAGGAAACAGGCACACACACCGCGGGCGGTGCTAGGCCAGCCGCGCCCACTCCCACTCTACCCAGCAGCGGGAGGACAGACAGGCGTGTGGCACAGTTTCCAGGGCTGGGAGTCACTCCCCTCTCTACCAACACCCACGTGGGCACCCTGAGCCTCCCCTCATGGGTGCCCCAGAGAGGAATGCCTGCCTGGCTTTCCCTCCTCCCGGAGGACTACAGGAGTGTCTTCCGCTGGGTCCCAGAGGGAGCAGCGCACGCGTCTCAGTCTTCCCTGTCCTCGTTAGGCCGCAAAGCAAATATTTACTGACCACTATCAGATGTCAGCTACTGGGACAGGCCATGGAGAACAAGTAATGGCCGAGACCCAGTTTGACAGCGGGGACACAGGCCGTCCGTGAGACCATCAGATGCATTCGTAACAGTCAATGGGAAAAGGAAGGCGACAGAGGCTCTGGGCGGGGTGGTCAGGGAGGGCTTCTTGCACTAGGTGAGGCCAAGACTGAGGAATGTGAACTCCTGAAACTAGTGGCTCTGTCCCCTTGTTTATTTTGAACAATTTTAATTAAAATAAAGCACTATTAAAATAATAATTATGAACAATAATCACAATGACTAAAAATTATTGCATCATGTTGTTTTGTTTTGCTTTTTCACATATGGCATATCCTTTAATCTTGATAATAATCCAAAGAGTCTATTGCCAATCCCACTTTATAGATGAGGAAACTGAGACTCAGAAAAGTGAAATAATTTAGCAGTCACAGAACTGGCTAGGTAGTGAAGCTGGGATTTGAACCCAGGCCAGTTGGATCTCAGGGTGCAGTCTGATTATGGCCTTTCCTTTCTATTAAGAGGACCTGCCACTCTGATGGACTGCTTGCTGGACCCTGGTCTGGGCCTCATGGCATCATTCGAGGCCATCTCCCTTCTCTAGCCTTGGACCCTAGGTCCAACACAAGGGGTTAGGAATATGACCAGCCTTCAGAGCCACAGGTCCTGCATAAATAGCGCCCAGAGTCCAGGTGCTGGCCTGCGTGGCTCTGTAGTTGGGAGGGCCTGAGCTTGCCAATGGCTCTGAGGCTCTGAGGCTACGTGACCTGAGGCAGGCTCTGCAACCTCCTGAAAAGTGGGGATGACGATGGAGCCAACTTTGTGAGACATTCCAGGCAGAAGGAACAGCAAGAGCAAGGAGATGGGAGCCTGTGGTACATGTTTGGGGGACTAAATAGCAGTGTCCCTGGGACATGGGGCATGGGGCTGGGGGAGCCAAAGATGGAGTTGGAGAACTTTACACCAGGCAGTTTATTGAGCACCTACTAGGTATAAGGCCTAAAGACAAAGAGGTCCAAAAGGGGGGGATTTATGTCCATTTTGTTTACGGCTTTATCCCCCATGCCCAGAACATGGGCTAACAAACAGTAGACCCACAATAGTTGATGAATTAATGAATGAATGAATGAACCAACAAGTGAATGAGTGACTGAGTGAATTAATGAATGAGTATAAGAATCAATGAATGCATAATGAATATGCATTCTGACAGCAGTCTTAGTGAAATAACTAGGGAAGGAGCTGGTACAAAGAAACTACCATTCCCTAGGGGGCAGGAATTCCAATAAAGGCTTTGTAAAGGGGCTGATGCTCAAGTTAAGTCTTAATATATAAGCAAAGCAGATAGAGCATTCCAGGCAGAGGGCACTGCATAGGCAAAAGCCTGATAGGTTGACAATTTTCTGGGGTTTGGAATTACTGGGGCATAGAATAGAGGTGCATGTAGACAAGAAAGGTTTGCAGTAAGTCAGGGATGGGGCCCAAGAGTCTGGGATAAAGTATTTGAATGTTGCCCTTATATAATAAGGAGTCAGAGAAGGTTTTATGTAGGAACCCAGCAGAATCAAATCTGACCACTTCTGGCTGCAGGTTGTCCCCTAGGTAAAAATCTTCACCCCCTCACTGACTTGCAGAGCAGGACGGGATCCCAAACACATTCCCCTACTCCAAAGGCTGGATCTGAAATGCAGGTGTCCCAAAAGTATTTACTCACACCCTTCAGGGCACAGAAATAATAGCTGATATGGATTAAGCATTTATTTCTTCCAGCCCTGGAGTCAGCCTTGGGCACATACTATCTCAGCCCTGTGAGGTTAGTACTATTTCTGCCCTATTTTATGGATGAGGAAAATGAACTCAGAGAGGTTTAGAGAATGGTCCAAGGTCATGCAGCTACTGGGGAGTAAACCCAGGTCTTGACCCCAGGCAGGCTGGCTCCACAGCCCCTATTCCCGTCACTATTCTGAACTGTCTGGGCTCTGTTTTCTGCCATCAAGTTGGGAAAGTGAACCACCACACTCAGCCTTACATCACAGGCCTGCTTTGGAGAAGGTGACTCTCACTACTGTGTTCCCTGTAGGGCTATTGTTGAGGACGGTGCTGCTGTCTCCAGCACTTATCTGTGGTGCCTGTAGAAGGGCCTGTAAGAGAAAAGCCTTGAGTTCATCTGGCTCAGGAAAGCCAGGCTTCCCTGAAACTCTTAATTTGTTTTCAGCTTTAGAAGGGTGAGACTCTTGAAATGGATTGTTTCTGTTTTTGCTCTGGCCACGAGGAAGCTCAGACCAAATGTACAGCTCTGCAAGCAGTACTATGTGTTAACATAGGTGTTGTTTTCTTTTCCTTCTCATTTATTAATTTTTTTTACTACAGTTTCCTCATTTTAAAAAAATCCCAGTGTTTTCCTGGCTGGTGTGGCTCAGTGGATTGAGTGCCGACCTGTGAACCAAAAGGTCCCTGGTTTGATTCCCAGTCAGGGCACCTGCCTGGGTTGCAGGCCAGGTCCCCAGTAAGGGGCATGTGAGAGGCAACCACACATGGATGTTTCTCTCCCTCTCTTTATCCTCTCTAAAAATAAGTAAATAAAATCTTTAGAATAGAATAGAATAGAATGAAATAAAAAATCCCAGTGTTTTGTTGCTATCTTTGTTAGTTACTTCTGATTCATTTTGGCAAGAGGCAAGATTACAAATAAATATATACACACATGTAAAATTAATAACAATAATATCATTAGATCAGGGTTTCTCCACCTTGGCACGGTTGATATTTGGAGGTGGATCATTCCTCGCTGTGGGGGGCTGCCTGTGCATCGTAGGGTGTTTCGAAGCCTCCCTGTTCATTGCCCACCAGACACCAGTACCACCTACTTCCACTGAGACAACCAAAGAAGTCTGTTGTTAATTGTCCCCAGGCGGCAAACTCCCCCCTGGTTGAGAACCTCTGTTCCAGCCTGAGCTCCTTAAAGACAGGACGAGAGTGGCTTGACAGCAGCCAAGGACAGACTAACTGGGGGTGGGATTTGGCAGGGTGAGAAGGCCAGCTGATGAAAGATGAACAAACACCCACACAACACCGCCACATCGCCCCTCCCCAGGCTTCCAGCCCACAGAGCTCTTGCCATCTCAATCCTCACAGAAGCCCCAGGGGGTCAGAATTAGATCCTCACCTCACAGATAAAGGGTCGGAAGAGGCTAAGCAAGTGGTCCAAGATCACAGAGCAAAGGCAACAAGGCAAAGCATGCAAGTGCAGAGCGAGCTCCCTGCCTCTTGCCATGGCTGAGAGGACAGAGAGTAGTCACTGTAAGTCAAGGATGAAGCTGAGACCTGAGGAGTAAATTGGACTTGACTAGGCAGGGAAGTCCCAGAGTGCACAGGCTTATAAGGAAGCATTTGAATGGCTTGCTTAAGACCAAGGGACTTCTGAGAGTAGTACAATGTGTACGTGAATGTTCATAATAGCGTTGATCACAATAATCAAAGGTGGAGACAACTCAAATGTCTATCAACTGATGAATGAAAAAAAATGTGGTCTATTCATAGAATGGAATATTATTAGTCAGTCATAAGAGGAATGAAGTTTGATACATGATACATACTATGACATGGATGAGCCCTGAAAACATGGTAATGCGAAGTGCAAAAAGCCAGATGCAAAAGGTCACCTAGTGTAGGATTCCCTTTACATGAAATACTCTGAAGAGGCAAATCCACAGAGACAGAGAGTAGATTAGTGGTTGCCGTAGGCCAGGAAAACAGGTGTTTGGGAGGTAATAGCTAAAGGGCGCGCGGTTCCTTTTCAAGATGATGAAAGTGTTCTAAAACTAACTGTGATGTTTGCACAACTCTCCTTACACTAAAACCCACTGATTGAACTGTACACTTTCAATGGGTGAATTGTATGGTATGCAGATGATAGCTCAATAAAGTTGTTAAAAAAAGAAGAGGGAGCTGGTACTCCCAAGGAAGAAAGAGAATTCAGGCTTCAGTGCTGGCTGCGTGACCATGGGCAAGCCACCTCCCACAGCCTCAGTTTCCTTATCTGTAAGTGGGTATGTCACTGGCGCCCTGCCTGCCACTGGAGAGAAGATAAGGAGATGAAGCCCACAGCCCAGCGTCCGCCACACGGGTGCTCCATAGATGTCAGTCCCTGGACCTTGGGCTCTGAAAGCGGCTCTTTCTACCTGCTTCTCCCTCAGACTTCAGAAGTCCTGAGAATGCCCATTCCACGAATGGGGCAATTCCTTGAAATCTGAAAGGACTGTGTAGGCTTTCCTGGTCTGGGAAGAAAACAAAAGCCTTGACTGTTGTCCAAGCCCCTGGTCCTAAAATCCTGCCAGGCTTCTTTCCCCAGGCCCAGAGGGCCCAGCCCTTCATTTACCGCTTAAGACATCAAATGACCTCAGTGACCTGCAAAGGGGTCCTTGTGGCCACCACCGCCACCTGGGGCCCTCAAATCTGTAGACCCCACTGCTCCTGGTGGCTTTGGGGACCTCAAAAAGGCAAAGAGAAGCTGGCACTGACCCTGCAAAACCATACAGTCCGGGTGGGATGGGGTGGTGGGGGACCCCACAAAGAAGTGAGTGTGCGAGGAGCTCATCGGTGTACAATGGTCCCTCAGAAACCTGTCCCCGGGGAAAACAGAGGATCTCTATTGACAGGGCCTAAGAAAGAAATGTCTGTATTCTGTTAGGACCTGCCCCCACAGGCTCCAGGCCAAGAATGTGCAGTGCAGCAACTATTACATTTCTAAAATTATGCCTGAGTGGTGGGGGGCGGGGAGGGTGGCCAGGGTGCGGAGCAGAAAAGCCTGTTGCGGGCAGGGGGCAGGAAATCTTTAATCCCACTCCGTGTACCCCAGGCAGCACGCCGGGCAGTGGGAAGGGAGCACCCCTCCAGCAGATGTCAGGTCGGCCCTAAGAATCAAAAGCCCTTTTGTGCCCAGCCAGGGCACTCAACCGTTTTTAAACAGTGCTGGAGTACCTTCCGAACTGCTCGAATTTTCTTGGGATCCAGGGAGTTGGGGGTAATGAGACCATGTCTGTGGGCAGCCCGGTTTGAGGAGTAGATGAGAGAAAGGAAAGTCCTGGTAGTCAAAATCTAGCTGCAAGAACAAGGTTGCTGTAGGCAGTGGTGTCCAACCCACGGCCCACAGGCCACGTGCAGCCCAGGATGGCTGTGAATGCAGCCCACACAAAACCGTACATTTACTTAAAACATTATGAGATTTTTTTGTGATTACATGTCACAATGTATTTAATGTGTGGCCCAAAACAACTCTTCTTCCAGTGTGGCCCAGAGACGCCAGAAGTTTGGACACCCCTGCTAGAGGGCTGTGCAGGTGTGCACTGCACAACAACAGAGGGCACTCTTCTCAAATACGGAGGCGCCCTGCGCACAACCTGTACAACCACTCGAGGTGGCCTGTGATAGCCTGGGGGAGGACCAGCTGGCTCCTGTGGCCAGGGCCTCACTCTTGGCTGGAGCTGGGGGTGTGAGTGAGTAGCTGGCTTGCAAGACCCCGTCACAGATGTCAGTCCTGACTGAAGTATTTAGATGCTCCCCAAAGAAACTGCATCGAAGAAGGAGGGCACAGAAGGAACAGTCAAGGGGATAGGAGCCTCTAAATCTGGGGCTGTCCTACCACACAGATTTGGTTGCCAGAAAATATAGAGGGCTCCTGATTAAATTTGAATGTCAGATCAACAATGGATAATATTGTAGCATAAGTATGTCCCAAATACTGCATGGGATATGCTTACACTAAAGAATCATCTCTTGTTTAGTGACATTTAAATTCAACTAGGTATTCTTTATTTTTATTTGCTAAATCTATCAACCCAACCCCCAGAGGACATGTCTATAAAAACTCCTTCCCACCCACCATTGCCTGAAAATAGCTCTTAAACCAGCAGCTAATTGGGAGCATGTCCCCCAAGTCTATTGGCTGCACGCAGTAGGCAGAGCGGGAGGTATGACAGCACCCTCCAACCACACGCCTGTCATTGCAGTGGCCTCCTTCCTCCCCTGGGGGCTCTGAAACGACCACAGGCCTAAGAGTTTTATCCGAGTGTGGGAGCCCAGCAGGGCCACGTGTTCCTGGGGGAGGCTGGAAACACAGCCATTGAGCCTCAGGATCTCACAGCCCTGCCCACGCCCCGAAACTGGAGAATCTTGTGCAATGCCTGTTTGCTCAACCCAGATCTATGGTCAGGCCTCCTCAGTAAGTAAGACCAGGTGGTTTACTCAGTGACATTGTGACTCCAGGGAACCTTGGTGGTCTTAGGCTCCAGTGTCCTCTCATTCATCTGAGGTGGGATGGGGGGTTTGACTCGGGAGGGTGATGCTGTAGCCCCTCTGGGGTTGTTCTGGGCTCTAGGGGAGGCAGGTAAAGAATGAGGAAGGAAGAGCCTTAGGCAACTCCCAGGTGGTTTCCATGAGAACAACTGGCTGACCTTTTGTGGGGCCACCTGTAGCCAGAGCAAACTGCATGTGGCCTATGGGTATGCAGCCAACCCAGCTGGCAGGACACATGCACAGGGAACCTGGATGGAAAGTTACCCAAGACTCAGGCAGGCCAGGCGTGGATCCTGAGCCCCTCACCCTGCTCAGAACTGGCCGCCATCTCCCCCACTCCTGCTCCCCACTTTTCCGTTTGTCTGTGACCCTGGGAAGGGCAAGTGGGCAGGCAAGGAGGGCCTGGAATGACATGCTTAAGAAATTAGTCAGCCCTTCAGCACAATTTCACTCTGCTAGACTAGAGGCAATTGGGTTCCTGAAGACTTGTGGGTCTCCTGCCCATCACAGGAACAGATTCCTGTTCCCTGGAGAGGGGCAGGGGCACGTGGTCCCTGCAAAAGCTGTCCCATGTGGGACACAACTGGAGGCCCGAGGTGCCTTCTTCTCACCAGAGGGCCAGCCAGCTGAGTTGATAACTCTAGTTGTTTGCTGCCACTTCTCATCCCTGTGGTCTGGAGAGAGGGATGGACACCCCCGAGGACAAAGAGACCAGAACTGCTGCATCACTTGGGGAAACACAAACATAGCCAGATGTCAGGTCCCTGGTCTGCTTTTTCCTAATTATCTGGATAATTTGGTCACAACCAGGCTTCAACCATCAGATCCTGCTGTTCTGCCTCTTCAGACAGACCCGCCCCACTATGAGCATAAATGATTCACATTCTCCACTCTAACTGCCAACTCCTGGAAGGCAGCGACCCTGCTGACTTAGGCTGGGCTCCTGGGAAAGACCCCAGAGAGAGAGGGCAGTCAGGGAAGACTTCCAGGAGAAAGCAGCTCTAATTGAAGCCAGGGTTTGTTGGGGGAGGAGCAGGAAGGGCATTGTCACAAGTGGACAGTAAGATCGAAGGTGGAGGGCATGTGCAGACTCAGCGGGCAGGTAACCCCGGGGCAGTTCAGGCTGGTGGAATTCAGAACATGGTGGGGGGTGGTGCAGAGAAAAGGCTGAACAGAAAGGGCATCCTGGAAACCAAGATCTGGACTCTAAGAGCAGACCTTGCCTTGACACATGCTGCCTGATGACGGATGACTCCAGGCAAAGCCACTTCACTCACTGAACCACAGTTTCTCTATCCCTAGGATGGGAACAATGATAGAGATGAACATCGCCACTCTGTGGGGCCCTTGCTGGGCCCTGGGATTGCGCGTTCACCCATTCACCCATACATCTCATTCATTCCCACTGCACCCTGGTAAGCAGGTGCACTGTTATCCCATTGTACAGACAGGGCAGTAAAGGCCCACACAGGTCCAAAAAGATGGCCCGGGTTCCAAGGTGAACAAGCTTTGAGCCCTGGTCTGGCAATGCAAGGCCCAGGTTCTAATTGCTCCACAGAGCTGGGCGGGGCGCGGGGGAGTGGTGCCCATCGGAACACAGATGCAGCTCACTTTTGCTCGCCTTTCCTTCCTGGGGTGGCCATAACGAAGTACCACACACCGGCTGGCTTGAAGTGGCTGGAAACAACAGAAATGTATTTTCTCTCAATTCTGGAGACCAGAAGTCCGAAATGAAGGGATCAGCGGGGTTGTTTCCTTCTGGGGGCTCTGAGGAAGAATCTGGTCCATGGCTTTTTCCCACCTTCTTCCAGCTTCTAGAGTTCAGGACATGGTACCCCAAAGTATGGCACCTGGATGTAATGAGTACCTCCGGCTGAAGGAGTCTGAGAATACAGCAGAAACAGGAAGGTGCTCTGACCTTGGCCTCTTGCCCATCTTCCCTGAAACAGATGACTAAAACCCCCCTGTGAGCGGTACCTTCCCTGTACCAGGAAGAAATGAGACATTCTCATCACCAGGGATCGGGAGTTGGGGGCCAAAAAATCTGAACAACAGCCTTGTTAGAGTCACCCTTACCTTCCTAGTTACTTCTTCACCACCTACCACCCCTAGCACCTTGTCCTGTTGTTCTTCACAAGTGTATTGCTTCTTTGTCCCAAAGGTATAAAAGCTTCCTGTTCCGGTCACTCTTCAGGTCCACATTCCCTGTGAAGGCGCCTGTAAAAGTTCAACCAGACATGTGTCCTTTCTGCCTGTCAACCTGTTTTTGTCGGTTCCATTTCTGGGGAAGGTCAAGGAAAATTCTCCTCCCCTACAGGGCAAGCCTGGGAGTTCTGTGGCTTGAGGCTCACTCCCTCCGCTAACACATGGCCTTCTCTGGCTCTGTGTCCGCTCCTCGTCTTCTAAGGACACTTGTCATTCAATTTAGGGCTTACCTACATAATCCAGGGTGATCTCATGTTAAGATTCTTAAATTAAGTACATTTGCAACAATCCTTTTTCCAAATAGGGTCCCATTCACAGGTTCTGGGTAGACACATCTTTGTGGGGGGCTTCGCTCAGCCCACTGCACTCATCTCCAGGAAGGAGGACTGGTCGGAGAGGACAAGGCCCCACAGGTGCTGCAAACAGACCAAGACCAGGGAGTTATGCTGAGGGAGGGCTCTCAGGAAAAGGTTTTCTTCCTGGTGGCTCTTCTGACGAAGCCAGAGGCCCTCCCCTCTTCCTAGGCTGTACAGAACAGGGCGGGAGTTGGCAACCACACGCGGCTGCTGAGAACCTGAACGGTACCTGGTCCAAATGCGGCCACGGTGCCGTGGCCAACACACACGGCTTTCAAAGACTGAGCCCGGAAGAAGAATGGAGAGTCCCTCCTGCACGACTTCTCACGTCAGTTACGTGCTGCAATAATGGCATTTTGGATAGGTCAGGCTAAAAAGGACTATTCAAATGAAGTTCACCCATTTAGTTTTATGTTTGTAATTGTAGTAAAAGTCATATAACGTAAAACGAACTATTTTAAAGTGAACAATTTGGTGCCATTTAGTGCATTCACAAGGTTGTGCCACATCACCTTGACCTAGTTCCAAGGCATTTCCATGGCCCCAGATGGAAACCCGTACCCGTCGGCAGCCACTCCCCTCTCTCCCAGGCCCTGGCCTCCACTAAGCTGCCCTCAGTCTCTATGGACTTATTTATTCTGGATATTTTGTATAAGTAGAATCACACAGTAGTTATCCTTCCACGTCTGGCTTGCTTTATTTAGTGTAGGGCTCATCTGTGTTATAGCACGTATTAAAAATTCACTCCTTGTTAAGGTTCTATAATATTTCACTGTATGAATAGACTACATTTTGTTTATCCACTCACAATGGTGGGCATTTGTGTTGTTTTACCTTTTGGTTACTGTATTTTCTTTTTGAAATGTGCCCACTAGAAAATTTTAAGTTGCCTACGTGGCACGCACCACATTTCAGTCGGATCAGCTCTATCCTAAACAGACAGCACAGAGCTCAGTGGCCACCAGGTGCCAGGAAAACCCAGCTTCCACGACCTCGCGGAGTGCTGCTAGAGGGGCCAGCCCGCACCCACCTGAGCCAGATCCACGTGCCTCCCACATAGCTGTTTCTCCAGCACCAGCTCAGCTCCCAGCACAGAGAGGATGCTCAGTAAACATGTACAATGAGAGAAGGAAGGAAAGGAGGGAGGGAGGAAAGAAGGAAGGCTTACACTGAGACTCTGAGGGAAATTGAGGCAGGAGAGTCCATGGGGCTGGGATGGTGGGGAAGCAGAGAAAGGGAATTCTAGAAAGAAAGTTGATCCTTGGAGCCCATCATTGCTTTGGTCTGAATGGCCTGGGTGGCAGCGCGGTGGAAAGTAAAGATGTAGGTGAATAAAAAAGTGTACTTGGTCGTTGTCCCAGGTCCCTGGCACAGAGCCCCTAAAACCTTTGTAATTTCCTGAGTGATAAGAGTGTCTTTTGTATGCTGGCTGAGATGCCTCAAGGGAGGTGCAGGCTGGGGACTGGTCACCAGAAAGACCAACCAAGTGATTAGGGTAGGAACTTTCAGCCCTATCCCCTGACCTCCAGGGGAGGGGCCAGAGTTCAATCACCAACAGCCAATGATTTAACCAAGTGTGCCTGTGTAATAAAACCTCAATAAAAAGAAAACCTAAATGATGGAGTTCAGGGGGCTTCCAGATTGACGAATACATCCACATGCCTAGAGGGTGTCACACTTCAACCCCACAGGGACAGAGGCACCTGTGTTCGGGACCCTTCCAGATTTTGCCCTATGTGGCTCTTCACCTATATCTTTTTATCTATTTATTTTTAGAAAGAGGGGGAGGAAGGGAGAAAGAAAGGAAGAGAAACATCAGTACATGAGAGATGTTGCTTCTTGTGTGTCCCAACTGGGGACCTGGTCCACAACCCAGGCATATGCCCTAACCAGGACTTGAACCAGTGACCTTTTGGTTCACAGGCTGGCACTCAATCTACTGAGGCACACCAGCCAGGGCTCTTCACCTATATCTTTTATAAGTAAAAAAGTAAGGATGGCACTTTCCAGTGTTCTGTAAGCCCTTCTAGTACATTTTCAAACGTGTTCTTGGATGGACAGAAATGCAGGAAGCCCGGGGACACCATCACGGCTGGCGTCTGAAGTGGGGACAGTCTTGTGGGACTGCACTCTTAACCTGTGGAGTCCATCTGTGCTAACTCTGGTTAGTGTCAGAATTGAATTGCAGGACACCCAGCAGGCATTGGAGAATCAGGGAGTGTATTTGACAGATTTCTCTGGGCTTCTGTTGTGTGGGATGAGTTAACAGCAAGACGGTTTTCCTCCTGGTAATGAACTCAGGTAGTGCCCTTGCTTCCTGGTGGGAGGAGTATTTCTGGCGAGCTGCACAGGTCTGTCTTGAGAATGGATGGGAAGATGCAGGACTGGGAGCCTGGCACCACAGTGGGCTTAGGGGAAGACATTCCACATGGTATTATCAGCTGAAAGCTGGTGTCCCAGTGGCCCTAAATGTCATGTGGACGATGGGGCACTTTACTCTGTGGGGGAGAGGCTGCCAAGTCAGCCCCCATCAGAGGCCAGGCCAGCAACGGAAATAGGAGAAGTGAGCAGAGTATGATTCTACCAACAGGACTTTGTTAGCTAATATTTCGCTTTCTTATTTTTGAAGATGATGTGGGAAAAGGACATTTCTATTCTGTAAGAAAATCAGTAGACAAGAATAATGATATGAGGAACTGAAGTTCAGCCTCCTGTCAAGGAAACAGACAAAAGGGAGTGGTGGGGACTGTGGCAAACTGGAAAGCAAGGCCCCATAGGCACTGTCATGGCCCTGCCTACATGCCTTTGGCAGCTGCCATTCTAGTACATGTCAACAGTATGAATGGTGACTCCTCATCTGTGACTTTCTACCTGAGGTTTTTCTGTTGGGCAAACTGGCAGTGCCGGGGAATTAAAACCTCAGATGTAGCCCTCCACAAATGACAGACAGGAATGGCAGGGAAATACTCCAGTTCTCTTGCCCCTCAGGCAGTAGACTCTGAGGCATGTTCAATGCAGTCTCCCACACATCCCCAGTGGGACTGAGCCCCAGCTGCCCGCAGCAAGAATTGCTCACGGTCAGTCAATATTGTGTGTTGGCCCCTCCCTTCCCTGCCCCTCTTTCCCATCTCCCATCTGTGCTTACTGGGATCCCCTCCCTACTAAACTGCTTGTACTTAAATCCTGGTCTCAGTCAGAACCTGCTTCTGGGGCAACCGAAACTAAGATAAGGGACCAACTTCTCCTTAGCTGCAGCCAGATTTTGCCAGATGGAAAGGCATGTCCAGTATTGCAAGGCCTGCCAATTTTTTTTAAGGAAACCAGAATCCAGAGTTTCCTGTGAAACCTTCTGAGTTTTCATTGTTAGCTCAAATTAAACAAGATAAAACAAAACAAGTCAGAGGGAAAAAACGTGTCTGTGGGCCCACTCTGGTCCTGGACAGACCGGCCAGTCAGACCTGTTGGTGGCAGGGGCAGGGGTACAGAGAGCTGTAAGCCATGAGACTCCGTCAGAGGAGTATTTCGGCAACCTACCCCACTGGCCTGGGTGGGACAGGCAGAGGAGGCCCCATGGTAGGCCAGACTGCATGGCTATTTATGGGCCCCCAGCTGGATGCATCTGGAGGGCCTGGCGTGGCCACCCGTGGGCCAGCAATAGTCCCAGAGTAAACAGTCAGCCTGAATGCTTTTTCAAACATGCAGACCCGGAGCTGCCTGCAGCCGCCCTGGCCCTCAGGGTGGGGTGAAATCCCAGGGCCCCTGCACCCGCCTGACATCCAAACTCTGGCCCAGGAAAAACAAACTCGGAGGGTGGTGTGGCCAGAATGCCCAAGGAGGAGGCAGGCAGTCGTGAGAGAGCCACTTCCAGACCCCACACTTGTGAACTTCTTTTTAATTCCATGCAGATGGAGGAGGCTGTCTTTACAGATTTCCATCTCCCTCCACTGCCCTCCCCACCCCACCCCCGCTCCTCTTGCAGAGAAAACAAAAAGGGTGTCTCCTGAGATTCTTTCTGTACCATTTCACATGGTTATTTAAAGCCATCACTTTTCTGCTGCCTTTTCAGAATTTAGATTCAGAATATAGGGTGTCAAGAGTATAAGCGGGTGATGTGAAATTTTGGTTCTGTTTGCTGTCCTACAACCAGGCAGACCCATCCATGCCTGTTCTAAACTGTTTAATGCAGTTAGTAGATTTTAATTTGGAACTGTACAGGGGAAAAGAAAAATTCCTGAAAGCTGACTTTTAATGGGCTATCTATGAGTCACATATGTCATATATTGTTAGCTCATTTAATTGACCTCATGACCCAAATAGCTGCATAGGACTGTATTATTAAGATATCTTCTGGTTGCAAGGGACAGAAACCTACATCAAAAAGAATTTATTGACTTACATAATTGGAAAGTTCATGGTAAGGACTTCAGGCATGGATGGATCCAGGAGCTCAAATGCTATCATCAGGAATTCCTCTCTTCATCTATTTGCTCTGCTCTCCTCTGTAACCATTTCATTCTCAGGCAGACCCTTATCTTATGGTCGAAAATACAGTTCCCATCAGTTCCCAGCTTCCAATTAGTCTAGCAACCCAGGTAGAAAAAGAACACTTCTTTCCTAACAGTTTTGGCCCAAATCCCATGACTGAATCTCAGTGGTCCAGCTTGAGTCACATGCCCATCCTTCAACCAATCGCTATGGTTAGGGTGACAGAATTCCTGACCACATGTTCACCCCTGGAGTTTGGGAGGGTCAGGTCCACTGAAATACATATGGGGACGGGGAGTTACAGTACCCAAGATTTGTGCTGGACACTGGGCATTCAAAAACAACAGATGCCTATCACAGTGAGGCATCTGAGCAGGAGATGACCCCCACAGCATCTGCAGGGCTGTCGTGACCATCACACAAGCCATGCACTGCACATCTCTAAGGAATTCCATTTACATTCTCTGTCATTGCACAGTAAGCATCTTGTGACTAAAAAAAAAACAAACTATTGAAAAACATGGCCAAAGTATTTTGTAGCTCTTACCATCAAGAACCGATGTCCTTTCTCTGCATATTTGGGCTGGCCTTGTGACTGGCTTTGCTCAACGGAATGCGGCGGAAGTGACATTGCAAATTGTAAGGCTGGGCCTTAGGAGGCCAGGTTTCCACTTTCACCCTCTTGGACAGCTGCCTGAAGCCAGCGTGTGAGGAAGGGAATAGGCTGTAGGGGCATGAGAAGTCACCCGAGGGAGAGCCAAGGTGCCCAGCTGCCTAGCACTGAGCTGAAGGACCCCAGGAGGTGGGACAAACTTCTGAAGTGAACTCTTCAAGCTGGATTTAACTCACTTAAGCTGGGAAGTCAGTTTCCCAGAACCCCTTCCCCATGTGGTTCCTGGTTAGAGTTAGCCAAAAGAGGAACATGCATGAGATTGGGAGGGAGGGTGAGAGCTCAACAGTGGATGAAACTGTATAAAGGTCAATGTGGTTAATGCAGTCGTGACAGTGTCTCCCAGGATGGCCTCCTAAATAAACCATGTGTACCCAAGTTGTCCTTGTCCGAGAGTCTGCTTCTGGAAGAACTGAACCTAAGGCTTCCCAGGGGACCCCAAGTGCCCCTGTGTTGGGTGCTGAAGGAGCCCGGTGACAGCTCCAAACAGGAAGAGATAAAACTTTCCTTTTAATCATTCATTCATTCATTCATTCAACAAACAGTCAACAAGCTCCTACTATGTGCCAGCACTGGGGGTAAAAAAAGTCCAGAACTCAGAGTCAGCCAAGCTGCTGCTCACCCCAGCCTGAGACAGGGGCAAGTCACCCAACCTCCCAGAGCTTCACTGAACCGTCACAGGGGTCCTCTGAGGCATGAAATGTCGTGGTTCCCATTTTTCAGATGATGAAGCAGAGGCGCCAAGAGGTTGACTGACTTGCCCAAGGTCACATAACCAGTCAGTGGCATGCTAGAGCCAGGATTCAAACCCAGGAGTTGAGTCCAGTTCTCACATTCTTAGCCACTTCCTCAGGAGTTTTGGGCTGATTAAAGAAAGTCTCAGAATTTTTTTTAAAGATTTTATTATTCAATTTTTAGAGAGAGGGGAAGGGGGGAGGAAGAGAGGGAGAGAAACATCAATGTGTGGTTGCCTCTTGAGCGCCCCCTACTGGGGACCTGGCCCACAACCCAGGCATGTGCCGTAACTGGGAATTGAACCAGTAACCCTTTGGTCCACAGGCCAGCATTCAATCCACTGAGCCACACTAGCTAGGGTGAAAGTCTCAGAATTTAGGACTTGTTCCCATAAATGTTTTGATTAGTTTCAGAATATTTGTGAGAAAAATCTTGTTTACTTTTCTAAGTCTGATGAAATTGGGAATCTGTTGTCGCTTGATGGGGGAGGGGGCAGGACTTTGCAACACAGAAGCCTCCCCAGAAACCCTCAATAAGCCTCCTCTAGGTAGCCAGCTTCCACTCCCCCAAGGACCCCTGGTGTAGACAGCATCTCTTATCTGCCAAAGCTTTCCTTCTTCCCAGCCCCTCCCTAGGCTCTCAGGGCTGAGTCTTGCATATGACCAAGGCTGATCACAGCCATTGCTTTAGTAATGGTCATGTTACCCAAGCTGAGCCTCTGAGACTCAACCCCAAGACTCTTGTTGGAATTATTGAACAAGAGGAAACGTCCACTAGACTGGTGAGAGGGAAGCCTGGGGCTGCAAGGCACCATCTTTGCCAGCAGGTGGAGAGAGCCCACCTGAGAATAAAGCTAACTCAAAAGAAAGCAGGGTTGACAGATGGAAACAGATCTCCAACAACACCTCAGCCCCTGGATCCAGTCATGCCTGAAGCTGTTGTACTCCTGACTTTCCAGTGACATGAAACAATGTGCTCTGCTTTGGCATAAGATAACTTCAGTAGAGTTCTGTTATTTGCAGCTGGATAAGTCCTGACTAACATACTAACTAGGCTTTAACTGGTCCAAGGCAAACATAGCCTTTCAGAACATAAAGACACAGTTGCTCTTTGAAAAGAGTTGAAAGGAGGGAAAAACACTGCTCATTCTTTTGTGATGAATCAATAGCCAAAATAAGACCAAGTTCATTTCTCAAGCAGGTCCTTCTGCCTAACAGCCATTACTCATCCCAGCACCAATGAGCCCTGAGGTTGGTGTGGCCCCAGAGAACCTGCTCCACTGGGAGCCTCCCCAGATTTTCCACGGTCGTGTGAAAAGCATGTCTGAGTCATCACTCCTTTCTCCATCAGCTCAGGGTCCTGGGAGTTGGGTTTTCTAGAGCTCCAAGAAAACACCTTATAGAATGTCCAGTCAAATCAACAGCCAGCAAATGCTTGCAACACACAGAAGACCTCTGGGAATCTCTCCTCTATCGGATGTGTTCAGAGCAGTTGGTCTTGCCCCTTCTTACCGAGTGGTGGGCTAGCACAGCTCCTCAGAAGCAAGAGGGTGCTCTGCAGGGGCCAGATGAGAAATGGCTTTGAAGGCTGAGCCAAGAAAGTGAGACTTTCTGGAAGGACTGAGGACATATGGGAAGATTCTCAGCTGGGGAAATCAGACAGAACCTCATCTTAGGTTAGCTCCCTAGAAACCGAGCCTGAAATGGGGCTTTGGGTGCATGCGACTTGTGGAGGGGAATGTTCTCCAAAGTTGGGGGAGAGTAAGGCAGTGGGGGAGACAGCTGGGAGCTGCTGGCAGCCAATACTCACAGCAGCTGGTACAGAGCAGCCTGGTAAAGAGGACCTGGGTTGCCTGTCCTCCCTCCTTGGGACCACACACCTGCTCTCAGGAAAGGGACTCATCAACTGGTTGTGTGTGGGCTGGGAGGGATTTGTGACTGATGGTGGAGCTCAGTGGTTGAGCTTCCAAGGCTTTGGGTGTAGACAGAGCTGGGGTCCACTCCTGACCCTGGGATGCTCAGGCTCCCACCTAGAGCTGCAGTGGTACACAGCTCGCAGGACACGGTGCCAATGAAATGTGATCGTGTGTTAGATGTTCCTCCACCCAGAGCCCAGTGTGCATGTGGGATGGCCCCAAAGTCTTGGTTTGCACATATCTCCAAGTATCCCAGGCCTAGAGGGGTGGCAGTGAAAGTTTTGGTATCAGTCACCAGGTATACGTCAGAGTGGGGGCCTTCCTGGACCCTTTTTGGCACCTATAGACACTGACTTACCCTCCACATGTGCCAGGTGTTACCAGACCCCGTCTTTGAGATGTCTAAACCTCTCTGTGTTGGGGAGTGCTGGCTCCCCACTCCCCTTCCTATGCTCAGTTCATCTGGGTGGAAAAGTACCTTGATTGACATGAGAAACAGGTCTGGAGCACAAAGCAGGAGTCCGAACAGAGGAGGGACTCAGTAAGAAGTGCAGAAAGTTTGGCCTTGGCCTTGAACTGGAATTGCTTCAAATGCTCCAGTGACCTCCTAGGACTGGAGGACGCCCAGCCCCGCGAAGACTACATTGGAGGGAGACCTCTTGGGCTTCGTTGCTCACCATGACCTACCTACCTCCTGTGCCCTGGCTGCTCGAAATATGGAGTCCCAAATGTCCCGGGGACCCCATCTCCATGTAAGATCACACTTGCAGGTACTGGGGGAGAGGACATGGACATGTATCTTTTTGGGGGATTATTATTAGAGCAAGATTAAGCAATCAACTTCCCTTCCACAGGGGCTGAGAAAAAAAGGATGGTTTGAGTAGGGAGAGGGGAAGGTGGGGAGGCACAGAGATGATCAGGGACAGAGAGAGCCACCAGCCTGCATCCCCTGCTTGAAACCCCGTTTACAGAGGAAGCAGCTCGGGGAGGCTCCGAAACCCCCATAGGTGCCAGATCAGGACTAACAGCTGTGACTGACTCCATGGTCTTCAGAACCTCTTGCTGCCCCACCTGCAATTCTGGCCCCCTGGCCCTGCGTCCTGGTGCTTGAGGTCCCTTGGCCAGGCCTGCCCTGGAGGAAGGCCCCACAGAGCCAGACCAGGCTGCTGGCCAGACTCCAGGCCCAAGGGAGATGCCAGCCAAGCTCATCTTTGGTTCTGCAAACTTGACCTGCCCTGCTCCCTCCAAGAACACAGTCTGGCCCAGCTCACACGAGACAACACTGTACCTTCAGCCTAGGCCTGGTTGGAGTTTTCTAGGAGCCTCCCACGCCCCTGAGAGGCTGAATGCCTAGAATTCCATCTGAATTCCCACAGTGCCTCCCTCCTCCTCTCTGGCCTCCAGTAAAGGAAACAAAGGCTGGCTCAGGGACTGGTGGGGGCAGGTCCAGGGGTGGGCAGTTGGGGCTGCCATTCCCTGAAAGAGGAAAGGATGGCCCAGGTCTGGAGCCCCAGGGCAGGGCCTGGTGAGAAAGGCCTCTTGGCCCCCATCACACCTGCATAAAAATATGGGAATTCCCCAGACGCACACATGCACAAGGGACCACAGGCACTTCCCCATAAGGCCCAACCACACGCAGGTGTTTGATGCCCTTTCCCCCATTCACACATCACGCTAGGATAGAACATAGGTGGACACCTTTCCAGAGGGGCACCCACCCACGTGGACATGGGCAACCCAGGACCATATGAGCAGGAGCTGGTGTGGCTTGAGGGCTGAGGGGAGCAAACCAGCCTGGGTTCAGTCCCACCTCTGCAGCCCTGGGCAAATCACTCAACCTCTCTGTGCCTGTTTCTCATCTGAAAGTCAAGATGTGATAGTACCCATTCCAAAGGTTAACTGAGCTAAAACACACAAGCACTCAGAAGCCTGGTACACAGGAAGTGCATGTAAATGTTTGCTATGATTATTAGCATAAACACACAGGGACGTACGAGGCCACCTACCTATACACATGTAGAAGGACATAAGTAACCCCAAATGAAAACTCACAGGCAAATACACATGGATACATGTGTGCGCACACACGTGGGACTCGCACACACATTCAGAATATCCATGTGCATGCACGCAGACACCCACCAACACAGAAAACCCTCCAGCCAGCCCCTGAGGCTGGTTCACTCCCTTTTTAGTGCTGCCTGTCCCCCTTCCCCCCACCCCATTGCCCAGCTGTACACAGCACATATCTGTGAGTGGCCGTGGGAACCACAGGACTTCCCTGTCCCTCAAGAGGCACTTGTGCCATCTCTCAGGTTGCAACACACCATCGCACACAGGCTGGTTTCCGTCTGTGCGACCACAGACATCCCTGCCAAGCTCCCACTGCTCCCTGCACTGCCTGGGGTCTGGCATAAGGAGCTGGGACCCTCAGGGGGCGCTGCTTGGGGCCTCTCTCCCCCATGCTGGGCCCCAAAGGGGGAAATGAAGTAGAGCCCCAGCTGCCTTGACCCCTCCTCTCTCTCTCACCAGCGAAAATAGAACAAAAGCCCAGTTGCAACAGGTCCTCCGGCCTCCGGAAGGATCAGCACCCCCAAGCAGGACCTTTTTGTCACCAACGCCCCTGCCCCTGACCCTGTGGATTGAAACTTTTTGTCTGTCGGACAACAAAGGGCGTTACTGGCTCAGGACTGTGGCACTTCAGTTCCTCCGAGGCCTGCATGGGGGCTGCCCCTCTGCCACCACACTGGGGCTAGAGCTGGTTCTGGGCAGCGCAAGGACTCCGAGTCTTTATGGGGGCAGGAGGGTAGGGAAGAACAAGACAGCTGGGTGATGGCAGGTTGGGTGACTGCTCCTCCCTGCGCCTCAGCCAGCCTGTCTGTAAAGGGTATAAGAGAAGCAGCGTCTGTGTGGGCATTGGGCGTTTTGGGGGGCTGCCTAAGCTGTGCCCCTACCCATGCTGGGAGTAATTGCCACCCTTATGAGTCTCAGTGGGAGAAAACCCTGCCCTCTGGGTCTCAGTCTTCTCAGCTGTAAGATGGGCTTATAATAGTTCATCCCCCTGTGACATACTAAGAAGCAGATGTTTGGTCTCTGCCCCCAGTTCCCAACACAGAGCTCCAAGTCCCTTGAAACTTCCTGGATGATAGGAGTGTCTTTTGTCCTAATGAGGTGACTCCAGGTGGGCTCCTGGGTGGGGCTGGTCACTGGAAAGACCAAGCTGTGATTAGAAGCTTCAGATTTCAGCAACACCTTCATCCTCAGGGAGGGAGAGGGCTGGAAATTGAGTTAACAATCAATCATGCATAAATGAGGGAGATTCCATAAAAGTTCCCAAACTCAGAGCCCTGGCTGGCGTAGCTCAGTGGATTGAGCATGGGCTGCGAACCAAATCATCGCAGGTTCAATTTCCAGTCAGGGCACATGCCTGGGTTGCGGGCCAGGTCTCCAGTGGGGACCACATGAGAGACAACCACACATTGATGCTTCTCTCTCTCTCCTTCTCCCTCCCTTCCCCTCTCTAAAAATAAATAAATAAAATCTTTTAAAAAATCCCTAAACTCTGGGGTTCAGAGAGCTTTTGGGTAGAACACATCCATGTGCCAGGTGGGCAGGACACCCCAACTCCACAACAGAAAAGTTCCTGGGCGCAGGATCCTTCCAGGCCTCTCACCCTATGTATCTCTTCATTTGTTGTACATCTGGATCCTTTATCGTATTCGTTATAATAAACTGGCAAACACAAGTGTTTCTGAGTTTTGTGAGCCATTCTAGCATGCTCCTGAATGCGGGGTGCGGTTGTGAGCACTTCTGACACTGTTGGGAAATCAGAAGTAGGGGTACCCTGGGGACCCCACCCTTCTGACTGGTGTCTGAAATGTGGTCAGTCTTGTAAGACTGAGCCCTTAACCTCTGGGGTCTGACACTAACTCCAAGTAGTCAGTGTCAGAATTGAATGACTTTGCAGGGCACCCAGATGGTGTCCAGAGAGTTAGAGAACCGTTTGGTCTGGGGGAGAGTGTTGCGAGTGGAGAAACAGCTTCCTCTCATCCCCGTAGGGTGGTTGTGAGGATCGGATGCGACAATGCACATACCAAACAGCCAGGAAGTGCTTCCCATGGGTGAAATTTGCCTGCACTTGGTGCAGCGTGATGTATTTGGATTTTATCACATAAGAACTAAGTAGTGGTCCTCAAATTCAAAGAATCGTGGACTTAGGTAGGAAAAAGATTATGACTTTATTTTCACTAGCCTGCAACTAAAGTTCAGCCTATGACTTCAACTCCTAATTCAGCAACACACCCACAGGAAGGTTAGCAGGACGTGCGCCTTTGTCACCGCCAGCAGTGACGGGTATTTTTTGTTTCTGTGACTATGCATAGTGGATATGCATAGCTGGTTTTCTTTGTAACCTGTATATTTAATTTTCTCCATTGAAAAAGATTATTCTAAATATTCCACTCTGGTTAGTACAATGCATGCCCAAGTATTTAAAGGGATGGGTACTGATGAGCAATTTACTTTGAAATACATTTTTAAAATAAGATGGCTAGATAGAGTTATGGATGGATGGATGGATGGGTGGATGGGTAGATGGATGGGTAGATGGATGGGTGGAGAGAAGGATGGATGGAGAAGAGAGGGACGGAGGGGTGGGTGGATGATGGAGGGGTAAGCAATAAAGAAAACACAACAAAACTTATCTAGGTGATGGGAACATGAGTATTCACTGTAGAGCTCTTTAAACTTTTCTGTGTTTGAACATTTTCACAATAAAATGTTGGGAGAGAGATTTCTAAAAGAGAGAAAAGAATAAAACTGAGAAGAAAAGGGACATTCAAAGTATGGGCAAAAACAGAAGATTCAGGAAGTGTGAAAATTCTGAGGAATTTACCAAAGTGCAGTCATTTCCCATGCTTCGGGAATTATTCATGCTCTTTCAGTGGCAGGCCAGGCGAGGATATGCCGGAAAGGGCAGAATTTCTGCCCTTTGCTTATCTTTGGGGACACATACTTTTTTCATCCTTCCTGTGGTCAGTACATCTGAGAGATACACTGTCAAACTCGTGCTTAAGATATTTGGAAAGAAAGTAAAATCCTCATATGATAAATAGTTTTTAAAAGATATCTGGTACTGACTGACTCAACAGGAATAAAACCCCAGTACATGTTAAAAAATAAAACAAAATATTACTTTGGAAGGGAGCCCGTGGGCTTTGCCAGAGGGGTCCCCAGAAATTGAAGGGTCCCAGCTGGTCCCCTGCCCACCTGCCCTTTGAGGATCACATGGTTTCTGGTTGGGGTTTCCTTTCCTGTTTTTGATGACTCTGCCGTGAAAAGATGGTCATCATGAAAACATGAGGCACCACATGATGGTCCCTGTCCTGTTGCTGAAATTCTGTGTGGGCAGTGGCCCTGGCCCTGACCAAGCAGGCATGATCTTTGGTCCCTCCGGTACTTGCTTCAGAGCAGGGAGAAACTTGGGAGGAATCTGGCAGAAGTGAGTCCTCCCCTTCTTCCTGCCAGAGCCCTGCTGAAAGCTAAGTCAGAGAGCTGGGCTGATCTGCCCCTGTCACATTTGCCCCCAAGGGCAGAGGGGACCCCTGAGCTCTGGGAGGTGGAGCCACTGCGCCAGTTGTGACTGTTGTCAGCAACTTATTGGGAGGCACTTCCTAGACCAGGGCCTTTTTGCTGTCTGCCTCTCCAGGCCTGCACCTTTTTCTCCCTTACTAACATATTTTCAGCATGTTCCAGGTGCCGGCACCAGGCAAATGTTATCTCCCTTCATACCTATGCACCCTGAAAGAAGAGCTATCATTACATTCTGTATTTCACAGGAAGGAGACTGAAGCAGACAGGTAAGCGACCAGCCCAAAGGCACACAGCACAGGGTCATACTTTTGACAACCACTCCATCCTGCCTCCTTGAGGAAGGGTCAGGAACCAAAAGGACCCTGACACACCCCAATAAACAGACTGCTGCCTGAGAGGGCACTGTGCCACTAGCCAAATCCTTTGCCAGGGAGAACAGCTCCTCCCCCATGTACTGCACAGCCTGAGGCCACTACCACCCACAGGTCATTTGATCAGACACCGAGAAGTCTCCCTCAGCCACCCTTAAGCCTGGCAATGTTTCCTCCGTGGTCATAAGTATCTCTAGGCTAAGTCCCTTTCTCTCCAACTCCTCCCCTCACTACCAACTGAGTGACCTGGGGCAAGTCACTTGACTTCTCTGTGCCTCAGTTTCCCCATCTGTAAAATGGAGGTAATAATAGGCCTATTTCATAGAATCATCATAAGATCAAAGTGAGGTCTTTTTTTTAATTAAAACACACACACATTAATATATCAGGGCCTACCCTGGTCCTAGCACCAAGTAAGAGTTCGATGTCATTTCACTATTGTAACTGGTGCCTGCCTCAAGAGCCTGCACAGTGGATGGCACACCAGAAGCCCCACAGCAAGTGTCTGGCAGGCCGGAGATGGTTTCATGGGTGATCCAGTCATGTCCCTCCCCAGCCAAAGGCCCTGTGCTGGCTTCTTCATGAGCCAAGAATGAGGCATGAGAATGAGCACAAACTCCTCAAGCTGTCTGAGGAACCTGTGCTAATGGCTCCCACCCCCTCCTGCCCACTGTGCTCCCTCACCCTCCAGAGAGCTCTGACACCAAACCCTGTCCTGCCTCACCCACTTTGTACCAGCTGCTTCCCTGCCCAGAATGTTCTTCCTCTAACACCCTCCGCAGCCACTGCCCCTCACGCTTCAGCTCTCGGCCCACGTGGAACTCCTCCTGCAGCGTCCCTGCCTCCCCCTCCCCAGATCCCAGCATGTGGCTCTTCTCCTTCCTGCCAATTTAGATTTGTGTGTCTTTGACTGTCCCCTCTCTAGAATGTCCGCTCTGTGGTGCTCCTGGCTGGATCGCCCAAGACTTAGCACAGCACCCAGTGCCTGGCAGCACTCCACAATGTCTGTGCAGTGACCGAATGCATGAATCAGTGAGTGAGCAAATGAGCAAGCGGGGTCTTATCCCGGTGCTCAGTTTGCATCTGGGAAACCGAAGCTGAGATGAGGTGGTTTCACAGGCCACATACATCGAGTGGGTGGAGGCACCTATACGACTGAGGTTATTATTATGAAATACTTGATAAGCACAAAGGGAAACATGTAATGCAGACAAAGCTCTAGGCAGCTTCCTCTTTGACTTGCCAACTGCCCCGGTGGCACAGGGAGCGGAAGGCTCCCCCAACCACAGCCCTTCCTCAGAGCCATGGTTACCCTGTACACAGCACCAGAAGGAGGGACTAGCTTCCAGGTCTTTACACTCGATGCTGGGGTGGGGGTCATGATGCCCCCTCTGGCACTTCACAAGGATGGTCCGCTCCGTTGGATGGGAAACCTCATCCGAACTGCTGAGTCACAGCCAAGGGGTAGAATGGGTCATTCATAAGCCTGACATCACGACATCCATTCCAAACTCAGTCCCAGCCCTGTTTTCTCCTCCCCACACAGCTCAGCTATATTCAAGTCTGCTTACTGACAAGACACTACCGAGAAGGACGGAAGCAAGCAAGCCCCGAGAGAAGAGGGAGCTGGTTTGCGGTGGGCGGCCTGGACCGATGTCCCATGTGTGGGGGAGAGAACTGCGTCATGGTTCCGAGAATAGCTAGGCCCATGATGCACGTACATTGTGCTGGGTCCCCGTTTATCCTTATCCAGTTCCCTGCGAAATGGACAGAACTGTTATCTCCATTCCACAGACGAGGAAACAAGGCTCAGAGAGGTTGAGGGTTTTGCCCAGGGTCACACAGATGGTCAGAA
Organism: Trachops cirrhosus; assembly: GCA_028533065.1. Classification (NCBI taxonomy): domain Eukaryota; kingdom Metazoa; phylum Chordata; class Mammalia; order Chiroptera; family Phyllostomidae; genus Trachops; species Trachops cirrhosus. The sequence continues at coordinate 95,653,218 of CM052540.1, forward strand.
TTACCTCAGGGCTGGGACTCCTGACCCTCCTCCACAGCAGGTTGTAAACCACCTTCTGCCACATGTCGAGTGCTTAGGATGATTTTTTACAACAACCTTAGGAGCTACATGCTAAACATGTGTTTAGCCCCTTTTACAGATGAGAAAATTGGGGCTTGGATAAAGAAAAACACTTGCCCAGAATCTACAGTCGAGGGCTGGCAGAGGCAGGATTAGAACCCAGTGCGTCTCCAGTGTTCGAGTGCTTCCCTCTGCACTCAGCACCCCCTTTGTCATCTCAGACCAATGGCCAAACTCGTGGTTTCTGTACCGTTGGGCAGGGGGCAGGTAAAGTGACCTCTAGGCCAAGAACACAGGGCTACAGCTAACCTGCTCCCAACCACAGAGTCCCCACCTCTCACCTTCTCTTCCACCTCTCTCCTACTCCTGGGCCCCTCTGTAAGACAAGCCCCCAAAAGAATGGCCCGTGTCTACATGAATTAGAACAGAAACGGAATGCAAGGGACATTTGCTAGTAACACCCCAGGGAATTTGTGGCTGGGGATGGGTTGGGGGTTGGTTGCCCTCCCCATTTAGGATCTAGGACAGAAAAGTCAGTGACTCACCCCTGTCACGTGCTGGTGGGTGGGTCAGCTTCTAGTCAAGTGCACCTCTCCCTGCCCCTGAGAGGCCATCTGGTCACCCAGGCCCTCAGGCCATTCCCTGCCTTCCTAGCTCTGCTCTCCATCAACTGAGCCCACCTCCTTTCTCAGACCCCATGGAGGAAGGGAGAAAACAGGGTGTTTCTCCTACCTGCCTCTCTCTGTGTCTGCCCTGTGGTCCAGCCAAGGCCTCTGGCTATCCCTGCACTGGTGTAACTGGTCACCCAAGTTAAAGCCCCTCTATTCACACGTACCGTCTCCAGCCTTGGCCACGTGGAGCCTCCACCCATGGGATCCTCCTTTAGAGATGAACGGAGCTGGAATGAGGCCCTGAGGTTAATGGATGGACAGATAAACAGCCTGGAGGCAGCTGGGAACACAGCTGGGGGACCCAGACAACTCCTCTAAGCAAAAGAAAGCAGACAATGTACATGCAGAATATTGGCAGCAGATATAAGCGAGGCAGATACAGGAATTTGTGTAATTGCAGAGCACAGAGCAGAAATAAAAAGGTCCTGATTTCTCATCAGCCAGACATGGCCACCTGGAGACCAAGTGTGTGACTTTTAAAGAAATACTCTGAAAAGGGCCTGGCTCAACAGGGAGCCTTGGAATCTTTTTTTAAGCAGTTTTATCAAGATATAATTCACATACCATACAATTCACCCATTTAACGTGTACATTTCAATGGTTTTGAGTAAGGTCACAGATATGTGTAACCATCCCCACAGTCAATTTCAGAGCATTTTCACCATCTCAAAAGGAAACCCTTTAGCTATCATGTGCCCAGTCCTCATCCCCACTCCCCTGAGCCTTAAGCAGTACTATTTTACTATTTTTATTAAGCAGTCTGATTTTCTGTCTCTACGCATTTACCTCTTCTGGATGTGTCACATAAATAGAATTGTGCAATTTGGGTGCTGGTCCCAGAAGGTGCTGGGGGATGATGATGGGCAGGTAAAGCAATATAATGCCCACTGTAGGGCCCTGCCTGCCAACTCAGATGTCCTGGGGCTCTAGGATTGTCCCCTTCATACCTCCAAGATGCTGCCAGGTCTCTAGGAAAGGGGTCTTCCTGGGCTGAGAGGTCAGTCAGCCCAGAATTCCAGTTTCTAATTCTCTGAGATCATCAGTCCTGCTAGGGAAGTTCAATTTCAAGGCGAGGGCAGAATATTGGAGCAGGAATGAACCACCTGGGTCATTGGCTTGCGCACATAAGCTCATGCAGACAGGCATGTGTGCAAATATCCATACAAGCTGAGCACATATGTGTGCAGGGGACACACATATGGACATGAACAGGGTTGTGCAGGCAGGGAGGAAAGGGATCAATCAGAACTCTGAGCAGCCAGAGACAGAACTGCAACTCAAACCAACGCAGACATTAAAAGGGAATCTGTCAACTCGTGTTTTGGAGATGGATGGTGAGGTCCGAAACCAGCCATCAGAAGCCACCGGGATTCTCTCTCAGTTCTCATATGTTTCTCTCTGTGTATTGGCTCCACACAACCAAACCATCTTGCCCCACTGGCAGCCCCACCTAGATTCATGTCTTCCCACACCTATGCCAACTCCAACTGGCAAAAATCCCATGGAAGGCTTCTGATTGGCCCATCTTGAGTCACATGTGTGCATCCCTGGACCAATCACTGTATCCCAAAGGAGTAGAGTAGCAAGGATTAGGGCCACATGGAAAATTACTTTGAGTTAAAAAGCCACCCCAGTTTGGGGTGGGGGTATGATTTGTACAACTAAACTTCTCAGATTTTTCATCTATGAAGTAGAAGAAGCGATCAAACTTGCCTCAGACATGCTTGTGGAGACAAGATGAGTTAATATGTACAAAGCAAAACATTTAGCACAATGTCTGGCCCATAGTCATACCAAGTGCTAACCTATTGTTGAATATTACTATTATTACTACAACTTCCACAGTCAGAGAGCAGTGCTGGAAGGCATGTATTATCTCATTCTGCAGGGGAGGAAAGTGAGGGAGAAAATGCCACACAATCAATAAAAATCATCAGGCAATAACTTCGTGGAAATTGCCTCAGGGGGCTGAGAAAACCATGTGGTATGCAAGTAAAATCTACCAGTCACCAGAGTAGAAGTCGAAACATTTATGCCCACTGCTTCTTGGTCTCAGTCACCAAGAAAAACACAGCCGGGTCAAGCTCTGAATGGAACAAGGCTCCACTCAGAGACAGGACAAGTCAGCTTCAGCAGTGGACATCAGACCCTCACGGCCTGAGGGTCCCTCTCTGCAGCCAAGGCAGAGCCACTGGCCTGCATACACACACACCTCTGTGTCACAGGAAGAAGGACCTTATTCCCTCCCCACAGGGACAGACATATCAGTGGGATTGGCCACGTGCTGTGTGACGCACATGCACACTTACACAGAACAAAGGAGCACACATCAAGTCTGAAACAGGGAGAGATATGCCACACAAGGCAGTGAGCCAGCCTAAGTCTACCAGGCTCCTTATCTCCGGTAAGAAAGAGTTCCGGACCAAAGGCCCATTCTTATGCAGCTGAATGGGGGTGGAGACTGCACGCTCCAGATCGCCTTTCCCAGCATAAGGCAGGCAGACTAAGCTAAAAAATCTACAGCTGGAGGGAAACTAAGAAGCTATCTTAAACCATGGTTTCTCAGCCTCAGCTATCTTGACATTTGGAGTTGAATAATTCTTTGCTATGGGGGCTGTTCTGTGCACTGTAGGACATTTAGCAGCATCTCTGGCCTCCACCTCTAGATGCCAGTAGCACTCCTGCCTCTCCCAGTTGTGACAACCGAAAAAGTCTCCTGCGGGGTAAAGTCTGTTGAGAACCACTGATCTACATAACATCTGTCAAATTACAGATAAGGAAATGAAGACCTAAGGAGGTTAATGAATCAGAACTAGCTTGGATCCCTGCCACTACTGTTATCACCTCCCTTATAAACTTGCGCGGAATCTGAAGTTCTGAAGCTCAGAGAGGTCCAGTGACTTGCCCCAGGCCACGCAGCAGGTAAATGGACATCAGAGCCAGACATCCTGGCTCTAGCCCCAAGGGACCTCCTCTGTGAGCTGAAGATGAACTTCACTGAAGGAGTTTTGATAAACGGACAACAAATGCTGGCAAATTGTTTTCTTACACATGTTGATGTCTGTCGATTGCAAACATCTGTGTGTTTCTGCTGGCATCTGCTCGGCTCCTTCTAGTTCCCACGGCCTGTCAGCTGAGGGTGGAATTACAGGCTCGGAGCTGATGTCATCTTTGGCCTATATTATCCCAGGTCTCACTGGGTAGGTGGCCCTGGTAAATATGTGACCATCTGTCACAATAAAATCATAAGCTGTTGGAGCCATATATACCCTCAGAATGTACCTAATTTAACAGCTGTGTTCTCCGGGTAGTAAACTGAGGCCCAGAGAGGGGGAGCACCTTGCTTAAGTTTGCACCAGGAGCTGGGGCACGGCCAGAAAAAGGACGAGCTATGCTTGTCGCTTGTTTGCTTTTCTTTTAACAACTTTATTGAAATGTAACACACCTTACCATACACATAATTCACCCACTTACTGTTCATAACTCAGTGGCTTTTTGTCTATTCACAGAGTTGTGCCACCATCATCACCATCAATTTCAGAACATTTTCATTACCTTTCCCGAAAACCCATGGTCATTAGCATCACCCCATAACCTACACTCCCTCCAGTTCCCCCAGCCCGTGGCAAACACTGATTTCTGTCTTTATGGATTTGCCTTTTCTGAATGTTTCATATAAATGGACTCATGTGATATGTGACCTTTAGTGACCAGCTTCTTTCACTCAGCATAGTGTTTTCAAAATTCATCCAACCTTATTACATGTTATCAGTACTTCATTCCTCTGTAAAGCTGAATAATATTCCATTGAGTGGACCACATTTTTGTTTGTCCGTTCATTAGTTAATGGACATTTCTGTCTTTATCACATGTGCTTTTTCTTATCTCCTGCTGTTTGAGAACTTCTTGTGTGCCGGGCTGCACACGTGACTTGCAGATAGATCACACAGCCCTGTAGGAGGCAAAATTGTTCCCACTTCACAGTCGGGAAACTGAGGCTCAGAGGAGCGAAGGGACCATCTCAAGGATCCGGTCTAGACCTACTCCCAGAGATCTCAAACTGGCAGCCCGAGGGCCACACGGAACACACTGTGCTTGCTTTAGACTGAAAAGCATTTCACAGTTGCTTGAATTAGCTGCCTACATTGGAAACTTGGGAGTTGTGTTTTAAAAAAAAACAAATTTCTAGCTTCTCTTGAAAAAAATATTGAACATCAGAAAATCTGGCCACACAGGCCTGACTTTCCCTTTCCAGGAGGCTAGGGACGGCTCCTAAGGGCTGCTGCCATCCCCTTAGGACAGGCCTGCGCTCCCTCCTGTCCCCAGACCCACCTGCCTGGTTGGGATGAATGCCCCAGCTTGCCCAGGTCTGTCTGAGTTTTCAAACTGAAGGTCCAGTGTCCAGGAAACCCTTTGTCCCCGGCGAACGAGAACGGGTGGTCGCCCTGTTGGCTGGCAGCCTCACCCCTGCCGCCCCCTCGTCCCCGTACTGCTCCCCTCACACCTTTCTCCGTAGGGCCACACTCCAGCGTTCGTCGCGTGCCTGGTGTTCTTGGCCACAATCTTCTCAAACCATTTCTCTCTCTGCCCACATTCTGCAGGGCTAACGTCAGCCCCAGCTTCTCATGGGTCCTCGGCAAGATGGGAAAAAGGAAGAGTCTGAACCCTCTGTTAACCCAGACTTACTCCATGTCAATTCTTCATCCTTTATTCTGAGACGGAGGCCTTCCTGCTATCCTTCCTGCTTTCCTTTTATCAAACAATGGGGAGAGAAGGTGGCTCGGTGAGGTTTTTAATGTCTTCATTAGTTAAAATAAAAAGTTAGCAATCTTATGTCCACCCTCATAAATTTCAAATAAGCTTTAAATTCTAGAATAGTTTTAGATTTAGGGGCACATTGCGAAAGCAATACAGAGTTCCATATACCACATCACATCCAGCTTCCCTATCATTATCACCTTATATGGGTGATGCATTTGCCACAGTTAATGAACCAACACTGACACATTATTATTAACTGAGGTCTGTGCTTTGTTCACATAACCTTGGTTTTTCCCTAATGCCTTTTTCTGTTCCAGGGTCCCCTGTAGGACACCACATCACATTAAGTTGCCCTGTCTCCTTAGGCTCCTCTGGGCTGTGACAGTTTCTTAGACTTCCCTTGTCTTTGATGACCTTGACAGTTCTGAGAAGTATTTGTCATATATTTTGTAGAATGTCCGTCAAGTGGGATTTGTCTGACATCTTTCTGCTGATTAGACCGGGGTGGTGCGTTTTAGGAGGAACACCACCGAGGTGAAGGGCCATTGTCAAGATAATCACAGCAAGGGCATGTGCTCTGGGGTTGCCCTATCACTGTTGGCATTGCCCTTGATCTCCTGGCTGATGAAGGTGAATTATTTGGAATTCTTCTACATGGAAGATATACCCCTCCCACAATTAAAAAATGTATTGACAGCAAAGCCCTAGCTTCTGGCTGTCACCCCTACAGACTTTAGATGGCCTAACAGGGTCTACTGGAGGAGAGAAAACCCCCTCTCGTGCCAGGCCTTGGGGCACATTTTCGTTTCACACAAGAGGCCGCTTTCTGACAAAATGGGTCTCAGCCTTCCCTTTAGAGAGGAGGCTCTGAGAGGAAGAGTGATGGGCCCCAGGTTGCACTGTGTGAGTGGCAGTGGTAGGGTCCCCACCTACCTCCCCATGCCCCCGCTAAGCCATGCTTGATAAAGCTAACTGCTGGCCAGGAAACTGGGTGATTATACCAGCCTGAATCCTCCACCCCCTCCCCAGGGGGTACCACCAACCCTTGGGGAGAAATTCCACAGGGTGGAACTTCAGAGGGCTCTCACTCTTGCTCTGGAAACCTCCAGTTAGCAAATTATATAGGTCAGGAAATGGGATGCATGATACCCTGGTCAGAAGGGTGCCACCTGGCTTCCGCCCTTCCTCATCACCCCTTAAACAGGGCATGGTGGGTGCCCACCCACGGCGCCAAGCCTGGACATTGCACTGGGGAGTCTTGGCTCATCCTTGGCCACGGCCCTGGGGTTCACCCCCCAGTCTCCTGCCTCCAAGCAGGGCTGGACTGGGCATTGGTGAAACCAGGAGCCTGCTCCCATGGGGAGGTCAGGGGTCCTGGACCCCACTCTTGACCTTCAAGTTCTCTGTAGTGTCCTTATACCTGAGAAATGCAGCTGAGGTTCCTAGGCAGGAGCACAGGAGCAGGTGGGGTGGGGGCGAGGTGCTGATTCACCCCCTTGGGAGGACACTTTCTGCTCTCGGGGCCTTTGGGTATTCCTCTAGAGAGTGAGGGTTAAGAGCTGATTCCCTGGGTCTGCCCCGTCCTGACTCACACCTGGGCTCCGTTCACAAGGCTTCCAAGTGCCCACTGCCTGTGACAACAGCGCCCCCTTCTGGCTGGGTGCCTCTTGTCCTCCATGATGCGTCTCCTGTTCTCTGCCTCCCGCTGTAGGTCACTCCAGGAAGGGCAGTTTGGTTGAAAGTCACCAAGAAGGAGATCAGAACTAGGTTTCTAGACTTGGGCACTCCTGGGTTCCGATCTCATCTCTACCACCCACTAATGGAACCTTAAGTGTGCCACTGAACCCCTCAAAACTTAACCCAATGCTTTGTAATTTGTAAAATGCATATAACATATTTTTTATATTTTTGGTTGAGGCATAAAATCCTTACCCCCCCCAAAAAAAATAAATAAAGGTATACATCTTAAGTGCACACCTCAATGAATCCTCACAAAGAAAACACACTTGTGAACTACCCAGGGCAAGAACTAAAGCACTATTGGCACCCCAGAAAACCTCATACTACTCACCCCCTAGTCACTGCTCCCTCCTTCCTCCCCAAATATGTCCACCAGCCTAAATTCTAACATTGCATGCAATGGGTGAACATTAATGCCTTCCTCCAAGAACTGTGATAAGGATTAGATGGGGGTAAATGGTAGGAGAGCGCTCAGTACATGGGTGCTGGTATCCTTTTCTCTTTCCCTCTCCCCACTCTGGTCAATAGTGGCAGAGTGTCCTCTATCAGAGCCATATTTCTGAGTGACGTAGAACGACTGGTTAGATAAACAAGTGAGCAACAATCTGTGCCTCTCTGTGGTAACATTGCCCAGGAGCTTACGACCCTCCAGCCTTGTCCATTCTGCATCTTGCATTTCCTTGCACCTTGTCATTTCCACCCACCATCCCTGCTGGGCTGGGTCCTAAGCCCTCTCTCCAGTCACGGCCTGGACCTTCAAATGGCCCTGTGTCTACTCCCATTCCAGCCTCCAAATGACTGCCAGGGTTATCTTTCCAAGCGCACACCTCAGGAGTCCGTCTTCTGCTTCCAACACTCAATGACTCCCTATCCCCCTCAGGTAAAGTCACACCCTTCACAGCATTTAAAATGCCTTTAACTTCACACTGTAAGAATGGCTATTTTATATATATATATATTTTTTTTTAAAGATACCAAGCCTCGGCCAAGATGTGGAGAAGAGGGAACCCTTGGGCACGGTTGGTAGGGCTGTAAATAGGTGCAGCCACTGTGGAAAACTGTGTGGGTAGTTCCTCAAAAAATTAAAAATAGAGCTACCATAAAATCCAGTAATTCCACTCAGGAGTATATATCTGAAGGAAATAAAATCACTATTGTGAAGAAATACTTGTACATCCATGTTCACTATAGCATTATTCACAATAGTCAAGATGTGGAAACAATGTGAGTATCCATGGATGGATGAGTGGATCAAGAAAATGTGGTGTGTACCTACAGTGAAATATTATTCAGCCATAAAGAGAAAAATATATCCAGCTTTGTGCAGTGGTAGTATTGTAGCCAATGAGGTTTGTCTGAGGTGCGATTATTGCTAATAGAAAAGAAAAAAAAACACTGCCATTTGCAACAACACAGACGGGCCTTGAGGGCATTATGCTAAGTACAGTAAGTCTCACAGAGAAACACAAATGCTGTGATCTCACTTATGTGTGGACTCTAAAAAAGTTGAGCTCAGATGCAGGGAATCTGTTCTCCTGGTGATTGTCGGTGGCTGCAGGGAAGAGCGGGGTGGAGAGGGGTGTGAGTAGGTGAAGGTGGTCAAAAGGTACAAATGTCCAGTTATAAGATAAATAAATCATGGGGGTGTAATGTACAGCATGGTGATAATAGTTAATAATACCGTACCATAGATTTGAAAGTTGTTAAGAAAATACATCTTAACAGTTCTCAGCACAATAGAAAAATCTGTAACTACATAAGGTGATAGATGTTAACTAAACTTATTGTGCTGATCGTTTCACAATGTAAACAACATCAGATCACTACAGGGCATACCTGAAACTAATACAATGTCACGTGTCAATTGTAGCTCAAAAAAGCTGGCAGGTGGTGGGGAACAAACCTTTTAGGCCTAAGCTCTGCCCTGTCTCTGATCCAATCATTTACCATTTCCTTCTCCATCCTGGGCTCCAGCATGTTAAATTCATGGTAACCCAGCACACCAAGACAAAAAAAGATGACTCAAATGAAAGAACATATCAAAGCTCCACAGCAAATACAACTAAGCGACCAAGAGATAGCCAACCTATCAGATACAGAGTTCAAAGCACTGGTAATCAGGATGCTCACAGGCTTGGTTGAATATGGACACAAATTACAAGGAAAAATGAAGGCTCTGAAAAGTGAAATAAAGAAAAATGTACAGGGAACCAACAGTGAAGAGAAGGAAACCAGGACTCAAATCAATGATGTGGACAAGAAGAAAGAAATAAACATTGAACCAGAACAGAATGAAGAAACAAGAATTCAGAAAAATCAGCAGAGGCTTAGGAATCTCCAGGACATCTTTAAACATTACAACATCTGAATCATAGGGGTGCCAGAAGGAGAAGAGGAAGAGCAAGAAATTGAAAACTTATTTGAACAAATAATAAAGGAGAACTTCCCCAATCTGGCAAAGAAAATTGACTTCCAGGAAGTCCAGGAAGCTCAGAGAGTCCCAAAGAAGTTGGACCCAAGGAAGCACACACCAAGGCACATCATCATTAAGTTACTCAAGATTAAAGACAAAGAGAGAATCTTAAAGGCAGCAAGAGAAAAGGAGAGAGTTACCTACAAAGGAGTTCCCATGAGACTGTCAGCTGATTTCTCAAAATAAACCTTACAGGCAAGAAGGGGCTGGAAAGAAGTATTCCAAGTCATGAAAGGCAAGGACCTACATCCCAGATTGCTCTATCCAGCAAAGCTTTCATTTAGAATGGGAGGGCAGATAAAGTGCTTCCCAGATAAGGTCAAATTGAAGGAGTTCATCATCACCAACCCCTTATTATATGAAATTTTAAAGGGATTTGTCTAAGAAAAAGAAGATAAAAAATATGAACAGTAAAATGACAACAAGCTCACAGTTATTAACAACTGAACCTAAAACAAAAACAAACTAAGCAAACAACTAGAACATGAACAGAATCACAGAAGTGAAGATCACATGGAGGGTTAGCAGCAGGGGAGTGGGAGGAGGGGAGAGGGGGAAAAGATACAGAGAATAAGTAGCATAAATGGTAGATAGAAAATAGACAGGGGAAGTTAAGAATAGTATGGAAAATGTAGAAGCCAAAGAACTTACATGTATTACCCATGGACATGAACTAAAGGGGGGGATGTGGGTGGAAGGGGGTGTACAGGGTGGAGGGGAATAAAGGGGGGGGGAATGGGACAACTATAATGAAATAAAAATTATTAAAAAATTTTAAAAAATAATTCACTGTAACCCTTTGCACCTCCTCACCGTAGGGTGATTCTGGCACCTGGGCCTTTGCCTATGCTGTTTCTGTGGTTGAAAGACCTTCCCTGTCCACTGCCTGTCTTTCAGGATGCAGCTCAAATGTCCTTACCACTGGAGAACCTTCTCTCCTTCCCACTGCCTGTCTAGCCCAAAGAAGAGTAGGTCCCTCCTTCCCTTTGTCCTTCAGGTCTCTGCTCAGGCTCTACCTCCCTCCAGGAAGCCATCTCTGACCACCTCCTCACCACAAGGTCTTGGGTTAGTATAGGCTGCTTTTGACCCATCTGCCCCTAGGAACTGTGAGCTCTGTGATGTCAGGTTCTGAGTACTTAGGTACTAGTGTGCCTAATCAGGACCCCACAGAGAGAAAGAAGTCAGCTGGGGTTTGGTGGCTGGATGAATGAACAAATGAATGAAAGAATTGGGACAAGCAGGTTAAACCTGGTGATCACAGAGGGTTCATGAGTGCTACTTACAGGGCCTCTTGGCTTCATGGAAATTGAGAAGGCCTCTGTTCTGATACAGATCTTGGCTCCTTCCACCCCACCTAAGCTTCGGTTTCTCCATATGCCAGCTTGGGAAAATAGTAATACACTTACCAGGTGGATGGTTGTAAGAACTGAGTAGGATCAATCTTTGGGTATTACTAGTCCAAGGTCCCAAGCCCACACCTTGAGAGCCTGATGTCAAAGCTCATAGGCCATTAAGGGTTGCTTTCATAGTGGGATGTGGAGAGAGTCCTTAAGGTCTCCAATGCCCTCCTCCCCACCTCAGTGCCCTCTGTGCCTAACACGGGCCACCAGGCTTCTCCTCTAGCTGAGCTTTCTAGGCAGGTTTTTCCAGGATCTGAAATTTCTCTGGTCCTCCCTGTATTCCTGCTCCTTCCCAGCCCCAGACCAGCCATCAATGTCTGGCTAACTGTCATCCAGAGCAGCCACTTCCTCCACTGACTATCCCCCACCCCCACCCATCCATCGCCACAGCCCGGGGACTTCTGCCTAGCTTCAGCCATCCCAGTTCAGCACGCCCTCCTGGGGCTGGGGTTGCTAGAAGCGTCTCCACTTAATCCCAGCTCTGAACCCAGCCCCTCCCAGCAGCAGCTATCAGGTCACCAAGAAGACCCCTCTCCTCACTGCCAGTGCAGACAGGGTCCTTTTGCAGGAATTTCCCAGCCTCCCTTACTGCCAGGTATGGCCAGGTGATTAAATTCTGGTAAATAGGATGTGAGTAAAAGTGATGTGTGCAACTTCCCAGTAGTGCCCAAGGGACAGGGTGGGTCTCTCTCCTTCCTGTTTCCTTTCCCCTTCCTAATAGTTAGAGTGCAGGACCTGGTGATAATCTACTCAGGCCATTAAAAAAAGGCGATGGCTTAGGAATGGCAGAGGAACGAGGTAGTAGAAGCCTGGGTCCCTAATGCCTTGGAGCAGCCAAACCAGAACCAGAATGCTTACACCACTGCAGTACACAAAAGCGAAAACGCAGTTCTTTGTTGTTTAAACTAGTTACTCTGGGGCTCTGAAGTGACAGCCAAATCTATATTCCAAGTAATAGAGTTACCTGGGTCTGTGCATTTTACCCCCTAATTATCACCCAAATTCATTTACTTCTTTCAGTCTCCACCAACCTCACCCCAGATGAAGGCATAGTCTCCCATCCCTCACCTCACTTTCTGTCCATTACTTGAATATACCGTGCTCACACCTGCCACGGGGTCTTAACACAGGCTGCCACCTGAAACACCTTTTCCACTTCTCTTCACCGGCTCCCCTCCCACGTCTCCTGCAGATCTCAGCAGGACCAGCACCTCCTCCACAGAGCCCTCAACGACTGCTCAGCCTAGGGTAGAGTCCCTGGTTTCGCACTATGACCTCCTTCCTGCGTACTGTGTATCACCGTTAGGGTTTTAAATACCATAAGGTCCTCTCAGTTTGCCTGTGAAGCTAAAACTTCATAAAGTCTTAAGAGAAAATTTTTAAAATCCCATTACAGCATCTTGGAATCTCCCCCCAAAACACACTGCCCACAGTACAGTCATGTGCACACAGGCTTGTTGTTGTTGCTGCTGGTATTAGCAAAGACTGGAAACAACCCTGACATCACCAAGAGGGAACTGGTTGAAGAAACTGTGCAGGGCCACAGAGAAGAACGCTGCGCAGCTGTAAAAAGGAATGAGGAAGCTCCCCCAATACTGCACTGGAGTGATCTCCAGGAAATATGACGAAGCAAAAAAAAAAGCAGCAGCAAAATCCAAAGAGAATAACTGTGTACACAAAGTAAGCTATCTTCTGAGTATGTGTGGGGTATGTACACATTTGCTTATAATTTCAAATGAAACAACGGAAGGGTTAAGCACAAACTAATAAAAATGGTTACTTATGGGAGATGGAGGCGATAGTGACAAGGAGGCAACGAATGATGAACAGGAATCGAAGCTAAGGTTCTCTGAGTATATCTCTTTCTAGGGTTTTGATTTTGTAAATGCAAATTGCTTATAAAATTATTATGCAGACAAAAAACGATCTATTAAAACTAAAATTAAAAAAGAATAAATAAACCTGACTGTCCACTTGGCAACTACACTAAAAAAGATTATTGGAAGTGATTTTGAAATAGCATTTTGATTGTAGGTCCCTAATGGGCTTTATCCTAAATACCACAAAACCACAAAAATATGGAACCGTAATGAAATCTTTAGCTGCACTCAGTCATCTTATAGGTAATAATTATGCTGGTATTGTTATGTTGAAACTATTAACTTTGCAATATAGGACAAAGAAGATTAGAGTCCCGACTGGGTAGCTGAGTTGGTTAGAGCGTTGTGCCCACACACCAAGGTGGTGGGTTAGATCCCCGGTCAGGACACATGCAAGAAGCAACCAATGAATGCATAAATAAGTGGAACAACAAATTGATGTCTCTCTCACTTTCTTTAAAATCAATCAATAAAATTTTTTTAAAAATAAGACAAGAAACTGTATTACTGTTCTCAGGAACTGAGATTTTCTGTGTAAGAAAAAAGAGATCAAAAACAAATCAAAGAAGTTAATGAAAACCTTGCCATCTTAAATGTGAATGAGAAAGGTCAGTTGTTCCTGTTGTAAGCCTAGGTGCAACAGTAACCCAGTAGCAATGAGTATCCCTCATGTCTTGATTATGGTCCCTAACTCCCATTCATCACCAAAAAGAACAGGGCTCCTCTGAGAAACGGCTGATTCTAGGTAGAAAATGGATAAGAAGAGCCTGGAACATGTTGTTGTCCAGAAATCAAGGAAGTTGTCCAGGGCCACTGAGGTCGTGTCAAAAGGATGCAGGACACAGTGTGAAGGGGCTCCCAGTGTGCTTGTGCTGGGCATGGTTGCGAGCGCTTTACAGATGCTCACTCACCCTTAGGAAAATTACTGACCTTCACCTAGCCCCCACAACAAGCCTATTAGGAGGGTTCTGTGAATGATTACGCTCCTTTTACAGATGAAGAAACCTGAGTCCCGGGGATTTGCCCAAGATCATGCAGCGGGTAGGGGGCTGAATGAGCATTTAAATCCATGCCCTTAGCCATCTTCTAAGCTGCTTCTTCCTCAATGCAGGATGTTCAGCAAAGTAGGAAAGGAAATAAAGAAACCAGCCTGAGGCTCTGCAGAAGCCAGTCTGGGGCATGTTTAGAACTGTGAACAGCACCCCCAATCACTTCTCCATCTTTTAGCCCAGTTGTGCCAATAACCAGGGAGCTCAGAGGCTGACCCCACGGGGATCAAGGACCAGCCGGGATGTGCCCGGTCCCATATCTTGGTCAGCTACAGATCAGTCTCCCATGATGCCCCACCTCCCTACTGACCACTCCTTACATCCTCCTGACACACTTGAGGCCACCTGAGCTCTCTTCCTCCAGACTATCACATAAGATCGAGAATCACCATTTAACTCCTCACAGTGCCCAACCAGCTGGGAATGGACATTCCCACTGCCCAGATGGGAAAACTGAGTCACAGAGAAGTATTGAGTTGTCTGAGCTTATGCCCTGGGAAGCGGCCGATGCTGGCATCCAAGCCCTTATCCCACCTCCTCAGTTTCCTCTGGTTGGCTCACCCTCTTTGGAAGGCTGAGCATAGGGTGCTGGTGGCCCATACTGAGGCATGAGTCACCTTCATCTGTGTGTGTGTCATCTCCACGGCAGCAGCTGGGAGCTGGGAGCTAGGAGGAGGGGTCTGCAGATATGATCGTGAGTCAAGAAGACGGCTTTTCCAGCGCAAAAGAAGCCTGCTATCCAAAGCACCCTGGATATCTCTTGCCTTCTGTGTCCATACGGCCAACGTGCCTGACCAGTTCTACCTCCAGAATATTCTGGAACCTGTTGCCTCTTCATCAGTGCCAGTACCCTGTCCCAGACCACCACCAGCTCTCGCCTGGACAGTGGGAGCCTCCATCAGTCTCCCTGCTTCCTTCCTCACCTCCCTCAATCCACTTCCTACCAAAGAGAAGAGGGCAGATTCCACATATGCTTTGAAGGGGGGAATAACCACCTGTCACGGACAACATGGACAAATGAGTCTATTTAGTTGCTGCCAACATCAATGTGCCTCTGTGGGACCAATTTTATTTCCTTTCAGATCACCAGTACGGTGGAAATAGCAGGCTCTCCACAAGGTCTGGAGGCTGGACCAAGCCCCTGCACCCCCACCCCCTAACACTTCAGTTTCTGCTATTTATGAAGGCCATTTACGAAGCAGCAAATCATTGATTATGAGCAAGGATTTTGCATTTTCTGCAATGACTAAAATGCTAGGAAATTAAAAAGAGAGAATCATTGTAGCTTAAAAGGAATTTAAGAAATATACGAGGCAAATCTAATGTATGAACTTTGTTGCTTGTTTTAAACCACCACCCATAAGAATACATTTAGGAAACAATGGGGAAAATGGGAGTTTAGGGGATATGACAGAATCAATTTCTTGTAGATGTGAAAATGGTAACTAAATAAAAATGCAGTTATTTAGAAAAGAGTTCTTATCACTTAGAGATATATTCTGAAGAATTTATGAAGTTATATGATGATATGATTTGCAATAGAATAATCCAGCAGAGGGTGGGGGGAGAGAGCTAAAACGAGCTCATTAGAGGAAGTTGTTCGTTGCTCAAAAGATACACTTCACACGATCACAGTAAAAGCCCTGTGTCTGGAAATGGGGCCAGCCTGCGGTCTACCGGCACTGATAAGAACACAGGGGACCGACCGCCCATTGGCCCACTGTGGGGTGGTGACACGTGCTGATTATATCCTCTCTGTTTTTGTGTGCACTGGGTGGGGGCGGAGCGAAGCTTCTGGAGCTAGGCTGCATGATGCAAACTCTGCCTCTGACACTTCTCTGCTTGTGACCTCGGCAAGTCACATTCTGGCTGTGTGCCTCAGGCTTCCCATCTGCCAAATGAGAAATAATACTGTCTGCTGAGAAGGCTGTATGAGGGTCACAGGCGTTAACACTGAGGACACGGGTCAGCACGTCACCAGCCCTGAGGAGGGTTAGTTCTGATTATTGCTCTTAGGTAGTAAATGAGTCTTCTCATGATTTTTTCTTCTAACTTTTCATTTTTCTGAGCAGATTCAGATCCCCACCCTTGGGGAAGAGGCCACAAAACACCTGAGGTTTTTTAAAAAGGAGATTTATTGAGATACAGTTCACATACCATAGAAAAGTGTGCAACTCTGTGGTTTTTATCGTCTTCGTGGAGTTGTGCATCTGTCACCCCAATCCGTTTTTAGAATGTCACCCCAAAGCAGGGCACTGCTTCAAGGAAGGAGAGGTAGTGACTGTAAGCCTGCTTATGACCCCTCTTAGGACAGAGGGGCGGGCTGTGGGTGCCACCACCTCCGCAGGGCTTCTCTCGGTGGGGCTGACTGTCAAGTCCTGCGGTTTCTCTAGGGGCACCAGGCAACTGTGCTTGGCCCAGCTTCCAGACACGATGCATTTTCTGCAATCACGTGAAATATATCTTTACAGAAAGGAGCCCATAGACCTCAGTACAACTTTCTCTAGATCCATGATAACCTACCACAATTCAGTTTCCTCCTTTTTCCCAAGAGGGAGGGAGAGATCACCACTACCAACATGAAGGGTATTAAAGTTGCTACAAAGCCCATTGAGGGGCATTTAATGACTGGCCCCTGGAAGAGGAGGCAGCGAAAGATTGAGAATGACCCTGGGGTGTTCAGCTCAACTGCTGGAGACATTGGCCAAAATGAGGGACGTGAAAAGAGGCAGGTACAAAAGGGGCCAAGAATCTGTAGCTTCCACTTTCACAAAACCGTCATGAGGTTCGTGTGAGATTTGACAAAACTTTGGGATGAGTCTAAGCTGGGTTCAAACTTTGTCTCCTGCTGTGCGAGCCCCAAGGCATCGAGTGGGTCACACCTCACACCCAGTCTGCTCTGCACACTGGGGCCTGTACAACCTGAAAGGTCTGTCGGGAGGGTCCCAGGGGCAGGAGGCCTGCACACAGTAGAAGGTCCACTCACAGTGGCCTTTACAATGATGGGTGTTAGTTCCCCTCTCTGGCTACAGGTCCTAGGGAACTTCCAGCCCAGGGAGTACCTGTCATGGGAGTGAGGGAGGCAGAGATGCTGGAAAAACCCTGAGAAAAGAGCCAAAACAGGGAACTACAGTGAGGGGTTTTCTAGACTGAAGGAGAAGGGAGACCCTAGAAAGTGAGAGAGAGGAGCACATCACCCCCTATCCAAAACCCACCATGTCCCCACAGTGTCGTGTTTGCCAACAACCCCCACCCCAGGCCTGGTCTACCCCTCCTGCGCCCCTTTCCACCACTTCCTCCCCTCCCAGGCCCCCCGCCTCCATGTCTCCACCATCAGCCTTCGCTCTGTCCCCTCACCAGCAGTGTCCTTTCCCAGACTGGTTCTTTGCACCCTCAGAGGGCCCACCCTGAACCCCTCTATGATGTGGCCCCCAGCCCCCTCCCTCTTAGTCTCCATCATGTCATGCAATTACACAATGTGTTTGTTAATGTATTTTTTGTGTTTCCACCTCCCCTTCTAGAATATCAGCCCCAAGAGGGCAAGGACCTTGTCTTCTTGTTCATATTCCATTCCCAGGACTCACCGTGCACATCCTGACTGGCTCAGGGGACATTCCCAAGTGGGCAGGGGCTTCCTGGGAGGAGGCCTCTAGGAGCCCTGGGTCCCCAAGGGTGCCTGGGGATGGCCCCTGGGCTCTTAGCTGGGAAGGCAGGGGGGGCTCCCAGAGATGGTCACCAGAAGCTCCAGGGCAGTGTGGGTCTCACACTCCTCCTCCCAAGGATGCCTGTGTCCACAGGGAGAAGTGTCTTGGCTCCTGCACTTTCTGTGGCGGCAGGGTCAGCACACCTCATGTCTCCAGGCCCTACCTCTGGCCAGAGGACTTGTGGCTGATTGGCTGTTGGTGGGTGGCCAGAGACTTGGAGGCTTGTCCGATCTTTCTCCTGAGAATAAGTCACTCCCCACTGGCCTGACCCAGCTTAGGTAGGATAGCAGGCTCCACCCTGGATCCTTCCTTTCCTTCACCTGCAGACACGGCCCATGGCTGGGCCTGTCACTGGCCCTTTGCTAAAAGTCCTCTGAGCCCATCATCTCTCTCTGTTCCTCCCTTGGTCCGAGTCACTCAAGGGCTGCAGGGGCCTACTCCCTGCTCTTCCGGCGCCTCTGATTTGTTTTCCATGAGGCAGACACAGCCAGCTCTTTAAAATTTAATTTGGGTTCTATCTTCCCAAGGATGCCAAAACCCTTCAATGGGTTTTGCTCTGAGGATAAAGCTCACATTGCTCTGAGGATAAAGCTCAGCCACCCTCCTCTTAGCCCGGACTCTCCCACCTTGACCCCTGTGGCCTATGGGGTCTCCCCCAGGCTCTGCTCTGTGTTCTCTGACCCCTGGGTCTTTGCATGTGCAGTCTCCGCTGCCTGGAAGATGTTTCTGCAAGTCTCTGCCCAGTTGTTCTTTCTCAGCCTTTCAGGTCTGAAACATTGCTTCTTTCAGAAAATCTTCTCAGACCCTTGGTCAGGTCACATTCCCACTGCTACATCCTCCCATGGCACCATGTTTGCCTTCAGGGTCTCATGAAGTAATTCTGTAACTACTTGTTCTACGCCTGCCTGCCCTTAGACTCCAAATGCCCGGGGATGGGACCCCTCTCTTCTGGTCCTCTCCTAGAATTGCGCCTGGAACATCAACGTTTGAGGGGAGGGGAGAAGTGCTCCTTCCTTCACACATTCATTCTTTGCTTTCAATAAGAATTTACCACTGAGAATCCACTGTCGCTGGGCTACGAAGTTGGCACAGATTTTACCCAGGCCCTTAGGGGTCTTGGCTTTTTGGGGATCATAAGAGCTACAGTGAGACCTGGGCTGGGGCCCACAGAGCAGAGTCTAAGGGAGGGCATCCTGGGATGAAATCTTAAACAGTGGGTAGAAGTGTTCAAGGTGTGGGAACAGACTGTGCAAAGGCCTGGAGATGGGAGAAGACACAAGGAATTAGGGAAGAACTGTGGCTGAGCATGAATGCAATGTAGCGGGGGAGGAAGCAGGCAAAGGATACACGGACAGATGGAGATGCTGAGGCCCCAAGAGTCTGAGCAGGAACTCAGGACCTGAGCTGCCTATCTGCCTCAGCCTCTCATTCCCCTCCAGCCTTCCAGCCAGGACAGGTCAGAACCTGCTAGAGACAACTCACCAGCTCCAACCCCTTCGCTTAGGGGCCAGAGCAGCAGGGACAGGGCTTGGCAGGGGCCCAGGGCAGTGTGGGTGGTTTTCCTCAGTGCGCCAGGAATCATGGAGCCCAAGGAGACACCAGATCTGCTAAAAAACAAGTCTCAATTTTTTGCACACCCCTTTCAGCCAGTTCTTAACAAGTGTTCTGGCTGCCCCTGTACCAAGCCCATGACACAGATAGAGAAACTAAGGCTCAGAGCAACGGGGTCTCAGAGCAGGGATGGCACAGAGCCAGGCTTGACCCACAGCTTGCATGGCTCAGAGCCCAGAACAATGTTCCCTCACTCAATTCCTGCGGAGCCTGTTCCAGGCAGGCAAAGGCCCCTCCCTGAGCTACACAGGGCCTGTCAGGACTCAGGATGATCTCAACAGCACCAGCCACCCATGTAAGGTGCTTCCAGGCCCTGTTCTGAGCACTCTGCACATGCAAACACAGCTCTCTCACCACAGCCTCAGAGGCAGGTACTGTGCCACCCCATCAGCCCATTCCAGAGCTAAGGGGGCAGGCACATTGCCTGTAATCCCAGCATTTACAGAGGCGCCAAGGATGCCCTGACAGGGCTCACTGGCTCAGGATCCCACTCACAGATGGGAGCAGCTGGCCAGGGTGCAGAGAATTCTGGAGCTTGGAGGGTGAGCTGTGGTGCAGGAATGTGCCCTCTACCCACCTCCATCTTGATTCCTAGCAATGCTATCGCCTCTAGAAGCTTCTCCCCACCTGGAATAAGATGGGAGGGGGCAGAGTCCAGCCTGGACCCCTGGATCCCAGTACCTCTTCAAGAGCCGCATCCCCAAGCAAAGCCCCAGAGCCAACCCCATCTGCACAGGGCCTGTCTCAGCTCCTGCGTGGGTCACCTCTCAGCTCTTCCTGGTTTTGTTTTCCTGGTATTTTGTCTCAATTATTTCTTTTTTTCTTAGTATTACTTTATGTATTTCATTATCTTTATATATTTTTAATATGAAGTGTGGGGCAAAAGTAGGTTTATGGCTGTTCATATGGAAAATAATATAATTCATAAATAATAATACAAGAATAAAGTGCGGTTCATGTACTCACAACTGTAAACCTACTTTTGCCCCACCCTATATTAAACATATTTGTAATAAATTGTATATTTCTATTTATCAGGTATTAATACAATAGATTATGCTAATATATTGCCATATATTATAATATCACTGCACATTAATGTAATATAATAATACTATACACTAATATCTTATTATTCTCTTAACCTCAGGAAGGTCTCTCAGACCCTACTGTTGGGCAGCACTGCAGTGTAGGGCTTGACACTTTTCTTAAGTTAGTTTTTATTTTCCACTTGTTTATAAAAGCTGACCATGAACTTGAACTGCTTTTTGGGAACGGCACCCACCTTATGGGGTATGGAGAGGGTCGGATGAGGGGACAGCACTCAGGACATACGCCATGTTCTGTTCTTCTAGCTCAGCAGTACCATGTCTTTATATGTTTCTAATTGTTATTTAAATCAAGAAATCAAAAACAATAGGGCATGTCTATGTGTGATGATGGGGTGAGTTTTAAGATATATTATATATATTTACAAGTGAGAAAAGGGAAGAGCAGAATGACATGTATGTAATACTAAAATTTGTATTTTTTTTTAAACGGGGATATAGCATTCAAACAACTCAACAGCAAAGAACAAACAATCTGATTTTAAAGTAAGCAGAGAATCTGAATAAACATTGGCCAATAGGTACATACAGATAGCCAGTAGTTACATGAAAAGGTGCTCAACATCACTAATCATCAGAGAAATGCAAATCAAAACCACAATGAGATATCACCCCATGCCTATTTAATGGCTATTATAAAAAAGACAAGAAATAAATATTGGTGAAAATGTCGAGGGAAGGGGATCCTTGTACATTGTTGGTGAGAATGCAAATTGGTACAGCCACTATGGAAAACAGTATGGAAGTTCCTTAAAAATGGAATTGACATATGACCTAACAATTCCACTTCTGGGTACTTATCCAGATGAAATGAAAACACCACTTCAAAATGATATCTGTACCCCTCCTCCATGTTCATTGCAGTATTATTTATAATAGCCAAGACATGGAAGCAACCTAAGTGCCCACTGATGGGTGAATAGATAAATAAAATATGGTGTGTGTGTGTGTATATACACACAATGTGTGTATAAGTATGTATAAGTATATAGATACCCACACAATGGAATATTATTCAGCCATAAAAAGAAGAAAATCTTGCTATTTGCAACAAAACGGATAAATAAATGTGAGAGCATTATGCTAAGTGGAATAAGCCAGACAGAGAAAGACAAATACCATGTGATCTCACTTATATGTGGAACCTTAAAAAAAATGAGCTCATAAATACAGAGAACAGGTAGGTGGTTGCCAGAGGCAGGTAAAATGGATGAAGGTGATCAAAAGGTGCAAACTCCCAGTTATAAATAATAAGTCATGGGGATGTAGTGTGCTGCATGGTGACTGCAGTTAATAATACTGTGTTGTAGATTTGAAAGTTGATTAAAAAAATGTAGATCCTAAAAGTTGTCATTGCAAGAAAAAGGTTTTGTAACTATGAGTGGTGACAGATGTTAACTAGACTTATTGTGGTTATCATTATGCAATAGATACAAATATCAAATCATTATGGTGTACACCTGAAACTAATGTAATGTTATATGTCAATTATATGAATATCTTTTAAAAAGGCCAACAAGTGGGGATATATTTATATGTTTCCCTCCATCCACCCACCTCTTGTGTTTGCACAGGATATCTCTGGAAGGACACACAAAGATGAAGGGGAGAGAAGGGGAAAGGGTACAGAGAATAAGTAGCAATGAAGGTAGATAGAAAATAGACAGGGGGAGGGCAAGAGTAGTATGGGAAATGTAGAAGCAAAGAACTTATGACACATGGACTGAAGTAAAGGGGGGGAATGTGGGTGGGAGAGGGTGTTCAGGGTGGAGGGCAATGAAGGGGGGATAATAGGACAACTGTAATAGCATAATCAATAAAATATATTTAAAAAAAAAAGAATTGTTGTGTGATTCATTGCTAGGTGATGCGCTCTCTGTGTCCCACCTAACCTAATCCTGCAGAACTCACCATGGGTCACCTCTCACTCTTTGAGGAGTTCCCCACTGACCAAGCAGTTTTTGTATCATTTTTAGGCCTGGAACCCTTATGGGGATGCCAGTGGAGTGGAAAGCCTGCTCAGCCTGTTGGCTGTGGGCTAGGCAGGGAAGCCCAGCTGGAGGGAGTCTCCCATGAGGCTGGCTGAGGCCTAGCAAGTCCCTTCTTTGTCCCAGCCTCTCAGGCAAAGGGAAGCAGGCACAAAGCCAGGCTGGCATAGGGCAGGCTCAACTGGGCCACAGTAAGCCCCTAGAGAGCCAGGGTGAGCTCATCCCCTGCCCTTAGTTATCTTCCTGGCTAATGAGCATCTGAGAACCTCCCTGCAATCAACAGGGAGGACCCCTTGGACACTGGAAGCAGGGAGGTTCTACAGGCCAAATGTCACCATGGAGGGAAATGGTAGAGGCCCCAGGAGAGGAAATGAGCTTGTGGAGGAGAGCTCTACTTCTTGCCTCTTCTTTGTAGGGGAGAAACCTGGGGCTGGGACAGGCAGTTAGGCTGGCAGTTAGGCACAAGACTGAGGCCTACTGTGTGAGCTTGAGTCCAGGTTCCCTGCTCACCACCTATGTGGTCTTAAGCAAGGGCTTTAGCCTCTCACTGCTCAGAGTGTGGTCCCCAACTATCAGCTTGTGAGAAATGGAGACTCTCATGCCTAGACCTACTGAGTCAGCAACTGCATTTTAACAAAGATCCCCCAGGGGATCTCTGTGCACATGTGCCACTCTGTGCCTACATTTCCCTATCTGTAAAATGGGGATTAAAATCAGTTCATGCACATGTAGTGCTTCAAACAGTGTTTACTGCTATTTTTACTTTTTATTGTTATTGTTACAATTGAAGCAACTCAGTTTGGGACCAGGTGAGGTACTCCCAGGTCCCGCCTCTTAGCACCCCAGAGATATGTTACATGACACCCACATGAAGATGGGGAGCCTGAGGCTCAGAGAGGTGCAGTAACTTGCCCAAGTTCCAAATGGGGAAGCCCAAGTTCACCCCACACCTATCTGACCCTGTTACTAATGTTACCAGTGAACAGGTGGGATTGCTGCCTATGCACCAAGCACTTGAGGTGCTCACAACAGCAAGTGAGGAGCTCCCTGAGGGCTGTGAGAAACTGTGAAGTCAACTTTACTTTGACCCCCATTTTCAGAGGAGGAAATTGAGGAACAGAGAGGATAGGCTGCTTTTCCAAAGCTACCCAGCAGGAAAGGCTGGATTTGGATCCAGGCAGTCTGACTCTCAACTTCTCTGCCATGTTGCATTCTACCTCACCATTTTTTTCTCCCAGAACCTTGTCTCCAAAAGTGTCCCTGCCTCCTCTGTCATCACTTGGCCAGCCCTGGCTCTGAAGCCAGGCCCCTCCTACATCTTCACCACTAATTAGGTCTTTGACAACTTCAGGCTGGGACCACAGAGGCCACTGGAACTGGGTCTGTGGGAAGAACCTGTTTCCTTCTGCTCTAGGATTCCTGGTGTGGCTGATGGGGCATGAGCCTTTGAGGACAGCGGTGGACATACTGGTGAGCAGGAGGACATACTGGTGAGCAGGAGATGTTTGAGACACTTGGCTCTGGCCTCTGGGGCAGCTGGCCTGGTGCTGGGCTTCCCTCTGTCTCTCTTTCCCCCATTCCTGCTCAACTACCATTTCACTATCTGGGGCTGCCCTCTTGGCATAGATGCAGCTGGGCCAGACCTGGAGCTTTGCAGCCTAATCATTCATTCATTCATTCATTCAGCACACATACATTCAGCACATACTGTGTGCCAGGTACTATTCTGCAGACATGGTATTGAATGAAACTGACCTACTCCTGGGGAAGAGACAGACCAAAAGTTAATCACACACACTGAAAAATGTACAATTTCACAATGCACAGTGGAGACAATATACAATTTAAAAGGAACCATTCTTGGGTAGAAATCAGAGAGGGCCCTCCTGAGGAAGGCCATTTAAGCAGAGATCTGAAAGATGAAGTGGAAGAATGTTTCAGCTGGAGGACATAGCATAGGCAAAGGCCTAGAGATGGGTAACAACTTGGTATGTCTGAAGCAGGAAAGAGAACTGGTCCAGACTGCAGTGAAGAGAGTAAGGAGAGCCTGGCCACCATGGCCTTGTGAGTTGGGTCCCCATCTTCTCCCAAAGGGTCCAGCCCCAATCCAGCCAACAATTCCCCCAGCTCCCAAACTGAGTGGCTTCACCTGCCCCCTCCTTCTTTCCAAGCCAGAGGGAGTGGCCCAGTGAACTTGGGCCACAGAGGTCTTGAAGGACCCACGCTCACCCTCTTGGGGGCCCCTGCTGGCTACAAGGCAGGGTGTCCTCTCACTGAACTCCCTTGTTGGGTAGGTAAGTGGAAATCACTGCACTAACTGGTGTCTCAGTGTTCCCAGGCCTGGCCTCGAATCCTGCCTCCATCACAAGCTAGCTGTGGTACTCCTGCCTTGCAGAGGCTCGGGCTCCTAGTCTGTAAAAGAGATAGTTCTTCCTTTCCGAGCTCTCTTGATAAAATGTGTTGAGTGGTTAGTACAGGGCATGGCACTTGGTGGGGGCCTAATCAGGGTTATTATGTTAAATAATCACGATTATAAACAGCCAAGGGGCTGCAAATTCCCGGCAGCGTCAGCCCTCATCAGAATGAGAGCTCCCGGAGGGCTGCGAGAACCTTGTCTTCTTGCTGGTGGATCTTGAAGCTACTGGCCTAACAGGCACATGGTCGGTGTTCCACAAATACTGAAGGAGGGAAGGGAAGGAAGGGAAGGGAAGGAAGAGAAAGGAAGGAAGGGAAGGGAAAGGAGGGAGGGAGGGAGGGAGGAAGAAAGGAAGGAAGGAAAAAAAGAAAGAAAAGAAAAGAAAAGAAAAGAAAAAAGAAAAGAAAAGAAAAAATAAAGGAACAAGTTAATAACCAGCTCCCGTCCTAAGCACATTCAACTCAGGGGTCCTACTCTCCCGCCCCGGCTCCGCATTCCGCCGGCCCCCCTTCCCGGCAGCATTCTTATCTGCCGTGCGCCTCACTTTCCCCCTCTGTAAGCCAGAGTTGATTAAGGGTAGCCTCGGGAGGTTGGAGAGAGGTTTCCCGGGGCCGGGAGCCTCAGACTCCCAAGCCTCCTAAGCCGGGGACTAAATCACCCTCCGCCCCCTTTCGGCCAGCTGCGTGCAGCCCCCGCCCAGCCTTAACGGCCCGGGCCTGCGCGCACGTGACCCCACCCCGCCCCGCCGTCCCAGCGCGGGCTCCCATTGGCTGCATCAGGCGGGCCCCGCCCCCGTCCGGGGTGGGAGCCTAAACTGCCCCTCCCGCCGTAGAGCTTAGGCTCCTGCGTCCGGACTGTGCGCCTCGGCCGGACCGGGCTGGTTGGCGGGCGGAGCCGGGCCCGCAGGGTTGCTGCGGGCGATCAAGCGGGGCTGCAGGCGGCGCCATGGTGAGTGAGGCCGGATGAGCTAGGTGATCGGGTCGGGCGGGGTCTCGCAGGAGGGGAAGGGGCAACCTAGAATGGGGTGGGGGCGAGCGCTCGGCGGCTTAGCCGCGGGACTGGGGTGGGGGGGGCATCCCTGCGGCGGGGGAGGGGCATTTCGGCGGGGACGCGTCTTCTGGAGGAGGGTCTGTTCGGGGGGCCGCGCCCGAGGGCGGGGGTTCTTTGTCCGCTGCGCTGCGGCGAGATCCGGACAAAGGAGGCGGCGGGGGGCGGCGGCCGTTTTGAGAAGAGCTTGTGTCCCCCCACTTTCCCCCTACCCAGTGCATGTCCCCTACCACGGCCCAGTTTCGTGCCCCGGGTCGGCCTCCTGTCTTCTCCCGACACTTCGCAGTTTTTTTAAATAACGGACGAAGCGGGGGTCCTGGCAGCCCCCGGGGTGGTTAGGAGGGATCCTGGGGGTAGGGGTGGGGTACTGGTGAGGTCTGGCGCCCATTTGGCAGGTGGAGAAACTGAGGACAGCCGCAGCATCTGGTGCCAGGTTCCGCCGGCGGTGGCTGCGCGGCGTGGGCATGACTGGGTCTCGTGGTCCCCGGCTCCCCCGCCCTGTCAGGCGGACTGGAGTTGTCTCTCCAGCTCTCCTACCCCCTCCAGCTGTCGCCCTCTGGGCCAAACCCCTTTTTCCAGCCTCACACAGCTCCTTGATAGAATGGAGACGGAGGAGTCAGCTCAGCGGATTAAATGAGAGGATGCGTGGAGCGCGCCTGGCACCGCGCCTGCACGTCGTCCGCACTCAGCACCCACGAGCTGCTGGGGCGCTTGTCATCCCTGTGTACCCCGCATAGAGCCCTCTGCCCAGGTCGCCCAGTCTGCCCCTGCTGGGTGGTGGTGGGGGGGCGGGGTTCTGACTGGAGTTCACCTGTCTCCTGGCCTTTCTAGCATGGGAGTGGGGAAGTGTGTGCCAAGAATATCACACTTTAAGAGTTAAGGTTGAAATCAAGGATTCTGGATTCAGGCTTGCTGGATTTGAATCCCTGCGCAGCTAATTTTGAGCTGTGTGACCTTGGGCAATTGATTTAACTTCTCTGAGCCACAGATTCTTTATCTGCAAAGTGGGCATAGTAATAACTCAACTCTAGAGTTGTTTTGAGGCTGAAAGGAGATGATCGTGTGAAGTGTTTAGCTCAGTGCCTGGCACATAGTAATCATCTCCAACTTTTGTCAGGCATCTGTTATTACTAAACTTGTTCAACCAAGTGGGCTGACCCTGGGGCAGCCAGTGAGAATGGCCAGTGGCTGATTCACAGGGTGGGGGCATGAGTCTCAAGCTTTGGGCTGTAGGAGACCGACCCAGTCTGACCTTGGGGCAGTCCCTAGGCTCTGCCCCCAGCCAGCTTCCTCTTCTGCAGATGGGAACCTATGGGGTTCTGGTGCGAGTTTCCTCTTCAGGAGGGTGGGTGGGGGTGGGAGGATGAGATGACACTGGCTGCAGAGCCGGGCACAGCCCTGTAATTGTTACTCTCCCATGAGCATCCCCACTTCTCTTGGTCCTGGCCAGCTGGGGCCTAAAACAGAGCAGATGTTCCACTTGCACCTTGACTGTGCCCAGCAGTGCCCCATCTTCTCTACCATCCTATGTTCCTAATCAGAAACCTGGCAGGAGATGTTTCTGATTTGTGAACTGGGGTCTGATGAAGATAGTTGGCACACTTAGCAGATGGCTTTGTTGGCGGAGAGGGCTGTGCTGGAATCCCCTGGGGTTGGGGGATGGTTAGCCCCCTCTAAACAGGGCAGCCAGAGAAGGCGGGAGTGGCGAGCTAGTATCCAGCTGGACTGGGTGAAACTCGTGATATGCCCAGTTAAGTGAGAAGGCAGTGGCAAGGTGTTCCTGAGGAAGGGACTATTTGTGGCATTGGGCCTGGACCAGCACTGTACCCTTGCTCTGTACCCTTCTGCAAGGCAAGTCCTGAGGGAATAGGCATCCTAAGGGCTCACTGTCCTCTCTGTAGCACCCAGGAAGGCGTGGTACCTGGTGACATGCAAACCTGGTAGCCCCATGGCCCTTCGTTTTCACATTTCTTACCACTTCTCATCCCCCCGCCCCACAATTTGGTGGGTGAGGTCAGGGCCTCATCCCCGTTTTGCACACTGAGAAACAGGCCATTAGGAACAGCTTGCTTGGCTGGGTCAAAACTATTCACAATAGCAAATGAAGAAATGGGGTGGGTTGAAGGAGGGGTGTCAAATCTGCTTTTTGCTGGCTGTGGCCCCACTGGGCCTTGAGTGTGTGCAGTGACCTGTTGAGTGGGGTTATGGCTTAGGTTTGGGGGCCTCGTGAAAAGTCAGGGACAGCTGGAACTTCACCTTACATTGAGGAAGATGTAAGCTGGGGGCCTCTTAGGGACAGCAGGACAGTGGGAGGTGTTGGCTGAGGACTGTCCTTTTGAAGCCATTGGTGGACAGAGGGGGCAAGGGGCAAGGAGCTCAGAGGAGTGGCCTCTGCAGGCTGGAGAGGCTGGGCATTAGGGCTTGTTTTACTGGGAGTAGTGGGTGAGATCCAAGGTGAGGTTCAGACCACCCTTGGCTGAAGGAGACAGGGAGGGTAGAGATTGGCCCTGTATGTTTGGGGGGTGGAATCCAAATGGCCTTGGGTTTTCGGTGCCAACCTTTGTCCTATCTGAGGGAGCTGGCATGGAGATGCTGCATAAGCAGGGGTGTCCAATCTTTGGGCATCTCTGGCCCACACTGGAAGAAGAATTGTCTTGGGCCACACATTAAATACACAAACACTAACAAAAACTGATGAGCAAAAAAAGGTTTTAAGTAAATGTATGACTTTGTATTGGGCTGCATTCCTAGCCATCCTGGGCCACATGTGGCCCTTGGGCCCTTGGGTCAGACACCCCTGCTACATAGGTGGGGTGGGGAAATCTGGTCCATCACCCACCCCCAGTGCCCAGAGACCACAGGCCCCTAGCTATGCTCTGGTCCCCAGGCTGGCCCAGCTCTCTGCACTGGGAGACCCTCCCCTTTGCTCTGCTGGACTCCATTTCTGAGGTCACATCCTGCTTTCTAGCTTTCTACTCTTGGTCAATACACTCAAATGCTCTGTGCCTCAGTTTCTTCATCTATAAAATGGGGATGATAACGGCAAGCAGTGTTAGCTGCTGGGGATTTGGGAAAATTAAATGACTGTATGGAACAAATGTTAACTACTCTGATGGTCGTCCTGAGGGAGTCAGGTTTCTCAGATGCCATCCTATGTGTCTGCCTAGCCCAAGCAGTGGCCCTCCATATCCCACCTGGGGGCTTTCCTGGATTAGGGTGAGGGGCAGCTGACTTGCAGAAGACACCTTGGCTCAGAGGGGCATGGGGGTTGAAGATAGGGGAAGCCCCAGGAGAGGCAAAGCAGATAGGGTGGGGTCCAGCACAGGCCAGCCAGCCTCCCTCAAGCTTCAGGTTTCCTCTGGGCTCTACTTTTTGGAGGCCTCCTCCCCTCCCCACCACTCAGCACTCACAGTGACAGCTGTCCCACCATGGGCTCTGGCCTGCCCAGGCTCCACCTACATGTTTTGCTCCTACCCCTGCACTCAGGCTGCAGCCTGCCCTTCCCCGAGGCTGCTGGCTTCCTTGAGTCTGTTGGGACAGGCATGGGGACCCATGCCCAGGGTCCTGGGAGTGGCTTTGGAGGGAGGGAGCTGGCTCAGGGATGGGTACTGCCAACCATGATCCCCAAGAGAACACAATCTTCTCTGACTCATCACTATATCCCTGGGCTTGGAGCACTCAGCAGACATTTATTGAGCACCTGTTGTGTGCCGATAATGGGGCTGGGAATCCCGCAGCAGGCAAGATGGTCAGTGCCCTCTTCTTTCTGGCTCAGAGTCCACTGCAGGAAGGAGACAGCAGCTAGGAAACATGTTCCCTGACCCAAGAGGATTTCAGGTAGCAGAGAGAGCTAGGAAATAAAATGACATAGTGCAAGGTGATGGCAAGTATGGGGTGGAGGGGCATCTGTCTGGAGCTGAGGTGGTCTAGAAAGGCATCCCCCAAGATATACCTTCCAAGAAAGTCCCTAAAAATAGGAGGGTGCCAGAACTGGGACAATCAGGGAAGAACAAACATTCCAGGCACAAGGAACAGAAAGGGCAGAGGCTTTGAGGTGGGAGGGTGGAGGGTGTGCTGAAGCTCGAGGAGGCAAGGAATTTAAATTCTCTGCTGGTATCAGGGAGCGTTCTGAGCAGGGGGTGATATGATCAGATTTTTTAAAAGATGAGTTCTCAGGAAATACTTCCTGAGTGAATGAAGGAACAAACAAACACACTCAGGGAGAGGACAGGTGTGACTATGGCCTGGTCACCTGGCTCTGTGCTCTCCGGGGTAAGGGGCCTAGACCTGGCTGTGCCCACTCCTGGCCTGGTCAGGGGCAGCTAGTGTCTTTTGAGGTTACCACACCTCTCAGAGAGTCCCTTTGAGCCAGGGGTTGGGGGGGTGCTGCCTCTGCCTCAGCTTCCTCATTAGTTCAGGACCACTGGTTTCAGCAGGTTTGGACCCTGGGGTCCCCCCTCCCCAGATCTTGCTGCCATTATTTGATTTCCCACTTCCTGCCCCTAAACCCCTCCCACTCCTCAAACACACACTTCCCCTTCTGAATTGATACTGACTTCCGTTCCTGTCTGTGAGCACAATGGGAGGGCAGGTACCCCAGCAAGTGCTGGACACAAGAGGTCCAGTGGAGAGAAGGAAGTGGAGCAGGACAAGACAGGTACGTGGTCTCCCAAGCAGGAAGAGAAAATGGAGGTTGGGACAGGTTCACCTAGCCAAAGCTGGTAGGCTCTGAGGTGGGGGGCTGGGGGGAGAGTCACCTGTTCCATCTGGAGGGCTGAGAAGACAGGCTGAGTGGGGGTTGTGGGAGACTACAACAGCCCTAACGGTGGCAGGGGAGAGGCAAGGATGACCTGTACACCTGGGGCACAGAGGGGTGTAGAGCTACTCATGGAGCACACAGTCTGATGGGGGAGGTAGGTGCTAACCAGATGGCTGTGCTACAAAAGCAGGGTTCCAAACTGAGGCTAGTGCCCTGGAGGGAGGAATCAAGTGTACTCACAGTACCAAGATACCCTCCTGGACTGTGGGATCAGAAGGCTTCCCTGCCCAAGCTGGAGTTAACTAGGGTAGGGTTTCTTGACCTCCACACTGTTGATCTTTGTTGTGGTGGGAGGGGGCTATCCCCCTCTGTGGGATCTTGAGCAGCATCCCTGCTCTCTATCTACTTGGTAGCACTCCCTACATACCAGTCATGACCATCAAACATGTCTCTAGATGTTGCCAGATGTTCCCTGGGGGGGCATAGTTGCCCTATTGAGAACCGTTGAACAAGGGTAAGGGGAGCAGAGCATTTGGGCAGAGGGACTGGCCTGGGCAGCAGGGCCTGGGCATGCAGCATACCAGGTTCTGTAGGTCACTATAAAGACTTGGGGGCTCTTCCTCTGGAAGACAAGGGCACTGGCTGCAATGGGCCTGCGTGGTGGACCAGGGAGCCCACTGAGAGTGATGGCAATGTTCTTAACCCTGGAGGTGGTAAGAAGAAAGCAGACTCCAGGGGTATCACCCCTCTCCTGCCTAGGACCCTTCTGCAAATGTGAGCATGGTGGCAAGTGGAAATCAGAGGTCTACAGGGTTTTTCCAGGGCCTGGTCCCCAGACAGACTCTGGGGTGTTGACCTTCAGGCAGACCTGGCCTTGGGTGAGGAGAGACTTCCTAGTGTGGATAACAATCATTTTTATTTTTAGTTAAAGTTGTTATTGCTCAAGGACAGCAGATCCCATCCTCTTGGGAGGGAAAACCTTCCTCTTCCAATGCTGTCTACCTGCATTGATGTCAGTCTTCTCAAAACAAAAACGAACTCAGTCACTCTTGGTGAGTGCTGACTTGGTGCTTTCCTGCATTCTCACAACCACCTGGGTGCTAGTTACTGTTATTTGCTCTGCTTTTGGAGAGACATGAGAAATAAAGTGCAGGGTCTTGGGACCCAGGGGAGCCTGCTAACTTCAGCACTTCTAATCTCAGTAGGCTGTTGCTAGCCTCACCTACAGTGAGTCTGGGTTTTTTTGTAGCTTCTGCACTTCCTGCAGCTGTGCTCTCCTTTGCTTCTCACCAGCCCCATTAACAGGGGCTCAGTGAGGTGGAGGGAGTTGTCTGAGGTTAGGAGGCCAGAAGTTGGTGGTCCAGCACATACACCCCCTCCTGCCTTCACCCAAACCAGGTGATGCTCCAGTTTCAGCCACTAGCGCCCTCAGCTCCTTGTACTTGCCTGTAGGCCCTCTCTGGCCTTCAGAGCCTTAGCAGATGCTGTTCCTCAAGAGGTGGTTTTCTTGCACATCTTAGCATCAGCATTTGCCTCCCTAAGTATCTCCTGTCCTACCCAGTTTAGCATCGTGGGACCCGGTCCCCTATTGTCTTGGTATGGCATTTCTGCATCTATAGTTCAGGTGTTTGGTATATTGACCCATTTGCAGTCTGGCTCCTGTGCCAGATGCTGAGCTTGGGGAGGGGCAGGTAGTCTGTCTCAAGTGCCTCCATCTTCTAGGATGTTGCTGCCTTGCTGCCCTTCAGATGGTGAGGTGGACCAGGGCTCTTCCCAGGAGGCTGCAGTACTCCTGTGGGCAAAGGCTGTCATTGCCTGTACCCTCTGGCAGGTGTTCCTGAAGATTTGATTGAGCTACATGTCACCTGTTCATGAGAGAGGCTGATGTCACATCCCTGCTGTCAAATCCCTCATCTCTGGTCATCATGAAGCACTGGCTTTCAGTCCCTGAACTCCTGTGAATAGCTAGTGGGGCTGGGCTTCCAGAACATTTACCTTAACAAGGCCCTTTTTCGAGCCCATGCTGCAGTGGGGCCACAGGTTGTGGATGCCCCTCTCCCCCGCATCTCAGGCTCTGTGGCTGGGCCAGGGTGGCTGCCTGTCTACCTAGCAGAAGCACCAAAGGTAGTGAATGGAAGTGGGCCAGAGTGAGTGAGGAGAAGGTTAGTAACACCACAAGCAAAGGGACGGCAAAAGCCAACCAGTGTTTTTCACTAGGATGAGAGCAGGATGGTCAGGCTTCAGAACTGATTAAAAATAGACCCTATGGAAGAGTCGATGCGAGCTCATGAGCTGTCTGTGCCTTGCAGAGTCCCCAATGTAGCTTCATGTCACTTTGTCTTTCAGGCCTCTCGTCTCCATCCTGAGTTCCAGCCTCACTGAGCCGGACACCCCCAAGAGCTTCCTGCTGAGGAAGCCTCCCCCAGTGTCGACCATGTCTATTATGGACCACAGCCCTACCACAGGTGTGGTCACAGTCATTGTCATCCTCATTGCCATCGCTGCCCTGGGGGCCTTGATCCTGGGCTGCTGGTGCTACTTGCGGCTGCAGCGCATCAGCCAGTCAGAGGATGAGGAGAGCATCGTGGGGGATGGCGAGACCAAGGAGCCCTTCCTGCTGGTGCAGTACTCAGCCAAGGGACCGTGTGTGGAGAGGAAGGCCAAGCTGACCCCCAACGGCCCAGAAGTGCACAGCTGAGCTGGGATGTGGAGGCTCCTGGGCCTGTTTGCAGCCAACTGAGAGGCGTGGGAGGGGGAAACCACAGACAGGCTGCCGTTGAGAGGAGGGGTTGACACTTGCTGGCATGGCCTCGCTGGGCTTCATCATCGCATGCACTGAGTCCTGGGGTCCCAACTGTCCTAAGCCAGGACTCGGTGGCCCTGGGCATCCCCTCCGCCTCCTGGTGGGGCTGCCCATTGCTGGCAGTGGGTAGACCTCACCTTGCTGGGGTTCAAGTCCCCATAGCGCTTTTGTTACTTGAATGTTTAGCTGAGCCTGTTCTTGATGGAGCTACTACTACTGTAACGCGTGAACTCACAAACCTGTGAACTGTAAATAGGCCCCATAAGCACGTGCTTAAACCTTTTGCTGATTTTTTAAAAATATTGGATAATGTACATGGGACTGACTGTACTAATAAGCTGAGTCGGGCTGTGGGTGAGGGTGTTAGACATGTGAGGCCCAAGTTACACTTGGCAGGAGCCTCTAATACATGTGTGTGTGTACATAGAGGATATGACATGTCAGTTTTAAGTTTTGGGGCTGACCAGTTGAGGTGTTGTGATTTCTGCTTGGTTAGCAGTGGATGGAAGAATCACACCACCGTCTCTTTCTCTAGATGGGTTCGGTTGTTAAATACCAGTTCCTGTTGATAGCGGAATTATTGCAAGGAAGCTACTGCAGCTGCTTGGGAGCCGGTGAAGGACGGGTCAGGGCACACGTCCCGAGGGCTGCCAGGCATCCTAGTAGCAGAGCAGTTTCTTGCCCCTTTGGTTTTGAGCATGCCGAGCACTCCCTGTCCCTGTCCCTGTCCCTACCCCATTGGGCATTACTTAGCGCAGGCTTCTCAGAGCAGGCAGTGGCTACTTTTATCTGAAACCCAATTGGCCCAGGAGAGAAAACTGTGGTTTTGTTGTATTTAATATTTTCTGCACTGGAGGGGAGAGGGAGGGGACTTTGAGGTTTCCTCCATTCCTTCCCTTTTCACAGATTGCTTCCTTTCTTAAATTACCACCCACCCACTGGGTATTAGATTTTATTTTCCTCAGCAGGTCGCCTAGGAGAGTCACCTGACCCCACTAGGAGAGCACCAAGTGCAGTGGACGGACATTTCTTATGTGCATGTGTACATAGGAGCCCCTAGACGCACCCTGACTGCCTGAGCTTAGTAGGCACCTGGGGGACCTGGTAGGGGAGGAGAATGTGTTTCAGATTGAGTACTTAGTTTTCAAAAAGATGAAGAGTCAGTGACTCTTGGATCAGGTCAGCCCTTCCACAGCCTGCATCTCCAAGATGTCACTTGTGCACACTTCAGCGAACTTGTTTAGGTTTTTAATCCCACCACTGTTAAGCACATTCTGACTATCACAGTTAAACTATGGCTTGTATCAGCATCCTCAGTAATAAACTGGAGGCCAGCCCTGGCTTAAACTGGGTGTACTGGCCCTTAGCACTTGAGTGGCCTGTCAGCAACAAGGGCAGGTTGCTCCCAAGGGGCCCTTGGTCTCACCTGCCAGCCCTACCACCATCAGAGCCCTGGCCAGGCTGAAGGTGGCTTACCTATGGCCTCACTCAAGTCTCCTCTAAAAAGCATGTTGAACTAATCCACTTTATAGAACCCCAAGGAGGGAGCTTAGCGAACATTTATTTTAGCAGCATATGCCTAAATTGGGGATCCCTATTAAGTAATAGCTTGGGGGGAGGGAGAAGGGTAATTAGTTTGGCAATTTGAGCTGAAAGCAAGAAGAAATGTCTTTGGCCCCTAACTTGGGATGGCCAAGCATGAGAGGCTGGAAACCAGCAGAGGCCCTGTAGGCTGGCAGTGGGGACAAGTTCCAAAGGTGCCAACTTAAAAATCAGGGAGAAGGTTTGCTTTCTAATGAAGGATACTCAAGAAAAATTGGAAGGTGGAGGGACATTTGATTCATTCCCCTCGCATTCCAGAACTTCCAAGCTTTCTACCTCTACTGTCTGCAGCCAGCAGTATACACCTAGGCTGACTTTCACCTTAGTAACCCAGGAGCACCTGGGATTTGCATTTTCAGTCTCTGAGCCTGACCCTGAAAATGACCATCACTTGTCTGTCAGGCTTGCCCTGAGGTTACTGTGCCAGTGAAGTTTTGGTTTTGAAATGCTGAAATGTCGCTTTCTCCTTAGTTTCACTTCTGAAAGTTCTTTATCCCACTCCCTGGTTGCAAGAGATGACATCTTCGCAGCCTGAATCAAGCCCATGAGCATGGTGGCTGTGTTGGGTGGGCATCACAGGCACAGTGGGCAGTCATGGGGGTCTCTGGGAGGAGAGTGAAAGTGCCTGTAGAACTGGAGAACAACCATGTAATAGCTCCCACTGTTATTTATCATAATAGCTACTTTTTTTTAGCATAGACACCCAAACCACACATTCAACTGGCTTAGTAAGTTATGACCTCTCACTGAATTCTTTCTGAATAGCCCATGTTGCATTCAAGTTTTCAGTCAAGAAACTAACCTTTCATCCTATATGTCATCGCAATAGCAACAGTGGGGGAATGGGGAGGGAACTCTGACACTGAGCCACTAAAGTATGGACTTATTTTTCAGACAAATCTTCAAGTGGACTGTGCTACTGTTTTCGTCTCAAAGTTACCAAGTTTGTGCAATAAGTGTAAGGGATGTCATCCCTGTTCAATAAAAGCTGAATGACATTCACGTTGATTTTCTAGACCACTGAGAAAATCTTTATTTACAATAAATTTCAATAAAATTTGCATAAATATATTCCCAATGTACAGTATTCATCTCTGATTTCATGTCATTTAAAAGGTTAGTCTGTCCTATTCTCATTGCTCCTTTCAGCCGCCAGCGGGGAGCTGATATTGGCAGGTGGAGGGGTGCTGCCAAGTAACCAGGGGGCCCCTGAGGGCTCAGGGTAGTCAGAGTGCACCTCCTCCGGGGGAGTGAGATTTTCAGCTCCATCCTTGCCCTCCAGTTTCTGCTCCATGGTTGCCACCAGGATCTTGAGCCATGTGTTCTCAGTGAGCAGGTTTTCTGAGGCATCAGCTAGCTCCTGGAGCTTTTGGGCCACCTCCTCAAGTTCCCGGGTCTTCTGCTCATACAGGGCCTGCAGCTGCTCACTGTGCAGCTGGAGTAGGCTGTGCTGCTTCTCCAGGGTCTGCTGGCGCCGCAGCAGCCGGTGCTCATCCCTGCGAGCACTCGAAAGCTGGGCCTCCACCTGCATTTGTGCTCGCTGAAGAGTGCTGATTTCGGCCCTCAACTTCCAGATCTCTCTCTCCAAATGGGAGATGTGTCCCTGCTGTAAGACTGCCTCGCTCTGAAGACACTCTTTGGTAGGAGGGTTAGCCAAGTTCTGGGGGGCAGAAGCAGGGTCTGAGTGATGCAAAATGAACCTCAGCAGATTTGGAAGGGTGATGGGAAGGTCTTCGGGGTATTTCACACTTAGGTCCTTTCTGAAGAGAAAAGGAAAGGAGTCCAAGATGAGAGTCATGCCAACATGTCTAGTGCAAAGAAAGACTGCTACTGAAAGTCACGCTGTCTAAATCCTACAAAAGACGTTCCGAGGACTGGACTTAAAAAGCTGAGGATGTGCCTGCCACATGCTCGTTCTATAATTAAGGTGGCTTATCTTAAACATGTGTCTGTTCCTGAAGACAAAGAGCAGGGTTTCTATTCACAGCCTCCAACAAGGATGAGGGCTGCAGGCCCAAGCCCAAACAAAGCCAGTAATGCAGGGCATGGGGAACACATGGGCAGAATGATCTCTGTATGCTCTGAGAGGTCCAGGGGCATGTGAGGAAGGGTGTCCTGGGGCAGGGCTGTCACCCACGTCACTCTTGTGGCCATCAACATGCTTGATACAATAAAATAGTAAAAACCTGAAATACTCAGCCAAGTTTCTTCAGCAAGCATTTATTCCATATTACCCAAGGCAAGAGTTTTTAACTAGGGGTAACTGTACCCCTCAAAGGGCATTTGGCAACATCTGGAGACATTTTGATTGCCATGATGGAGGGGGTGTTACTGGAGCCCTGACCCTTGACAAATAGACCATCCCAGGGACTCTGAGGAATTAAAGCTACCTGGCCCTAAGAGCTCAGGAAAAGGAGGGAGGGTGACATATTAAGGGGGTTTGCCCCAGAGTTTCACTGCACGTCTGTTTGTAGAAAGTTCCTTTTAGAACTTGTCATTTAATTGTCTGATGAGTGAAATTTCTACCACAGATTTATTTCCCTGGTGTAAACACAACCTGGCCTAATACATCAAAACTATCAGCTTTACACATGAGGTGGAAAAAAGTTATTGTTGCCTTCTGAAGGAATGTAGGTTAAGAGCAGGGCCTGAGGCACCTGCCCAGGACCGACTCGCAGCAGGGCTACTGCTCACTGCCAGGAGTTCCCAGACAAGTGGCTTCTCTGTGCCTCTGCACTACCCCATCTGTAAAGGAGCAACAAGGTATCATCTCCCTCACAGGACTGCTGTAAGGGTTACATGAGTTACCCAAATGCTCAGGAAATGCTCGCTTTAAAAAAAATCACATTGTTCCTTAACAAAACAAAACAAAAAAAAAAATAGAAATCACTTATTAAAAGCTTGTACACCCTCTCCACACAAAAAGCCAGTGGTGAGATACCTAAGAAAAGACACATGGTGTTCTATTAATGGGTAGTCCTTTCCCTAGGAAACAAAAACCACAGGGAAATTAACACCAGATATACCCCATTATATACAACAGTTATGGAAACTGTCAAGTAAATGGAATAATTTCAAACATTTTGAGGGTAAAGTATATAACCACACCCTCCTTTAAAGTGCAGTTTCCTTAACATGTAAGCCTTCTTCAAGTAGGGCCTCCCAGCCATTAGATCAACAACTAAAACCATCCTGGCCCTTGTGAAATGTGCAAGGAATGACAAGCAGAAGCTGATCTGCTGCTAAGTCTGTAGCACAAATCTGGGCTAGGGCAGACAGTAAGGGTGAATTACACACCCCCCCAACCCAGGAAAGAGGTGCTGAGACTCCTGTGTATCTGGAGACAGTTATAGGACCAAAAATGGCATTTCTAAGCATGCCATTTTAGAGTTCTTGGAGCAATCGCCATGAATCTACCTAATGGGTGTGCTAAAATGCTTCCAAACTTTTTAGTAGCAAAGACACAAAGTGTTAATAAACTGTTTCCAAAAAAGTAATCACTTTGAAAGTGTGGTGGTAAAGGTCCCACTGTTTGTCTGACTCTCTTCCAGATCCACTAGTAACATGTTTATGCACCTCTGGCACGTAAAAGGCCAAATATAAAAATGACAGATGGGATGTAAGGTATCTACTCTAAAGAAGACGCTATCATACTGAGGGAGGGTGGGCTGCTCCTATGAAGAAGTGAAGTCCTTCCCCAGGGGACACATTAGAGTGAACTACTCCCTTCTGATCCAGCACCTATGTTTTGAAATGTCACAGAGTGGTGGAAGGAAAAGTGGCTCTATGATGCCCCTGAACAGGAAGGCTGGCCTGGCCAGGAGCAGGAGGCAGCCCAGGTTGCACACTGTGGCAGAGGACAAGCTCTTTCATGTGGTTTTTTTTTTCATTATTGTAAGATGTGCTTACTGTAGACAATTTGCAAAAAATCTAAAAATCATCTAAGAGGCACCCCCAGATCACTTATAATCCTCACTCCTCCAAAATAATCATTGATAACATTTTGACATCTTTTCTTCCCTTATGTAAACCTTTTAACCAGTTCAAATTTATATTTTATCAAAACACATATTTTTATATTCTTTTCACCAAAAATAACATAAGCATGTATTTGTGAAAAAGTCTCATTTACATCTTACCAGTCTTTTTCATTTTCTCTTTTGCAAGATCTGTCAGCTCATATACTTTGCCCATTTACCTTCTGAGTAAACTGAACACTTGCTTTGGACCAGTTTATGAGGAGCTTACTTCACGCCTATCATTTATTTTGAGAAAATAAGAAAAATTCCATTCCAAACCAGTAATGCTTTCCATGAAAATAGAACTGGACAGTCTTTTCATTTTCAGTATTTACCTTCTTGATTTTTCAATTCAAGGAAACTAGTAAAGGGCATCAGTGAGCCCAGTGTGGGTCTGCTGAACAATGTCACCTCCATGATGACTACATCAGACAACTTTAGAATAAAAGGCACTCAAGCCAGACTCAGGCCCCCAAACACACAACCCTCCACACCCAAGTCTCTGTGTGTCTTTCCCGGTCTATCTCAATACATATTCATGGATTCTAGGTGCTGATAACTTCTTTATGCAAAGGC
Source organism: Trachops cirrhosus (assembly GCA_028533065.1). Classification (NCBI taxonomy): domain Eukaryota; kingdom Metazoa; phylum Chordata; class Mammalia; order Chiroptera; family Phyllostomidae; genus Trachops; species Trachops cirrhosus. Next base: position 95,692,886 of record CM052540.1, read on the forward strand.
CAGTGCTGGATCTTATGACTTTAATACTCTTCTAAGCTGTGTTTGGATTCCAAAATTATGCCCCATTAAACTTCATGCCCAACTTTTGTCCCACAGAGATGAAACTACTAGTGTTATTGTCCACGATTCCATGACTGTGTGGCCCTTTAAAGCTTCTTAGAAAGAAAAAGGCTCATCATGACAAGTCAGCAGAACAGGGTGAGTCACACTTGTTTTTAGTGTGTGATTTGACAAGACCCTGCTACCACAGGAAGTATTCCAGAAAAAATTCTTTGTGATAAAGAGGAAAAAACAAGGAAATGATTCAATATATATGAAGGAAGCACTCTCCTGGTGAAATACGAAAACACAGCAGTGGCTGCAATAAATGGTAAAAGTGAGTTTGGGAAATTAAAGCAGTGAATGTCACATGTGAGTTAGGAACCTCAGCAAATGCTTTTCTCCAGTAAAGGTATTGTCAAAGTAATGTGACTGGGTCTCCAAGGACCCACCCTTTTAAAAACAAAATGGAATCCGTAAAAAGGGAGAGAACATCTGGTTTATTGGCTTGGAAAGGCCAATAGTTAATTTAATTTCCCTTTGTACCAAAACATCCGCATCCACATTCGCTAACTGCCAAGTCTCATCCCCTTGGCTAATGTCCCGCCCCTTCTTGCTGGGCTTTCAGGGTAGTTGGAATAATCACAAAACTTGGAGTACCACTCAGACAAATGTGAGGAGATCCAGGTGACAACCTCGTGGTAGATGTTCACAGAAGTCTGCACACCTGGGAAGAAGCTTCCTCGACCCCTATTTCTTCCTTGCACAAGACGAACAAGGTAGTCATGGGGAGGGCTCAATGAGAAATGACACACGAGAAAGCTTGGATAGGTGGGACCAAGAGCCCCTGTAAGGCTCATCAGATGCGTGTTATTTTGCCCCACAGAAATGTGGCACTCTCTGCTGTCAATCTTGGCATCCACTGTATGCTCATTAAGGCCAGAAAGCTAATGAGTTCCGATGGTGACACCTATTCTCCTGTAAAACACACTCTGGGCAGACTTCTTTCAAAATGACACCACAGTTATACTGTGACACTAAAGCCCTTTCACCTTTTGTCCCTAATGGCATATTTTTTGAATGATACCTTTTATTCAAAATAGTTTAGTAATAACTAATGATTTACATTTCACTTCTATGAAGTATCTTAAACACATTTCATTTTCAGCAAAAGAATGAATGCCATCTGCCCAAGTATGAAAATAAATCTGCATTACCTGTTACAGGGAAAAAATAAAACAGTAGGAAGACGGTCAACCATAAATTCCCAAGGAAGATCATTCTGAGATACATCAATCCTAGAAAATGTAAAGAACAGAAAAAGTAAAAGACTTGCCAAGAAACTCCAATCTGAAAGAACCTTCTCAAATAACTGAAGATTCTAGAGCATTTTCTGCAACCAGCCTTCTCAGTAAGTGCACCATCAGGTTTAAGTTGGGCACAGCGCATGCAGGAAGCACTGATACTTCCTGACATGAATCTTCCCATTTCGCTTAGTGAGTGGATATGTAATGTCCTGAAAGTAAAAAAAAATGAACTTCCCAAAAAATGCCTATCACCTCAGGAGTAGCACACCTACCTGATGAGATCTGAGAAAGTACTTTAATCCCTGAATTAGCTCTGGAAAAACAAGGGAAATCATTGTACAAAATATTATTAAGCCTATCCGAAGATGAAAGAAAACTGGAAAAGAAATACTATACTTTATTTAATATTTTGTAAATCTGAATGGAGACCCAAAAAGGTGTATTTTATCTTAGCAGATTTAAAATTAATTTTGTAAAAACAGAAAACGACATCTGTGCTAAATTACCCACCCTACCTGTGTTTAATTACTATTGAACTAGGTGGTGGCTCCTCTTGCAGCTGGCTATGAGCAGGACATGCAGCAGGGCCCCCACCCCCAGGGGCTGCTTAGATGGAGCAGAAAGAACATCCTAGAAGGAGGGAACCAGTAGAGGGCTGCTCAGCCCTACTTTCACAAATACTGCATACAAAACATGGAAATGTTTTGACTCCTTAACTTGATGGAAGTTTTCAGAAAGTATTGGGGAAGGCAGGATAAGTGCCATGCATTTGTCCAAAAGGATGAAATTCACTTAAAAAATGACATAACCAAATTATAACAATTTTAAACAGTTTTACTAATAAAACAACACTCCTGCCTACCTAAAACATTAGAGTTCCATTTTTTAAACAAGTGGTGTCGAACACTATATTCTATAATCAAATGTTTTTCCTCCTGATTTTTACTTCAAAGAAAGACGAAACTTTAAAATTAACCATATATTTCATCCTCTATTTCCCTTTAATTACTTGTATGCAAAGCATTGTTTTAGTGAGTGGGTAAAAATCCAAGCACATGCTCAAACATAATGTACTTAACATTCTTCTACTGTTGGATATAAATAATGTTGCCATGCTTCTATGGAAGTCCTATTTCCTTAATTCCCCAAAGTGAAATTAACTGGGTCAAAAATGTATAACCATTTTTGTGATTTCTTACAATGTTGCTAAAGTGGTTTCCAAAAAGGTTATGCCAATTATTAGCTACATCGGACTGCTAATTTCACTTTATTTTATCAAAGATTCTGTCACTTCAAAGCATTTGTTAATTAAGTATAAATGGTCATTGTTATTCTTTTAATTTACATTTATTAGATTATAATTTCCCCAGTTTGTTTATTCTCCTCTTACTTGAAAAACCTACTCATGTCATTTCTTCATGTTGGAATCCCTCTTAGCTGTTTCTCCACCTTGCCCCCAATTTTTTTTATTGTGGTAAAATGTATGTAACATAAAACTTACAATCTTAACCATTTCTAAGTGTACATACAGTTCCGTGGCATTAAGTACATTCATACTGCTGTGCAACCATCATCTTGCGAAACAAAACTCTGTACCCATTATCTCCCATTCCTTCCATCCCTGCAACTCAACAACCAACATTCTGCTTTCTGTCTCCACGAGTCAGACTACTCTAGGTGCCTCAAAAACCATACAGTGTATGTCCTTTTGTGTCTTATTTCACCTGGCATTAATGTCTCCAAGGTTCACTCGTGTTGTAGCGTGTGTCAGAATTCCTTTCTTTTTAAAGCTGACCAGTTTCCTCTCAACAGTTTCTTAAACCGTTTTAATTTTTCAGGGTCTGGAGTATGGACACCTGATTCTGAATCCTGGTCCCTCACTTACATGCTGTGTAACTCTGGGCAAGTTACCTAATCTTTCTGCGCCTCAGTTTCCTCCTCAGTAAAAAGAGAATGATACTCATGTCTGTTTCACTGTATGTTCTGTAGATTAAGTCACAGTATGTATACATAAAAATTTCTCAGCACTTTAACTCCTCAAATTTGGATCTAATCAGCACTTATAACATACAAGAAGTGAAATATACAAAGTCTGCCCCCCAACAATTCAGCCATTGTTAATATAATGAGAACGGTTTGCACCACACTGATGTAACCTAGCAGCCAAGGAGAGTGGACTGGAATGTACATGGGGAACAATGACAACTTCCCTCTTCTAGTCAGTGGGGGCAGTAGACACCACTGAGTGAGTATGTGTACTGTGTGACCGTCACATTCAAAATGACAGCGAGTACAGCAATGAATCTACATCAAATTTTGTGTTAAACTTGAACAATCCTTCACGGAAACTATTCAGATGATTCAGAAGTCCACAGCTATGGGTATCTGGTGACTGGCAGCTTCATCACGACAATGTACCTGCTCACACATCACGTCTAGTGCAGAGTTTTTTGCGTAATATCAAATCACCCAGGTGACTCAACCCCACTACAGCCCAGATTTGGCACTCTGAGACTTCTCGCTTTTCCCAAAATTAAACTCACCTTGGAGAGGGAAGAGCTTTCAGATCGTTGATGAGAGTCAGGCAAATACGACAGGGCAGCAGATGGCAACTGGGAGAACTGCGAGAGGTCCCAAGATGCCCACTATGAAGGGGACTAAGGCATCACTGTCCTATGTACAATGTTTCTTGTATCTTCTCCAATAAATGTCTCTATTTTTCATATTACATGGCTGGATACCTTCTGCACAGACCTTGTATATGCCATAAAATACAACTCTTGTCCTTTTTTAGTCTGTTTTCCTTATTTATTTTCATTGCACATTTTTCTAGTGGAATCTGTTTATTTCTCTTTCATTTTTTTTAAAACTGCTTCACTTTGGAAAATTTCCATCTCTCAAAGAAACTAGCAAATCCAATAATCTATCTTCTTTTTTTTTCTATGATTTGATCTTATATATTTAATTCTAATCTATCTGGAGGATTTTGGGGGCGGGGAAGATATATCTAAATTTTTCCCCAAAACTGCTTACTACCCTATCAAAAACTCTTTAAGTCTTGTTCTTACCGAATAATTTAAATTTTTTTGTTTACTAAAGAGCCCACAAACAGTATCCACAGAATCGCAAAAAGAGCACATATGGATACCAACCAATCTTTCCTTTTCATTTATGAATGAGGAGAAAAACAAGGCCTGGTGGAAAGATTTACTCCAGGTCCCAGGGCTTGTTGCCAGCACATCAGGGACTGGCCCCCTTTAACTGAGCCAAGGCCCTAGTGCTATGCAACTCCTGGGCACCCTTCCCATGGTATTACAGGAAGCTGGCCACTCCAGGGGGCTGCTCTAGCTCCCGGGTCGGCACTGCTCCCACATAACTGCACTCACACTCTTATGAATTAAATCAGGGGTATACACACTCAACATCATGGAAAAAACACTCACAATTCATCTGGAAATCTTTGGTTTCAATGAGGTTTTGCTCATGACGTTAAGCTGACAATTAAATTCAACCAAATCTTCCCCAAGATTAATGAAAAATGGACAGACCCTTGCAAACCATATGGCTAAGTTGTAAGAAAGAGTGAAGTCAAGAACACAGCCCAAGGTACTGTAGAACAGGCTTCCTTACCTTGCCACAGTGATTGTATCTGCTGGCAGGAGGCGAGCTAGCTGGATGAAGACGTGATTGAGGGATGGACAGAAGCCACACCACTGTGCATAATAAAGCAGCAAAACATCCTGTGGGAAGGGGGAGATTGGCTGTGACTAGTGTCTGGGAAAAAGCTTCTTGGGCCCTCAGTCTGCTTAGAACCCAGAGACATTCAATAAAAGCTGCTTCCATATATATATATATAATTTATATATAAATTATAGTGAAAAAGTTGATCATCAGATTTTTCCAGTTATGAGCTTTGTTTTAAGGACTTTTTGCAATTAGAAAAGCCCCTGTAATTCACACATGTTCTGTAATAAGACTGTCACATGGTTAATCTTCTGTACATCAAAACCAACTGCTCACCCCAAGAATTACAGCTTTAGAAATAATTTAATAGGGCTAGATGGCTTGATTTTTGCCTATCTCATGATTCCGTACCTGCTTTTGAAGGACTACTTCCCAAAAGGTATCAGTTGTCACTTCAGTGATTAAATGCTGAGAAGGGAACTGGGCAGAGTCACTTCCAATAAGATGCCTTTTCAAGGGACTGTAGAGAATGCTGAAGTTTTGAATAAAAGACTCTAAAAATAAAGAGAAAATGAGATCAACTCTTCTCTAAGTACAAGGAGAGTGACCTACTTTAAACTCTACCTTTTACAAACTGGGATGGCTTGAGAGGTTCACATTTTTAGCAGTTCCCCTACATGCAAAACACTGAGCCAAGCTGCCCAGGGTGGCACCAAGTTTTAGCCTTGGTGGTATGAACTCAGCAGACAGTAATTTAGATAACAAGACACCGTGCATTGTTAGATGCTCTCATATTCAGACTAGGAATGCTATCCTGTTTTATCTTAACAAAACTGGTCCACAAATAGACACCAGAGATTGCTTAAATTATCAACATGCCACAATCTTTTAAGAGATTTCAACCTATAATACTAAGACCTTTAAGTATAACTACAAATGTAATAATTGCACCCATCTACTATAATGTATTAGGTATTTAATACTAGTTCATTTGGGGACAAGAAGCTATGATTTTTGTTTCCTTTATTGAAGTTGTTCAAATTTCTTAAAATGTTAGAAAATAAAAACAATTATATTTAGCATAAAAGCACATTAAAAAAACCCATAAATAATCCAAAAACCTAACTTGAACCAACAGTATTACCCTCCCCACAAATGACACTGTATTATCTGAAGCAGCAATAATCTGAGTTTCACTTCTTTTTCTTTCATCTAACTCTTTCCATTTTGAGGTCCAAATGAACAATACAATGTTCTGTAGAGGGAGCGGAAGAATGTCATATGAATACGAAAAAGAATTCATTACTAGCACGGAATAACACTTTGTTGGCTAGTTTTTGAAAAATAAAAACAAAGAATTATTTGCTAATCTGCATGAGGCTTAAAGTCTGAGACTTCCCCAGAGACAGCTGATTTAAGAGTCAACACTCAAAACCAACAATGATACCCAGTAGACTTTTCTTTTAACAAGGACCCTTACACATTTTGTCACCAACTACAGGACAAAGAATTAAGCTCGATGTTTCAGAATAAAAAGAGAAAATGAAAAGAAATCTTAAGAAGGCTTCTTTCAGATTTACACTTAAATTCAAAGTGAACACATTATGAATTCACTGAGTCCTTGAGTATAACCGAACAAAATTCAGGAAAATCCAATAAACACTTACTTAAAAAATAAAGGCTTGTTTCATTTTAACAAAACTCAGTACACCAAAATCTAACTTTAGAAAACATGACCTAGAAGCAATTTGTAAAATTAATAGAGTATGCACTTCATAGAGTGACTGATCACAGGGTCCTTTAAATACTAAGAAGCCTTTGTATTTATAATATATAATTTGATATAGAACAAAATCAGTATTTACATAAGCCTTTTCAAATGTGTCTAATGTAAGAAAGAAGCTTCACCTGGATTTTAAAAAAGACAGCTGAAAGAACTGTTATTTAGGGGCTCTGAGTTTACTGTTGTTGTAACACTTTCTAAAACTTGAAAACAAAAAGGTTTCCTTCCCTACCAAATTCCTCTTGTCTCCATTTGGCAAACACTGACTTTCCCCATGTTTCCAATGAGGCTGAACTAACATGGCTTTTGAATTCTCACTTCCTGATGTGTATGTACATCAAGGAGGTCAGCAAAGTCCTGGGAATAGGGCAGTGTGGGTTAGATACTGCAGCGGCCAACCCCCAAGCAGCCGCAAGGGCAATCTCTCCTATACTGGGGTCTTACCTCCCCCAAAAGTGTTTTTTGCTGGTTTGCAAACTGACACTTGGTTGTTACAATCTAGGTACCCAAGGTCATAGCAGCGTTTCCCAACCCTTATGAAACAGCAACACAACAAATTAGGCCTTGACACATACATTTAGATCTCTGACACAAAAAGGGAATACAGGCAGGCAGTTCGATTGTTTCACCGCCTTCTGTTTAAGTTTCTTGAGAAAGATGCTGCTGTTAGGACTCACACTCATCAGCCCCTTGGGACATTCACACTAGGACTCTGTCACAGTGGCCAGGCTCCTGACTGCAGCTCTCCCTACCTTAGAAACATGATAGACGCTGCCAGTCTAGCACATTGGACTCTTATCCTCCGAAGGCTAAATTACCAACTTACACAAAATTTAGAGTTAGAAAATTTCTTTATCATTTAATAGACAAAATTGGCTTCTTGTAAATTATGACCAATTGTAGCCTAAATATTTCAAGTGACGCCCATGACCAAATGTAATGAGATTCCCTAGGTAAAAGTTACCTATATGAAATTACGCAAACTTATTCTGCTTGGGGAAGTAAAGTGTCTACAGTACCTATGGTGAACTTCATAAGAGCTTGATTTGGATCCAAGATATAGTGAGACTCTTCTTTCACATCAACAATTGCAGCAAATTCTTTCACCCGAGTGGTGCTAGGAGCACCCAGTCTTTCTGCATATAACCAAAACAAATTTGAATCCAACAGGTAGAGGTTCAGGGTCTTGTTGGTTCTGCAGCCCAGGCCTGTGAAGTCTGTGCTGTTCATGTCCACTTCAGGAAAGACATGCCTGTTCTCCTCAATGTGAGGAATGGAGCCTGGGGTATCAACCTCACATTCCTTCTCAAGGGAAGAAAATGCAGTGTTTGGGGATTTGAAGCCATCTGGTTCAGAATCAATTAAGCCTGTCACACCCCTGTTTATTGTCTTGCAACATGCAGTGTAGTAGCTGAAAGGGCTGTAGGAACTCAGAAAATTGCTACACTCCATGCTATCTGATATCATGTGATAAAAGGCCTGCTCCTTGAGGTAGAAAGAATCCAGAGCTGCTGCCATCTCGAGGAAGCTGCACTGTGGCACGCTGACTGAGCTAATGCCCACAGCTGTCTGGTTGACACATAGTTCACAGACATTGTGGGTCCTGGAGATGGAGTGCCACTGGGGCAGCACCACGGTATTGCAGCAGGGGGAAACCGTTATCAGTGGTGGGTCCAGCAGCTGGGCTAGGGGCTCAGATGCCAAAGACTTGAACACTGGGGCATCCACTCGCTGCAGGTGCTGAAGGAGTCGCTCCACCACCTGGTCCCCATGACAGTTGTTGTACTCCAAGGCCACTTCGGTGATCTGAAACACAGGGCGGAATGCATGAGTGGTACAGGGATGACCAAGGGAGAAACCCTGAAGCTGTTAGGCCTGGAAATCATACTAATCTGATTTGTAAGTAGGAACCCTGGCCAGAAGCACTGTGCCAAATAAGAAGCTGTCACACCAAAATCTATTAATAAAGAGACTTGGATTATTTTTCAGAACATATCATTCTGTTAACAAATAGTGAATCAATTGCTTAGACACAAAAGGGGTCTTTGGATAGATGTCTTAGCCTACTATATGACAAGAATGAAGCCTGGAAGGGTGAAGTGGCTCATACCTATAATATACATCCAAGTTGCCAAAAAACCAGGAACAGAATTTAAATCTCAACTCCCAGCTGAGTACATTTTCCATCTGTAAAACTCATCTATATGATATCTTTCTTCATCTAAACCAACAGTCTAAAAACTTCCCAAATATTTAATGAGTGGATCGTTATTTCATGCCATATATTTTTTCAAATAAATTTGTGCCTCACAGGCTGTGAATCCATTCTGTCCCAACCCATAATCATCCCTCTTGCCTTTCCCCATAACCCCTTCCTTCTCCTGTGTGGATACACAGGCCTGTGTATCCTCTTCACCATCTTCAGGAAAAAGGCCATCATCAAACTGGAAAAATCAGTTGATCCTGAATTTCTCCTCTGCATCACTGCAGGACTCAAATCCAACCAGCTCTGACTTCAGTTTCATAAAGCAGGCCCCTCATCTGCATCCCCACGGCCACTGCCTCAATTCAGGCCTTTGAGTGTCACAGACCACCATTTTCTTGCCTCTGCCTTTAACTGAGCCTCCATACCGTGACCACTTATTTTTAAAAATACAACCCTAAGCAAGAGACTCCTCTGACAAATGACATTCGATGGCTCCCTATTATCTGTAGCAGAAAATCTAAAACAATTGGCCCATGTGTGCCTTTCCAGTGCCATCTTACCCTCTTTAAACCGATTAAGGCCTTCTCACAATGCCATGCCTCAGGAGGCTTAGTCAGGACCTCCTCATTACCATCCCCAAGACCCAACACCAGGGTGGCTTCCTCAGTAAAGCTATCCCCACCCACACCAAAAGAGTTGGGTTCTGAATCTTCAGGGTCCAGAAGCCCTTCCCAGAGATTCTCGTAAATGTCTGCTGAGACGCCCCTCTTCCCCACAAACTATGGATCTTCATGGGCAGGGATCACATTTGATTTATTCTGCTATCTGCAGAGTCTAGTAGAGGGCGAGGCACAAAACAAATGCTCAGTAAACACCTGGTAAACAAGTGGCACATCAGGGTAAAGGACATGTTCCATTTCTGGTGAAATTAACCACTTACCCTGAGATCAGTATTAGCCATTTAAATTTACATTTCATTCCAAAACTCTTCCATTTCCAAACTGAGTATCTTGCACCACCCACTACTCACCTCAGCTTCATGAGAAAGATGAGTAAGTTGTCATAATTCAAAAGTAAATTCTATTTACTCTATAAAATAGAATATACTAACTTGGATCAAATCTTTCCAGTGAGTTAAAAGGTTAAGCCACTCAGGCTCTTGTTTCATTAAATGTGTGTCTGTGTGTAAAATCCATTTAATGAGTGCTTTTCCAATTTCAAAAAAACCCCCAAATTTTATAACATATGATATTTGGAAGAGAGAGTTAATTCAAGACATATGCATTTATCCAGAAAAATGAATAATCTGAATAGTTCTTGGGCATAAAAATGGTCACTTTAGATGATAAACCAGTGTTTTGTTTCTTCCCCACACATAAACTTCTCAGCCCTTTTGGATAAGACTCTGACGGCCCACTACACTAACAAGGTCAGGCCTATGCAACCCACAAAGAGCCCACTTGCCCTCTGGCCCCATCTGGTACTGCTTTATGTTCACAGACACAACAGTACATTACCACTCCTACCCATCTCCCCCCAAAATCCCCAAATTCAAGTATTTACCATAGTCTTTTTACAAAAATTCTGAATATATTAAGGACAGCCAAATTCCTTTAAAAAATCTTCTTTCCTTATCTCTTTAATTCTCATCTCTCACAAAGAAGCCATATCAAGGATATTTTTAATTGAAGACAATATTTTTAATTGAAGACAATATTTTGACCTCTGATCAAGATGGAGGCGTAGGTGAACACAGCTCACTTCCTTGCACAACTACAACAAATGTTACAACTAAACTACAAAGCAACCATCACCCAGACTCATCAAAAAATTGAGCTGTACAGAAGTCTGACAACTAAGGAATTAAAGAAGTCACATTAATCCAGATGGGTAGGAAGGCTGCAGACACAGAAATGCAGAGAAACAGAGATGCAGAATGGGTGGTCCCACATCCACATGTGGAGGGTAAAAATCAGGAGGGATACCTCAGGTGCAAGAGATCCCAGCCCCACACAAGACCACCCAGCCCAGGGTTCTAGTGCCAGGAAGATAAGTTCCCATAACTTCTGGCTGTGAAAACCAGTGGGGGTTGGGGAGGCAGGAAGAAAAAGAAGATCAAAATATGAACATTAAAATGGCAATAAATTAATAAATTAATAAACTAACAACAACTGAATCTAAAAAACAAACTAAGCAAACAAGCAGAACAGACACAGAATCATAGACATGGAGATCATTTGCAGGGCTATCATTTGGGAGGAGGAGAATGGGGGAAAAGGTGCAGAAATTAAGAAGTACAAACTGGTAGGTACAGGATAAACAGGGGGATGTTAAGAACAGTATAGGAAATGGAGAAGCCGAAGAGATTATATTCATGACCCATGGACATGAACTAAGGGAGGAGGACTGCCAGAGAGAATGAAGGGGTACTGAGTGGAGGGAGCAACAGGGTAAAAACTGGGACAACTGTAATAGCATAATCAATATATTCAAAAAAGAAAATATTTTGAATAGAGTAAAGCTCTTGCAGAATGAAGAATTCTTATTTTTTTCCTATAAAGTGAACCAGTTTTTACTTTCATATTCCTTTTACATAACAGGCAGTTTTGAAAATGCAGCTCAAGTTCCATCCCGTACATAAATTACTTGATGTCATATTTAATTTCATGTGATCTAATAAGGAATATTTGGCAAAAAAAAACCTTTTAAATATTTGTACTCTGACTGCTTCATTCCATTTCTTTTTCTTTTTTAAATGTTTATTCATTTACTTTTAGAGAGAGGGGAAGGGAAGGAGAAAGAGGGGGAGAGAAACATCAATGTGCGAGAGATACATCCATCAGTTGCCTCTTGCATTCCCTGAACTGGGCACCTGGCCTGCAACCCAGGCATGTACCCTGACTGGGAATCGAATCAGTGTCCTTTCAGTTCACAGGCCGGCACTCAATCCACTGAGCCACACCAGCCAGGGCTTCATTCCATTTCTTTAGTCAGAGAAATTTGTAAGTCTGAACAAGATAACCATACCTTTGCTTACCAGACTCACTGACTGTGAATGCCTCAAAGCAGAACTGTCAAAGCTGAAAACAAGTCACACAAACTGCGCTGGCTGTGAGAAGCATCTCTTTTGATAAGCACACTGAGATGTCTTATGACTTCTCTAGAACTCTAGAGGCCATGGCCTGATGCTGCATGCAGTGCAAACTGTGCGCTCCTAGGTGGAGCACGTGTGTACCAGCATCTGCCTGGTCTTAGACTAGGCCTCACAGTGTGGCCACCACATCGCTGTCTCCTACTAACCCCCATTAAATTCCCCTCTACAGCTGCTCCAGACTTCCTTGCTTGGCAAGCCCCCAACTCTACTATCCTCACTCTGCAATGACCTCATTCTTGTCACAATGTAAGCTTCCTCAACTGTCTGCTGAAAGTTAGGTCTAAAGGCAGAATGGGAAAAGAAGGATTTAAGGCTTCAACTATTTTGTGTTCAAGGAGCTGATGAGTCTAGAAACAGTGACTTCCAGTCAGTGTGTCACTATTTCCCTGGTCACACTCCTCTCTTCCCACCCACACCACCATCCAAGTTCAGAATCTTACTACCTCTCATTTTTTGGAACACTGCTGTCAGAGAAACTTTAATAATAGTAATACACATCTCTGCTGACATGTCAGTGAGACTTTGGTAGCTACAGTGAATGCTAAAGTCCTTCAAGAAGCACCCAAGGGCCTCTCTTCCAAAATTTTTTTTCTGGGTCTTCTCCAACAGGCCATTTATGGAGACCATCCAACTTGTACTATTTCCTAAAACCTAAACCTGCTGCAACTTCCCCACCCCTGTGCCTTTGCTCAAGCTGTTCTTTCTCATTAGTTTCTTTCTTTCTTCTTTCAGATTTTATTTATTTTTAGAGAGAAGGGAAGGGAGGGAGAACGAGAGGGAGAGAAATATCAGTGTGTGGTTGCCTCTCATGTGTCCCCCACTGGGGACCTGGCCTGTAACCCAGGCATATGCCCTGACTGGGAATCAAACCAGTGACCCTTGCTTCACAAGCCTGTGCTCAATCCACTGAGCTACACCAGCCAGTGCTCTCATAAGTTTCTTTCAACCCATCAAGACTCTGGCCACCACTGAAGGTCTATCTCAAATACTTGTCCCTCCCACAGCCACTCCCAACCTCTCCCCTACCTAGTCTCCAGATTCCTGGGACATAGACCTTTTTTTTCAGTTCCTCCTGACCCGGGCCTGAGGCTAAACTTCCTCTGCCTTGATTTATAAGCAGGCTCTTGGTCCCCTACTGGACAAGCCTCTGAGACCATGAGACCAGGGCTGTGTCTTCTCCACCTTTCTCCTCTGTGGCTCCCTGACATGGTGCTCAGTAAACACGTGCTAAACTGATCTGAAATAAAGAGGCAACCGTACTGCACAGAAAACTATACTTGCCAGGTAATCTCTAATACTGCTAAGATGTCACCCGGTTTTCAGCAACTTCAACTACACACAGGTTAAAGGAATCATTCACCTTACAGGAACACTATGAGCCCTGAGGAAAGGAGCCACTGCCAAAACTGTAATAAACAGAAGGTCTGTCCATGGACAGAAGAGTCCAAGGGGAGATGAGGAAAAACATTCAGCTAGGAGCAAAGGGCTAAGAAAGCAAGTGCACTTGCACCAGGTGCCTCAACCCAACCACAACCACCTGAACAGAGGAACTGGGCTCTGGACACAAAATAGCACCCCACTCAGGACCCTGACATGCCCAAACCAGACAAGATAAAATTCTCCAGAAGGAAACTTTAAAACTTAAAGTAATAACCCATGCCTTGCTCGAAAACCCCACCTTTCCTACAAAGAGCTTTAAAGTTCTTAATAATAGATGCAGTAAAGGCCTAGTAATTTGGAAGAGTGCCTTAGTTTATAAAATGTGAAGACTTTCTAAAGAAATTATGTCTTATTACTTCAAATCCTCCCTAATCAAATCTACTTCATTTCTCTCTTCTTTCTTCCCCTAAGCCAGGATAACTGTGAACATTCAGAATGCCCCCCAGCAGGGATAATAACTTTAACAAAGTGAAGGGTCTGGCTAGACAAGAACCCTGCCTCCTCATTCCCTCTAGGCAGACCATTAGGCTCACTCGGAGAGGCCGGGAGAGGCAGTGTCTGGTTAAGCTGGCTGGTGGTACACTGGCTGTCTGAAATTGGTTTTGGTCAAATTAAAGGATCCTTGAGGGAAAGAAAAAAATAAAAACTCCAGTAAATCCAATTTAGCAATCCCAGGAGCTCTTTACTGATTGTTACTGCTCTAAGTGGCTTCAAATGTTCTGTGTATAAAATAAACTCACACACAGATAGAGTGCATATACCAGACGAGGCCGAAAAGGCAGGAGGGGGGGGCAGACTCTGGCTATCTGCATGATAGGAAAGGTTTAGAAAAATAAGGGATCCTAACCTCAGCACTGGTGCTCCTGGCTGTTGAATTGAGGAGGGCCAGGGCCAGCAGTCTGGCCAAACCCTCATGACAATAATGTCTCCTAGGCCACACTAAAGCCTGCCTGTGTTGCTGTTCATTCCCTCTGTCCCATTCCCTGACATTAGTCATTAAAGGAAGAGGTACATGTGGTCCTTCTCTAGAAAGGCATGGTTTGGCTTCACTGTCCCCTCCAACTCACCCAGAGAGACCTGAGCAGCTGGCAGTAAATGTGGCCAGAGAAGGTTTGGTGGATCCTATCCTAGGCATGGGCTCTCCAGTTCCTTTATAGGAGAAAGGAGTAATGCCATAGGAATACAGTTGCCACTCAGCTACCAGTGGGAATTACTCTGAATATGGAATGAATGAAGTTCAAGTAAATGAGGTTTTCCTACTCGTATGAGTCTTACCATTAGGACTCTTACCTCATCTATTAAAGGATGACTTTCAGCTAAGGGATTAAAAGGTATAAATAAAAAAAGGGCTGGTCCTTTCTTCAGTTCATTATTCAGCAGGAGACTCTTTCCACCATGCGGCCAGAGCCATCGAAGGAGCGTCTCTCGGTTTTCTAAGGCCCACTTATAGATATTCTCAGCTGTGTAGTTGATGACCTCCCTGGGAAAGACCTGTGAAGGACAAACACACAGAGGATAAAAGGCAGGGCAGGATCAAAGCACAACAGCACTGTCCTCAAGAGGCACAATGAACCCCATCACTTCCCAGGTGAGGAAAATGAGGCTTAGAGCGGTGACACGACCTGCCCCTACTTGTGCAGCTAACATCTGGCTCAACTTCTCCAGACAGACCATTTCCGCACAAGTGACTAGAAAAAGCAAAAGCAGTTGCAAGAGGTGACTTTCATATCATGTGATTTATCTTTTTCCCTTTAGACAGGTAACTGATCAACAAATAATTCTCCTTGCCTACTGCTGGCAGCATGGACCTCTACCACCCCTTCCAAGGGGAGCTATTAGATGTTATTGGAGTACTTTATAAAATGAACAATGGATATCTAAGGAAACAGAAATTATGGAGTCAAGGATCATTCAGATTTTTAACTTGGTCCCTCTCAAAAGTTGGCATATAGGGGTGGGAATGGACCTTCCAGTAAGGCAAAATTGTATCTGTTTTGCTCACCACATGACTAGAATAATGCCTGACAAATAGCTAAAACTCAACAAATATTTGAATGAATCTATAAATGACCTAGAACTTGTACAGGGTCACGAATCACATATTATAGGTATAGAATGAAAAAAAGAGACACTTGAATTTTTTGCTTTGTTCTTCTATAACAACCAAAGTGTATCAATATAAAATCATTTTTGAAATTTCAATGATATAAATCACTGGGTTTGAAACAAAACTCCCACAAAAGTGCTTTGGGGGGTTCCACAAAATGAGATGTTTCATGCCCTGCCCCCTAACACAGAGATTTAAATTGCCTCATAACAAAGATGTCCACTGCATTTATTTTTTTAAGTACTAGTATCCCAATAATATTTCATTTGACAAAAGGAATTCTGCTGCTACATCAACCAACCAACCTTAAAAACTATGGAATTGATGCAGTAAACCCAATATATTTTTCAGTGTCATTCTCACAGTGCTATCTTTTTCCCATTTACTTTAATTTCTTCCTCAGTACTCTTTGCTACAAATATTATATGTGTTGGTTATATAGCATGTTATGAAAGAAAGATGAAAGAAAATGACAGCAAAAGCAGATGAAGTTAGAAGCAGCTTAGGGGCACAAGGAGAGTGGGTGGACGGTGGAGAGACAATCACAGCAGTGATTCTCAAAGTGAGATGATGGGAGTTTGAAATAACACACTCAAACATTATAATAAATTTTTTGGGGGGAAACACAAAAATACATTTGATTTTTGGAATATAAACTGTAAGAAGTAAAGCACAACATCCAGCCTACCAGAAACACGCAGAAGCCAGGGTGACTGGCAGCCAAGGTGGTGTCCCTACAGAGCACCTAACTGTACCTACAAGGCATAAGACTTGTATGCTGAGCTAAGGGGAGCACAGATTTAAAGGGTTGGAGTCCCTGGGTATGGGGATACTGGTTTTCACTCGACCTTTAAGTCACTGACACTGTCAATGAAGTTAGAGATAAAAAATACTTCAGAAAAATAAACTCTCAGTGATGGGACTGAGGAAGTAGCAATAAATAGAGTGGAAGAAGCACATGACTAGCAGGATACGGGTCAAAAGCTCAGAAATAGCTGAGCTGAGGCTGTTCCACCAAAAGCAAATGAAATCAGGGAACAAAGACTACAATGGAAAACCAAGTCTCTCTGGGATGAGAAGCCATCAACTTCTCACTGTGACTTGACAAGAACTTCAAAATCCATTATATCAGCTGAGGAGAAAAGCATGTCATATGACTACTCTTGATAAATGGAACCAAGGAACAAAGAACATTGCCTACTGGAAGCTTAAATTCTGAGACCATGAGCCCAGAGTAACAATTCTCCAACAGAGTAATTCTGCAATTTCATCCAAGAAGGAAAACTAACAAGGCTATCCCCAAACCTAAGAATATAAACAAAGACTTTCTAGATGTTAAATTCAAGATCCCTCTAATGCATGGTTCTTAACCAGGGGCATGGGCTCTGGAGTGGGATTGTAAGAACTCTCAGTTTGCATATAAAATCATGTGCACTTTCCTAGGGAGAGTGTCCATAGATTTTATCTAATTCTCAAAGAAGTCTATGACCTAAACAAGGTTAAGAACCACTGCACTAATATAAACGTGATTTCAAAATACTTACAAGTGATGTGTTGAAATGTCTATGTAAATACACACTTCCAGAGTGTACTAAGGATACCAGTTTCGCAAGATGTTTATTTGTGATAACCCCAAATCGTATTGTTCCTAGGTAATCTGAAACAGAAAATTTTCCTTTATTAAAGAAAAGGCCTATGCCTTAACACAACCACAAAACCCAATGATCAAGTCTTGATGCACAAATTCCCCAGAGCAAAGCTCTTTTAGGTCACCTAGCCTAGAGGAGGAAGGAAGAGGAGCTAAAGAAACCTCTTCATGATACAGATCTCAAGCCTACTCCTAAGTAACATCTCTGACAATCAATCACCTGCACTGTTTCTGTCCATCTGTGCTGATCCGATCTCATTCCCCACCTTGACACCCAGGCATATGCTGTTCTCTCTCTGTCTGGACACTTCCATGGCTAGCTCCTTCTTATCATTCAGATTTCAGTTCTGACCCTACCTTCTTTAAGACACTTTCCCTGACCACCACCACCTCAGGGCAAATACTCAGAGGGTAAGTCTATAAGGAAAAACTGGGGCTACTACCCCACTCAGGTACTCTCTCTACCATTACCCTGCTTTTTCATAGCACTTACTAACACCTACATAATTTTTTGACTTATTTAGATTTTCTTTGGTCCAACTTCCTCTTAAGTTCTGTGGAATGAGAAACCTGATTTATTGCTGTTACCTCAACACCTACAGCAGTGCTTGGGTGTATGATAAGAGATCAATAAATGAATGAATCTAGTATATACAAATAACTCATACAAATTAGTTAAGAAAAAGAAAAAGCAGTTAAAAATGGGCAAGTCACAGAAAATGTTAATGGCTAATAATTACATAAAAATATATTCAACCTCACTATTTCAAAGGAAAGCAAATTAAAATACCACTTTTACCCTCAGACCATCCAAAATTTGAGACAGGAAGTGTCAAGAATTGATGATCAATAGAGAAATGAGTATTCTGATAGAATGCTGGTGGAAAAAGTAAAATGGCAGCCACTAGGAAAAGCAGTGACACACGCTGTACCGATCACAATGACACAAGGACACAGCCTGCAGCCGCACAATTCCACTTCTTAGCATCCACATGTGCACTAAGAGTCACAGGTGAGGAAAGTCACCAAGAAATACTCTGCAGATGTTAAAAACAATGGGGCAGGACTATTTATAAAACATGAATAGATTTTAAAGACATGTGAGTGAAAAAGCAAGCTAAGGAAAGATAAAGTACACCTTATATTTAAAAACAAAACAAAAAAACTCACACAAAACATTTTTTTTTCCTTTGGGCACATACATTTAGAAATGTATAAAATATCTCAAAGGATAATAAAAGTAGTTTTGTGTTGGGGGATGGAAATCACAAAGGATTTTACCCTTATGTGTTAAGCTTTCTTGTTCCAAGAAGTGCATGTAATCTGAAAGTTGTGTGATTAGAAATGGACTTCAATCTTTAGTGCTAAAAGATGGTGGATAAGATGGTATAGGAAAAGTTACATTCTTTTCCTATCCATTTTCTGCTTTATTAACAGACGTGAAATAAAGTATCAGTTAAACTTTAAATGATACCAAGTTATACCCAAGTAGCTAAAATATAATATTAAGGTACTAAGTACATGAAGTTTCTAGCTTAACCACATGAGGCTCTCCTTCCAGCAGTGGCATCCTCTTTCTCTCAGAGGGGTGGTTGTTGAGGATAAAGGAGAAGTGACTGTGTCCCTAATGCCATGCTCTACAATCTTTGATACAAACCTGATGAGTTTAAAATGGCACAAACCCAAAGAAATATAGGAAGAATAAACCAGAAACTACAGAGATTGGTTGCTTACAGGATGGGTGGCAAAGGAGAGCAAAGACAGAAGAATGGAAACTGGAGAACATGGATGAGGTGGCCTGAGCCTCCTCCAAGTAGAC
This sequence comes from Trachops cirrhosus, assembly GCA_028533065.1. Taxonomy (NCBI): domain Eukaryota; kingdom Metazoa; phylum Chordata; class Mammalia; order Chiroptera; family Phyllostomidae; genus Trachops; species Trachops cirrhosus. The sequence goes on from CM052540.1 coordinate 95,712,073, forward strand.
TTTTTTGTATCAGACTCTTGTTTCACACTCTTTACATGCTCAAAAACTGAACAAATCATTAAACCAGCCCAGATGTGGGGGTCCTAATGTGGAATACAAACACTAGAAATTACACCTAGCTGTATCGCAAACATACTACAACACAATGAAGAGGGAAAGGCCTGGTGATAAAAAACTGAGTAACTGGGACGTTCAGCCAAGATGGAGGCGTAGGTAGACACACTGTGCTTCCTCGCACAACCAAAAGAAGGACAACAATTTAAAAACAAAAACAACCAGAACTGACAGAAAATTGAACTGTATGGAAGTCCAACAACCAAGGAATTAAAGACACATTCATCCAGATGGGTAGGAGGGGCGGAGACAGGTGCAGAGAGAGGACTGGCGGCAAGGCTTCTGCTGGCGGACCCAGTAAGGCAGTGGATTGTGGAGCGGGGTGGGCAAGGCTGCAGCTGGCCAGCAAGGCAGCAGCAGGCAGACTGGCAAGGCAGCGGATTGCAGACTAGCAAGGAGGTGGATTGCAGACTGGGCAGTCCCACATTCACACACAGACTAACCAGGAGAAACAACTGGGGAGCGGGATGGACTGCACAGCCGCGGGCCCCAGGGCGGGGAAATAAAGCCTCAAACCACTGGTTGAAAACACTGGTGGGGCTTGCAGCGGTGGGAGAGACTCCCAGTCTCACAGGAGAGTTCATTGGAGAGACCCACAGGGTCCGAGAACATACACAAGCCCACCCACCTGGGAATCAGCACCAGATTGGCCCAATTTGTTTGTGGGAAGTGGGGGAAGTGACTGAAATCTGGCAGAGAGCGGAGCAAGCACCATTGTTCCCTCGCGTACCCCCTCATCACATACTGCGTCACAAGGCAGGGATGTGGGTTACCCCCGCCTGGGTGAATACCTAAGGCTCTGCCCCTCACTACATAACAGGTGTGTCAAGAAAAAAAAATGGCCCAAACGAAACAACAGATCAAAGCTCCAGAAAAAATACAACTAAGCGACGAAGAGATAGCCAACCTATCAGATGCACAGTTCAAAACACAGGTAATCAGGGTGCTCATAGAATTGGTTGAATTTGGTCGCAAATTGGATAAAAAAATGAAGGCTACGCTAAGTGAAATAAAGGAAAATGTACAGGGAACCAATAGTTCCTGTATGTTGGGAAGGAAATTGGGACTCAAACCAACGGTCTGGACCAGAAGGAAAAAAGAAACATCCAACCAGAACAAAATGAAGAAACAAGAATTCAAAACAATAAAGACAGGCTTAGGAACCTCTAGGACATCTTTAACCATTCCAACATCCGAATTATGGGGGTACTAGAAAGAGAAGAAGAACAACAACAAGTGGAAAAGATATTTGAACAAATAATAAAGGAGAACTTCCCCAATCTGGCAAAGGAAATAGAATCCCAGGAAGTCCAGGAAGCTCAGAGAGTCCCAAAGAAATTGGACCCAAGTAGGAACACACCAAGGCACATCATAATTACACCACCCAAGATTAAAGAGAAGGAGAGAATCTTAAAAGCAGCAAGAGAAAAGGAGACAGTTACCTACACAAAGGAGTTCCCATTAGACTATCTGCTGATTTCTCAAAAGAGACCTTACAGGCAAGAAGGGGCTGGAAAGAAGGATTCCAAGTCATGAAAGGCAAGGACCTACATCCAAGATTGCTCTATCCAGCAAAGCTATCATTTAGAATGGAAGGGCAGATCAAGTGCTTCTCAGACAAGGTCAAGTTAAAGGAGTTCATCATCACCAAGCCCTTATTACATGAAATGTTAAAGGGACTTATCTAAGAAAAAGAAGATAAAAACACATGAACAGTAAAATGACAGCAAACTCACAGTCATTAACCACCACAGCTAAAACAAAAACAAACTAAGCAAACAACTAGAGCAGACACAGAATCACAGAAATGGAGATCACACGGAGGGTTATCAATAGGGGAGTGGGAGGGGGAGAGAGGGGGAAAAGGTACAGGGAATAAGTAGCATAGATGGT
>CM052540.1:95714579-95769428 GCA_028533065.1 Trachops cirrhosus
CAAGTGGAAAAGATATTTGAACAAATAATAAAGGAGAACTTCCCCAATCTGGCAAAGGAAATAGAATCCCAGGAAGCCCAGGAAGCTCAGAGAGTCCCAAAGAAGTGGGACCCAAGGAGGAACACACCAAGGAACATCATCATTACATTAGCCAAGGTAAAAATGAAGGAGAGAATCCTAGAAGCAGCAAGAGATAAGGGGATAGTAACCCACAAAGGAGTTCCCATCAGACTGTCAGCTGATTTCTCAAAACAGACCTTACAGGCAAGAAGGGGCTGGAAAGAAGGATGCCAAGTCATGAAAGGCAAGGACCTACATCCCAGATTGCTCTATCCAGCAAAGCTTTCATTTAGAATGGAAGGGCAGATCAAGTGCTTTTCAGATAAGGTCAAGTTAAAGGAGTTCATCATCACCAAGCCCTTACTGTATGAAATATTAAAGAGACTTATCTAAGAAAAAGAAGATCAAACCATGAACAGTAAAATGACAGCAAACTCACAATTATGAACAACCACAACTGAAACAAAAACAAGAAGAAACTAAGCCAACAACTAGAACAGGAACAGAACCACAGAAATGGAGATCACATGGAGGGTTAGCAACAGGGGAGTGGGAGGAGGAGAGAGGGGGGAAAGGTATGAAGAGTAAGTAGCATGGATGGTAGGTAGAAAATAGACAGGGGGAGAGCAAGAATAGTAGGGGAAATGTAGAAGCTAAAGAACTTATGACACATGGACATGAACTAAAGGGGGGAATGTGGGTGGGAGAGGGTGTTCAGGGTGGAGGGCAATGAAGGGGGGATAATAGGACAACTGCAATAGCAGAATCAATAAAATATATTAAAAAAAATAAATAAATAAATTTTAAAAAAAGAAAACAGACACAATACTTATTTTAAGTGCTTTAAGACTTTAAGACTATAGACTATTATTTTATTCATACCCGATGTAATTCCCATAGGATGTGGCCTGGTAAAAGCTAGCATCTACCATATCTCCACCTTCTCTAATTTTATAGATAGACAACATCAAACACAGAAGTCATATATTTTGTTCAAGTTTACAGATATCTTCAAGGGCAGACAAAGGGTAAGGACGAGACACTGCCAGCTCCCAAGTCACTGCTTTTCTCCTAAACAGCACTGCATCTCTTTTGTAGGTTGAATGACAAAAGAGTACCAAAGTTTATTGCAAATTTTCTTTTTTGAAAAAGTCACTAAAATACAGCAGAATATAACAACATTTACCAGAACACATTTTTACAGCAAATAATGAAATAAGATAAAAATTTCAAGTAAGCAACTTAAAAATATTGTCCCCTCTACCAATTTTCTTTAGGCAGAAAAACAGAAGGGAAGAAGGGAAGGAGGAAGGGAGGGAGGGAGGGAGGAGCCTGTCTGCCAAGATAAAATGTGAAAAAAGTTAAAAGAGGAATAGGCTTTACAGTCTGGCAAGAGTGAAGTCTGAGAGTCTGGTTTTACTCAGGATCTTGAAACAAACACAGACTGTCAGCCCACAATTAATCATTCAACACTTTGAAATGCTTAAAGATTAATTAGGGATGTGTAAAACCTATTATAAAAAATTAAAAGAAAGGTTGAATAAATTAATAATTATGCTGTGATCCTAGAAAAGAAAGCTGAATGTCATGAACATCTTAATTACTTCTAAGTCAATTTATGTATTAAATACAGTTCCAACCAAAATCCAAACAAGTGCATGGACAGATATAAAGAATATTCCATAAAACACAAGAACTAGAGGAAGAAGAGTCCAGACTTTACTTAAAATCAAGAAATGATACTGCATTTACTCATACAAAAAGAGGTATCTAGATCAAGAGAAAACAAAGAAATACACCCAATTACATTAAGAAAATATTTTATAATAAAGCAGGCATCATTAAAACGAAGGAAAGAGAAAGCATTATTCTGTAAATGGTGCTGATTAGCCAATAACAAGGGGGGGGGGATCAACTGTGCTCTATATTTTAAGCCAAAGTAAATGCAAGTGGCATAAAATGCTAATGATTTTTAAATTTTAAAAGAAAGCTAACTAATTAGTGATCAGATTTTTAGAAAAAAAATGTTTGATCAAGAAAAAGAACCACAGATTTAACTACCTGAAAATACAGAACTGCTATATAACAAAATAATCACAAAAGTAAACTAGCTTGGAAAATAATCAACAGAAATAAAACAAATGGTTACTGCCCATACCACCTAAAAGGCGGGCCTGCATAAACTGACAAATCAACACCAAGACTGAGATCAACAGGTAAAGGACATGGGTAACTGAGATAAAAAGAAATAGTTAAAACAACAAAAAGAGAAAGCAGTTAATGTTAAGTGCTGAGGTGATAAGTAAAATTTTCCTAATTTCCTTTATTATAATGTGCAAACATATCAAACATTAGATAAATAGTCTTAAAAGAATGGCAATGGCAAAGTACCATGGAACCAGATCTTACAACTAACCTCATCACATTCTTCAAGGCAGGAATGCACTCCCCTCTTAGCACACCCCCAGCACCTACGCATAATGTTTCATATGTGGTACCTGCTCAAAATATTCATAAACTGATGGCTAGCTAGCGTCAAGAAACAAATGTCACAGAGTGTCCTGGCTATTTCTAAGACAATCAAAACTATAATGGAGGCAATGGAAAGACGTGTATTTTGTAAATGCTTGTGGCCTGTTGAACCAGAACATCTGCTTTCTACCACAACAGTCTTAATACTTCTTCAGTTAAGCTCTCTATAACCAAATGTTAAGTATGTCAAGTGTTTCTCAGACCTTAATTTGTGTACACACTCTAAACACAACACTGACCCAGAATTTACACTTCAAATTGTACCATTAAACAAGTAGTGGGCATATGTTTCTCTTACTGAACATCTGCTATTAATAATAAGTAAAATACCATTTGACTTCAGGGTAGGGGAAAGGAAGGGGGGAAAAAAGCCCAGATGCCCAAGGCATGATTTATTTTAGGTAGTCCTTCATAGTGCACATATTATGAAAAATCATTCCATATTTGTCTTTTACATCTAACAAATGGTTCATTAAGCTTAAATGGGAGCTTATCCACAAAAATGAGGTGAAAATGGTTAATTAGAATGAATCTCAGTTCTTGCTAAATTCATATGCAACAGGATTTTACAAGACCCAACTAGAATCACAAGATAGGGAAAAAACGTAATAAAGTTTTAAGCCAGACTAGATTTATTACAAGAAGACATTTCCTGTAATCATTTGTCAAAATTAGTGATCTGACTAAAGAGGTTCGTTTTGTACCTTCAAGTAGTTGTTACCCATTTATCACCTTCCTTTGATTAAAAACAGAAAAGAAAAGCCCTGGCTGGGTAGCTCAGTTGGTCAGAGCATTGTCCCCACACACCAAGGTTGTGGGTTCAATCTCTGGTCAGGGCACATACAAGAAGCAACCAATGAATGCATAAATAGGTGGAACAACAAATCAAATGTTTCTCTTTCTCTCAAAAAAAAAAAAAAACACAAAAGAAAAATGGTAGGGGGAAGGCTACTATCTTGTACTTGAAAACATTTTTTTTTAAAAAACAGTATTTTGGAAACCTCTGAATGAAAAAATAATTTAAGGTGTATCATTAGCACATAACATAAACTAACCAGATAACAAAACATCTTTCCATGATATTGAAATACCCTCTTCAACTAAGAACTTCAATGGTACCATCATTTTAGTGAATGTCTCTAGGTTTCTCTTCAGTTGAGATCTTCTTCAAAAGGCTTTAGTTTCTAAGATTTTTTAGTATCTGCTTCTTAAGCTTATTTAAGTTGGTAGTATTTTGTTTTCAAAATTCAAATTAAGTCTTCTTAGTCATCTGAAGCTGTATAGCTTGAAGTCTTTCAAGTGGACAGAAGACATACTATGTGACAGCTTGATTTCCTCTCCCAATGTCCCCTGATCAAAAAACATAAATACAGCAGATTCTCTATGCATAAAACCTTAAGACCATTTATGTTAAAATGGCCAGTCATATAACTGTTTGATGTATTGACAGTATAATATTCTAACACCAAAAATAATAATAATAATAAAGTAATCCAATACCCAGTAATAGAAGGACGGTTACATATTTGTGATTAATCTAGTGGGGGAAAGACAATATGGCCATCAATCCAATTACTCACTTGGCAAATAGTGATTGAGCCCCTGCTATGTACCAAACACTAGAGAAAGAATGTTAAACTGAAGACACACAGTCCTACCTTCAAAATCTCACAGACTGGAGAATAAGACAGACATTAAGCAAATCATCTCATAACTACATACATAAATACAAACTATGTTAAATGCTATGAAAGGGTACCAAATTGAGATTGGAGATTGCAGAAGTGATATTTGAGGGGATCCTGAGGGACGAATAGGGGTTTGACAGGTGGGAAGCTGGGCCTAGGGGATAAGGAGGCAGAATGCACATTACAGGCAGAAGGACTAGCACGTGCAAAGGCCCAAGTGTAAGGAAAAAAGGGCTAGAGTGGATACCAGTTAAGTGTCCATGAGTCTAGTCCAGGGAAGGGGAGGAACAAAGGAGATGACAAGAGAGCAGATGAAGTATATCCCACAGAGAACGGACAGGATGTTATAACTGATATAAAGAAAGAACATGGAACAACATGAAAAAATGGGCAGGACACAATGTTTAATTTAAAAAGTAGGACCTCAAATAATATACGATTTAGCTAAAAAAAAAAAAAAAAAAATAGACCTAAGAACAGTGAGACTGGCAGTAGGCTTAAAGTGTAATGTAACATGATTTCTATACTTGTAAAAATACTTAAGAAAATGTATTCCTAAATTATGGTACATCCAAACTGACAATATAACCATTAAAAACTTGGATCAAATCTTATAACTATGAATACAAAAAAGAGATTATGATATAATAAAATTTAAAGTGCAAAATACATAACTGCAGACTGTATGATCAATCTGTGTTTTAAAAAGCTAAACATTTAAGAGACTAAATTTGAAAGAGCATGGTATTTTCTGTTTGCCAATAGAACATAAAACAATATAATTATTTAATACAGAGAAAAGGAATCAAGAAAACGAAAATAATCATAAAAATAACATGCAAAAGATATTAATATACATACATTTTTGTTAAAATTCTAATGTCTTAATATGAGCGATTTTTACCTTTCTTTAATGAATGTAATGCTGAGGTGAAAAAGGTCAAATAACCAGGAGGTTGGGGCGAACCACTGAACTCAAAGTACCCAAGTACTCCAGGCTGCAGGAACAAGAGCAGAATTAGGTGACTGAGGTATCACTCATGAATCACTGTGGAACGGGGGATATTTTAAAACAAGAATGACATGCCATTATAATCTGACAACTGCAATTTTGCTTCATTTCATTTTTTAAAAATGCCTAGACACACACACAAAATGGGGTTTAGGGTAGACCTTCCCTCTGCTTAGACAACAGGGTTAAGGGAAACAACTGCAGCAGCTTTTACAGGGGGTATTAATTAAGAGCTGAAACTTCCTCCCCTCTTCTTAAGTAGGTCTTTCCACTCCCTGTTGACAGTTCTAAGTCTCTGGTTCAAAACCTCACCATCAAGTCAACTGCTTCTATTTAGCAACTCCAGGCAAGCTGTCAATTTCCTTGCAATCTTTCTTAGATCTCTCCCTCTACTGCTTCCTCTCACTCCAAACACATCTTCACACTTACTGGAAACCAGGTTAAATCTGATTGGCTTCACTTGTGTTCCAGATCTTCTTTCAAGGGGCCCTTTCCTCCCCCCACACCCAGAACCTAGCACTCTACAATGGCAACCCTCCTCTCTTGTGAGGTCTGTCTGCAAAGGGCCCATCTCTTACCCTCTGGTTCCTCTACCCCCACAAATATATTTCCACCTGTTCATTCCATTTCTCTAAGCTAATGACAAAATGCCCCTCCATTCTGCCAAACAAATAAATTATCCCCTTCCAGATACATTCTGCTTCCTGTTCAGAATAATTTCTTCCATCTTCAAAGGCCCTGTGGTAGTCACTCAGTCTGGTTTTGTTCTGTAACATTTGTATCTGTCTTAAGAGCCAAAGTGTGATCCCTAAGGAAAGAATCTTAGGCTTGGAGTCAGAAGACTTAAGCTCAAATCCAATAGCCAAATGATCTTAGGTGAACATTTTAAAGAGAAGCCTCAGTTTTCTTATCTGGCAAATGGGACAATTCATCATGGGGGTTATTGAGAAGAATGAGCTTAATAAACTATAAAGCACTAGGCAAATGTAAAGAATCCTCTCTAGCACTAAAACATGTCTAGTGCTAAATCGTAATGTCATGCTCTTAATAAATAAATACCAGTAGTTGTGGAGCTGATTTGAACAGTGGGGCAAAATCAATCAGACCCAAAAGGTAAGGTAGGTATTTAATCTGCTGGTAAAGTTTAAAATCAGTAAGTTGTATTTTTTTAAAAAAAGGAAATTTCTGATCTGTACTATCTTTCAAATCCAGATCACTTGCTTATTCTCATAAGACTCCATTTTAAATAGATCACTTTGTTTTTATTCTGGTAAAAACTGAGATATTCAGAATGTTGAATCCTAATATCTAAAAAATTCCAGCAAACTAATTTCTCAAACAACTGAGAACACTGGAAAACAAAGTATTGAAAACAGGACTCCCCTATGCTAAACACCTTCAAAACCTTTTTAACAAGCCAATCCAGAATTGGCTTAAAATAGAATTGCATAGTTTGGGGGTTCTTATAGTTTCAAACCAGGTCACAATGGTTTAATAAGCCTTACTACCAAGAACAATGGAAGACAAAATCTTCAGACAGTCTAGTCACTTAGTAAATGTTGAATGCAAGATTATAAAAATGGAGACTACTGGAAAGAAAACTGACTCATTTAAGTTTTTTTAATATTTGGTTCATTTATTTTTTTAAAGATTTTGTTTATTTATTTGTAGAGAGGGGAAGGGAGGGAGAAAGAGAGGGAGAGAAACATCAATGTGTGGTTGCCTCTTGTGCACCCCCAACTGGGAACCTGGCCTGCAACTCAGGCATGTGCCCTGAGTGGGAATTGAACGGGCATACCTTTGGTTCACAGGTTGGCACTTAATCTACTGAGCCATACCAGCCAGGGCTCATTCAAGTTTCTTTTTTTTTTAAAAGATTTTATTTCACTTTTAGAGTGAGAGGAAGGAAGGGAGGGAGAAAGGAAGAGAAACATTAAATGGTTGCCTCTCACACACCCCCAACTGGGGACCTGGGCCACAACCCAGGCACGTGCCCTGACCAGGAATGGAACTGGAGACCTTTCGGTTCGCAAGCTGATGCTTAATCCACCAAGCTACACCAGCCAGAACTCATTTAAATTTCTTTATATTCTGACTAATCTCTCAAACCCAAACCAAATGGAATAAATTAATCTAAATATTAACAAATGTTTCATTGCTAAAAATTAATTAGATGAATTTCAGCTCTCTTCTCACATCATGTTATCTCTTGTGGCTTCACAGAAGTGAACATATGGTCCATAAACACAGTTATATCTACATGCATGTATGCAAGTACATATATTTATCTATACATATATGCACACATGTACAGACATTAATAGAAGCTTAAAAATTTTGAATCCTGAGTCTCCATGGGAAACCCCAATTAAATCTTTAAAAATGGTCAAAGGTTGGACTGTTGGCAGGGGGCTTTTGTGGACATTTCTACAGTATAAGGGTTTATTCTTGTCAATGGCATCACTGCTCCAATTTTTCAACAAGGGACTGCATAGCTTGGACAAAGGAGCCTCTAGCTTCAGAAGAACCGGTACTGAACTTTTCAAGTAGTTTGACCAAAGAAATTCCATAAACAATACAAAGCAAATAATCTCACAAGCAAAATTATTTTTACTTTTCATTGCCAAAGAAACAGAGACCATAAGATTCAACAACTATATGAGATGATTTAAAGCTGTATACCAGCTATTTTAAAACACACACAAACACACACAAAGAGGCAAAATATATTCTGTTATCTTTCAAATATTCACAATCTATATTAAATTTGACAATTGGTCTGTTAGAGTATGTAACTTAAAATTAATATTTCAAAATAATAAAAAGAGGAAATAAAGTGCACTGACAGTTATCTGTTTATTTCTACTATAAATTATCATTTAAAAGTTATTAAACTGGCTCTGGTTATGCTTTAGGTCAAAGAAATTTTGCAACCATTTCCCCAAAGTTTCAGTGTCTCCCCAACAGAAGTTGTATTTGAGAAGTGATTATATATTTCAGAGTTTCCTCCACAGTTCTTTCTTAAATCTGGAAAAAGGGGAATCTGGGGAATAAAACATGCATATTCACATATGCAGACCTCTCTAAGTCTAAGCCCCTTGTTTGCTCAGCTGCAAATAAACCAGTAGCTGGTCCAAAGGACAACTCTAACCCTGCTTAATATATTTTTGAGGCTCTCTTTTAGATGAACGCATGGAGCACATAGGCCAGCTTGATACTGGGTTACAGCCGGGGTGCAAGCCCTGCTGGCACATAAGTTGTTCTTCCTTACTCTGTCACTCACCATGTGTAAAGATCACCTGAGCCCAGGTTCCAAATGCAGTGTTTCTATTAGTCCACTCCCAGATGCTTAAATAGCTACCAGGTGAACAGTCATGGGAACTCAACTGTGGACATGAATTTTGAGAGGACACGACTCAAACCCTTGTTTATCTGTTTTGCCTTGTTATCTATCTCCACATTAGAACTCCATGAAACAGAGGCCTTCTCATTCAGCATCACATTTCCAGCATTAAACACAGGCACAAAATAAACATTAGTTAGTGAATGAATGGGAATAAAAAAGATAAATAAGACAATACTCCTTTATCAAGTTTATAATTTAGCAAAGAACACAAGACAATGAATACCAGATTATAGTTTTACCCATTTTGTGTTTTTAATTCTATTCCACAAAGGACCATATATTCAGTGCCTACTATAATGAGGAGGTTAAAAATAGGCTATTTATAGGAGGCCAGCAAATCCTCATCAGCATTAAATACTTGCTTTTTAAGTGAATACTATTTGCAATGTGGCATAAATTTCAGCCAATGATGTACACACCCTCTAGTGGTCGTGAGAACAGTTACCTCAGTGTGCATTTTTACTCAATAGCAAATGAAATATTTCTGCACTAATGTTAACTCACACCTAGCAAACTTAAAACTAGTTCACAGTGCTATAAAACTATAAATTGACAGAAACAGTATCTACTTGCTCAGCATTCAGAGTAGTCTTTTATTAACAAACAGTAGAACAGCAGGTACCAGATATTCTACTAGGTTTTTCTCCAAAATGCTCAGGTTTTCTGTCACCTGGCAATTTACCCATCACCATGATTCCCCCTCCAAAAAATTCCCAAGCCTTTTCCCACCCCACTTAAATGTAAAATAATTTGGTTTACCATAACTGCTAAGAATGAATGAATAGATGTACACTAAATCACTACTCTTAAATGGATAAATTACAGAAATTCATGAAAAGATTTAGAAAACGTTTTGGCTGCATGTGTAGGATAAAAGTCCTAAATAATACTATTGGCATTCAGTGGGTAAATTATAAGGTACAAATCAGATGATCCTGATAAAAAAAGAAAACATTAGTAATGAAGAAACTACTGATACCTCAATCAAAAGATGCCTTAAAAAATACCAAAATTACAAGAGCCATAAACTAGTGTCTTTGAAAGTGACATTATCATTACTCAATCCTATCTCCTTTCCAATCAGCTTAATGTCCACCAAAATAAAAATGACACTCAAGATATGTTTGCCTATGTTGTCCAAAAGTAATAAGGGACATTTTCCTGTCTGTATCTTAAACAGGCAAGAACCACAAGGAACACTGATTCTACAATTGGAGTAAATGAAGAAAGTAAAATTTCTTAACATGATTTATAATGAGATGACTTAAAGCTCTTGATCTCCCCCTCTGTAGTATGCCCTGGCAAGGTCACTTTAGTTTTTAGCTATATTCCTTATATATAAGGTAGCTATGACTTAGTGCCTATCTGGGAAGAAAATTCTAAACCCTACCTACCCTACCTCCATATTGTGATTATCATACATAGAATACTACCAGTTCTGCAGAATAAATGGTAATTACCCAGTTAATAATAGCAAATGGTAAAAACTCTCCTTCTTTAACAGTAAGTCAACAGCCACAGCCCTATCTTTTATCACTATTTATTTTTAGAACCATTGCTAAAAATGAAGGAAAAATGAGTCAAATTAAGAAGTCAACACCTTCAAAATTTTTCTATCATGAAAGAGAAGGGTTCAAAAATGACATAAAATAGTTAAACATTCAAAGTTTTAACCTCTAGCTACCTACTAAAGTTTCACTCAGAGAGCCTACTTAAACATTTCTTTGTGTACAAGGAAGAATTTGGGGAGCCAGACCTGGGCTACAGTCCAGTCTCCACTTAGGGTAAGACATCTCCACTCTCTGTACCTTATCTTCTTAACCTGTTCAAAGGGTCTACAATTTCCATCTATCTCATATGGCTTTTGGGAAGATGAGAAGCAAAAGCATTGCAAAAGGAGGGCACTTACTGAAGCACAGTTTACTCATTATCTGTTTGCTTGTAACGACTAAAGTACTTTGGAATTTAGAGAGTCAGGTATTTATACTACCCACCATTTAATGTCTTTCTGCAGTGTTCAGTAAATTAAAAACAAATTATTTTCCTTAAAATTGCATCTGAATTCAGAGTCATATTTTGTAAACATAGAACTATGGTAAATGATGAACAATCTGATTTGGGCAGGTCTGAAATATCTAAGGCAAAATATTTTCCATTGGTTACAAACTTCTATTCTTCCAGGTAATTCATTAACAAGTAACATAAAAAGGCTGTTGAAAGGATTCATGTGTAGGACTTACCCAAATTCAAACCAAGATACAATTAGAGGATTCCTCTCCATAATAGCAATATAAGCATATATGAATGGAGTTTAGAATACATTTATTATTATAAAGTTTATGTCACTATAGGAAGTTGTTAATTTCAGATCAACACTTCCCAAATAATAAATACAAACTATATAATTTTATGATGTTCACAAATATATGGATTAGAGACAAATCAACTTAAAATTAATAAATTTTTTAAAGATGTTGTTTATTTATTAGTCAGGGCTTGTGACCTGACTGGGAATCGAACCTGTGACCCTTTGGTTCACAGGCCAACACCCAATCCACTGAGCCACACCAGCCAGGGCTTGATATATTTTTTAAATGAGGGGGAAATTATCAATGCACTACTACAAGACATGACAAACACATCTAGAGACATAAGCAAAAAAAAAAATGCCATTCTAACAAAACTCAGAAGTGCCACAAAAATATTAAATAACTATTTCAGCCTACTCCTGGTATACCTAAATTTAACATACTTGATAATGAAATCCATATTTATAAAAAAATATAGATTAGGAGATAAGACTCTTGGTCAATACAAGCATCTTTCTCAGTAAGATTTCTTTAAATTAGCAAGGTCTTTAACATACCTAGGATGCATGCTTTTCTGGAGGTGGGGGTGGTAGTTACGGATGAACAATTTAAAAGGTTGAATATCAGGGACAACTCTATTGATGACAATATAACTCACTCATGTCCCACAGATAACACTCCAGAATTCTCTAGTCAAGGCACTCCTTAATTTTCTCTTCTGTCACTCTTACAAGGAGATAAAGCTGCAACAATTAGACTGTGGCATTGTGTGCTACATGAAAAGAAGATGTGCATGTATTAACACCTATGAGGCATCATCTTAAGGCCTTATTTGGGGAAACAATAATTTAGAACAGTGGTTCTCAAATGGGGCGATTTTGCACCCCTTCCCCCAAGGGACATTTGATAATGCCAGGATATTGGTTGTCACAACTAAGGGTTGGGGGAGGTGTTGCTAATAGTATACAGCAGGTTAAGGCCAAGGATGATGTTAAACATCTTGCAAAGCACGGGACAGCCTCCCGCCACAAAAAAAAAAAAATTTATCTGACTCCAAATGTTAATAACGCTGAGGTTGAGAAATCTTAATTCAGAAGAATGTCCAAAAGTATATGGTGCTCTAGAATGGGACCACCTTTAACTTTCCTATTTATTGAATTGTCAAATTATGACAGTGTTTCATTTTTAGACCTGGAATATTATCTTTATGTTCTCTTACACAGTGTGTGTAATACAACTGATATCACTTCTTTCTAGGCCATGTATTTATTTGGTATGTTCCATGAGATAAATGGTCACAAGTGTCATCCTGGGCTTGACTCTTGAGTCCTGTCACAATCAATATTGTCTCTTGTCAACCAAATGATTTCATCTTAGTGAGAAGCAGCCCAGTGAAAGAGAAAACTCATGACAAAAGCCATCTACAGTTTTGGGGAGGAAGTTCCTTTAAAGGCCAGCAGAAGTTATACAGAAGTCCCATCTTAGTAGCACTCTCTTGGTCCTGTTTAAAGGCATTCTAATCACTGCTGTACTTCATTCTAATTAAGTGAGCTGGGCTGCCAAAAAAAAACCTGGAGTAATGTCACTAGCACATCAGTAAATCTGATGTGAACTCATTGTTAAACTAGGAACATAATCTCTAAAAGCACTGCTAGATAACACTACAGATAAGGAAATGGAGGCTTAAAGGGGATAAGTAACTAGTCCCAGAACACACAGCTAATAAGTGAGAGAGCTCAGCTCTATCCTGAATCCTGATTCTCTACCATTTTGCTATACCACCTCTAGTGACTCTGCCTGCCATCTACTGCAAATCTCCGTGAAAACCCACTTATCAGACAATTACTGCACCTAAGAGTTAAAAGAAGTCTCAAGAACACCCTGTTTCAGGCCCCTGATGTCTGGCAAGTGAGCAACCTATCCCAAGTCACAGACCTAGAGACGAGGTGCAGGTACCCCACCTCCCAGTATAGCCTTCTGCCCACCAGCCTAACCAGGCAAAACAGGAGACAAGCATGTGAGGGGAACAGAAATGCATCCTTTATCCACATCAAAAGTAAAGAAGCATTTACTGTAATACACACACCTGAGAACTACAAGCAGAAGAAAAAAGTATCAATACTGCTACTTGGGAAATACAGTGATAATTAACAAATAGTATTTCTAACATGAATGGAAAAGCTGTAAATGATGTTCTAGTGAAAAAATCCAAATCCAATCTACATAAAATCTACATAGTGCAAAAATTCAACCCATCACTATTACTAAATTCTAAATTAGTGAGGTTTGGATTCATATGGTTTTTATCTCTATCAGGTACTTATGGTCTTGATTTTGTTGTATCTAAGTATCATTCTAACTTGCTGCTAGTTACCTGGTGGTGTAGTGGATTCAGCACTTCCACTTGTTGTACCCAAGTATGATTTTATACTTGGTCCAATAAAGTTCTTGTGAAATTTTTTTATATTTTATTGAGATTATTTTAAGCTTTATACTGGCCTGTCAATAATAAGCTGTTCTGCATACACATTGAACATCCTATAAAAATAATTTATCAGGGGTTCAAGCTGTTAATGGGAAAGCAGTAGAAAAGTCATGTTAGGAAACTTACTGATAAGACCTTAAAATAGTTATGCATCTTAAATATAAAAGAATGTATTTCCAGTTGTGTTTTGTTTTTAAAGGCTAAACTGAAAAAGCAGATATCTCATCTCAGTCAGATGAGATACATGGGTTAAGTAAAACATCAAATAAAATTTTTAGAAATTTGCAGCTGCATATAATTGTAAGTTAATTCTTACATACTCTAAGTTAATTGTGAGACAAACTGTAAGTTGTTGAAAACTTCTAGATAAAAAGTAAACAAGGTTTTGCAAGCATTCTATTTTCTCCAAACCCACTTGACCAAACCATCCCTATAATGAAGTATCTCAAAAAGCATTTAATTGGGCTTATCTATAATGTAATCTTTTAACTGCTGCAAATCAGGAGGTATAAACAACTTTTCTAATACAAATAATCCAATAAAACCCAGTGAAGTCTTGGGAATGGGAAGAGATATGAAAGACAGGTACCTCGTAGTTTGAGAGAAAATCTAGTAATTCTGATTGAGATGGGATGTACAGAAGTGGTTTCATCACCCGGCGGACAAACTTCTCAATGTAAACAGCACTCATGGGGCCTTTGTATTCGATTGGTCCAAAACTAGTACCAAAAAAATAAAAAATAAAAATAATACACCATGCATTAAACCTGTAATGTACAACTGAAATCACCAACAACACAAAATGAAAATGTCCTGCTTTAGGATCCTGACTGGTTCCTAGGTAAGTGGTATTCTTTGTCTCAGGAGGTGACTGGAGGGCCAATTAAGAAGCATTTATGTGAAGAGAGGTACAAGCAGTCATTACAAACAATCTCTGAAAAATGAATTAATTCTCATGTTTCCTTAAAAAATGAAATAGAAAGGCAAACTTGGAAACTGACCGAGTGGTAAAGGATTCTAAGATCTGAACTACACGACTCAATGTAGAGGGGCAGACTTTCCTTTGAGCAGTTGGCCCTTGGCCTACTAAAAAGTAGGTATTAAACTTTCCCATAGGCACTTACACAAAGGATCACTAAATGAACCTTAAACCTTTTAAAGCTTTATTGCAACAACAAAAAATTATGTGAAGATACAAGTCAGGAACTTGTATAAATGATTTTCCTTATTTTTCATTCCAGTTGTGCTGGGGGATGCACAGGAATTTAATTTAGTATTGCTAACCAATACCAGTAACATTCAGTTATCCTCTTAATAAGCTAATCAGAATCCTCACGTGGCTTTCTTTGATTTTGTACAATAACAACAGACACTGCTCAAGTATAATTGAATGGTATATATGTGAAAGGGGTAGGGAATATGGTAAAATTCAGCAACTCCATAACCATTCTTCTCTCTAAACAGAAACTGACATTAAGCTTACTGTTAATAGCAAGAACAGACAGAGCACAGTAAAAAATTATATAAATGCTATGGTCATAATACTATAATATATGGTTACAGAAATTAACACACATATAATATGATAAGAAATAATTCTTCAGTGTGCAATGCAGAATGTGATGGAAAGGAATATTAGCATGAAAAAATAAAAATAGCATTCCACATGCATAACTAGAAGATAGAATTAACAATTCTGTAATTCAAGACTTACTACAACAAATTTGTTAACTAATTTTAACAATGAGTTTAAAAATTACCACCATCAACCACCAACAATTTTTAAAGGAAGAAATAAAAAAAAAATCATCTGGTAACTTCTTTTATTCAGCAAAAGGGAGCCAACCAATCTGGAAATCTCATCTATTCAAGCAAAGAGGCTCTGCTGAGTTTTCCTGGCATGATGTTACAAGTGTCCCCATGACTTGTAATGAGAAGAACCCAGAGTGCAGGATGGGGAGCACGTTTTAGCAACACACTATAGCCATCACCATAGGACAAACTGACCTAGAGCTGCTGAGCTTTATACAGAGTGTTTTAAGAAACTACTCTCTGCTTCAGAACCTTTTATAAATTATCTTTGTAACTGGTATTAATACAAGACAAAAAAGTGAAATCTGCTTTCACAAAACAGAAAAGCCTATTAATCTCTTTAAGCAGCTACAACTAGGTAAGTCATTATACACAGAACAGAAACAACACACACAAGAGCCGCAGTCTGCCCAGTGATGAGACTCAAGGGTCACATCTGCAAGCACACCGACCAAAAAAATCTTAAGACAACCAAATACTCAAGAGTTTAGTTGAAGGGATGCAGTCATTCATATGTGGTATATGTAAAATAGAGGGTTTGAAGAGCCTTTTTTTTTTCTAACTTTTAAATCCTCACCAGAGGATATGTTTTTATTGATTTCAAAGAGGAAGGGAGAGAGAAAGAAGGGGGGAGAGAGCAAAACATCGACGTGAGAGAGAATCATCGATGGGCTGCCTCCCATACATGCCCTAACTAGGGATCGAACATGCAGCCTATGTATGTGCCCTGAATGGGAATCAAATCCTCAACCTTCTGACATGCGGGACAACTTTCTAACTGAGCCACCCCAAGCAGGGTGAAGATTCTTAAACAGATTATGAAAAGGTAAAAGGCCGCCTTTTGAGTATTTCTGTGCCTTAGTACTTTCTTCTGTTTTTGACATTGGGAATGGCATATGTTGTAATGAGTATTAATAGGCCTGGACTAACTTAAACAGGTAAAACTTTAACAGGTAAGGATGAGGGGCAAGCACTTGAAGGTGAGTACCAAACTCAAATTCCTCATCTATAAAATGAGATCTTTAGATCTTTCTAAAGTTTCTTTCACGTCTTTTCCATATTTCTATAAAACTAAGAAAACAAACAGTGTAAGAAAATACTGCAAATCACATATCCCAAAACAACATTTTGTACTTGATTCAAGGAAATTCTACTGATTTTAATGTCACATCAGGTTAAGTCTACTTTGGGGCAGCTGGCTCGGACATACAGTTGCAAGTCCTATACACCCCACTAGGCATGTGTGTCCAATTTTCTATTACCAAATATTTTCTATTTCCAAGAAACGAAATGCAAGATCATCATCCCATTAACAAGAGTACAGACTTTTAGAACCTTCAAGTATAGCACTTTATACTTACCTTAGAAAAAAAAGTAATCATGAGAAAGTTACTCTGAGAAAGTAGTCATCTATCTAGAAATTTTGAGGGTGGAGATGGGATAGGAAAGGACATTTTGCCCAAATACTACGTAATAGCTCATGAGAAGCAACACTATATGCCACATAACATTTTATGTTAGAGACATGGAACTGGGATGGAATATGACAGATAATCCACAAATGATAATTTGTTGATGTTTGTTATAAATCCACATTGATTAGGCCCAAGAAATTTAGAGAGAGAAAAAAAATAAAATCTAAAAAGTAAAACTCTTACTAATCACATCTTCTTTACCCATTTTACCTTCATTAACAAACTTCAAGCCAACTACACTGAACAAAGTCCAAAATCCCATCTCATGTCTCCAAAATCCTTAAAGTTAAATTTTAAACAGTACTTAACACCTATAACAAGGTCTGGTAAGTACTCCAAAATCAAACACCAATGTTTCTGCAGCAAAATGAATAAACTGGCACCTTAAATGGGATGAAGACAGCCTCTTGTTACTTCAGACCAGATGAATGCATTTGGGGACAAAATTTATGAAGTTTTTCAGGTTTTCAGAGCTTTTTGGATTTTAGATTTATGGATACAGGATCGTGGACTTGTGGTAATTTTCTTCCCAATTGAAAAGATAGGAAGATACCCTCTTGATTATGCTATCCTATGCTATCTTGCCAAATAAAGGATAAGGCCTTTTGTGTATTTTTATACCATAAAATACTTTTAGAATATCTGAAATGTACAGCCACACAATGGAGTAACTGCTATTAAAAACAATGCTGTAGAATATATAACAACATGAAAAGATATTCACAAAAATAAGAAAAAACAGTTTAGGAAAGAGTATTACTACATACCATATTTTTATTTTATTTTTAAAAGGGGAATGGGGTGGATATACACTGACAGGAGAATATAAATCAAAACACAGTGGTTATGTACAGCTGATAAAATTATCCAGATCCTTTTATTTATTTATTTTTGCTTATATGTATTTTATCAATCTATCTAAAATTTTTAAATAGAAAAAAACAAAATCACTTCAAAATTGAAAAACTTAGTTAGAATTAGAAACACTACTTAAAATTTCTTACCTCCGATGATACAGATATATTACAGGAAAATAAAAGAAATGCTTCTGTTTTCTGCATTTTCCCTGGTTCCACCAACAGTTAATTGCCACAAACAACACCTGCAGAGCCAAAAAAGGTTTCAAATGACTATGAATAACAACTGAAAAACAACAAAGACTTAAAAGATAAAATTGTAGATATGGAACTATTCCTCTCTGAAACAGAAAGTATAAAAAAAATTGTTTCAAGAGTTCGAAAAAGGCCATCATTGACTTTTATGATAAAAAAGAAAGACTCTTATTTGTAGTGTCTAGCTAGGACTGAATATTTTGGAGTCTGGCCCAAGAGGAAAATGATTTTCTTTGAAGTCTGAAGGGAAGAAGCACCAAAGAACTTTTCGTAAATATGATTAACCTAAAACTTAGTAGAAGGATATGTATTTTGATAGTTATACTGAGCATTTGAAAATGAAAAAATGCTACCTACCAATAAAACATCACAAATTTCGAACATCACAAATATAACCATTTTAATGGTTATATTAAAAACTAATAAAAATAGATGAGTAAAGCTATCTTCTAAAACATAATATTAAAGAGCAAAAAAAAAAACCGGATTAAGTACCTATTTTTAGGTGGATACTGAAGTATTTAAGAAGTGTCCCTATGTCTACAACTTACTTTGAAATGTACCACAAATCAGATGAACTAATAGTTAGACTGGAGCAAAGTTTCTCCAGTTGGGCAGTATTGAAATTTTGGGCTTGAAATGTTGTGAGGGTTTTTTCATTGTTGTTATGCTTTTGTTAAGCGGGGCTCTCCTACACTCTGGATGTAGGATGATGTATAGTGTTTAGCAGTATTCCTGGTATCTACCACCCACTAGATGCCACTAGCTTTCCCCTCTCAGGTACCAAAAACATACCTTGGGACATTGCCAAAGGTTCCCTGAGGGGCAAAACTGCACTGGCTGAAAACCACGGATTAGAGGGATAATTAAGATGACTAAATATATAATAAAATGTTAACAGTAGAATTTAAGTGGCAAGAATATGGAAAATTCCTTCACCTTTGCTATATGTTTTAAATTTTTTATAATTAATATTGAAAAACTATGAAGACTACAAAAAGGCACTCTTAGATTCCTTATCCTTACTAGATGGCAATATTGCTCAAACTTAGTGGAAACTTTTTACAACTCCTTTTAGAGCCTATTTATGAGAAAGAAAAGCAAACAAAACTTTACATAAGGTTGACACCTCATTTTTTACTCAGAAACAGGGCACAATCTACCTTTGTAACTCATTTTGCTAAGCAATGTGACTTGACTCAAAAGATTTTTGCCTGTTCCTGAAAATAAACCTGCTCCTTTACACTACTGAGAACACAAAACAATAAGCTCCCAATTTAGACGGAGCTGAGAAATTTTTTTGAAAAAAAGGCAGTGCCAGTCAGTTGTTTATGGCACTCTGACCTCAACCACTTGTCGTGTGATCTTTAACAAACTGCTGTGCCCTCTAAGCCTGAGGTCCCGCCTCAGAAGAACAGGGACACCAACATCAGCCTGCAGAGCTGTAGTGCAGAACAGCACAGGACCAAATACTGTTCCTGTGTAATCACTGTGAAAGGCACACTGCTTAAGCTGGCAGTAAGACAGTAAGTGACTGACACTCTAATATATAATATTCTCCACTTGTTCTCTACATTCAGAAAACTTGGGGAATGACTGGCAAAGTGGTGATTTCCTTTATGCGAACATACTGCTTGCCTCCCACTGCTCCATTAGAGTTCCCATTTCCTCCCTGGAAGTATCTGCCAGCTCGATTATTATTTGCCATTTAAAATGGGGGCTGGGGGACAGTGAAGGAACACGGGAATAGATCAAATCCATGTGCCCATAGATGGAACACAAAATTACCTCCCCCTCCCCTGACCAAGAATCAGTGTTATAGGGAATGAAGAGTTATATTTAAATAGTACTTGGTACCACATTCAGAGATATGTAACAGTTAAGCTTTACCAGGCTGAAGAGGAAGCCTAGGCACCATTTATAACATTCTTTCTAAGAAAAACCAATTCAGAGTTCCAAATGAATTTCAGGAACTCAGCTGTCTGCTTAAGTAACCTCAGATCCGTGGGTCCCAGCAGCAGCCTCTAAGAAGTCTGTGCATGCTTTATTGCTTCTTGCAATGACTGGGGAAGGTGGGGGACTACAGGGCTTGTGGTTGGTGGTGGGCAGGAGCTGTGGTAGATACCCTGCAATGCTCAAACCTGCTCTACACAGGGAAGAGTCATCCCAGAGTAGTTGGGCTCTGCCCCACACTGATGTTGGGGAAAACCTGTTTGTTGAAGCCCAGAACCTAACTCCGTTTTACATGTGAACCCAAAGTATGGTTTTGGTGTTCACTGCATTTCTCAGGGAGGCAGCTTCTGTGTCAGTTGAGGGAAGAAAGTACTTTGGCTGAGAACTTTACCAAGAGCTGTTTATTCTCTAGAAAAATTAAATCACCAAGAGCAATGCCCCCATGGTATCTGAGTCCAACACATTACACCTTTATCAATCTATATTTATAACCATCCTATCCATGGTAGCTCTACATGAAGGTACAAGGACTTATTTTACCCAAGCATTTACAAACTCAAACATATGATTTGATTATACATTACTTTGCTCCCCCCACCATCTTTAAGTTATAATTAGTGCATTAGATTAACTACTTTGAAATTATATGGGTAGGAAGGTTTTCTTATCTATGAATTCCTTTTCAGGGCATAAAAAGGAATAAAGATAAAAGACATGTTTTATAAAGAGCAATTGGATCCACTGGGTTGAAAACCACTGCGATACAGATAACTCATTTGCCTATATATCCCTCTTACCTAGCACCAAGGATGCACTCATTCATTATTTGTTAAATATAGTTCTGATCCAAATATGGGGATTAAAAGGTCAGCCAGCTATACTGCAGTCATGATGCATAAATTTCTCCTAAATAAAATACCTAACTAGCAAATATTAAATAGATATTCAACTAGGATTTTCAGTCCCTCACCTACTTCAGCACAAAAACCAAACAGCGAGGCACTCTGGAATGAGCACTGGCCCACATCATGAGATGCAGAATCTGCTCCTGCTGCTAACTAACCAGAATCATCACAATCAGAAATCCTTTGCTTCTTTATAGAAGGCTTTAGAATTTACAAAGTGCTTGTGGCCTTCAACTTGGCAAAATCAGCCAGCTGGGTAAGACGTCTCTACGTGGACAACCTGCTCTGCAACAGGACTGATAGTCATTTGATTCTTAGGCCAAATGTCAGCATTACCTGGTCTGAAAGCTGACTCGCTGCTTGTTCAATTTCTGCCCTGGCAGTGATGGACTGTCCACACCATGGGGCATAGAAGAACAGCAGCACCACCTCCGAATCCCGACGAACATGTTCTGCGTAGTCCAGCTGACCCTGGAAGAGGTCAAGAACCGGAGACCTCGAGGAGAAAAAGCTGACAGGTGGCTTGGCTGGTATTATCACATCTTTTGCTCGACTAAAAAAGAGCAAACACAAACAAGATCACTGAGTTTATTTTCTTCTAACAACAGCTTCATGTGGAAGAATGAAGCTTGGGTCTTCTTTTGAATGTGAAAATGGAGTCCCTAAAACACTGTCCTGCAGTAAAAAAGTTAATATTCTGTATTAAGGCAATATGTGGCTTAGACAATGAAAGACATAAAAAATATGCTAGAAATTATTCTATAATATTGTCTCCCCAGGTGTAGAGTAGGACAGCAGTGGAGAACAGAGGAGAAGAATGTCTCTGAATAATCCATATTCTTGCCTCCACACCCAACATTCACCTTCATCTCTCTGCACTCTTGTTCTCCACAGGAGCCACTGATTTCCAGGGCTTCAGAGCCACCAATAAACTTGCTCAGAATTAAGGGGAGGGAGCACATATACCTTCTGCTAATAAGATTTCTATAGGAAATGCTTACATCTCAACTCAACCTTAAGAAAACATAAAGCATATTAGCTGGAGTTGGCCTGTACTTATCCAGGGCATTCAGGCAAAAGTAATAATTAAATAGTAATACAGATTTTTCCAGATACATATCATAATTCAAAGTTTAATACAGATGAGTAACAAAACAACAGACCGTTTAACAGGAACACAGTACCTTGAGTACCTGAGAAGAGAGAGTTCAGAAGGAAAAAAAGAAGAAGAATGAACAAGAGGTCAGCAGTCACAGAACTGCCACAATTTTCCCATTAAGACAAAAAAAGGTCTCCTTGGCTAAGTAGCTAAATTGGTTAGAGCATTGTCTGGATATGCCAAGGTTGCAAGTTAGATACCCAGTCAGGACACATACAAGAATCAACCAATGAATGCATAAATAAGAGGAACAACAAATCAATGTTCCTCTCTCACTAAAAACAATTTTAAAAAAAGACAAAAAGACCTTTACTCAGGGGGTTTTAGGCTCCTTAACTTTGCAAGTTAAAGGAGCCTAAAACCCCCTGAGTTATCCACATAACTCCACTAAAAAGGCATAAAACCATTATAGCAGTTTAGCTAAGAAACTAGTAGAATAAAAATGGAACCCTAAAAACAGAAGGTGCAAATGAAAATCAAATAACCAGGAGTTAGACTTAAACCCAATCACATCAACAATTACATAAATATAAAGACTGTACCATCCAATTATGAGAAAAAGATTGCCAGATCAGATAATGAAGACCCAATCATATGCTGTGAAAGAGACACATTTTAAACATAAAGACATAGATAGAATGAAAGCATTACGGATAGGAAAAGATAAACCATCTAAGTAATAAGCATAAGAAGCTGGAGTAACTCATTAGGTGAAAGGATAAATAAACTGGGGTATATTCTTACAATTAAATGTTACTTGGCAATAAAAAAAGAACTGATACATACTATAACTGGATGAGTCAAGTCCTATTCCAACTGCATGTTTGTTTGTTTTTTTAAGATTTTATTTATTTATTTTTAGAGAGGGGAAAGGAGGGAGAAAGAGAGGGAGAGAAGTATCAATGTGTGGTTGCCTCTCACATGGCCCCCCACTGGGGACCTGGTCTGCAACCCAGGCATGTGCCCTGACTGGGAATCAAACTGGTGACACTTTGGTTCACAGCCCACAATCAATCCACTGAGCTACGCCAGCCAGGGGCCCAAATGCATGTTAAGTGTTAATAACATAATTTGAGAAAAAATATGTGTGTGACAGCCAAACAAATGATAGTTATCAACTTAGTATTGCTGGTTTGCATGTTCACAGCAGTCCCTAAAGTTAACACACCCGATAAAATATGTGGCCCATCAAAAACCAAATATTATCAGGGAAGAGAGACATATGCCTCTGCTCCATTAGAAACATTCACAAGTTTCCATTTAACTCTTAAATTTGCTAAACATTTTTGAGAAACTATACCTAGATCAAAGATTTTCTGCAGCTTTTTCTTTTCCTTTTGAGAGAGAGCAAAGCATCGATTTGTTATTCCAATTATTTGCATTCATTGGTTGATTCTTGTATGTGCCCTTACCGGGGACTGAAACCATAACCTTAACATATCCGGACAACATTCTAATCAACTGATTACCGGGCCACAGCCTCCTGCAGCTTTCAAGTCTAAGTCTCAGGTACAAAAAATTCAACAGTTAGTTGCATATATTAATATAAACAGATACACACACAAATTTTTTTCCTCCAAATCAGGGTAAAAGGAAAGTGAGAAGGATGAACTCACAGAGATTCAATGCATAGAAAGGCAAGCAGGATAGGAATTAAATGTCCAGAAATGTGTAATTATTAGTTGTTTCAACCTAAAAATCAACCTTTCTCATGCTGTCTGGTTTGAATTCAGCTAAACAACAGACCTTAAGAGAGTTCTCCATAATTTCAGGACTGGAGCTATTAAAAATTAAATTTTTAAAAAATCTACTCTTCATTAAGCCTCTGTCCTCATTAAGGCAAAGATCTTAAAAATAAAATAGGAAAAAGGGGCCAGAAATGTTTGAGCCAGTTATACAGCGATAAAATAGTATCATGACACCATTCAATCAAATAGGATTAAAAAAATCAATCTCAGCCTATTAAAAAAACTGTCAAATTTGCCAATGGCAAAGAAAGGAGCTGGACAGGCAAGCTGTGGTTCTCTCTCCTAGCTGAAGCAGGCAGGGATCTTATTCTGCATGCTCTAGTAACTGGATTTACATACACTCTTCCTTCTTCCTGAAATTTGAAAGGACTTTCACGTATAATAAGTCATTATTTCTACACACAGACAAGCTAATGTCAGTAAGCTCCCTTGATCCTTAAACAGCGAACACCTCTTTTGTTAATTTGGACCCAAATGCCACCTTGCAATTATTCTATCTTGCAAAATATTTTGTACTTTTTCCTTGATGAAGGAACATGATAAAGAGCAAGGTTAAGAGCCTAGTATCTGACAATAAAAGATTCAAATTCACTTAAAGCTGGGTGTGATTTAGGTCAAGTTTTGTAACATGACCAAAGCTCAAGTCCTTTATCTGTAAGTTGGAAGGATAAGAGTATATCCAGACTTTACTGGGAATTGAAATTTAAATGACCCACACACTAGGCTCTCAGATTATGCATTAAATGAATAAATGCATTAATGTAAGCTGTAGTTTGCAAACAGGCAATTTTGTTCCCCAGGGAACATCTAGCTATGTCTGGAGACATTTTAGGTTGTCACATCTGTACAAGTCAGGGATAATAAACATCCAACGATGAACAGGACAGCGCCCCACAACAAAGAATTATCTGGCCCAAAATATTAGCTATGCCAAGGCTGAAAAACAATGCTGGTAGTACAGCTAATGGCACATGGCAAATGGTTGATGCCGTTATTATAATTTGTTTTCTTTTCACTAAAATCCCCAATCTTTTCACACCTCTTTGACAGTAAGGGCCACATATTGCACTTAACATGTTCAATAACAATGTTGCAATTGAAATCTTCCTCTTGGTCAGTGGCAACACAGACATAAACTGGAGTACCAAGAGATACATTGTGGATTTGGTGAGCCAAAAATACTCCTGAAGTTTAAAGTAAATTTTCTATCTGTGTACTTTCTCAAAGAGACACATTAACTTTCATTTTCCCTGCTCCTTATGCATCAGACTACTTAGGCCTTTCCTAGTTCCAGGAAAACACCAGGCTTGTCCAGCCTCAAAACCTTTGCACTTCTTGTTCCCTCTACCTTGGACACTCTTCCCCC
Source organism: Trachops cirrhosus (assembly GCA_028533065.1). Classification (NCBI taxonomy): domain Eukaryota; kingdom Metazoa; phylum Chordata; class Mammalia; order Chiroptera; family Phyllostomidae; genus Trachops; species Trachops cirrhosus. The sequence goes on from CM052540.1 coordinate 95,739,602, forward strand.
TTATCTTCCCAGTGCTAGCCCCTCCCCCTTCTCATGTAAGCTTCCTGTGTGGCTTACTTAGGAAAGCCTTCCTACCCCACCCTCACTTCTTCCATTCCCAGTACAGCACTTACAGAAGCTTTTTAAAATTAAGTTTATTTGTTTACTGCCTGTCCCCTGAAATGGAGAGTAGAAATTTTTATTTTCATCGCTCACCTAGACTAGTGCTCCCCATAGCGGGTGCGGATAAATAATCGTTAGATCAATGACTGCATGAATTCTCAATGGGGTCTGGGATTTTAATGGTTGCGACTATTACATTCGAATCCAAAGGGAAACAAAATGGGTGGTAAGTGAGGGTCCTACGGCTTGGGCAGAAGTGACAGGTGCACATCCGAGAAACTTCAACTGAACAACTCAGAACCTGGCCCACCATCGGCACTCAACAAGTTGAAGGGGCGCCGAGCAGTATCTGAACACCTCGCCATTTGGCTAGCTAGCCGGCCAGGGGGAGGGGAAAGTGGCCGGCAAAGCCCTAGACTTGGAGAGAGTCAAGTCCCTCGTTCCCAGCAAAGTAAGGTCCGAATTCACCCCGCGGAGGCCGCTACCCCCGACCTAGCCACCCGCAGCCGGCTGGGCCGAAGGGGCGCCGGGCCAGTGATTCGATGGTGAGGGCTGCCTCACCTGCAGGTAAACTTGAGAGCTAGGAGCAGCGCGCAGCCCAGCGCCACGGCCCCACAGAGCAGCTCGGGTCTCCGGCGAGCCATGAGGGAGGCGCCGCGCAGTCCGCGACGGAGCCGGTCGGCCGAGGATGCTCCAGCGGGGGCCGCGCTGAGGGAGCCGAGACCCACGGGGCCGCCGCCACCTCCACGCTCCTCCTCGGCGTCGTCGCTGCTGCTGCCGCCGCCGCCGGCGCGGCCTCCGCATTCCGACATTACATGCTCCCCGTCGCCAGCTTTATACCGCCGTCGCCGAGGGCCCGAGGGCCCGGCCCGGCCCGTCGCTCCCCAATCCCGCAACTCGTAGCGCCCGCTAACCGTGAAACTCCACGTCAGCCCAGCCGCCACCGCGGCCCCCGCCCCCGCGCAGACGGCTCCGCCCTGCGGCCACGGAGTCTGCGCAGATGCTGACATCGCGCAGAAGCCCCGCCCCCCGGAGGGCCACGCCCTCTCGCCCTTGGAGTCCACGCGGATTCCTCCCCTTCCTAGTCCTAGGCTTCTGGATCCGGGTCTTTAGCCCATGGACCTCTACGACTACAGGCCCTCCGCTGCAGCGAGGGTTTGGCCACGCCTAGTTTAAGGTGCGCCCAGCACCCACTGAGTTTTAAGAGCGGTGGTGATGACAGAACACGTGCTCCCTCGTCCCATTACAGCCCCTGGTGGTCGTAGGTTCCGTTTATGATCCCCACTGAACGGTAGAAAACACGTACAGAGGCGAGAACTGTCCAAGACCCCAGAAGTGCGGCGGGAACAACCGTTTGCCCTAAAATGGGATAATAGTAACTCTCTCGCAGAGTTGTTTTGAGGATTAAATGAGCTATCTTATGGAAAGTGCCTGTCAATCTACCCCTGTATTTGGCTGTTTATTTTGTATATCTGATCTCTTTTTGTTCCTTCTTTTTTTTGTAGTAAATGGATAGAGGTTTCTGTAGGGATTACAATATACATAATTTCTACTTAAGAGTTATACTAAGTTCCAGTAAGATATAGAAACTGCTCCAATATAGCTCCGTTCCCTCCTGTCTTTTTTTGTGCTACTCTTACTTTATAAAAACGTATATTATAAACCTAATAATACAGTGTTATATTGTTTTATGTAATCTTGTTAAAAGAAGCCAAGAAAATATATATTTGTAGTTTTTAATTTATATTAACCTTACCATTTTTTAGTTCTTTTGATTTCTTTATGTAGATTTGAGTTACATGGTATATTACTAATGAAAACAAATACAGTCAAAAGTCAGCAGTTCACACTGTTATAATCCACACTACACTTGTATAAAACACCTGTCCTTTGCACAGGCCTTGATAAGGTTCAAAGTACTTTTGCTGCCTGTGGGTTATCTCAGAAGACCCACAGTACCTTGTGGCAACATAGGGTGGCGTCTTGTAGGCCAGGAAACCACCCTGGGTTAACAAAAGTATGGTTCCTTTCCTCTTCTAGACATCTGGCTGCTGCTCCGGCACCAGAATGTTCTTAAACAATGATAAATTCATTTCAGGATACAGCAGGCTGTGAGGGTCAGGTTATACTGCTCTTCAAGGCTAGGTCAATCCTAACTTGTCCACATCAACCAGAATATGAGCTTTTGTGGCCACTTTTTATACCCTGAACAAGTTGGTGGAGTTAGATTAGGGGACAAGGAGAAGATTTGAATGTGTGTGTGTATATATATATATATATATATATATATATATATATATATATATATATATATATTTAAAAACTTTTGACGACTGTTTGCATAAAGTCCTTGACATTTATTTCCACTTAGTCCTCGAGTTCCAGGGACTTACGTCAATTAGGAGACTGAAGAACACATTCCTCTGGCAGTTAGTACTGGTTTCAAACACTATTTGTACATATAACCCATATATTAATCCTTTCTTAGAACCAGAGAGATAAAACTCTTTAAAAAGACTTTGTTTATTTTTAGACACAGGAGGAGGAAAGGGGAAAAAGAGGGAGAGATAGACATGTGCCTTGACTGGGAATTAACCAGTGATCTTTTGGTTCCCGGGTCAGTGCTCAATCCACTGAGCTACACCAGCCAGGGCCAAAATAATTATTTTTTAAGCTTCCAGTCATTTACTTAACAAATGTAATGTGTCTAACAAAGTACAGGTTGGCAGGTAATGCAGAGGGAAGCCCACTTCCTAAGCCTGGGTACTCTGGACAATGGTATTCACCATTGTCTTTTGGAGACTTTGTATCAAGACCCCATAATCAGCTTTCCAGAAATTGGCATTTATCCCTTGCAACAGATACAAGCAGCCAACTAAGGAGTGTTTGAAACCTGCACTGCCAGGGGAATGAATTCTTCTTCAGTTTCCCAACTGATGCAGGTCCCTGGAACTAATTGGAAACAAATTATCAAGGACTCTATGCAAACAGTTGTCAAAGTAGAGAGCCCAGGAAAGGGTGAGGGTGATGGAGAAAGGTAAGCTCCTCCAGCACCAGCCTGCTTGGGAGGACTGAGCAGAGGAAGGAGTCCCTGAGAGCAAGGACCCACTTGCAACCTCTCACGTGCCTCTCTGGGGTGGCTTATTGCAGCCAACAAAATTTGCACGAATATTCATATTCACAAGAGCCAAAAACAGGGAAACAACCCAAATGTCTATCAACAGAGGAATGGATAAACAAAATGTGGTATATCAGTAAAATGAAGTATTATTCGGCAATTAAGAGGAATGAAGTACTCATACGTGCTACAATGTGGATAAACCTTGAAAATATTATGCTTAGTGAAAGCTAGTCACAAAAGACCACTTAGTGTATGGTTTCGTTTATATGAAATGTCAAGAACAGGCAGATCTAGAGAGACAGAAAGCAGATCAGTGATGACCTATGGTTTAAAAAGCAGGGAAAATGGGTAGATTGGGGTGTGTGTGTGTGTTTTAAGAAATGAAAATATTCTAAACTTCATTGTGGTAATTGTAGCACAACATTTGGAATATACTAAAAACCACTGGATTGTACTTCAAAATGATAAAGTTTTTGTTATGTGAACTGTATCTCAATTACCACAGGTTGAAAAAATTCATCCTGTGGAAATAAACATGTCCAAGTAGACATGCCAATGATTACTGTTTCCCCTGCTATTACTAATGGGCTTTTGCTCTATCATTCTACCCCCATCACATCACTATCTTCTCCTCCAAAGTTACACATTCAGTTCTAGGGGGCTGTGACTTCACCTGGAATTATTAACATTGATTTTCTAATGCCGAGACCAAGGCGGTGGCCGGGGGTGTTCTTAGCTGCAAACCAGAGCAAGACACTCATTCATTTAGGTGGAATGGAATTTACTGAAAGGATGGTTGAGAGCACAGAGAATCAGTTGCAGGAAGGTTGGAAACCAAGGTATAGAAAATGCAGGGGAGTGTGAAAAATACAAATTCTCATACTGTCCACTCACAGGATCTCCAACTAAGTTTCAAGCCTAGATTCCCAAGGTTAAGAAAACCAACTTTTAAACTGTAAACTTAAACAGCATCAGGGACAACTTTTTAACATTTACTATTCTCCCTGGAAAAAGAGGACAAAAGTAGACTGGGAGAAAATACAGAGAAGAAAAAAACGTAATGAAGACGATCAGACTAGGAAGACGTACCAGAATGGTAACATTGCCAACCTATTCTACAGAAAATGTCACTCTTAACAGATTATTTCACAAATAAGATGCACCTGCCAAATACAGCTGGTCCCCCTGCCTTCCCACCTGAGGGGAAACCAGAGTCTTTCCTACAATCTTCAAGGAATCTCGGGGACTTGCTTATCACTCTGCAGCTCCTGGTTCTAAACATTCTACTTCTCTATCTCACTACTTGCAGCTGTGCCCTGCTCTCTGCCCTGGCTGGACTCAAAGCAGAACAAAGACCCTTTTCTGTTTCCCCAAACCCTAAATCATTCAAGGTCATCATGAAAAAGTGACTTTGCCTGAGGGTTTGTTGGGTTGATATATCACTGCCTGGCAGATCACTGTCTTCAAAGTCTATCAGCCATTCTCCCTAAACTGCACTGCCAACAAGGACTCTGAACTGCCAAAGTCCTTGAGTAGCTGCCCCCCAAACCCTGACAAGGACTCTTCTCCCTAGCTCGCTGGGTTCCAGCCTCTGAAGCAGGTCTGTCTGAGAGAGGACAGTGTACCCTTTCTTTGTCTGTCAGCCCATGCCTTCAGTGGTCTTTCAACAAAAACTGCATCTATTGAGGGTAGTGTGCTAGAGACACTTGTCTCTGAGGGATCCTACAGCCCACATCTTAGCTGACCATGTCTCCTTGCTAATCATTCATCTGAACAAAACACACAAGATCACCTAGAAGAGTTGTCAGTCAACAGAAGACTCTTGCCCTGGCTAGTGTGGCTCAGATGGTGACGTTGCACACTCTGAAAGTTTGCAGGTTTGATACCTGTCAGGGCACATACCTAGGTGGCCTGTTCAATCCCATCGGGGTATGTATGGGAGGCAGCCAATCAGTTTCTCTCTCACATCGATGATTCTCTCTCTCTCTAGCTTTCCCTCTCTTTTTTAAATTTATTTTTATTGTTGTTCCATTAGTTGTCCCAATTTTCCCGTTGCTCTTCCCTGCCCTGTTCCCAATCAACCCACTCCCTCTTGTCCATGTCCATGGGTCATTTATACTTGCTCTTTAACTAAGCCCTTCCTCTTCTTTCCTCCTTTATTCCCTTCCCCCCTCCCTTCTGGTCCCTGTCAGTGTGTTCCTTATTTCCAAGACTCTGGTTCTATTTTGCTTATTTGTTTGTTTTGTTCATCAGGTTCCACTTACAGGTGAGATCATATGGTATTTGTCTTTTGACACCTTTCTAATATCAAAGTATATATATCCCCTCAGGTGAGAGGGAAAAAAAGACTTAACTGAAATCTAGGGAGTGGGACAGAAGTGAAAATTGCTTCCTTGTCCCTTAATTTTGCATTCTGTTACTAATTGCTTATGTAAAAGTATTATGAAAAAAGTCAAACCTTGTGACTTTAGTACCCAGTTTCAACAACTCTTTGGGGAAGGATGGCACCAATAAGTGAAAGACATCTACATATAAAATCTTTATTACAGGCAATATTGGTCCATACACTACACAATACCAACAGTACAAGTTTAATCTTTCAAAATCATCATTAAAACAGCAAAAGACCAAGAAATAAAATTTGAGTCAACTGATTATTTTTCAAAATATTCTTAATGCACATTATCCTCAGTTCCCTTATTATAGTGAACATTCAAATACAAAAAAATACCCCATTTAACGTATACTAGTGTTAAATGGTTATTTGGCTTAAAATCTGAGTTAAGAAAATCCTTTTTAGCAACCTACATACAGATAAGTAGCAAACTTTGTAATATTAAACAAATTCATTCTGCTTAAAATGTGTAAAGAATTTCATTCATCATGTATTCTGATCCTAGTACAAGTGTTTTATCTCTCACCATCATGGTTTTATCTGAAGGACCATCTCGAGGAATTGTCCTAAACATAAACTTATCCTCTTCCCTAACACACTTCATCCCAAAGTCTGTTCAACAGATGGCAACCGGACAGCAGTCACTTTGCCATTTGATGGCAATGGAGCCGTGAGAGCATGGCCAGATCTGTTAAACAGCCCATTTTCCTACCTACTGTGGGTTGCTGCTCAGGAGGGAGGATAGACGCCAATACAAGCAGAAAATCTGCAGCTCTTCTGCTACGTTCCTTAGAACACTTTCAATTTTTCTGGTCAATGCTCTGATTAGGTAACATACATAAAGCCAGCATATTAGTTTAAATCTTTAAACAAAAAACTATATTTTCCAAAGTCATTATCATTGGGGGCAATTAAGTGATCTTTTCTTGCTTTGCTGAGCTTCATCTTTAGGGCATCTCTTCTTTCTTCCCATTCATGAAGTTCAGCATTTCCATGTGCAAATTTACAGCTGCTTCCTTCTGTGCAGGTACCATTCATATACCTGTTGGGACAAGTCAGCTTTATAAGCATCCACAAGTTGTTTATGAAAATCTTAAAATGTACACTTCACTAGCTTTATGATTTGCATAAAGCTGGGTACTTTACAGCCTTGACATCCACAACAGAGAAATTAGTACTTGAAGCTATTTAAATGTATTTAGTGAAACATACTGTTTTATTGCTACAATTCAAACATTTTCTTAAGAGAAATATGTCTTTAGATAAATTGATTAAAATGATCTTTTCCTGATTTTGTCATCTGGTAAAAAAAAATGAACTTCTCATACAAAAAATGAAAAATACTGTTTAATGGGGGGGGGGGGATATAACCCTTCCTTACGCAGTGTCGAGAAATCAGACGTTAAGTAAAAGCTGCCTTTGATAGTTTTAAGAATCACATGGCTCTAAATTTGGAAATTAAACGCCAACAGCATTTTAACAAACTGAGGAGCAACTTAAAATTATCTCATTTGCTACTGAACAATTTTCTAAGTAAACACAGCAGTGATACATTCTCCTTTGGCCTGAGTAAGTTTCAGATTTACACTTGAAGTATTCAAAGGCAGTTTCAAAACTGATGAACATTTACGACAAGAAAGGTTGTGGTGAAGTTAGAAAATCATGGGTGGGAACTCTAAAACTGTCTGGACAAACTCGAATAAACATACTTCTCCATTCGGTTATCTTAAGACATTTCAAACTGGTATCAGCAGACAGTAAATCTTTTCATGTAACCACAGAAGAGTGAGGAAATGCTCAAAGAGCAACTAGAGCTCAAATCTAAGCCTCCAATATTGGAAGACTTATCACCCAGATATTCTCTAATGACCATCAAAGTTGTGTGAGACCAGCAGCAGTTTTCCTGTGGGAAATTTCAGAAACCTACATACCTATCGCAAATACTAAAATATCCTGTTGGAAAGCGGTGCTGCCAGCAGTACTGGTCGTCTTCAGTGTGGAAAACCTTCTCTTTGTGCTTCTCGGAGGAGATATGGTCTTGCCACTGCTTCTCACTGTTACAGTTCTTCCCACACATCCAGCAGTGAAAGTCCACCTAAAAAGCACAAGACATGCATCCCATCAGCAGGTGCTGTCTGTGAGTCCCTCAAACACAGGGTACCAGGAAGACTAGAAACCACCCAACATAAGACCCAGACTCTATTCTTGAGAGGCCCATGTAATGGGGGAGCCAGGCAAGAACATAAAACTCAAAATAAGACACAGGACTAAGGAAAGGATGCTAAAACTGGGAATCGTGCCACTGCCTAGGAAACAGAATGTGGGGGTGATGGATCCAACCAGGTGTCTGGGAAGCCTCCAGCAGGGAGGCGATAGGAGCTGGTATACAAACAAGGATGTCTGTCAGAAGGACAAGGGCCAGGTTCAAACAAGGATTCCAAGAAGGAGTAAAACCACAAGGAAAAGCAGAAAGAATGTGAAAGCCCAGGGCTCACCGACTGCAGAGGAACGAGCCGCAGCTCCACTCAGTGAACATGAATGGAGCCCCTACGGGGGCCAGGATTTGTGCCATGTGGGGAAGATGCTGCCCCTGCAACACAGACCTACAGAGAAGGCTCTCGGCTATGATGGGAGGCGAGGGCTACCAAATGTGCAAGCTTTAAGTGTCTGAGAATTTCCCAAATGCACTGTGTAAGGATCATGGCAACACTGGGTAAGAATAGGCTCTGGAGACTTCCCATGGGATTCTGACTCAACACGTCTGGGATACAGATAAGAATCTGTCTTTCTAAACACCGCAGGTAGATCTCATGACCCAACAAGTACGGGTGGCCCTGCTCTGGGAACCCAAGGAGGACTTAAGGAAAAGTGGCAAGGGAATCAGAGCTGAGCCTGGGCAGAGAGGGCAGATTCACAGGTGTAACACAAGCAGAGGCATGGGGCAAGGCCAGGCTATGGACATGGCCTGGATCACACTGAATCAATATGGAGAAGGGACAAAAACAAAAACAGAACAATAAACAAGTAGCAAAATAACACGTACATCTATGTCCATTTAAAAAACATGCCAGATAGAACTACAGGTTAGGAATAACTAAGTCAAAGATATGTACACATGGCCTGGAAAAATACACACCTGATCTGGGCCCTCTGGGAAGGGGGACAAATGGGATTCCAACTTTATCTGTAACATTTATTTACTTTACAGAAACAAATACAAGAAATTGTTAACATCACTTCACTTGGGATCATGGTCTCAAAATATTCATTATATTATTCTCCTTAGTTTTCTGAAAATTTTAAAAAGCCACAGCAGTAAAAGACCACAGGTGACTTAACGTCTCCACAGAACCCTAGAGGCGGAGGCCAGACTGCTGGCAGGAAGGAGGGAATGAGGCCCGGAGGGAAAGGGGCTACACTGCCGGAACACCTTCTGTGGCCTAGCACTGGGATGAGTGTACAGACTCATACCTCGCTTCTCCATCACAACCACCCCACTTGTAGATGGGCAATCTGCACAGGCTAGTAAGGAAGGAACCAGGACTTAAGACATGAAGTCCTCTGGCTCCACAGTCAGAAAAAGGATCCAGAAAAGGATTTTAGAACGAAGAGACTTAAGCTAAGATAGCAGCAAGGCCACTGGAGAGAAAAGATGAAGATACTGTAAAGGACAGGGAATATGGAATAGAGCCAGGTTTTGGAGAAAGTGGGCGGGTGGGGGGAAGGTTCCTTCTCCAGCTCAGAAGGAGAGGGGAGACAACCAATGGTACTTACAGTAACTTCAGCGTAATCTGTTGGCATGTGAATTTGTTTTCCATTGTCCTTGTTCGACTGACTGGCTACATCATCACTTTTTTCATTTTTTTGACTCTTTAGCCAGAGTTCATAAAACTGCTCCATATCTTGTACTAAAGCAAAATGAATCACTTTCAGCAGCAAAGATTTAAATACACCATTTAAATAAACACAAGATCATGCATACTTTTTGTATCAGTCAGCATACATTTTCAAAAGAAAACCAAGAGGTTGAATGACTACTGATTATATTAGACAGGGAGAGACAGTCCATGTCCAAGCAGTAGGTGAACTATCATAGGCAAGAATCAAATTCAGGACTGTTAGACTACAAATGTTAGTTTTCCAGATTAATGAACTCCTCCCTTCATGTACAAGACACTTTGGGGTGGGGAGGTAAAATGAAGAAACCATTCTAAAGCTATGGGTAAAAATAAGGAAAGTCTTCGCACAGCTTTACAGGGCCCATATTTAACACTTGTCATCACCGCCATGACCACACACGCTACTTACACAGCTTGGGGGAGCCTGGAGCTGACATGCTCCTCACTGCTTACTGAGAAAGAGAACATACTACTGTTGGGACCAAGATTTTGACCCTAATGGGAGTCCATCAGTCAAGCCACAGTCTGAAAGCACTGACACTCTAGGGTGCAGTTCACAGTAGTACAACCATGAGCAGGTCCTGGGCAGCAGCTGCAAGCTGCTTCCTATGTCAGAGCAGGTACACTCCGCATGACCAGGTGTCTCACCCTCAGCACTGCTGGCATTCTGGGTGGGTAATTCTTTGCTGTTGGGGGCTGCCCTGCGTGCACTCACTGTGGGATGTTTTAACAATATCCCTGGATGCCACTCGCTAGATGCCAATAGCTTATTCCCAAAAGTCATGACAATAAAAATGTCTCCATGATGTCAATGTCCCCACAGGAGAGGGGTGTGTGTGGCCAAATTTATCCCCAGTTGCTGTTATGTCCCTACTCCAAGCAAGACAGCGAGGAGGAGTCCCATCTACATTAAGTCACTGAATTCTGACATGGTTGAAACATAGCAGGTGACATGCTTAAATCTGATTGGTTCCTGTAATCCAGAGACTACACATCTTAAGCTGTTCATGACTTTCCCTCAGTTAAGATTACAGAACAATGATCCTTGTGATAAAAAGTTTTCTGGTCAAGTGAAAAGTTGTCTGAGACGCCTTTCAAAGACTCTCAAAGTAAACTAACTAGAAGTTTGACCAACATAAACTTTCTCTCTTTGGGCCTTTGAATCTAGGCCTGTTCTAACAGTAAGGCCTCCTTGAAGAAACCTTCGGTTCTAATCTGATTAATTCAGGGAGTGACAATTCACAAACAGGAGCAGATGATCTGATCTAAGTAGTCACAGAAGGGCTAAACTTCCCGGAACACATCTACAACAGCAAAGGATGCAAACCTATATATTTGTGTCCAATCTGACCTAGACACAGACCAGATGTCAGAGATTCTGCTCCACTGATAACGGGACAACTGCTTCAGATGCAAACTGCTTTCTATGTTCACAGCAGGTTGGCATTTTTTCAGAGAGGAAGAAACTTTCAAGCAAGCTAGATTTCATGGATGTCAAGGCCACAGTTAAAACATCAACTTACTCCCGTTCTCCTTCATGTATGTCCATACTTCTCGTTCCTCAGGACTATGAGCAAAAGAGCAGTTTCCAACATACTGACATTTTTTCCCAGAAGCAATATGATTGCATAGCTGTATAAAAAAAATACGAAGATAGGGCAGAGCACACTTAGTAAAACTGCCTAATTTTTACATTTAAGCAAAATAAGTATTATCCACGCTAATGCTGAGTAATATAATTTTAAAATAAGATTGACTTGATTCTATTCAAACTAATTATAAGCCCAAAATACATGAGATGATACTAATATTTAGCTTTCTATTTTGAAAATTTTCAAACGAAAATTTTCAAAAGAAAGAATGCAACTAGAATATGAATGTCTACAAACTCACTTATTCAGACTATCTGCTTTTAACACAGCAGACTATTTTACCCCCAAATGGAGATCTCTGGCCCCTCAGCCTGATAGCTACTACTCTCCCCTACCCACCACCCAGGATGCCTCCTTTTCAGCACTTGGGAAGCAGTCAAGAAACTGCAGACTACTCCAAAGGTACTAAACAGTGTCAAAAAAAATCCTTGGCCATCATTCACTAGATATGTATTTTTCTGAAGACAATTATTATGCTAACCAGGCCATCCAGTTGTACGCAGCATTCAAATAAAGTTGTTATTTACATTTTTATTTTACAAAGTAAATACAATGATACTGGTAGGAAAATAAAGTGATAGCGATCAGCAAAATGCAGACTTCCTTAGTAACCCTGGAGACTATCTAGAACTAAGAAAATCTCCATCACCAAGAGCTCATTCTTAAATATCATGAATATACTTGTTTTATATTTGTACTAGATTTTATACTCCAATAAAAACTAGGAGTACAAAACCTAGTACGATTGTTAGCTTATCTCAGTTTATTTGTATTTCAACTGGAGCTGGCCTTATATATCAGCTTACATAATATTAGATGCTTAGCATCGGTTTTTGCTAAAAATCTAAAGTAGTTCCCTGAATGCTGCACATTTTCTTCCTTGGACTAAGGTCAACAAACCCTCCCCTTAGAATCTTCTGTATTAAATCAGTAGTTAATAAATCATTCTGAGACTGCATTTGTTATTTTCTTTTCCCAATCAAACTACACTAAGTACTTAGCCACTACTAGGGAAACATTTACTATAGTCTTTAAAGATCAATCAATGATAAGCAGCAGAGAGAAGAGAAGGCAAAGGAGAAAGCCAGCCACTGTGCTGGGCTTTTTATACAGCATCGTCTTGTGTACTCTTCCCTATAATGTAATCATTCCCGTTTACAGATGAGTAAACTGCGGCTGAGTAACTTGACCACGGCCCTTCTGGCACACTCTGAAGCCCATTCTCTTTCCACTTTACCACACTGTCTACACACATACACACAAAGAGTGTTATTTCTTCTTTTACAAAAAGGACCCCTGAGCAATCCCTAGTATGGTAGAAAAAGAAGAATAAGCTACTACATTATACAGCAGTACACCATGTCCGAGATTTCAGAATAACCAGCAGTGCTAGGAAGCTGCCACATGAACTAGAATTGGTCTCAGTCGTGTTTAACAAAATATTAAGGAATATACCCATAACCTCCACCATCTTTTAAAGCCCAAGATATCAATGGCTCCAATCCCTCTTCTTCCCCTCCTACATACCCCACTGATGAAGTCACAAATCTAGGAGTCCAAAACCACTGTGGGTGACGCACAAACACACCACCTCCTTCCAAGACTGACCTTGTAACCTGAATAAGAGTTTTACAAAGTGCAAGGTACTCTGGGTGATGGGAAATTAGCTGTCTCTTCCTCAACTCTCTCTGACAAGTCAAAGAGGGAGGCTTCCTTTACCCAGGATACTCTGCAATCCGTCTGACCTGCTTCTCTGGGCAGAAGGTTCTCTCCATGTTTCCCTCATCGGGACAGCAAGTTCACAACCTGTCAATAGCCCAGTGTCCCTGTTCACTAACTCACGTAGTGAAAGCCCTCCAGACCCTCTCCAGACCCACTCCTTGGTGAAGAGGACAGTCCAGAGCCAGCTCACAGGGTTTGCTCGGACAATCATCTTCAAGACCATGGACGGCACCAGAGGGTACTGAGGTAAAACATGCCACCTTGTGAATGAAGTACTATCCTAACTTTAAGTTGGTCTGGCGTTTTCCTTCTAAGGGTTTTTGAAGAACATCTTCCTTTAACGTTGAATACTTTTTCCTTTGGGTTATTGTTAGAAGGTCCTATCAAATAGGGTATCTTTCAGTACCCACTGCTTCAGTGAAAGAAACAGGCATGATAAAAAACAACTCATCCACAGCATTCATAATAATACAGAAGGCCTTGGGTTTGATAGCAAAGCTGAGGAATCAAATTTAAATGAAATTCTCTTCGATTCCCTCCCAAAAGTAATTCATCTGAAAAATAAGGTCAATCTTGCCCATAAGTGTTTCTCAAGCCTCTCTTTCTTGATTCTCTATTTACTTTTTCCAAATAACTCCTAAAATTCCAATCAATATGAAACTGTCCCAGAATCACACACATACTAAAGGGAAGGAAAAAAGAGAGGCCCATTTAAATTTCACTATTATGATGAATGAGCATTATTTAAAGGGTGCCAGTTTCCATCTGAATTATTACTACTTTCTAATAATTTGAAATGCCTAATAAAAAAAGTGGCTTAAAAATTACGTATGTACATCAAACTGTAAAGGCATTTGTTTCTTTGTGGGGAGAGGACGGATGTTCATCCACTTCTTACGTTCAACAGACATCACTCTCATCGCACGACGGTCTTTGGTCCACCTAAGAAAAATGGAGTTCAGAAAAAACAAAGACACACTGGCAAAAGGCATAATATAAAGGGACAGGTACGAAGCTTGTACCTAAAGGACCAGAGATTTTTTTCCTCAACCCTTCTAAAAGAAATGCCTTATGATGCTGTCATTTCATTTCCTGTTGATACTCGTAAACAAACATTCCCTACCAATCCTAAACAAAGAACTGATAAAATACAAGAAAAACACTTGAATTTTCCTGAATTCTTAGCTACTAAAGCCTAAAAATCTCTTCCCTTGTGCTTTGTAAATACTCCTAAATTACCTACTTTTCCCCTCCTCTCTTCAAAGTCTTAATCTTTTCTTACATATATGATTTTAAACCTATAAAACAGATTATGAAATAGGTATTGTTTCCACACACATGCTACTTACGAATGCCTTGCTTTTGCACTACAGTATTTTCTGTTTTTGTCTGGTTCAATGACTTGACCATTTCTCAGACACTGAGAACACACGAATTTTATCTTCATATTAAGAGATCCAGGCATCATTATTTGATTGCCAGGTACCTAAACAATTAAAAGATTAGTTTCAATTTTAACAGAAAACCAGTTTTCTGAGAACAAAATACTGACTCACCATGTATTTATTTTTCATAATAACATATAATTTCATTTTGTCTGGTTTGAAGATTTGACCATTAATATATATAATCTGATAACTAAATCTCCAATTCTCTACCCAAATGTAAGAGAATACGATTAAAAAGCAGATTAGAGACACTAAAACTCAATTTATGAAAGTCAGCTCTGGAACTGATGACTGGAAGTTTTTTGGGTGGCAGGGGAGACAGTGGATAAAGTGGTTTTGCCAGATGGGAAGAAAAATGACAAATACAATCTACCTCCCTTACATAATACAGAATATAACTTTTGGACCTCTAAAATTTCTTAGTTTCAGTATGATCACACCCTTAAACATTATATACTTATACCAGTTAATATCATTATGAAGACTTAAAATTATTCTTTTGCATAATAGTAAAAATCCCCAAAGCCCAAGATCCCAATTGTTCTATCAATTAGGCCAAGTAAGAAAATTGTGTCCTATATTCTTGACAGGTATAATGTGTTGCGTAATTTTTATGATGACCAACTAAAATTCAAAAATTTTTTTCACATTAAGAATTCCTCAACTCAGCAGATAATAAGAAAGTCGTGGACTGCAAATATGAACAGCCTCTGTCAACAACTAACATCCATTAGGCCATTCCAGAAAGATCCCAAATAAGAAAGTACACAAGAGAAAATACCTGAGCTCCAGGTACATTTGCTTCCAAATTTTGCCAATATCGTTTAGATTCTTGAGCAATAGCATCATGTGAGATACCTAGGAAATGTACAAGCCTTCTGTTAGGTCCTCTATGTAATAACAGTCCACCAGTCAGGTCACAGTGAGACTCAATTCCCTAATTATTCCCATATAGTGTAATCTAGTGTCAAGGAGGAATGAACATCATGTGACTCTTTTTCAAAATGGAATATTTAGCTCTGGCTGGTGTGGCTCAGTGGATTGAGTGCTGGCCTGTAAACAAAGTGCCGCCGGTTCAATTCATAGTCAGGGCACATGCCTGGGTTATAGGCCAGGTCTCCAGTTGGGGTGCTCAAGAGGCAACCACACATTGATGCTTCTCTCCCTCTCTTTCTCCCTCCCTTCCCCTCTCTCTAAAAGTAAGTAAAATCTTTTTTTTTTAATGGAATATTTACAAATAGAGTTCTTGGTGCTTTCTGAGAACTCTTACTCACAAAACCGTATTACATTCATGAACTTGTACCAGCAATTAATTAGATGAGACCATACTAAGAACAGGCCACTCTAAAAATGAAAAGTGACTGCACAGTTTAAAGCTCAGGGCAAAATCAACAGGGTTGCCACATCAAGGTGATGGCGAAGGGGCTCAGAGACTGTTTCATCCAACCCTGACTGCCCTTGAGACATGTCTCAATCACACACACATCTACCTGTTTCATTTTGCAATATCCAGACTTTCAACTCTACAAGACTGTGAGCATAAAAACACTCATCTTCCCTTAAACAGCCGTATCGAACCTCATGTCGACATAAATCAAGGTGACACTGATCATTAAAAGGACGTATTTTGGAATATTTTACTGTTGTCTCTCGCAAAATGTGGACAAGGCACCTAAAATGAAGATGGAGTGACATTTTAAATATTGGTGTGCCATAAATTTTAGAAAATATACATATGTCAAGTTTAGACTAAAAATACATTTCAAATCTTTATCAGAAAAAATAAATCACTATATGCAATTACTGGATTAATTGGGGGAGGGTAATTACACATTAAATCATAAAACTCCTAAATCCATGTCATGAGCAGCTAAAAATCAATAATGTTTTGGCATTAAATAATTAATTTAATAATTCACTAAAAAACTCCCAGAAAAATCTACTAACAGACATTTTTAAATAGTAATTGTCTTTCAACAAAAGGAGAGTGGGGAATGCCTGGGCAGATAACAGTGTGGTTTTATTTGGAGCTAAGACAATAATCTATTTTGTCACTATAAAAATTAGAAACTACCAACATACTTATTGTCTTGAAATTCATGCTTTGTAACTGGGTGAGAACAAGAAGTAGAATTATCTTTATTTCTTTTACTGATCATTCTAGGCTTATGATCAAAACATTTCTGGAACAGAGAGAGAAGAAAAATTATCACAAAAATATAATATAAAATATAACTTTTGTACCCTAAATATTTCTTCAATATTATTATATACTTATATATTATATGCTTATACCAACTAACTTTCATTATTATCTCTTGGATAACTGTTGGAGCTACCAATGCCAAGTGAGTGCTTTATCATATAGTAGGACCTGTACTAAGTACTTCATGCTTCTGGGCTTGCCAGTCAGAAACTACCACCAATGCTGTAGCAGAAAATAAGGTGTGGAGACAGCACCTCACAAAGGAATATAAATTCTCCAAGATGCTCTTGCAGAAGTTTGAATACAGTAAGGTTGATCTTTCCATTGCCACCAAAGAAAGCCTCTCTACTGAACGCCCCTTTCCGCTCCAGTGTCCAGACATCTATCTCCTCTTGGCAATAAGCAAATGTGCAGTGGCCTGAATATCGACATTCCTCCTCAGCAGCTACATCTATAAAGACAGAGGATTAAAAGTCATTTACAATGTGGCCCATTGGTTTTTCAAAGCCAATGAATATTAAACATGTTTAGGGTATTATCTGAATTTTTATAACAATACACGGAGAGCCTGAAACAGTGATACCTATGTTACTAGCCAGAGATGGTATTAACTATTAAAAAAAAAAAAACAAGCAGCACCACAAGTATAAAAATTTTTTTTCCAGACAGGGAAAAAAACCCCCTTGATCTAAGTTTTAAAAATCATTAAAAAACATTCAAGTTTGTCCAGATAAAGTGGCTTAACAAAATAAAAATACTAAGTTCTTGACAAAGCAGCTTAAAGAATAATATTTTCAAAGCTTTAGTTCGGTGTTCTGATTTGGTATAGACATAGTCACAGCACTTAATGGTTTGAGACAGTCTCTTTAAAACCTAGTCAAAGTCTTGTTTCCATAAACAGCTACAAAATATACACTACATGAAAAGTTTAAAACCAAGATAAAAATAATATAAAAAATACTAATTTCTCAACTCAAGGAACTCACCATTAACTCTATCAATACATTTTTAGTAACGGTAATCCTAGTATCATTAAATTAAATGCAGCACATCATTTATCACATATGTAATATATACTGACATAATTATAGTACATACCTTTACATATATAATAAGGTCCCTCATAATTTGTTTTTGTTGGTCTTGGGCGTATTTTTTTCCATGATTTATCTTCAACATTCTTTATCCTACCAATTAAAATATCTTTCTTACATTTATGATCTATATTAGCAAGGTAAGTGAAATCCATTAACTTAGGGCCTGAAAAAGATGTAAAAAGGATTGCTCATATGCACAAAAGTATCATTTCATTTTACAGGCACATTTACAGGCAGATGTGAGCAGACTCATTAATTACTAAATTCCTACAAAAATCTCATTTTCATAACCCCAAAATGTAAACAAGCTACTAATTTTGCATTTTATGCTATTTGTTAGACAACACAAAGTTCTAGTCAACACCAGTTCTCCCAAATATACCCTTAATTTAACTTTTAGGAGAAGAATTCTGATGGCTTGTAAAGAACACTATTAAACATGTAACTAAGAAGAAAATGAATTGAGGAATAAATTATATTTCAGCTGAGAATAAATTCAGAATAAATCACTTAATTTAGGAGTAAACGTAAGAAACAAACCAACAGAAAGTACTTTAATTTCCATAAACACTGTATCATATACTAGTCTTCTATTTTTGTCTAGTTTTTGCTCTATTTGAAAATAACCAAGTTCTTCAACATATATTTAGAACATAAACAAGTTCATAAATATCTCAATAAGCTTTCAAAATCAGGTATTTTATTCCATTTGACTCTTTAAATAAAATTATATCAAATAAGAGAAGAGACTTAGATTCCAAAGGCCCCAAATCAATAACTGTGGCTTGTTTAGAAAGAATTCAAACAGGGATTGAAAAAGTCACAATAGCTGGTGTTTGCCACATATATTTGCAAATTCCTAAGAACTCTCAGGTTACTAGTTCAATACTGTCTGCTGCTTTATATTGGTCCTGACCTGATTTGACAAAACAGATCTGGCAAGCTTGTCGCAATTCATGGGTTCCTTCAAGGGGATGTCTTGGGGTCACTGATGAAGGTGGTTTTGTAGCTGCACTTCCAAAAAAGTTTCCAAAGTCATTCCTAGGGTGACCTGAAATTCCCAGGAAATTCTCTGAAGCAAACAAACTTCCTGGTCCATTCATCTGCAAGGAGAATAAAAAAACAAAAAACAGCCAAGAAATACTGATTGCACTATAACTAAAGCAGGAAACAAATTCTTCTGAAAAATAAGACATACTTCACAGACTGAAATGTTCCCGTCTTTGGGTCTCTACACCCCTCCCCCACTTTTCTGACCCTCCATGAGTTTTTAAATGTAATAGGTAATTGTTGTTTCATAGCAAACACACTTTACATTCCCTGATCTTATACAGTTGACCCCTGAACAACATGGGAATTAGAGGGCTGACCCCCATGCAGTCAAAACTCTGCATATAACTTTTGATTCCCCAAAGACTTCAAATGTCCAGCAGTATCCTCAGGGAACTGGTTCCAGGACCCCTATGAATGCCAAAATCTGAGAATGTTCAAGTCGCTATCTAAAATGGCACAGGTGCATGCAATCAGCCCTCCACATCCGCAGGCTCCTAACCTCAGTTCAGAAACAGTACCGGTATTTATTGAAAAAAATACGCATATAACTGGACCCTCACAGTTCAACAACATGTGGTTCAAGGGTCAGCTGTATTTCCTGGTGTTGTTTACTCTGTGCTAAAGCCTCTTAAACACTGTCTGCAATAGTGATTAATCTGCTCTGGCAGATCCAGTCTTAAACACAGAGCGTTTATTGCTGGATGTTCCAGAAGAGTCTTATTCTAACACTATTTCCCACGGCACACACAAAATTTCAGGGAGGCTATCATAGTCACTCAAATAACTCAGTTACTTAAGTAAAAGACCTATTTTCAAATTAACTGATGTATTTACAAAAGAGGAAGTGGCACTTACAAGTAAAAGGGAAGAATTACTGTTGTTAAGCGATGTTCCCTCTCTAGAAGTTGAGGTGGACAGATCTAAAATAATAAAAAAACTTCAACAGACCTTTTCATTCTAATCATGTAATAAGAACATCAGGGCTTAGTAGCTGACTATGGCTCCCCATGCTACTTTCCATCCCAATTCCTAAGAGCTTTCTTGCTCACAACTGACACTCAAAGAGGGCTCTGAAGGTTTTCCTTTCCTCTAGAAACCAAGGACATCAAAAAACCCTTAGACAGAAAAAATTTAAGTAAAAGTCTATTTGCAGAGCTAGAAGCTAAGGCAGGGCCTACCAAGTGAGACTATTTGAAAAAAAAGACTAAGAAAGTAATTCACATTCAATGGGAAAAGAGCCTCTCCTTTTGAAAATATGAAGCTAGAACTCACTCACCATAACATTAAGAAAACTAGTAAGGTTCAATTACTTTCTTTTTCTTAATCTACCACTCAATTATTTCTCCTTTCCATTCTGTCTCTCCTAAAGTTAGTTTCTTCTATTGTCAATGTTTAAATCAATGATTTTGATTGTTGTCCCTTTAACCATGCAAAAATGCTTAAGACTCATGAGGGCTACAGAAACAGGAGTCATTATCAAAAACTCATAAATCCCTGTAAAACTTAGGCATAGCTTCCTGAGCTGAATGGGTGCAGCCTAAGTAGATCTAATTATTATCATCCTGAACACTGATCTGAAATTAGTTTTAAATAAGTATTTGCTCATTTCAGAATTTAAAAGGATAATCTGTCTTTAAGACCATTTAAGGTGGGGTACACCTTTCTTGGAGAAAATGCTGAAAGCCATTTCACCCCCTGAAAGAACAGACACCCCAGCTTAACAAACTATCCTATTTAAAACAACGACAACAGCAGTGCCATGTATATGCCTATTCTCCTTTGCTTCTTGATCTCCAGAATGGCACATTTAAGCCAAGGTATATTTAAAATTAAAGGTTTTGTTTTTATATTTTTAGCTACAATGAAAATAATTCAAGTACCATTTCTCTAGGGTTAGTTAAATAATTGCCAAGCATAAATTGTGATTTTTAGAAAATGAACTGCAATTGTTTACACAAATGGCTCAATTCTTACCTCGTTTGGATTCACTCATTGAAAATGAATTTAAGGAAGAACAGAAATCTTCTTCTAAGGATGAGGTCAAAGGTGGATACAACTCTGAGAAGGAGGGTCGAGGAGCATACCTTGCACCAATGGGCAAGGTGCTCAACAGAGATGCCGAAAAGGGTATGGCGGGGGTGACACTGAGTGTCGAAAGGGGTCCTCTGACTAAACCTGATGGCTAGGAAAAAAAAAAAAAGATTTGATGACAATCCATGAAACTCAGGTCCAAGCTGGCTGAGCTGTTTTTAACATTAACATATAAAAACAAATCATTACACTAGGTAAATATGTTACATAACAAAGTTGAAATCAAAATCAAGACTTAATAGAGGAGCCTAAGCTATAGAGTTTATTACTTTTCAAGCCTACATTTGAAAAACAACTGAATGAGAAGTCATTTATCTATAAAACTTATTTTTTCTTACATATCAAATGCCTATTTGCCCTTTCTTTATGTGTGATTCCAAGAGGAGATGAAGAAAAATTGGCTAATTACTAGATAGTATGTTTCTTTTTTGTTTCAAGAATGACCAAATTATCCAGTTACTACCAAAGAAAGACAAAACTAATTTTCAACATAAGAAACGCAAAGTTCAGCCTATAGGCAACACTGAAAATATCTAAAGGTTACATTGCTATATTTTTATTAAGCTTGCCTTCAGAAAAAGTAATGCTAAACTTTACCATAACAGTTTCATTAGTTTCAGGTGCAGAATCAAGGAGGTCGTCTATTTCATCTCCAAGGACCATATCTCCGTCATCTAAAAAAGCTTCCGGCATGGAGAAGGGGATCTTTCCTCCATTTGCCAACACTGTGGCTGGCAGAGGGCTCTCTTCCACTTGCAGTGGCAGAACAGAAGGTAAGGGCATAACTGGAACTGAGGCCAGCTCATTTCCAACTTGGTGAGAAAAACTGGATGCAGGTACAGAAACACCAGGAACTGCTTCTTGCTTTGGAGTTAATAAATCTGTAACATGAATAGAAATGTACTCCTTTTCAGTGTACATACATAATACTAATGTTAATAAACAAAAGTAGTGAAAATAAAGAGCTAAGTGAGGATATGAAACCAATTATAAAAACAAGAAAATACAATGAAAACAATTTAAATAAAAGTAAAAGTAATTCTAAAAATAATTTGTTTTATCCAGGAATAGCTATATTCATTTCAGAAAACATTTTCTTCTTTCTCATAATGCATGGGCCCTTTCGGGCAGAACTGTCGGTGGTGGTAAGGCCACAGAGGGCGTTCGGTGACTGCTTACTGATATCAGCATTCTCAGTCACATGCCGGCACATCCGTAAGTACAAAGGTGGTTTTCAGAATTATTCTTGCTTTCATACTAATAACCACACAGTAATTACCTTACTGTTAAAGGTGTCAAATATTACCTTATTTGACAACAGTAATACATATAATGTCTAAAACTGGTACTTTTCAGATTAAGATGACATGGAAAAACATACCTGGCTCGATATCTTCCACAGAACAGTTCAAAGCCTAGAAATTAAACCAAATAATGAATCATAATATTTTCAGGATTCTAAACTATACAACAATCTGTGAAACTCACTTTAAGAAACAAATGCAGATTTTCACAGAAATGTGACTCCCTTCCAATTGAGATCCACGAAGTAAATGGAATACGTAAATGTTTCTAACATGTGGTGTTAAATAGTCTGTCAGTACCACCACTTGTTTCTCATGGACCAGTAATTCTCAAAGGATCAGGGGCAGACCAGTTCCAGAGGTACTCAATGTGTCCCCCACCCCACCAACTCACAGTGGCCATTAGCACCCTAACAGCTCCAAGATGACTTACTTTTGAAAAAACAACTTGTTAATTGTGTTTTCCCAGTGACTCCCAAAATCAGTACATGGCCTTAAACCACTATTTCTAACAAAACCTAACATCTCTGAAAACTCTGTAAAATGCTCCACCAGACTTCAGGAAATGCTGGTTAAGAATAAAAGATAAATTCATGTTGTTGGTTCTCTTTTTACAAGACAGGAAGCTCTGGTCAATTATGTGTTTGAGAAATAAAAAAATCTCAAAAATAGACACAAACTATTAATATTAAAAGCAAAATTGCTAACATGTCTATCTTTTCTTCTTTTTTAAATTATGATTCTTAGAGAAGTAATAACTTTACCTTGGTAGCCCCATCCACAGGAATGGATTTTAATGACAGCTGAAAGAAACAAAGATGCAAACTAAAAAACAGAACTGCCTCAAAATTACAAAATAAAATGGAAACACCTGATGGAGAGAATGCCAGCTTACCTCAGCTCTAACATATGCTTTTCTTATTTTAAATCCCAATTTCTGAGCTAGTTCTTGAGTTAGTTTTATTACATGTTCATCCTGAAACAAATGACAATATACCATTAATGGAGAGTTATAATTACTAACTGTGAATAGGCAAAACTTTTGCCTATATAACTTACATAAGTTATATAACTCTAAGTTATAACTTATATTGTCAAGACACTTGCTTCATGAGCAGTTAGTCCCAAGTGAAGCAAGTTGGTGGCTGGCTGTAAAATGTAACTCTTTAAATGCCATATATCCACAAGGAAGTAATAAAATGGCCATGATGTAAACAAATGAACAAAAATACAAATCCCATACCTGAGGCACCGCTAAGGAGCATTTTGCTACGGCATCATAAGCCTCTTTGTATCTTCTCAAATTGCTTAGAGCCTTAGATTTCCGATACAGAGCTTTGCAGTTACTGGCATTTAAACTGAGGACTTTATCACAGTCTTCTACAATTTTTTCAAGGAAACCCTAGTGTGTAAGACCAAATAAAGTTAGCAATCAAACAATTCATTTCTTGCACTGATGTCTTCCTGTAAACGAAAACACATAAGACTCCAGGCTATTACCCTCTAAAACGCAAGGTTAGCAGTATTATTTTTCTTAAAATTACTTGCATTATGAAATTTCAAATACACAGAAGGAGAAAGAATATCATAAATAACCATGTACCCACCACCCAGATATGACAAATGTTAACATCTGGCCATGAAGGCCTCAGATCTTCAAGAAATAAAACTTTCTGCACATCACGGATGCCTGCAGGTATCGTTCTCCTGTCCTGTTCTCCTCCCATCTGCAGTTACCCCTTGGTGGGTCTCATTAAAATGCCAAATGGAAATATAACTTCCAAATAGCCACATGATGAGAAAGGAACACATTTTGTAAAAAACAAAATAAATTATCAATGAATGCTCACTAACAAAAAACTAGGTAACAACATGGGTACTTTTCTTATTTTCATGGCTGTTTACTGAATGTCCATAGTGAAAATTATAGGCACATCAAAATATTAATTTTTAAGTGTAGATGTGTGAAAGCTTGTCTTAATTCTTTTGAAGGCTAACTACTTTTTGCGCTAAAAAAAGCTCCTAAGAGGACTGAATCTTGACTAAGAAGTGAAGTATCAACACAGATATCTGACAGACATGCTGATCTCCAAACACTTGTATTTTGTCTCCCTAGGCTGTTTGTTTGTTTTAATAAACACCTCCCCACCCAAAGCCATACTCAAGTGGGAATCTCTAAGGATCATTAACTAAGAAACAAATTACTATTTTAAAATCCCTAAACATTTGTCCAAAGCTGATTTTTTTAAACTTTCAGGCAACTCTTAAAGGAATTCATACCTGTATTTAAAACCAAAATTAGCCCTGGCTGGTGTGGCTGTGGATTAAGTGGCAGCCTGAGAACCAGAGTTGCCAGTTCCATTCACAGTCAGGGCACATGCCTGTGTTGCAGGCCAAGTATCCAGTAGGGGGCACGTGAGAGGCAACCACACATTGACGTTTCTCTCCCTCTCTTTCTCTCTCCCTTCCCCCCTCCAAAAATAAAATAAAATCATAAAAAAAAAACCTGTCTTAAAAAAAACTGAAATTAGAAAACTGACTTATTAATGTACTATGCTGAAACACTGTTTCAAAAGCCACGACTCACCATATTAGAATAGCAAGCAATACGATTTATATATAGTTTTTCAATGATTTCTTTAGGGATTAAAATTTCTTCAGACTTTGCATAATCAGCTATATTCAAAGCTTCCGTGTACTGGCTTATTGAGCTGTTCCAATCACATTCTCGATAAACATCATTTCCTTCATTAAAAAGATTTCTCACAAGAGCATGTAAGTATACCTAAAAAAAGAAAGTTACCACCTGAAACCATTTAAGGAACAAGTTGGGGCATAAGTAAATCTTAATTTTTGTACCTAAAATTCCAGAGGAAATAATTTGACAGAGTCACGAGCTCTGTTAAGAAATTGTGAAACTGGGTCCCAGTCACTGCAGTCTCAGTGCAGGTTTCATCCTGCTTGCTTTTTCAGAAGACATTTTTAATTATTAAGAAATACGCAGCAAAAGCACCCTGTGAGTGATTGTCCACATCTGTGCTTGGGACAAATTCCTGTAAGTGGAAATTCTAGGTCAAACAGAATGAGAATTTTAAGGCTTCTGACTAGTATTTCTAAACTGCCTTCCAAAAGGGCAATAGCAAAGAACACTTCCGGTGGTTCCCCTCAGGGCACCCCCACCATGCCGGGCAGCGTGTGCCTGTGTGTCTGCACCTAAAATCTCTACCAATTTCCAGGTGGAAAATGGCTCCCTTTCTTACTTTGTGTCTTTGGTTACCAGCGATGCTGAACTTGCTCACATTTTTATGGACCATTTGTATTTCTTCTTTTATGACCTGTTTACTCAGGTTGCTTACTGCTTTAGAGGGAGAGGGATGTGAAACCTTTTTCTTATTAAGTACGTATAATATGTAGGTATGTAGAGAAGTTGTTAAGATTCCTAAGATTCCTTTGTGATTTCTCTCCCTGCTTTAGTATTTGAGAAGTCCTTTGTTATCACAAGATCAAATAAATATTCAAGTCTTCTGCCTCCTTTCATGAATTCAGGTCAAAGCTAAAGAAAGTAGTGAAGAAAACTGGACAAATCAATCTTTAACAACTGAGGTGACTTGTGACATGCCATTTAACCTCTTTGGACCCCAGTTCCAATTTAAGTGTAAGGATTATAAAATCAATTATCAAATGAATGGATTATTCCAGGTGATTTATAGTCATAATACTTTATGATTCTACATCTGTTTGGAGGGAGGGAGGAAAGGAAGAGGGAAGAAGAGAGAGACTGAAATAAGGGAGAGGAAGGGAGAGACAGAGACAAAGAAGTGACACTTAGAAGCATCAAAACCCCCAGAGACACAAAACCACAGGTAAACTAATTGCAGAGATAAGGACCTGTATTCCAAGACCTGGTACTGAGCTCTCCCTATAACCAGCAGATTCATCACTGGTTCTTTTACCCAGTCACCCTTTACTATTGTTAAAACCTCTCCTAAATAAAAGCAGAAGAATCTCTGCACTCTCCTTCTCAACATATTCTGTCCCACTTATTTTTGATGAAATGAGAGGTAGGCCAAAACTCATTTTCAAGGGGCTCAAAAGATATATTAATTCAAAGCTATACTAACAGAGGAAAGAAAATATGGGACAACTGTCCAAGTATGTCAAAAAAGCCAACGTTATCCTATATATGAGGGTCAACCTACTTTCTCTATAAATACTCAGACACTAAATGTTTTAGACTTTGTGGGCCATATGGCCTCTTGTCCCAGCTACCACATCTTGTGAAAGCAGTCATTGATTACACATGAACAAATGTGTGTGGCTGTGTTCCAAAAACAAACAGTAGGCTAGATTTGGGCAACAAGGCCATAGTTTGCCAACTCTTGCTTTATACTTAGTTCACAAGCTACTGAAGAGCTTTCAAGAGTCATTACCGCATATTGTTCCTGTGTTCCTGGATATGACAGCGGTGACCTAAGAAGAAACAAATTAATTTTAATTATCAGGCTCTTATCAGAATTTATTCACCCAGAAGGCATTTTAAGCATGAGGGTCTATTAGCTTACTGCTGGTTCAAGCACATTTTAAAGACCTACTTCTCCTTTCCTACCATTATTCACATGTAACTGTAGTCATGAAAAAAACCCTGAAATTATTCCTTTGTCTTTTCTTGACTACATACATTTTCTTCTCAAATCTACTGCTATTAAAAGGCCTAATTCTTCACATGCCAAAAATGTTTTAAAATAGTACAGAACCACTAATCCTATTTGATCGAATATCTATAGTATAAGGAGAAGACAGTCTCCTTCCCAGGATAAACAGAGAGGACTTCTTCAAGGATACATCCACCCAAGCTACAACTGTCTGGTCACTGACATGCCTTACAAAGGTCAGTTAGAGACTGAGCTTCTCAACAGAAGTGTCTTATCACAAAAGCCTTATGTGTTGACAGATGTTCATTTTCATTCATTAGAATTGTTCTCACGAGATTAGGTTCAAATTCTTCAGTCTAACATTCTCAGGGATCCTAAAATATCTTGGCCCAGAAATCAGTGACAGTATGAAACACTTTGGTACACAAAGAAATCAAATGTACAAAAGCAAAACTTATTGCTGGAACAAAATAACAATTTCTAACCCAAATTAGTGGGACTTATGATATATGACTAAAGATTTCTTAATCTCTGCAAAATGTATAGCCATATAAAAAAGTCAGGCCCTGACTGTGTGACTCAGTTGGTTGGAGCATCGTCCCACACACCAAAAAGGCTGTGGGTTCGGTTTCCAGTCAGGGTGCATGCCTGGGTTGCTAGTTAGATCCCTGTCTGGGTGCGAGCAGGGAGGGGAGCAGCCAATCCATGTTTCTCTCTCTCTCTTCCCTCTGCCCACTGCTCTCCCTCCCTAAGGTCAGTGAACATACCCTTGGGTGAAAATTTAAAAAAAAAAAGAAAGAAAAATTCAGAAGTTAGTAGGGGATGAGAACACAGGTATTAATTAAGCTCTTACTGTATAAACTGTAACCCTTCCTTAATGTTCTGCTGCCTTTTTCTTCTCTCCTCGGACACACTGGACATGTTATCCCACACATTCACTTTCTAAGTGAGCAATCTGAAAAGAAAGAACACACAAAATTACATCAGGCAGCCCGGCTCCAGGACCCCAGTTGAAACACCCATCATGTGAGGTCTTGTCACACAATTTGTTGTGGACACATCCATCTATGCTGACTTGACTCTTGGGTCCCCAAAGCCAAGAACCATCTCTGAGTTATCTGTGTGGCCCCCATTGTCCAGCTCACACAGCATAACATTTTCATGTTCCTTTAGGTTAAACAGCCATGCAGATTTTGAAGGCTCCTCCAAAACAATCTCCATGAAAAAGTCGTTTCTCTCCTCCCCGTTTTTCTCCTCACCTCCAACTTCAGGTTTTGTTGCTTCCCTTCCCATTCGTACACGTAGGCTGCCACTAGAACAGTCTGGCCTTGTTCTGCTTCTGGACGCTCTCCAGAAGTGAAAGGTTTCACATCCGCTTGCCTCCGAGGGAGGCTGACTTCCTCGTGAGCACACTCTAAACCTTTACACTTATTTTGTTACAAAAACTTCTGAAATAATCTTTGTTGACACAACTGATAAAATAAATGCTCTAAATGAATTTACTTCAACTGGAATTTTCTGGAAGGTTAAAAGTCTGCTTTCCATGTAACATTGGCAAATGTCAATGTGTGTCATTGTGGTTAGTATCTAACCCCACTAATAGTAGACAGTTCCCAGCAAGTTAAAGGAGGACCACAGGGACCAGATCTGTGATAAAAGAGCATCTCCCAATGTCCTAAACTAGAGTTTCTCAAGCTCAGCAGCTGGGGAGGGATATGGGGCCGTTTGTGCACTGCAGGATGTTAGCAGCATGCCTGGTCTCCACCCACGAGATGCCAGTAGCACTCCTTCCCCCACCCTTTTTGATAACCAAAAATATCTCCAGATACTGTTTAAGGTCGCCAAGAGAGGTGGGGTGGGAGAGAGAGAGTGAGGCACATCACCCTGGGATGAGAATCACTGAGATCTAAG
This sequence comes from Trachops cirrhosus, assembly GCA_028533065.1. Classification (NCBI taxonomy): domain Eukaryota; kingdom Metazoa; phylum Chordata; class Mammalia; order Chiroptera; family Phyllostomidae; genus Trachops; species Trachops cirrhosus. The sequence goes on from CM052540.1 coordinate 95,768,255, forward strand.
CCTAAGAACACATCCTACCACATAAACCATGTATTTGAACCCACGTGACAGAGAAACTACAGCCATGTTTCAAATACATAGCTGAAGTTTTTTAGTTTCATTATTGCTTACTACTGTAGTTTTATCTTTAAGTCTACTTTTTCAAAGCGTAGAGTCAAGGATGAAGGTTGGAATGTCCCAAAGGCTGACAACTGGTATAATTTTTTTTGTCTTTAAAAAACTGTCAGTTCTAAATATTTCGATCTCATACTTAAAAGTTGCTATTTGGACTTCCAGCCAAGATGGAGGCATAGGTAGACACACTGTGCCTCCTCGCACAACCAAGATAGGGACAACAACAATATAGAAACAAAATAACAACCAGAACTGACAGAAAATTGAAGCGTATGGAAGTCGGACAACCAAGGATTTAAAAATAGACACTTTCATCCAGACCAGTAGGAGGGGCGGAGTCGGGACGGGTGAGGGACACGGAGAGGAGAGCTGAGCACCCGGGGCAGCACGCAAGTCTGCAGCAGGCAGACCCTGGGCATACAGGCAGCAGTGGCTGGTGGGCCCCAGCCAGGGGGTGGTGACCCGCAGGCCCAGAGAGGCGGCCATTGTGAAGCAAGGCACTGCACGCAGCTCAGGGTCCCAGCACCGGGAAATAGAGCTTTGGGTCACTGACTGAGAAGGAAGGTCCCACGGAGTGCACAGGCCCACCCACACCAGAATTGGTGCTAGAGGGGCCCGGTTGGCTTGCGGAAAGTGGCGGAAGGGTCTGGGGTCCTTCAGAGAGCAGAGCAAGTGCCATTGTTCCTCCTCGGACCCCGCCCCCACATACAGCCTCACAACCCTGAGACTGGGGAGCCCCATCCTGGTGAACTCCTAAGGCCCTGCCCCTCACTACAGGAACTCAACAAGACCAAAAAACAAAACAAAACAAAAAACAGCAAAAAGATGGCTCAAACAGAAGAATTGAAAGCTCCAGAACCCATCCTTTTAAGTGACCAAGAGATAGCCAACCTATCAGATGCACAGTTCAAAGCACTGGTTATCAAGATACTCACAGAATTGGCTGATTTTGGTCACAAATTAGCTGAAAAAATGCAGGCTACAGTAAGTTTAATGAAGAAAGATGCACAGGGAACCAATAGTGATGGAATGAAAGATGGGTCTCACATCATTGGAGTGG
>CM052540.1:95769928-95789088 GCA_028533065.1 Trachops cirrhosus
TAGAAGCAAAGAACTTATGACACATGGACATGAACTAAAGGGGGGAATGTGGGTGGGAGAGGGTGTGCAGGGTGGAGGGGGATAATAGGACAACTGTAATAGCATAATCAATAAAATATATTAAAAAGAAAAAATAAATAAAACAAAGCCACTTTAAAAAATAAATAAATAACAAATAAAAGTTGGTACTTAACTGAAGTGTTCACATGTGAAAGGATATGACATCTGGAATTTGCTTTAAAATGCTCCATCAAATATAAAGGGGGTTTGGCGTGGCGATGAAACAGAGGAACACTCACTGATAACCAGGGAGAGTACAAGGCTTTTTTCAAATACTCTCTCTAGTTTGTAAGTTTGAACTTTTCCAAAATGAAAAGTTTAAAAAGCCTGTTACCCTGAAGTAAAATGGCATTATTTCTGGAATTTGTGTCTAAGATAGTCTAGCCTAAAAAGGATGAATGGGTAGAAATGAAACAAGGGGGCCAAAAATACAGGTAACTGTCCCTACTGGACAATGGGGAGGAATGTGAGGGTTAAGTTCTGCCCTCCTATGGTACAGGTCTGACTATTTCCATGATAAAAAAAATTAATTCATACTTGTATGTACAAAGTTATTTAAGGAGGCACTATTTGTAAGAGAATAAGCCTGAAACTTAACTCAATATCTATCAAAAAGGAAACAGGGAATAGATGGCGCTAGGGGAAAAAAAATAAGACGCAAGGAGCAACTCCCATAATATGACTGGGTTTTCTGTTTGTTTCTTTGTTTGTTTAAAAAAAAAAAAAAAACAACACCTCCAGATGGAATCACACAAAACTATAGCAGTGCAGGAATAGGTGGGACACTGTCTTTTCACTGAATTCCATTAAAACACTTTTTGAATTACATCTGGAAAAAAATAAAGTATTTTAAAAAAAAGCCTATGTAGACTCTGAACCCTTCCTTGGAAAGATGACTTTAGGCACCACCAAGGTTTATTCCCCCCTATTTTATTTAAAGCAGGGCCAACACAGAATCAGAACGAGAGAGCTGAAAGGCACCCAGACAGAGCAGCACTTGGGGTTCACGGCAGTCAAACCCGCAAGACTGGGATGAGAGCAGAGACGCCAAATATAAGAACTGCTACTCCCACTCTTCAGTGAAGAGCATACCTTTCTCCCCACCTCTGTCCAGCCCAGGTGGTTCACTCAAAAAGTAAATCTGTTGGCTAACGAACAAGGGACTCTTGAGTAATTCCCCAGAAAGTGCAGAAAAACCTTGAACCTGGACCTCTTAGGGACAAAGGGTAGGTGACAAAGAGCTGACAACTCAAATAAATGAGTAAGAAGAAATCAGATGCAGACTCTTAATAGCATAAATATATGCCTCCTTTAACGTTTAAAGGTTTGGGAGCATAATATTAGGTGATATTTAAACATATGACAAAACATTATGTGTTCTGTAATTTTTCCCCAAAATTTTATTATGAAAATTTTTACACTCATAGTAAAGTTAAAAAATTTTTCATAATGCATACAATATACATAGAAGGTACCTACATTCCACAATTAATATTTTTAAAAGATTTTACTTATTTTTAGAGAGAGGAGGGTGGGGGAGAGACTCATCAATGTGAGAGAGACATCGATCAATTGCCTTTTGCATGCACCCCATCCAGGGACCAAACCCACAACCTAGGAATGTGTCCTGACCAGGAATCGAACCATTGACCCTTCACTTGTGGAACAATGCCCAACCAACTGAGTCACACTAGCCAGGGCTACAATTAATGTTTTTGCTGTATTGATCACATCTGCTATCTTTATCCATCTGCCCATCCTTCTGCCCTTCCGTCAATCCACATTATTTTGGTAAATTGCAAAATGAGTTATATTTAATTCATCAATTATAATTCACCACTAAAGCATACATATCATAACCTAGAGTTCAACATTTGTTTCAGTTTCTTAATGTAAAATGCACCAATTTTAAGCAAAGTTTTGACACTTATGTAGCCCAGACCCAATCACAATACAGACCATTATTTCACAATCACGCTTCTTGCCCCTTCCCCAGCCCATCCCTGCCCCACCTCCGGCCCCAGGCAACCAATGGTATGATTTTTTTCAACATACACTAGTTTTACCTGTGAAATAAGCCTCCCCCACCTCCCATTTTTGAAGAAAGAAAAAGATCTATGCTTTACGTACCATTTTATTTTTTGGATAAGTTAAAATCTGGCCTCAATTTTAAAGTAAGAAAGAATTTGATAAAGTTATTCCACAGCTACTTTTCTTTTTCAAACTCAGCAGCACATGACAGGTGTACACTTCCTTCCTGAAACAGGGATTCCACCTCCAGCTGACCTCTACATGGGAGAGCCCTGGGGCTTCATCAGACCTACTTCTCTCCCCTCGCCCACTCTCTCCCCTCAGGGACTTCCCACGTTGCCCAGGTGTTAAAGATCCTCATCTAGGGCCCACGACACAACACTCCGCAGTCCATCCGCAGGCAGAGCTGGATACCCTCTACCAATATGACAGTCATATTTGGATGTCTCATAGACATTGCAACCTGTTTTAAAGTAGTATTATATTATGACTATGAAATGCCTCCTCCTGAACCTGTCACTTAACCACCCATTTGCCCTTCCTGAGGGCAATCGACCGCAGTCACCAAGTCTCTTCTGTGACCTGACAGAGACAGTCTGTGGAACAATACTGAATCTTGATTGTGGTGGCAGTTACAAGACTCTATCTGTGCACGAGACAGTGTGCGCAGACACAGACCACACACACAACTGCATGTCAGAAGTGGTGAGGACCGAGTGAGGCCTGTGCTGGTTGACAGTACTATACCAATGTCAACTTCCCAGCTTTCATGTCACACCCATTACATAAGGTGGCACCACTGAAGGAAGCAGAGGAAGGGCTCATGGAACACTATTCACTCCTGCAATTTCCTGGAAGTCTATAATTATTTCAAAACAAAAGTTAAAAATAGCCCATGCATTATGTTATTTTTCTTATACCTGCTGGGGCTCCCAATATGTTCTGCACCTTGCTTTTTTCATAGAGTACTTAACCTAGAAGGTAATTCCATATCGGTACCTACAAAACTGCTTTTATCTGTAACAGCAGTGTAGCCTGCTCCAGGATACGGCTGGAACGTAACTTCACCAGGTCCCTAGTGATAGACATTCTGGTTGTTTCCAATCTTGAACATTCACCAAACACACAGGACATTTCATTTATGTGTATCCTTAAATTTTTTCTCTAAGGCAAAGGGTATATGTATGTCTTTATTTTGGCAGCTGTTGCCAAGTTACACCAAATGACCCTACCTAGAAACAGTGCTTGAGGGTGGCTACTTCACAGCTTCACCACAAATTATCAAAAGTTTTCATCTTTGTCAACCAGGCGGTGAGAAATAGTGGGACGGTGTGGTGGGTTTTGTTTTTGTCTTTTCATCATCAGTAGGGCTGAACATCTTTTCATATTTAAGAGCCATCTGCACTTCCTCTTCTGTGAATTTTGTTTGCTCAAATCCTTTGCCATCCTTCTTCCAGGTTGAGCTTTTCTTATTTATGGAAGCTCTGTATATGTTGAGGCAAGTAGTATTTTGTGATATTACTATTATTTTCCCCAAGTTGATACCAGTCTTTTGACTTCGATTATCATACTTTTTGAAGTTATATTTTAAGTAGCTGAATTTATCATTTTATTTTAGGGCTTTTGGATTTTGACATACTCAGAAGCACCTTCACTACTCTGAGATTATAAAATAATTATCCATGTTTTCTTCTAGTACTCATATTTTCATTAAACCTATATTTTTTTAAAAAATCAATCCACCAGTTTATGTAAGAAGTGATGTAGAGATACAGACAGTCTGACCCCTGCAAACAGCTACCCAGTTGCCCAAACTTCATTTACAGAAAGATCCTCTATTGTACAAAGGTATGTTCAAGGCCACCTTTATCATATAGGAAATTGTGGGTCTGTTTGTGGCTTTTATTCAGCATGTCTACTTGAATGGCTCCAATCCTCTACCCTCCTCCCAATCCTAACCCTTTGCCCAATCTTAACCTTGTCAGTAATGAAACTGCCTTCTGGCCAGTTGCTCCAACCAGAAACCTGGCATTACACTCTTCTTTCTCTCACATTCCACAGCCAAAAAATCCACTCCACTGGCAAAGCCCGTCAGAGACACCATCAAAACAGGTGCAGGGCATCCCAAATCTGACCACTCACAACCTCCTTGCCTGAGTCCCACTGTCTCATCTGAATGAATGTCCTGAATGTCGCAACATCCTCCTTTCTCAGCCTCTGGCGTCAGCTCCAGGCCTCTCCACTGCCCCTCCCCCATTCGTTTCCTACACTAAACTAAAAGGAATGCTCTTTTAAAAACAGAAATTGGTTATTACAGCCATGCCTGAAATCCTGCAATGGCTTGCCGAGGCACTTAAAAGAAAACCGAGATTCCTGACCTTGACCTACCAGATGTGGGTGGCACTAACCTCCCAACACTCTCTTCGGGCCACCCTCACCCAGAATGACTTACTCAGCTCCTATCAGACTGGCCTTCAGTGTGTTCCTAAAATGAGGGCTCTGTGCTTCTGGGCCATTGAGCTTGCTGTTCCCTCTGCCCATAACACACTGTCCAGGTCTGCAGAGCTGGCTCCTATTCATCCTGGAGTCTTGGCTTAAATGTCACCTTTAGAGGCCTTCCCTTACCACCCTAAACTGTCACCACATCCCACCCTAGCCCCATTATTCACTTCAAGAGGTGCCTTGCCTTTCTTAGTCCTGATTGTATCACAATAACTGGGACCAGGTCAATGAGTACTTGAATGGAAGAATAAATGCAAAGTTGAGAGACCCCAGAGTTAAAACCTGGTAAAAACTGTTCACAAAAAGGCAAGCTCCGGAAAGAGGGGTGCCTGGGAGGAAATGACTGGACAGAAGCAGAGCTCACTATTGGGGATTCTGCCCCCAACCTTGTAGAGAAACAAGTTGGGGAGTAAATCAACTAGAGACAGAGACAGAGAGGAAAACCTGAAACCGTGAGGCTCCTGAAGCAGTGCAGTGATGACAGGGGAAAAGCAAGTCAGACCCGCCTGCTTCTCTTTAAATGAAAAGGAAATGATGTGTGAGGGGGAAGACCTGGGAAGGCTTTCAGCAGTACATTTTAAAGCAAGAAATTCAATTATATATGAATTTCATTAAATTAACTAAACTCCTGCAAGCTGGAACACCATCTTTCTGGAACCAGCTGATTTTAAAATTGTTACTCATTCTAATGTTTTATGTAAGAACAAAAAGTACCCTGGATCTTCATTATAATTCCTTTAAGTATTTAGTCAGGCCTGTTAGGTAAAACTCATTAGACTAAAGTCTAGTCCAATGTACAGAGCTGGTAACTGGACAATGTATCCATTCCCACGAAATCTTGGCCTTCCATGATAACTTTAGAAAGTACCTCCCATTAATAGAAAACACCAAGGTAAGTGAAATACAACTGCAGCAAATGGCACAGACAGAAATCATAGCTAACCTTTGGTGTGCTCATGCCAAGCACTCTTCTAAGTGCTTTACATGTATTAAGTCATTTAATCCTCATAATAACCTTAAAACATAGATCCTATGAGGAAACTGAAGTGACACAAGCAGTCCAGGATAACACAACTACCAAGTGACAGAGCCAGATTTCAAAGCCAGTCCGAGCCTGAACACACCCACTACACTCTTGCAACGTAAGAGCCAGTGCCTCCTGGAGGAGGAGCATGTCTGAGTTGGCATGGGGCTGGGCTCTCAAAGACTGTACAGCTCCAACAGACAGGTGGGTACTTGAAACCCACTGAAGAGGAACAAAATAAATACATGCCCGCACACAGTGTCGTACGTGTTCAAGGGACACAATTTAAAGCAATTTAGACAAAGCAGAGGGTTTGCACAAGAATGCAGTGGACACAGTGAGTCAGGATACCACTCCAGGGAAAATCTTTACATGGAAATCGGCTCTGCCCTTACCATAATGTATTTAGATACAAGGAAGAATATTATAGGGCCTTTTTTACAAGAGTTCTAATACAGGAGCAGAGAAAGTGCCCCAGGGAACATGGAACTGTGCTTGTGGCTTGTGTTTTTGCCTTAAAAGGTATTCCTAAGCTTCAAGTGAAAATTGTAATCGCCAGTCTGCATCAGACCCAAGCCTCTGTGTAATGGCATAAACAAGGAAGCAAACAAATAAAAAGTAGTCATTAGCTCACTCTGGTAACACTTACAAAAAAGCATATGGATACAAAATAACCTTCCTGACTACAAACCCAGGCAATGAAACATCATTACAGATGTCTGCCACTTCCTGAAACTCTGTCTCTCCTACTGGATACTTTATGAGGCAATTTTTCCCTTTCACTGGAAAGGAAAAGGTGGTGATAGAAGCTGTGCTAAACAACACCAGAAAAGTAATTTCATATTTTTGCACCCTCCCCAGACTTTCATTTTGAAATCGCTGTCAGATACATGTGACAACGTTCTCCTACAGTGCCCAGGCCTGCTAAGGCAGAGAGCACATCTCACCCCACACACCAATTCTGTATGGGAAGAATCAACAAAAAAGTGAAGTCTTTAAGACAGACGGTTTGCTGAGAATCATGCATACTGTCGGTGACACACCCAGGGACTGCATATGATGTCTTCCCAAAGGCCAACTAATATCCTGCTACAAATTCAGGAGGCTCTAAAATACAAAGGCTCTATTTTTACTATTATTATTATTATTGAAATAGAAAAATTGCTGCCTCTCTCATATTTGTTCCAATACATGGTTCCTTGGACTAAACAAGGTATGTGAAATTAATGAATATTAATTACCTCAACAACATGTTGCTAAACTCACAACAAAACTTAAAAAGCAAATTTATTGTTGGGACAAAACCTGGAAAGGGTAAGTAAGCTTGCTTCTTTACAGCAAAGAATATCACCTCACTTAATAAGTCAGTCTTTGTGTGTCTGTCTCTCTCTGCCTCTCTGAATTAAAACATGTATTATCAAAACCATCAATTTTTAAACTTCTGGATTAATATTTTAATACTACTCTCCTCTGAAAATATTATCCAAAGGCTTTTTCCTAATTTAGAAACATCTCACACTTTAGAGAAAACAAATTTTACTTCCAATCCTAAAATTCTGAAGAAGTATTTTCATTAAAATAAAACATTTCAAGATATAAACTATAAAACAAGTTTCCACTTATTCTAGAAATCCCATTCTAGAGTGAGGCAACAGGATACAGACCTCTTTTGTTTCTACTTAGTCCTTTACTGGAAAGTGCAAAACTTTCCAGCAGTCACTGTTACCATTCCTAGAGCTGAGAGTCTATCCTCATTCTCTCCCACGTACAGCATCGATTCAGCCCACCCAAATTGGCAGGTTTAAAAATCAATCAAAAATACAGAATTGTGGTATGATATAGTTGACAGCCACCATTTTTATGGGCACAAGTGGACTCTATCTGAGGAATGGGAAGGTCACAGCAGGGTGAGCCAGCCCCGAAGCAAAAGTCACAGTGACTTGGAGGAAGGCATGAGCTCTCCAGTTTATTTAGGTGGCAGAGGCCCTGAAGATTAACATGCTCTCTCAGCAGAACACATGAAAATACTGAAAATATTCAACCTCAATAACTCATGATTTGTTTGAGTTGAACCAGTACACAACACGCACAGCAAGAAAAATCAAGAAAATTCTGTCTATTAACTTGAATAATTCTGCATATTAGGAGAAGATCTCATTATGCAATCAGCACAACAGTTCAATTCCGCTGAGGGAGAGAAGAAAAAGGCAGGGGCGTTCCTGGAGTACCTATAGAACAGGAGTCCACCTGCCATCAGAGAAGCAGGACAGGATAAGCAAATGGCACAGGCTCCCAGCCACTCCTGCCCCTATTCACTGGCTCTGTCCGACAGAAATACAATGCAAGCCACATATCTAATTTTAAATTTTCAAGTAGCCACATTAACAAAAGTAAAAGGAAGCTGGTGATACTTTTAATGCACTTTAGCTAACCCAACATATTCAAAATATTATCAACATGTATTATTTAAGCATGAAAATATTATAAATGAGATGTTTTTCTTTTTTCCCCCATAGTAAGTGTTTAAACTCAGGTGTGTTGTCTTTCAGAATTTGGTCCAGCCACATTGCAAGTGGCCACATTCCAGTGGCCACCTTCCTGGGCAGCGAAGGTCCAGTTCAAGCAGTTCATTGCTCTTAAAATACCTAAGGCGGGTACTTCTTTCACTCCTAATCATGAGGGAACAGAAAAAAAAAAAAAAACGACTGATAAAGTCACCCAATCAGGGCGCAGGCGCAACTCTCTCTGGCCCAGCCGGCGCTTTTCAGCTTGACCACACCCCTGCAATGACCATCCCCGACAGGAAATTCACGTTAATGGCAACTGACAGGTCCTCGTTCTTTAAGGGTGGATTAAAGACACCTAAAACGGGGCAGTTTCCGCATCCACAATAAAGACAAGAAAGCAGTAGTCGCGCCTCCTCGATGTGTGTCCCGCGCAAAAAAAAAAAAAAAAAAGGTACTAACCCGAAAAAAAAAAACTACGCACTCGGCGTGCTTTCTTCCCGCCCCTAAATCCAAGATACTGAACTAGGGGAACCGCAACCACCGAACCAGACACAGATAATGAAAAAAAAAATTTTTGGTTAAATAACGAGAGAGGAGGTACCTGGCGAACGGAAATGCATGCAGGCAGGGGATGGAAGGGAGAAGCAGCCCTTTTCGCCCAGTTCCCGGGGCCCCGCCCCAGGCTGAGCCCGCCCCCCCCGCCCCCAACGCACCGAATGAGAAGGGAAGGGGAGGGAAAACCAGGGACCCCGCGCGCGCCCGTATCCACCCGACAATCCCTAGCCCCAGCGGGAGCGCGCACCCGGACCTTCCCCACCCCCGTAAATCCTTTGTGGCTGAGCGCCCGCCGCCTCCGGCAGCCTCCGTGCTGCCTAGGGGCACGGTACGTGCCACCCCTCCCCCTCCCGGGGTCCGTTACGGGCCGCGCGCGAGCACGAGGCGGCAGCGGGCGCGCGCCGGGCGGGGGCGTCGCGTGGGGGAGGGGCGGCGCTCGAGCTAAGCAGATGGTAGGGCTGAGGCGCCTCGGCGGTGCCCACTTACCTGTGGAGATGGGCGCGCCGGCCAGCGGGCGGGGAAGGCGGCGGCAGCACGCGGGGGAACGGGCGACAGCAGTGGTGGTGGCGGTGGCTGCCCCAGCGCTTGCTCGCAGCTTCCCTCCGCGATCGGTGGCGGCGACTGCTCCTCTGCACCCTCGCAGCGCCCTCTGGCGGCGGGAGGTCGCGCGCGCCGACGGGGAGACGCCGCCATTGGCTGCGCCGGTGAGCGTCGGTGCCTAGGTTGTCCGCGGCGCCACGTTGGGCCGGGCGGACACAGGGGACCCGGGACTGGCATTGGCGGTAGCGACCCTCGGCCCAGCCGATCGCTGGCCTGTCTCAGAGTCGAGCCTGCGGTCAGCCTCGGCCTGGGCCGCCAGACTGAGTCGATAACGGGACAGGTCGTGCCCGGGACACCCTAATACTGCTAACTGCTGGGGAGTGGATGCATCATTCAAATTCATATGCGACTTGTGCATTTTTTTCCTAGTCAGCGGCTCCGGGATTAGAACTGCGTCTCGCAGGGAACTAACCCCAGTTTCGGGTACCAGGGAGTCTTCCCGGAGAGACTATTTAGAAAGTACTATTTAGTGCTTCCTACTTGATTAGTAACTGTGGAACTTCAGAACAACCATTATTGTCGCCTTCCCTACAGATGAGAGGGAGCATGGAGTTCAGTGGCAGCTCTGGGATGGAGAGACAGCCTCCGACCCTCGGAAGGCCTGGCTCTCTGTCCTCCAAGTCCCAGCCCAAATGCCACGTCTTCCACCTATATTTTCAACAGTCAGGTGCCCCTGGGGGCAACACCCTCACTGTGCTCTGGGACTCAGCAGTGGGTAAGGCAGAGTCCCTGCCCCATGAATGGATGTGGAGTGGGGGTGTGGACCAAAAGGACACAAAGACCATTTGAGACAGTGAAAACCAAAGCAACTAAAGCAGGGTGATGTGACAGTGATCAAAGGGCTAAAGGGGGAGGAGGAGATGCTGCAGGGAAGGCCTCTAAGAAAAACAGCACAGCTGAGATGGGAAATGTGTCCTAGCAGAGGGAAAAGCGCATGCAAAGGCCCTGAGGCTGGAGCTTGTTGTCTGGGGAACAGGAAAGGCCTATATGGCTGGTGGGTGCAAGGGGAGAAAGGCAGAGAGGGGTATGATTTGGAATTTGTAGTTTGTTCTGTGTGACATAGGAGTTACTCACTGACCAGTCTGAACTGGAAATGCCTTGATCTGGTTTACATTCTAGAAACTTCTCTTGGGCTGGCTACTGTGTAGAGACTGAGCTGTGGGAAGCACAAGAGGAGGAGCAGGGAGACTAAGCTAGGTGGCTCTAATAGTGGTCCTGGTGATGTAGATTTACAAACCAGGTGCATCATTCTGCTTGGGCTGTCATGACAATACCAAAGACCTGTCAGCTTAAGTAAGAATTTATTTCCTCACAGTTCTGGAGGTTGGAAGTCCAAAATCAAGGTGTAGGCAGGGTTGGCTCCTGGTGACATCTTTCTCCTTAGCTTACAGATGGCCTCCTTCTTACTGTGTCCTCACACTCTTTCCTCTGAAGGCAGCCATCCCTGGTGTCTCTCTTCTTATAAGAAAAACCATCATAATGGTTTAGGACCCCACCCTTATGACCTCATTTAACCTTAATGACTTCTATAAAGGCCCTATCTGTAGATACAGTCGTATCAGAGATTAGGGCTTCAACAGGAGAGTTCAAAGGGGACACAATTCAGTCCATTAACACTAGGGAAGTGCTGTGGCAAACATTCTTGGAGAGCTGATAGGGTTGTGGCCTTAGGAAAGATCCCTCTAGGGAGAGATTCTTCTCCTGACCAGAGGTTGCTCATCACTCAAGTCTCAGCTCAAATGCCTTCTCTTGGAAAGGCCTTCTTTGACAGCCCATCTAAAATTGCTTGTTAACATAGTACCCAACTTGGTCTTCTTTTAGTCAGCCATCACTATCTGGAATGACTGCATTTAATCATTTGGGTACTTTTTTTTTAAAGATGTTACTTAATTATTTTTAGAGAGAGGGGAAGGGAGGGTGAAAGAGAGGGAGAGAAACATCAATGTGCAAGAGAAACATTGGTTGGTTGCTTCTTGCACTATCTGGACTGCAACTCAGGCATATACCCTGACAGGGGATCAAACCAGCAAACTTCTGGTTCACAGGCCAGCACTTAATCCACTCAGCCACATCAGCCAGGGTTCATTTGGGTACATATGGATGGTCTGCCTCCACCCCCATTAGAGAGCGAACACCCTTCTTGTTTTTTTCTGTATCGTGACCCTAGAATAATGCCCAGCATTCCATAACCACTTCTTGAATGGATATACAAAGGAACCTTGGAGCTAAGATCAGCAGGATGAACAAGAGGTAACTAGCTGCATGAGTATATGAAGAGAGTGGAAAAATTTAAGTCAGAACATTCTGAAAGGCTGGGATGGCTGGACCACAGAGAGCTGGGTGGGGTGTCAGGGAAATGAGACGAGATGAGCAAGGCCAGGCCCTAAAGAGCATAAAACGCCACTTGAAGTTGGACATTCTGCTGGTACAAGAAAGAGCTCAGTGGGTTTGTATTAGTTTCCTATTCCTGCTGTAACAAATCACCACAAACATAGTGGCTTAAAGCAACACATACTTATCTCGAAGTTCTGTAGGTCTACTGCCAGAAATGGGTTTCACTGGGCTAAAGTCAACATGTTGGCAGGGCTGGTTCCTCCTGGAGGCTCTAGAAGAGAACCTGTTCTCGTGTTTTCCAGCTTCTAGAGGCCTCCGGCATTCCTTGGCTCATGGTCCCTTACTCTACTTTCAAGCCTTTCTCACGATTCATCACTCTGACTCTGCTTCTGTTGTCACATCTTCTCTGACTCACCTGCTTTCTCCTTTCCCTTATAAGTGCCCTTGGGATTACATCAATCCTATCCAGACCAGATCATCCATATGTATATATTTATTTGTAAAGTTTGTATGATGAGAACATTTATATTCTAAAGAGGCAAAATAGGGCTGTTCTTTTTATATAGGTTTTGTTTTTCCTAAGGCATGTTATATTATTAGTTTGTGATCTTAGTCTTCTGAGTATTTTTTTAAAGATTTTATTTATTTATTTTTAGAGAGAGGGGAAGGGAGGGAGAAAGAGGGAGAGAAACATCAATGTTTGGTTGCCTCTTGGGTGTCTCTTACTGGGGACCTGGCCCACAACCTGGGCATATGCCCCAACTGGGAATTGAACCAGTAACCCTTTGGTTCACAGGTGGGCACTCGATCCACTGAGCCATACCAGCCAGGCTGAGTCAGTATTTAAAATGACTTCTGGTTGCCCTGGTTTTCCTTTTAGCTGGGCACCAAATTAGGTATCTTAGTGAAAAGAACGCCCTGTCCTAGCGCTCGTCTGGAACTTTGGGGGCAGTTTCTCCTTGGGCCATGGGGTCTTTGGACAGCAGCTCCTACACCTAGGCAGCAATAGCAGTGGTGGTTCTGTTTTATGTATAAAGTTCTCCATGATTCTCAGTTGAAACTGGCCTGTGAATATGACAAAAGTGTATTTTTTAATATGTGTTCACATCACAAGTTCCCTCCAAAGGAAAAAGATGTTCCTTATTGTTATATATACCACACTCTCTCAAACTCCTCCAAATAAATATAATATAAATGTTATAGACTGAATGTTTGTGTTTCCCCACCCCAAATTTATATGTTGAAATCCTACCCACTAATGCGATAATACAATATTAAGAGGTGGGCCTTTTGGAGGTGATTAGGTGATGGAGGTGGAACCCTACTGAATGGGATTAGTGCCCTTGTAATAGGGACATGAGAGAGATGATTTCTCATGTGAGAACACAGCAAGAAGATGGTCATCTGCAAGGCAAGAGGAAGGTCACCCCAGACACCAGATCTCGATCTTGAACTTCCCATCCTCTAAAACTGAGAAAAATAAACATTTGTTGTTTAAGCCATCCACTCTCTGGTATTCTGTTAGAGCAGCTCAAATAGACTAAGACAGTGAACATGTAAAATGTAAATACTTGGTAGAAGAGATAGTACGATGGTCAAAGGAGAGGGATTTTGGAGCCTGGAGAACACAGGTCAAGTCCCAACTGGCTCCTTCCCTATTTTGATGGTCTGGGCCAATTTCTTATATCTCAGGGTCTTGAGTTCGTCACCTCTAAATGTGACTAATGATTCCTCTGGCATGGTAAGGAATGAATAACATGTATGTAAAGGCACCTGGCAGAGAGGGTGTTCAAGAGCCATTACCTTTCCCAAGAGGTTTTGACTAATGAGTGGAGTAAGCTTTCCAGCATAATATTTGGAGTGGGGAGGAACACCTGCACCCCCTGAGGTTGTGAGGCATGCTCCCCAGTCTCTCAGAATTGCTGCCTTCAGAGAAACTGTTTTTAGGGGCATAATGAAAGGATGGCAGGTCTCTTAGGTGCACTAAGGTGGAAAAATGCTTGAGAGTCACTGGCTTAAAAATGGAGCCTAGGAAAGACACCCTCAATCTTGGGGCCATTATCACAGTATTACCTACAAAACTGGATTGACCACAGGGACAGCCTCAAATAAGAAAGAATAATAAAAATGATCTGTTTGACAATATGACATACCTGTGCAAAAAAAGGAAAACCTTTAATGTTATAGCACTCAGAATATGAAACATAAAAGCTATCTGTTTGCCAAATGACTGCATGACACTTGGACAAGCCACATACATGATATTTTGTCAGTATTCATACAGGAACCTGTGCTGGAACCTCATTGTGCATCGTTAAAAAGTTTAATATTGATACATTCCTTCTTGAATAATCAAGCGAGTTGAACAATCACTGTGAGTCACCTGGACTATACTTCTTCAAAGTTATGCTTTGACGAAATGCTGAAGTGTAAGACAGCCACAAAATATTGACTGGATTCCCTTATTTGGCCTTGCAGGTTCCCCTCCACTTTCTCTTGGTATTTATCATATGCTCTTTAGCTTTGAAAAATGGCTTCTAAAAAGTTGGCCTATGGGCTACTTGCCTGGACATCAATTTAAAAGTGTGGCTATGTGCAAGCTAGCTTCTAAACACTGTATAAAGCAAGAGAATTCTAATCATCCAAGAAAAAAAGGATCAGATATGTAAATAATTTGGGCGATTGTAAAATAGAGTTTGTATTATATTTGTCTGCATTTTTTCCTAGTAATTCTTACGAACTCTCCTGAAGGATACTATGCACACTGGTAGGAAAGCATTATCTTCTGAAGTGAGTTCCTTTGGTTCTCAGCCTGAATTTGGTACAAAGTTTAATGCCACAATGTGTCCCACAGTTCCCTGCTTGCTATTTTGGAAGATAGCTTAAATACTCAGCAAAAAGGGGGATAAAGAGAGATCGAGCAAAAAGGAAAAAGGACTCGTGGACATGGACAACAGTGTGGTGACTGCAGGGAGGGTATAAGGGGAGTAAATGGTAATGGAAAAATATAATAAATGATAAATTAATATAAAATATTCAGAAAAAGATTTAGTCCAAGACCTACTAGCTTCTGGAAATGAAGGAGCATAAGAAATCAGGAGTGCTTCTGTCCCACACCCAGGTCCAATCCTTTCACCTACTTCTTTCTGCCTTAAGTTGAGAATGTGTTCTGTCTTCTTCCACTCCATACCTATTCCAGTTGATTCTTCCTTCCCCTACTCTCTGATTAGGGAGTTAATCCTGAACATAATTCTTACTGCCTCCAGCCTGTGGAATTAAGCCACCTGGAATTGGTCTTTCTGGAATCATGGATGGAAGTCAGGGAGCTCCATTCATCTGTTCAACAGATATAAGCAACAACTATATTCAGGGCAGTTTTCTGGATCCCAAAAGTCATGCATGGTTTCTACATTCAAGATACTTAAAATTAAACAGGCTGTTTCAAGATCTCTAAGATGGGGGTTTGAGAAATGGGCTACAGAACAGCAAGGAGCAAAAAACACAGATTAAGGGAACTTGGTCTGTTGGGATGTAAGGTTCAAGATCTTTCTAACATGCAAGGTTGTTGGGGCATGTGTAAATGAGAATTAACATGAAACCAGAATTGAACTCATCTCTGACACTGTAGTTTAAAAGATGCTTATTGCCTCAAAGAAAACTGCTGTGAGGCTTCCTCCCCTCCCCTCTGGGATATGTTTATTGACAAGAGATAGAGAGATAGATAGATAGAGAGACATCGGTTTTCCCCCGTATGCACCCTGATCAGGGAGCGAACCCACAACCTAGGTATGTGCCCTGACGGGATTGAACCTGGAACGTTTTGGTGCATGGGACAACACTCCAACCAACTGAGCCACCCAGCCAGTGCCAGGCTTCCTTTGATTCAATGAATCAGTGGAAGTTTTTTTGCTAACTTAAAAAAACAAAATATGATCAAGAATCATAAATTTTACAGTCTTATATCCTTTGGCAGGGTGCCTAGGCTTATTAGGAAATTTGCTGAAACCATAAATATAAAAAATGCACATGTTCTCCCTTGAGTAACCACATGAATGTTTCCAAAAATATATCCAAAGCTATATTCCCTTCTGTGAACTTGATATAAAATGTGCTTAGCAAGAATCTACATCTGTTGCTCTAGAATTATTTATAGCAAAATTTAATTTTTTTCTTTTTAAACAAGTTTTAAGTATATTTTATTGATTATATTACAGTTGTCCCATTTTTTTTCTCCCCTTTACCCCCCTCCACCCTGCACCACCCCTCTTTCCAGCATTCCCTCCCTTAGTTTATGTCCATGGGTCACACATATAAGTTCTTTGGCTTCTCCATTTCCTATACTATTCTTAACCTCCCCCTGTCTATTTTGTACCTACCAGTTGTGCTTCTTATTCTCTGTACCTTTTCCCCTATTGTCCCCTGACCCCCTTCCTGCTGATAATCCTCCATGTGGTCTCCATTTCTGTGAATCTGTTCCTATTTGAGTTGTTTGCTTAGTTTGTTCTTGTTTTTGTTTTTTTTAGGTTCTGTTGATGATAGTTGTAAGTTTGTTGTCATTTTAATGTTCATGGTTTTGATCTTATTTTTCTTAGATAAGTACCTTTAACATTTCATATAATAAGGGCTTGGTGATGATGAACTCCTTTAACTTGACCTTATCAGGGAAGCACTTTATCTGCCCTTCCCTTCTAAATGATAGCTTTGCTGCATAGAGTAATCTTGGATGTAAGTCCTTGCCTTTCATGACTTTGAATACTTCTTTCCAGCCCCTTCTTGCCCATAAAGTTTCTTTTGAGAATCAGCTGATAGTCTTATGGGAACTCCTTTGTAGGTAACTGTCTCCTTTTCTCTTGCTGCTTTTAAGATTCTCTCCGTATCTTTAATCTTGGGTAATTTAACTATGATGTTTCTTGGTGTGTTTTTCCTTAGATCCAACTTCTTTGGGACTCTCTGAGCTTCTTGGACTTGCATGTCTAGTTCCTTCACCAGACTGGGGAAGTTCTCCTTCATTACTTTTTCAAATAAGTTTTCAATGTCTTGCTCTTCCTCTTCTCCTTCTGGCACCCCTATGATTCAGATATTGCAATGTTTAAAGTTTTCCGGGAGTTTCCTAAGGAGAGCCTCATTTTTCTGAATTCTGTTTTCTTCATTCTGTTCTGATTGAATGTTTATTTCTTCCTTCTGTTCCAAATTTTTGATATGAGTCCGGGTTTTCTTGCATTCACTGTTGGTTCCCTATATATTTTTCTTCGTTTCACTTTGCCTAGGCTTTACTTCTTCCTCTATTTTGCAACCATACTCAATCATTTCTGTGCGCATCCTTATTACCAGTGTTTTGAACTGTGCGTCTGATAAATTGTCTATCTCCTTATCACTTAGGTCTTTTTCTGTAGTTTTGATTTCTTCTTTCATTTGGGCCATATTTCTTTGTCTCAATGTACCTGTTATGTTGTAAGGTGTGGAGCCTTAGGTATTTGCTAGTGTGGGCATCCCACTTCTCTGCCTTATGGTGATGTATGTGGGGGAGGAGTCAGAGAGGGAACATGCCACTTGCTTGGCTCTTGCCCTGCTTTCAGTCACTTCCCTCTCTTTCCACAAGCAGATTGTGCCCTTTCTGGTGCTGCCCTGGTGCTGATTCCCAGGTGGATGGGCTTGTGTTCATTCTAGGATCCTGTGGGACCCTACAACAGATTCTCCTGTGAGGCTGGGAGTGTCTCTCATTGCCACAACCCTCACAGATTTTTACAGCCAGAGGTTTTGAGACTTTAGTTTCCTGGGCTGGAACCCTTCCCAAGCTGTTCCTCCTGGCTTATCTGCATGTGAATGTGGGACTGTCTGGTCCCTTGCCCACCGAGGTCTACCAGCCGCTGCCTTGTCACTCGTTCTCACCGGCCCAGCTTCCCATCTCTGCCCAGCCTCCCAGTCTGGATGAATGTTTCTTTAACTCCTTGGTTGTTGGACTTCTATACAGTTTGGTTTTCTGGCAGTTTGGTTATTTTTTGTTTTTAATTGGTTGTTATCCTTCTTTTGGTTGTGTGAGGAAGCAAAGTGTATACACCTATGCCTTCATCTTGGCTGGAAGTATATAGCAAAATTTTAAGTCAACATATTTTAAAAACATTTGCAAAAGGGAATAAATGTGAATACATTCTAAATCTAAATCATGGTAATGTTCTTGTACTATACATTTTAAATATTAATGTAAAAAATTTGAAAACCTAAGCCACCTCTGCTTTCTAACTCTCAGAATTCAATCCTTCGAGCATACTATTTAAGGCATGTGTGTTCATTAGAAGACATGTTTCTGAAAGCATGCCTGGCTGCAGGTGCTTATGTGCAGAGAACCAAATATCAGTGTGTGTGTGTATGTGTGTGTGTGTGTGTGTGTGTGTGTGTGTGTGTTGTCCTTTGGAGGGACAAAATTTCAGCCGAAATTTTCATATAAATATATTTCACACAAATTTGTTACAGGATGGATATAAATCTCCTGTTTCTTTTCTAGAATAAACACATATAACTAGATCTCAGAAATTCTGGCTTTGTAAGAGCTTTCCATGCTTCTCAGTTTAACTGTTAATTTTCTCCATCTCATCTATACTATCAGTGGAGTCTACATTGCTTTTCTCAGCTTTGATCAGGGAATTTTATCCATAGTACACATTACAGTGGCTTAGCATTTTTTTGAATAGGTAGACATCAAAATCTAGCAATGAAGTCCCTCCAACCAGGCTATCTATAGTTTATCAGATACCCTTTGGGAAGCAGTTCCTTCTCAAGCATTTTATTAGTATTTTTTTAAATATATTTTATTGATTATGCTATTACAGTTTTCCTATTATCCCCCCTTCATTCCCCTCCACCCTGAACACCCTCTCCCACCCACATTCCCCCCCTTTACTTCAGTCCATGTGTCATAAGTTCTTTAGCTTCTACATTTCCCCTACTATTCTTGCCCTCCCCCTGTCTATTTTCTATCTACCTTCATTGCTACTTATTCTTCGTATCTTTCCCCCCTCTCTCCTCCTCCCACTCCCCTGTTGCTAACCCTCCATGTGTTCTCCATTTCTGTGGTTCTGTTCCTGTTCTAGTTGTTGGCTTAGTTTCTTCTTGTTTTTGTTTCAGGTGTGGTTGTTAATAACTGTGAGTTTGCTGTCATTTTACTGTTCATGGTTTTTATCTTCTTTTTCTTAGATAAGTCCCTTTAACATTTCATACAATAAGGGCTTGGTGATGATGAACTCCTTTAACTTGATCTTATCTGAGAAGCACTTGATCTGCCCTTCCATTCTAATTGAAAGCTTTGCTGGATAGAGCAAACTGGGATGTAGGTCCTTGCTTTTCATGACTTGGAATCCTTTTTTCCAGCCCCTTCTTGCCTGTAAGGTCTCTTTTGAGAAATCAGCTGACAGTCTGATGGGAACTCCTTTGTAGGTTTCTATCCCCTTATCTCTTGCTGCTTCTAGGATTCTCTCCTTCATTTGTACCTTGGCTAATGTAATGATGATGTGCCTTGGTGTGTTCCTCCTTGGATCCAACTTCTTTGGGAT